>JAVGWX010000019.1:25837518-26437518 GCA_036924085.1 Ariolimax columbianus
TTTTTTTTGACGTGGATCTTCTGGTAAAATCTTTGCTAACCTTTCGGTAGTGAGATCGGACTTCCGTATTCCCTGTCGAGCACGTTAAAAATTCGTTGGCAGTTAGAAAGCGAAACTCTTACTCATACATCTTGTAGTGTGCTTCTGAAAAGCCTTGACGGACACTTATGTGATCAATCTGATTTTCCGTCACACGGTCTGATGATCTCCATGTGACCATAAGCACCTTCTTGTGTGGAAACATGCCTCCTCCAATCATCATTTTGGTTGCTTAGCGCCACATAACTCTGCTAACATTTCTCCATTTTCATTCATTAGTCCCCTTTCTTGTCTTCCCATAATCTGTTGGTACCCCAGGTTGTCGCTCCCACTTGAGCATATTCCATTAATATTAAAAGATCTTTCTCTTTCAGTGTGTCAATAACCTCTTACAGCTTGTTGTAACATTTTTGCTTTTTAATCTTCGTCTCGTTCGTGGAGCCTAGCAGCGATGTTGATATATATGTTATTTATTCGTAGTTCTAAAGTATTCGCTCGTGATTCTTTCGGTAATAGCCTATCATTTTCTTGGCGCCCTTTGTGCCTTTATAGAAAGCATCAGTACCATTCTTCCCTGTGCCTTTATATAAAGCATCAGTACCACTCACTATGTGCCTTTATATAAAGCATCAGTACCACTCACTATGTGCCTTTATTGAAAGCATCAGTACCACTCACTATGTGCCTTTATAGAAAACATCAGTACCACTCCATCTGTGACTTTATTGAAAGCATCAGTACCATTCCCTCCATTCCCTCTGTGACTTTATAGAAAGCATCAGTACCACTCCCTCTGTGACTTTATATAAAGCATCAGTACCACTCCCTATGTGCCTTTATAGAAAACATCAGTACCACTCATTATGTGCCTTTATAGAAAACATCAGTACCACTCCCTCTGTGACTTTATAGAAAGCATCAGTACCATTCCCTCTGTGACTTTATATAAAGCATCAGTACCACTCCCTCTGTGACTTTATAGAACGCATCAGTACCACTCCCTCTGTGACTTTATAGAACGCATCAGTACCATTCCCTCTGTGACTTTATAGAACGCATCAGTACCATTCCCTCTGTGCTGAACATCATTTCCTTTGTTTCCAAAATAAATGATCATTTCCCCATTTGACTGTCTTATCGTTCCTGATTGTGTCCATATTGTTTTGCGCTGTTCTACCACTGCCAGGATGTCATTTCTTATATGTGCTGTCTTCTCTGCCTGGTACATTGCTCGCACATTTCACGTCGCTATATTTGTTTTCATATTGATATTCAGAAGGTGCAGTATCCTTGCTGCCTTCACTCCCATCCATCATTCTTCTCGTTTCCGAAGGTTCTTCCTTTCCCAAGGCCGTTTGTTTTTGCTAAGTTGTCAACGAACATTTTCGTAACCAATTTTGTTTTAAAATACTTGGGTAGTCGGCTCTAACCTAACTTATTATACTCTAGATAAGTTGTCAGTATTTAGTCTATTCCCTCCCCCCTAACCGATACAGTTTGGGTGACCGTTCTGAAAGCTTTTCCTTCCGCTAACTTGGCCCCTGTGATCATCGAGACATGCAAGCAACCTAATCACTAAAGTAACGGATTCAATGAAGAGACTATGTTACTACGGCCTGGCAAACATGATAGCGACACAAGCACTTCATAACTGCCCCTAACACGCAGATCTGAGTAGAAGATTGTGGCCTCTCCCCACACCAAACGAGGCAATACTGTACATCCGTGTTGAGACCCTAACATAGCCAGCAGACTCTTATTGAAGAATCCGAAGTCACCATTTAAATGAGCAAGGATTACACAATAACATGGAGAGATCAACCTGCATTTGTCTCCTACCAATAATAGGAACAGTTTTCAGTTAATAAAATCCAAGCGTCGACAAACATCGGTTACAAAGACGTATTTCCCTAACTGGAGACACGTATTTCCCTAACCGTAGACACGTATTTCCCTAACTGTAGATACGTATTTCCCTAACTGTAGACACGTATTTCCCTAACTGTGGACACGTATTTCCCTAACTGTGGACACGTATTTCCTTAACTGTAGACACGTATTTTTCTAACTGTAGACACGTGTTTTCCTAACTGTAGACACATATTTCCCTAACTGTGGAGCTGTGGACATGTATTTCCCTAACTGTAGTCATGTATTTCCCTAACTGTAGACATGTATTTCCCTAACTGTAGACATGTTATTATCTAACTGTAGACATGTATTTCCCTAACTGTGGAACTGTGGACTTGTATTTCCCAAACTGCAGCCATGTATTTCCCTAGCTATGGACACGTATTTCCCTAATTGTAGACATGTATTTCTCTAACTGTAAACACGTATTTCCCTAACTGTGGACAAGTATTTCCCTAACTGTGGACACGTATTTCCCTAACTGTGGACATGTATTTACCTAACTGTAGACACGTATTTCCCTAACTGTAGACACGTATTTCCCTAACTGTAGACACGTATTTCCCTAACTGTAGACACGTATTTCCCTAACTGTAGACGCGTATTTCCCTAACTGTGGACAACGTCAGATCGCTGTACAGCTGTGCAAACTTAAATAATTTTTTATGTGAAACACGTGATCCCTTACTCGGGACAAATTAATAGCACTTCTACACTTCCATGTATGTCATAAAAACATCTAAAGACTTATCTTTTGCTCCTTTGTTACTGAACATTACCTTGAACTCGGACATCGTTTAACCTTCCTAATAGGGTATCTTAGGCACCGTGATTGAACATATCTCACGCCTTTTCTTATATCTTCTTCTTGATCTTGATCATGATGACCCGTTCCTCAGCGTAGCTGCGGGTCCCAACTTCGTCTCCAGCGGAGCCTATCTTGTGCAACGAAAGTCCAGTGCATGGTAAGCCGTCCTGGTTGTTGGTGTGTACCACAAGGGAATCTGAGAAGCGCATTGGAGGTCTTCTCCGCAGTCCTTTTTATACCTCGGGGTACCAGTTTGCTGTCGTCAGGCTAAATCGACCTTCGCTTCGTCGCAACATGTGACCTGGCCCTTTTATTTTCTTAATAACTCTGCTTAATTATGTCTCTTAACCCTCTTCCTTCCCCTCTCCTTACAATGTAATATTTCGTATCTATCTAACCACATGTTGCCAGATTCTCCCCCAGCTCGGCTTGTGTCCTGTACCTTGACATTTAGCCCCACTTTCCACTCAACCCTACCCCCACTAAACTCCAGCCTCTTTGTTAACTTCCTTCACGCATGACAAACATATTTCGGCAAACTCGTTTCTCTAATCCTTTTCATCTACATCGTTTTGATTATTTTTTCTCAGTTGTGTGTCCTGCTTTCATATTTTTGCCCCCATAAAGCTAAGTTACTCTATTTCTCTCATTTGTTACAAGTAACTTATTGAGTCATCCCCTGTCTGCCTACGCTATGGTGCGGAGATTTGGCAGACAGAACGCTGAAGTGTTCTGTCTGCTGTCTACCTCTTGGCTCACCTCCAAGCTAGTTCTCGTTCCTTTGTAGTGTCTCCTATATATTGCTGCCCAGGCAGACTGTGGGTCATCTCCGTAATCTGGACCCATCGAATTTCCATTAATGTTCTTTCATTCTGCAGAGAATGCCAAACCACATTAGTAAAGCCTGGCATTTATAAATACATAAATATTGCTAATCGTTCTCATAAGTCCCTGAATCGGCAGTCCAAAATAATATCGTTAGTACGAATCTATTTTTATACGTTGTTTCACGTGCTACGATTTTCTTTTTTTATTGAGGTTAGGTCTCAATTGCTCAGATTTCTTCTCTCTTGTTAAACATAGTATCGACTGTCCAAACGTCTTGGATTTATAAAACCTCCATACAGTTTATACAAAAACTATGTTCCACATCAGCCTTTACAGCAAGAAAGGCAAAGAACCGCTTATAGCCACTTACGTAGTTTTCGTGATAAAGCTCTTACGGTTTTATCAGACGAAGAGAGAAGCGCATGAATTCTAAATTAATTGCGCTAAACCTCTTAACAAACCGCCATCTCCTTCCGCGGGCTAAATGAATCCGCCCGAGTACTTCTCAGATGCTCTTCTGGCACTCTTAAATTGTTTCGTCTGGACGAACTTCCTTGTCTTTCTGTGTTTCTTTATTTATTTCTGTCGCTGTCTCTTTCGCGCTCTCTATCTGTCTGCCCACTTTTGGGAGGAAGCCTGCAAACAGAACGTGTTTCCTGTATGTCTCGGTTTTAGACAAAGATGTATCTGCATTGATCTGTCACGCCCATTGTCTATTTGTCTGTCTGTCTGCTTTTCTGTAGATCTATTTAATTTGTGTGTATGTGTCTGTCTGTGTGTCTGTGTATCTAACTGCATGTCTCTCTCACTTGGTATGTATGTGTTTGTGTGTTTGTGTTTTTCATATATATATATATATATATATATATATATATATATATATATATATATATATATATATATATATATATATCAGCATCTGGTTGATCAGTCCGGAAACTGGTTGTAAGGTTGTCTGAGCATGTCTCTCCATTTGACCCTATCCTGTGGTTAATCAGTCCGGAGACTTATAAGGTTGTCTGAGCATGTCTCTCCATTTGACCATATCATCTGGTTGATCAGTCGGGATACTGGTTGTAAGGTTGTCTGAGTATGTCTTTCCATTTGACGCTATCCTCTGGTTGATCAGCACGGAGACTGGTTGTAAAGTTGTCTCTTCTTCTCCCTCGTTCATCTTCAGACCTCAACTTCAATGACTCTAACAAAGGCAGCAGTCGACTCAAGGCTATGTACGCTTCCGTACAGCCTCTCGTGGACGGACACTGGCTGTTGCCAAATGCTACTTCTTTTGTCGGTATACAGTGGACAGGACTGCAAAATGTGTTCTACCTTCATGGGGGCTGTGCCGCAGGCACAAAGGTCTGTAGTGCCAATCTTGAACTTGTACAGATGGTATCTAAGTCTGTTGTGACCTGTGCGTAGCCGGAGAATTATCACCTGGTCTCGCCTGGAGAGTTGCTGGTAGGCATCGTTTTCTATGTGGCCAGGGCGGTCTTCTTTCCATTTTGCACTGTCCGTTGCCCTGATGAATGTTTTTGTCTCATTGTATGTGATTTCTATATCACTCTGCTGCAGCATTCCTCCCTCTCTGGCGAGTCTGTCTGCCTCCCTTTGCCTGGAATGTCGCAGTGGGCTGGTATCCACTGGACTGTGCCTTTTTTTGCAGAACTGGGACATGCGTTCGAGCGAGTCTGCCAGAGCACCGAGTTCATTTTTATGCTGGTTCTTGAGCGCTATTAACACTGCGAGGGCAGCTGTGAAAATGACCACTTGCTTTTCTGGTAAAGTTGTCTGAGTATGTCTCTCCATTTGACGTTATCCTCCGCAGTTCTCTTTATTGAAGCATACGTTAGTACTTTAATGTCCCTGCATGCCTGAGATGTAAAGATGAGTCTTGGTCGCCCCGGTCCCCTCTTCTCTTGAATCGTGCCCTCTAGTATCTTCTGTAGAAGACTTTTATGTCTCATATTGTGACCCAGCCAACTCAACCGACGTTTTTGTATCATATGCAATATTTGTCTTTGTGCGCTCACATCATACATATAAACCCACACAAACATACACACATACACGCACATACACAAACGGGCACACGCACGTGTGTATGTGTGCGTAGACATTTCATCTCTGTGTGGACGGCATGGGCTAGTGGTTAATTCCCACGGCTCACAATCTGAAGGTGCTGGGTTCGCTCCCCAATCACAGGACCGGTCGTTACTCAAGGGAAGCAAACCCTTAGAAAATGCAGGCGGAAGCAGACCTTTAAATAAAATGCATGCTGAAGTCGGATGCACTGGGCCGACAGGCGCAAAATAAAAACATAGTGCAATTGATCGCCGCTTTGAGGTTTAGAGAAATAAGGCGAGAAAAAAGAAAAAAAATTTTTTTATATTAATCTGTGTTGATACGATGTTTCGTTTATCTTTGTTTGTCAACGTCCAATTCTGGTATTGATAGCATAGTCTGGGTAGGAACATTCTTCTGTATAGTGTTCTTCTGTATAGTGTTCTTCTGTATAGTGTTCTTCTGTATAGTGTTCTTCCGTATAGTGTTCTTCTGTATAGTGTTCTTCTGTATAGTGTTCTTCTGTATAATGTTCTTCTGTATAGTGTTCTTGTGTATAGTGTTCTTCTGTATCCATTGTTACGCACGTGCTTACATTGTAAAATTGGGGACATTCGCCCAATG
Organism: Ariolimax columbianus; assembly: GCA_036924085.1. NCBI lineage: Eukaryota > Metazoa > Mollusca > Gastropoda > Stylommatophora > Arionidae > Ariolimax > Ariolimax columbianus. Next base: position 25,843,793 of record JAVGWX010000019.1, read on the forward strand.
ATTTGACTTGCCTTATTGCATCTAACGTCAATATGAATATGCATGTACGTGTTAGCCTACATTGTCCTGGTTGGGCAGCTTGCACGTCACCATAATCCCGGGCGCTATGCTGGCTGGGGTATTTCTTCTGACAAGCAAGACAGGTCATTATAGAGGGGCTAAACTGCAAGGCTACGGAGCAGGTTGAGGCTCTACGGCTGTAGCTGCAGAAAACACCCAGGAATGGTGTGTGCTCTGGACTGGATCTACCCATTACCGCTCCGTGAGTTGAGTGCCCGTTCTTGTCTCGTTCTTTGCTGTTGGCCATGTATCAATTATCCTGTTTACAGATGCCCTGTCCGTAGTCACAGCACTAAAAAGCCATAAAAATACAGAACTTAATGATTTAAGAGCAGTACTCTGTCAACTATGGCAGCAGTTCGCAACAAAAAGAGTAGTGGTACAGTGTGTTCCATCCCACTTTAACATTCAAGGCAACGAGGAAGCAGACAGACTGGCAAAAGAAGGTACAAGATTACCACAACCAGATTCTAGTGTGACCTACGAAGAGTCCAAAAGGTCTATTAGGGCCAGATACATGGCCAAATGGGAAACAGAGCATACTGGCTACACAAAAAAATGATGCCTATTACCAGTTGAACAGAAGAGAGCAGGTCGTGGTCTTCAGACTCCACACAGGCCACAACAGACTGAGTTACCATCTATTCAATAAACAGAAGATAGGTGCTACTGATGAATGCACTTGTGGTACAGGGAAAATGACCGCTGAACATCTGCTACAAAATTGCCCGACATACGAGGACCAGACAAAGCACATGTGGCCATCACCAGTCCCAACACTAGACAAGCTCTATGGCAGTGTCGACAGCCTCAGGATGACCGCTGCTTTCTTCGAACAAATCCAAGTTGACGTCTGACAGTGTACGAGGAAGAAGAAGAAGATATCAATTATCCACATTGATGATGAAGATATGCAGGTTAAAAGATATTGTACACCCCCTCTCCCCCCCTCCCCAAAACACACACACTTGTGACGAGTTACCAGAAATGCCAAACGTGTCGTACATACAGATGGCCTGGCAGTGCTGACTGAGGAATGATGAGATGGTCAACTCAGATACTTCTTCTAGGTCCCTGGTAGGACATGACGATCCTGTGATATCGACACGCTGGACTGCCTGTCTTTGGACTATAAAGTGTCCGTACCCCGCCCCCCCCCCCTCCCTCGTCTTTTGACACCATGAAGCCTCCAAGACCAGATACTTGATACTAGCTACAACTATGGAAGACGTGTGCTGTTGCCCGGGAGGCATTGGGCTGTCACAAGGCACCATGGCACATCTAAAGGGAGTATATTATCATCACCTTATGCATCCGATGACGTTGGAATACTTAAAATTCTGGTATTCAGTCAAGTTAATATATGCTGCCATGAAGCCGAAGGTTTCGGCTATCCGTAGTAGGTATTTTAAATTTCCTGCGGCTTACTAGGCCTGGGGGAAGATACAAATAAGTTGGCTTCATTTTTAGGTACAATTTTTAAATTTTATCCTGGCAGCGGCCGTTAAGCCTACTCTTTTCGATTTCAAACTGCCAGGAGATTTTTAACGAGTTCGACCCTGAATACGAGAGTCCAATCTCGCTACCCAGAGATCAAATTAAATTTTACCAGAAGATCCACGGGATAAGCTACCGGCGTCCACCGTGATCCGAATCTGCGACCTCCGGCACCCGAGGCGGACACCTTACCCTAAGACCACTGATCAAGGTTTCAAAAATGGAGGTAACTTTTAGTAACCGTTTTTTTTAAAAGCCGAGTTCATTATAAAGTTTATTTCAGATTGTATGGAGGCATACAGATAATACACAGGATGCTATCCGAAGATAATCATTTTGAACCATCTTGTTGAGTTCTGTCCATGTGCTTTTAATTTCCTTGGTTTCTTCTTACACTGTAGTTTTATATAGATTCTTTGGGCACTGTACTTTCTCATTTTCACTTTCAGTACATGTCTAGAGCTATTTATTTTCTTTGTCCTTAGTATGCCATCAATACTCCTCTCATTTAGTAGCACATACCATTGACAACCCTCTCTAGGAAGTTCTATCTTGAACTGTCCGTCATGCCTCTCTCACACTGAGGCCCAAGGACAGAAGTTCATTTTCACAGTAAGTTCTCCGGGTGGTTCTTGGCCTACCTCTTCTCCTCTTCCCCTCTGTGGATCCCATCTCAGTGCATGTCTGGTCATGTTTGACAGCGGTTTCCGCAGCGTGTCCTCTCAAACCCCATTTCCTTCGTTTGATCTTCTGCTATCGGCCGTTATTTACGGCCATATTTTGTTCAGTTATGTTCCAATGCCCCACACAATGCAATTGTTCAGTTAAGTTCCAATGTCCCACGCAATGCAATTGTTCAGTTAAGTTCCAATGCCCACGCAATGCAATTGTTCAGTTAAGTTCCAATGCCCACGCAATGCAATTGTTCAGTTAAGTTCCAATGCCCCACGAGATGCAATTGTTCAGTTAAGTTCCAATGCCCCACGAGATGCATTTGTTCTGTTAAGTTCCAAAGCCCCACACGATGCAATTGTTCAGTTAAGTTCCAATGCCCCACGCGATGTAATTGTTCAGTTAAGTTCCAATCCCACACGTTTGATGACGGTTTCCATAACGTGTCCTATCAAACCCAATTTCCTTTGTTTATCTTTTGCTACCTGATTGTTGACTCCGTTCCTATATGTCTTCATTCCTCTGCATGTTATAACAGCGATACCTAGTATCATATCTAGACATTTATTGACGAATGATTAGAGTTTTCTCTGTGAAGCCTTTGGCATTCTCCAAGTGTCTGCTCCGTACACCTTAGACTGTGACACCTCCATTTACACCAGAGGTGGGGACAAAGAATAATCACACTGAAACATGCTAATCAAAATTCCCACTCTCGTCCTCGTTCGTGCTCTTAGAAACAAGCTGTGTCCCAGCAGTCTGGATGGAGATATAGGGATCGACATAGCAATCCCTGTAGTAGTAAGCCTACTGAATAGCTGCGTATTGCACTACAACCTTGCCGAAGACTGATGTGTCGAACGGTGAGGTACAATTATCGCAGCCAAACTGTAAGCTAGCTAGCTACACAGCACATTCTGTTATACGGGACTACATTCTGATACTTGCAAAGCACTGTTCAGGGCTTGGTAGCGGGAGATTGAGAACGAACGCAGAAGAAAAAGAAGAAGCATTTCAGCCAGTAGGAGACCGATTCACTTTTATAAGTGCACCTTATGATGCTAGAAGAGCCACTGAAACGAGCTACCACAAAAACAACGTCTCCGAACAACAACTGGATCAGGTATCGATTTTTAGACAGGAGCCAGAGTTGTCAGTGAGTGACGCCAGGCCCCAATCAACGGTAACTAACAAAATACTGTAAATACGTTTATAAACTGGCAAATATATAACATTTATTAAAATCATAACTCTTCTGCCTTGGGCCAGAAATAAACACTTGAATGACTTTTGTGGTGCCAAAGGTGCGACGGTCAATAAGTTGATCGCAGTCAGCGACTCATATCTGACAGCTTGCGTCATGATCAGTGACTGAGTTAACCTCAGTCAGTTACTCATATCTGACAACTTGCGTTATGATCAGTGACTGAGTTGACCTCAGACAGCGACTCATATCTGACAGCTTGCGTCAAGGTCTGGGACTGAGTTGACCTCAGTCAGTGACTCATATCTGACAGCTTGCGTCATGGTCAGGGACTGAGTTGACCTCAGTCAGTGACTCATATCTGACAGCTTGCGTCATGGTCAGGGACTGAGTTGACCTCAGTAAGTGACTCATATCTGACAGCTTGCGTCATGGTCAACGAATTTATCATTGACCAAGACCCTATGGGGAGGAAGATTAACGTCTGGTCTGGCAAAACATACTGGTCAAGACCCTCACCTTTGCTTCCTAGTAGCCTTCCCTGGAAACGGGCTGTTTTCATGGCAGCCTGGCTAAAGAAATAAGGGATCGACGTGATCCCCGTAGTAGTGAGTGACACGCAGATGATGCCAAGCATATCACAACCGCATGGAGGACCCCGGCCCACCTTCATCAGCACGCTTGAAATGTGAGAAAAGCTACTGCAACCCGCCACTTAATGTCCTTTTCAGGGAGCACAAAAGAGTAACCTACTCATTGTGGGCATTCGCAAACAACAACCAAGACCCTATCGCTCCGTCAGGTGACGGCCCTGCAAACAGGCGTTCATCGTTGAATAGGGCTACGAGAATGGGTACCGCCTGGAGGACCCATGTACTCCTTCATCAGTACGTTCCGGATGCGAGGAAAGCTACTGCAAATCCTCCGAAGAGGAAAACTAACATCTGGTCAGGCAAGATATACTGATCTTAAGTGTCACATAAAGTAAGGCAAGACATACTGATCTTAAGTGTCACATAAAGTCAGGCAAGACATACTGATCTTAAGTGTCACATAAAGTCAGGCAAGACATACTGATCTTAAGTGTCACATAAAGTCAGGCAAGACATATTGATCTTAAGCGTCACATAAAGTCAGGCAAGACATACTGATCTCACGTGTCACTTAGAGTCAGGCAAGACATACTGATCTTAAGTGTCACATAAAGTCAGGCAAGACATACTGATCTTAAGTGTCACATAAAGTCATGCAAGACATACTGATCTCACGTATCACTTAGAGTCAGGTAAGACATACTGATCTCACGTGTCACTTAGAGTCAGGCAAGACATACTGATCTCACGTGTCACTTAGAGTCAGGCAAGACATACTGATCTCACGTGTCACTTAGAGTCAGGCAAGACATACTGATCTTAAGTGTCACATAAAGTCATGCAAGACATACTGATCTCACGTATCACTTAGAGTCAGGCAAGACATACTGATCTCACGTGTCACTTAGAGTCAGGCAAAATATACTGATCTCACGTGTCACTTAGAGTCAGGCAAAATATACTGATCTCACGTGTCACTTAGAGTCAGGCAAGACATACTGCTCTCACGTGTCACTTAGAGTCAGGAAAGACATACTGATCTACGTGTCACTTAGAGTCAGGTAAGACATACTGATCTCACGTGTCACTTAGAGTCAGGCAAGACATACTGATCTCACGTGTCACTTGGAGTCAGGCAAAATATACTGATCTCACGTGTCACTTAGAGTCAGGCAAGACATACTGATCTCACGTGTCACTTAGAGTCAGGTAAGACATACTGATCTTAAGTGTCACTTAGAGTCAGGCAAGACATACTGATCTACGTGTCACTTAGAGTCAGACAAGACATACTGATCTCATGTGTCACTTAGAGTCAGGCAAGACATACTGATCTACGTGTCACTTAGAGTCAGGCAAGACATACTGATCTACGTGTCACTTAGAGTCAGGCAAGATATACTGATCTCACGTGTCACTTAGAGTCAGGCAAGTCACACTGATCTCACGTGTCACTTAGAGTCAGGCAAGACATACCTATCTACGTGTCACTTAGAGTCAGGCAAGACATACTGATCTACGTGTCACTTAAAGTCAGGCAAAACATATTGGCCTAGACCCCCACCTCAATTTCCACGTAGTCCTCCCTGAAAACGGACTGTTCTTTTTGGCAGCCTGACTAACGAGGTGGGGAATCGACGTGATCCCAGTAGTGGTGATCGACACGCAGATGAAGCCAATCATAGCACAACCGCTTGGAGGAACCGGGTCCACCTTGGAATATCAGGAAAGCTACTGCAACCGGTGACTTAGCGCCCTTTTCAAGGCGCTCAAAAGAGTAAACTATCTCATTGTGGACATCCATAACAACACTGCAATCCGCCAGTTAACGACATTTTCAGGGCGCACAAGAAAATACATTTACTCATTGTGGACACTCGATAACAATAACAACCCTGCTGTGCTCCATCTCATGGAGAAAAACACCATCTTTTAGCCGTCTTCTCGTTTCATGAAGATTTAAGTTGTCATCCCTGATGCGGCCATATTGTGTTCAGTTAATTTCTAATGCCCCGTGCGATGCAAATGTTCAGTTAAGTTCTAATGCCCCACGCGATGCAAATGTTCAGTTAAGTTTCAATGCCACAACGGTTTGCAAATGTTCAGTTAAGTTCTAATGCCCCACGCGATGCAAATGTTCAGTTAAGTTTCAATGCAACACGCGATGCAAATCTTCAGTTTTTCCTTGAGTTGTCACAGGAGGCTAATAGGAGATCATGTAGACTGCCAAAATTACCTCCGATTTTATTCTGTCAAGCTAGAAGCATCAAGCATTGTGGTTCCACGGAATCGCCTTCTCTAAGGGAGAATACTCATAATCATTGCAGCTCTTTCAGGTCTGTGCATCTATTTAGTTGATGCAATACTTACGAGACAGTTCCATGCACTGAGACAGACATACAAATTCCGGGAGACGGACAGATCCAACCAAAGAGACAAGCGTCATTCAAAGAGACATAATTTTATTTCATATATATATATATATATATATTTATATATATATATATATATATATAGAGAGAGAGAGAGAGAGAGAGAGATACATACACATACGCGCGTGTGTGCGAGGGTATGTCAGTTAGTATGGAATAGCTAGAAAATGTAGTTGATAGTTTATGAAGTTTAATTAGGTGCAAGAAAACTCCCAGCGGTTTTATTTCTGATGAAAGCGGACGCTAGATCTCACATGCGCATGCGTAGTTAAAACACAAAAATGGTCTATGCTCACAGACAGTACAATCAAAGAACAACTTGCTGCTGTGCGTTTACTTGTGGAAAAAAAACTGGCTGCAAATGATTTTCATAAGAAAATATTTCATCTTTATGGTGAGAAGTGTCTATCGCATAAATGGGTCGAACAATTTTTTCGAGGGCGCTTCGACATTTTTCATAAGTCAGACCTTGGCCATCTGTTCAGATTTGTGTGACGAGTAGAGGAGATTTGAACTCATCGACTAGTCATGATAGACAATGTAGAAGCTGCAATATGATGTTCCCGTGGTTTATTCTGCAGTATAAAGCATGATTCCACTTGAATTTGACACGTTTTGCGAATGACAAAGAGGTTGAACGTGATGTGCACGTGTGGCTGAGAATGCAGACCAAAGTCTTTAATCCTGCAGGTTTTAGCGCACCGATAAAGCCATTGGTTAAGTGTATCAATGTTGGAGGAAATTATATTGAGAAATAATAATAATAACAATAATAATAATATTTCCCCATCGAAAGCGAAGATGATACTGTAAGTGTAATAATAAATGGTTGTCATTCTCGTATCTCATTTAGTTTTAAACAAAATAGCAATTTGTGATCTATTTACTGATTAACCCTCGTGTGTGTTTGTGCGCGTTATATCTACATATACACACACCCCACTGACATACTGAAAAACAGAGAGAGCTATATAAATGGAGATTGAGAGCGATACATATCGATACAGAGAGACAGACACATAAATACTCTTAGAGAGACAGATTGATGTATAGAGACAGTGATAAATACAAATACGCGAGCGTGAGACACACTCGCACACTCACAGGCCCTCGCGCACGCACGCATACACACATATATGAAGCGATAGAGCCGACTCATTACAATATCTGGTATTTACAGACGAGCAAACCCTAACATACAGGGACAGACAGGATGCAGCACCATATAAATGCTCTCTGTACAGCTCGTAAACTAAATCACATAACAAAAAGCGCGCCAAGACGGAAACTATGGCGACCAGGCACGCTTAGTGTACGTGTACAATATCCAACTTGGCAAGCCAAAATATGGAAAAATCAGTACTGTGACCGAGTAGTCCACCGGGGTCTTTGTGTATGAATAGGACAAGAATAGCACCACTGCCACACAGCGAGCATGTAGTAAGAGGCGATTAACTGTGTGACGTGGCATAAACCGGTCATGATTAGGTGGTTCGTTAAGAGCAGCATTGATGGCTTCAAACAGTTGACCCCTCTCCAAGGCACTTGTAACAACGTAGATGAGTAATGAACTACTCAGCCTAGCCCGCTAAGCAGGCAATCCTCCTACTGGCTTAACCCACCTCTCGCCCGAGCTGGAACTTGCACAATGGCCTCTGCCTCTGTAGAAGTACAGGTCGACAAGATTAAGACGGTTTAGTATTTTTACACAAGAACGTTGTCGTGGAAAGAATTTTAAACTAGAAGTCAACAAGCTTTTGCTGTGTCTTATCAGTTGTTATCACAGCTTAAATACTCACATATTAAATTTGCTCGAACTGAAAACATAAACTCCATAATCGGCGTAGCCCATCTGAAATACTAAGGGGTGTTACACTAGAAATTCAAAAAGAGAAACAGACAAATAACCCAAGACCACCTCATGCTTGGACACAACTTGCGATGCACTAGACTGATATCAAGACATTATTTCTTGCAATCAACAGTCCTTATAGCCTGGTCCTGGAAAGCGCCGCGTCTAAACATGGAATGAATTGACGCTGGTCTGCCGGATCTAGCTGTGAAAGTAGCGGGCGCCTGGACACCACTTGGCTTGCCCAACATGGAAGTCGATAAACAGATTATGAAATGGTGGATCACGATGCAGGAAGAACTTATTGAGATGGGGATACGCGGTCGATGAGACATGGCACTGTAAAGAAACACTTTATCCAGACCACCTGATAATCTGCACAATCCTTCTGAAAACATCCAATATGGATGACGTGTTGAGAGAGAATGATAAGGTAATCCCCCTGGCTAAACACTGAAAACATGATGTATGACGTGGAGCCCAGGATTAATTTTAATGGGGGAGTTCAATGCTAAAGTTGAAGTAGACAACTTGGGCTACGAACATATTATACGAAGACAAGGAATGGGACAGATCAGTGAAGAGGAAGAAATGTTATGTATGCGTCAGGCAAAATGGAAATTGAAGAAAGCATGTTTCCACACAGGAAGATACCTCTTCTTCGTCTGCAATGTTCGTCCTGAAAAGGACGTTGTGACGATGTGTCAGAATTTACAGCGAGGCTGCGAAAGCTGCGCTTTTCGGTCCAGTACATGAGGCAAGGAGAGTGAGATATAAAGTACACCTTTTACAACGAAAGGAATGCAGATAGGATATAGCATAACACTGAATAACAGATACCAAGGGCTACAAGAGCTACGTGATAACGAGAAGATGGACATTAATAGTATGTGGGAACAGGCTGAAGCAATGTGGAATAAGACGTGTGGAGAAACTGTAGGAGCCAAGAGAACTCAACACAAGATATGGTTCATAGCAGAGACATTACATAAAATTGAAGAAAAGGAAAAGAAGTAAGCCATGCTCAACAATTGCCGAACCCGAATCACCTAAGCAGATGCAGACAATAAATTATACAGTTACAGATAGAGGTCATGACATGTATAAGGACAAATAAAAGGGAATATATTTAAAAGTTGGCACAGGTGACAGAAGAAGCAGCAGAGATAGGAAATATGAGAGATGTCTACTAAATACAGAAAATGTGAAATATAAACAGAAAATGTGAAATATAAACAGAAATTGTGAAATATAAACAGAAAATGTGAAATATAAACAGAAATTGTGAAATATAAACAGAAAATGAAATTTTAAAAAGACAGATAAGACAAGAAGTTGACATCATCGGAGACATAACAGAAACGATGGGTTGAGTATTTCGAAGAAAGTTTGAACAGACCTCCACCACAAGACTCACCATACATCCTCCCAGCAGAGGAGACCCTGGACTTGTACTATAACTGACCAAGTAAGATAGAAATCCAAAGGGCTATATCCAAACTCAAGAAAGGGAAAACGGCATTTTTCTTATATCTGTGGTCATGGAGTGTACGTTCCAGCAGCCAATCTTAACTGTAGGCTTCTTTGGGTTGATTTCTGATGTCATCTTTCTAGCGTCTGCGTTGGCATTTTGATGCGAGGACCGCTGTGTCCAGTCATCAGATTCCCCTATTCATGCAGCTGGTGTATTCAAGAGAACGATAGGTCCACACTACCTGGCACTGGATCCGTCCCAGGCGTTGTTTGATTAGCAATGAGTTCAATACTAGACTGCCTTATGGACTCCGGATCCTAATTTATTCTCTGAGTTAACTCCCAACGTCTTTTCCACAAGTGAATATAACCGCAGGGCAGCGGAGGTTATCTGTTGAGGTTGCTGGAAACACGAGAAGAGATGATACAGTAGATTGATGGTGACCAACACAGCACAAGTTGACAGTGAAGTCACTAGCTCAAACCAGCACACCCACTTTGACACAAATTCGAATTGACGTGCCTTTTAAAAAGACACAATGCCGGTAAAGAAACACAGGGAGAAGACACCTCTAGCTAATCCATATCTCTATCGTTGACAACAAGCTGATCTTTTCTATTCACATGAGTTCTATAATGCCGATATAACAAAATATACAGCAACTTGAAATAACCATCTTCCAGCAACCCTACATACCAGTAGCAAGTGTCCAGACTCACTGGAAATAACCATCTTCCAGCAACACTACATACCAGTAGCAAGTGTCCAGACTCACTGGAAATAACCATCTTCCAGCAACCCTACATACCAGTAGCAAGTTTCAAGATTCACTGGAAATAACCATCTTCCAGCAACCCTACATACCAGTAGCAAGTGTCCGAACTCACTGGAAATAACCATCTTCCAGCAATCCTACATACCAGTAGCAAGTTTCAAGACTCACTGGAAATAACCATCTTCCAGCAACCCTACATACCAGTAGCAAGTTTCAAGACTCACTGGAAATAACCATCTTCCAGCAACCCTACATACCAGTAGCAAGTGTCCAGACTCACTGGAAATAACCATCTTCCAGCAACCCTACATACCAGTAGCAAGTGTCCAGACTCACTGGAAATAACCATCTTCCAGCAACCCTACATACCAGTAGCAAGTGTCCAGACTCACTGGAAATAACCATCTTCCAGCAACCCTACATACCAGTAGCACGTTTCAAGACTCACTGGAAATAATCATCTTCCAGCAACCCTACATACCAGTAGCAAGTGTCCAGACTCTCTGTTAGAAGGCTGAATTAAATCCAGTCTATAACTCAGGACAAACCTTTTTTGAGGAATACACAAATAGGCACCGCCATACGTGACGTCATATTCTTTATGTATGTTGTTCACTAAATTTGTGAAGACAATTTTGTTTTCTTTCTGTGTAAGTAGGCTTCAACAATCCACAAATTTGGCTCTTGGTCGGGGTCTAAAATATTTACTATTTGGTCCATTACAAAGAAAAATGTTGCTAAAGAATGCACAATTGGATGGAAAAGTAAGTAGATACAAACTCTTTTGATCTCCGTGATGCTCGAATTCACGCTGGAACCACTGTTACTAAAGAAATGTTTATACTCTTTATTTTTAAAAAGCACTTACAAAGACAATTTAACGGAATTCGAAATTTGACGACGTGCGTGTTCGTCCATCCTCAGATCAAGGTACCTCTTACGAAGTTCACCATTGTTTGTAAGACTGTTTTATCTCCCTATAGCTTTTGTCTCATATCTGTCTTGAGAGACCAGTATTGTTCTCGCTCTTCCTGCGTGAGCTTGCAGTTTTGTAGGATGTATTCCACGGATATGGTGTTCTCCTTACATAGACACCTCTCATTTGTCCCAATCCTCATTTTCTTCTAAAGATGACCCTAGAGTCTATAATGCCCAGATCTCAGTCTGAAGATGCTGACTTGCTCTTCTTTAGTTACATCGAAGAGGCTGTCTTCTTTTCAGAAGTATGGATCTATATCAGCCTATTTCTCCTAGCAAGTTGGCTTTAATTATGCTCTTGGACGGAACATAGCGCGAGACAGTGTAGTGGTGTCACTGGGCGTAGCGTGCGCAAATTGAATCATTGATGTGCGACACTCCTTGGAAGACGGTTAAAATGTTGTGATTTTGAAAAAGAAATGGGGAAGGAGTGGGGGTGATGTGAAAATAAAGGTGGAGGGGATCAGTTTCACCGAGATTGTAAGGCATACAAGGAAGATGTCGAGTCCCAGAGCAGGTTGTACAGTGAAGCTCTTCACTTGCATAAATATCCAATTCATCTGCGGCACCATCGCCTGTATGTGTACACATGTGTATGTATGTATGTATGTATGTATGAATGTATGTATGTATGTATGTATGTATGTATATGTGTGCGTGCGTGCGTGTATTTTTTGTAATTATTTTTAATGACCAAGCAATAATAGCAACCTCGGAAAAACATCTGCAGGAGCTTATCAACAATCTATATGATGCCTGTGCGGATTACAGAATGAAAATCAACATAGAGAAAACCGAAGTTATGACGATTGGAAGAAAAGAAACAAAAACAAACATATTTATACAAAATCAACAAGTAAAACAGGTTTAAAATTTCACGTACCTCGGTAACATAATCTCAGAAGATGGCAAAACAGACACTGAAATCCAACACAGATGTAATAAAGGAAGTCAAATCATTGGGCAAATGTCCCCTATATTGCAATGTAAAAACCTGACAATGGATACAAAAATAACGTTATACGACACGACATTCCTACCAACATTGTGCTAGCAGTGCCAAAATTGAACATTGACAAGCAACGTTAAAAGAAACATTGTAACAACAAAGATAAAATGTCTACACAGAATGCTTGGAGTAACAAGAACGGATAGGATCAGAAACGAAGATATTAGGAAACAAGTACATATAACACCAGTGTTAGACCTCATCAAGAGACAGCAAATCAAATGGTTCAGCCACGTGACACGACAAACACCAGATAGTATCCTTAAGAAAGCAATGCTACACAAATACAATGGATACAAAGGCCAACCACGCAAACTATGGATAGCAGAAATAACAGAAGCAGTGAAGCTCCCCTTGTGCAAAGCACTTACCAGGGCCCGGTCAAGAAACTTCTACATAACCTGACGCTGAAAGGCGCAAACAGGACAAGCGAAACGAAGAAGAAGAAGTGTCCGAACTAAGAACTCGGCCTTCTATTTAAACAAAGATAGACAACTCTAACACAAAACTGCTGCTTTGCAGGTACTTGTGGACAGCCAAATGAGTAGGTAAGGAACCTCAAACAAATGTATAATGTAAACAGATGTAGTCCATAGCAAAGAATCCATCCCAACCAGGCGTGTAAAGACAAGTATGTGAAATTACTTTATTTGAGGCATTGATTTGAATGTTTGAGGACGAACGAGCTAGAGAAATCGTTCATTTCCATTGAAAATAATTATTTTTTACTTTTCTTTTGTTCCTTACAGAGCAAAGTTCACTCTTGTAGCTTTTTCCTTACGGGAAGTATGTATGAAACCATTTTATTCCTCTGCAGTTGTGGCTTCTGTTGCATCTTGATGAGGTAGCTAACGACCATATCTAATCGCTAATCGCCTTTAACGGCGTATATGGGCACTGCGCTATGTCCATCCCCCTTATCACCTGGGGATATAAATGCCATCTCACAATTTTCTCCTTGAAGTCCTGCCCTGCATATTATTCTCCAGTTTTTATCCAGCGTCCCCCGGTTGTTTTTGTTTAGGATTCTAGTAATTGTGATCTGTTTGATTGCAGTCCTAACTCAACTTAACGTCTTTATACTGGTTTAGAAGAATGCAGAGTCTGTATACAACCAGTTTCTTGGAGGGTGGTTAACCGATGTGCGAGTCCATCTTAATAGTCTTAAACACTAGAGCAAAGTAGACCTGTAGCCCGTTAGGCGCCATCTATGTTGCCCTTAACAAACCACAGGACCTTGGCCGGTGTTATGTCATGTCACACATTTAGTCGCCTCTTACGACATGCTGTCTTTGGAACAGTGGTGCTATTCGTGTCGTTGTCATACACAGTCTTCGACAGACCCCGTGTCCTGTTCTTTCTTCCCCTGATACCAATCGAATGTCGAAGTAGATTCCATGAACAGGCGAGACGAGTTATCTTTCGTGACCAGGGCTCATTGTCTGAGATCGACGCCGGCAGATCTTGACAATAGAACGTTGGGGTTTTCTCTGATGGTCCTCTGTCAAAGTCAAGTCCAGGCCAGACAGTTTATTAAGACCGCTTCAGAGTGGAGAGGAAGTGAGTAATTAGAGACGGGAAGTGTCTGGGGGAGGTCTGCGTTTGTTCGGTGAAGGACACAGACTGGTATGGGGGAAGGTGTGGTGTTTTCTTGGAAACAGGGTACAGGAGTTTATAGTGGTCTGGTGGATAGGGGAGAACATGTGGGGTGTTTGTGTGAGTGGGGTGTTTGTGTGAGTGGGTGAGTTGGTAGATGTGTGGGATGAGTTAGTCAGTTCGTGTGGGATTGAGAGGTGTGGAAGTGGGTTAGTTTTAGTTTATGAGTAAGATAATGTGAGTGTATGAGTGTATTGGTGCGTGAATGAGTTAATTTAAGACACGAGTAAGTTGGTGTGTGAATACGTTAATTTGATTGAGTGGATGAGTCAGTGTTTATGTGCGCTAATTTAAATGAATGATTGAGTCCGTATGTGAATGACTTAGTGGGTGGTGAGTTGGTGGGTTGTTGAGTGAGTTAGTATGTGAATGAGAGCTAGGCTGTAAATGAGTTAATAGTGAGACAGTGAATAAGTAAGACAAGGGTGTATAAAGAGTGAGTTGTGAGTGATTGAGTCAATGTGTAAGTGAGTGAGTGAGGGTGTGTTTAAGTGAGTGATGCATTGGCGAAAGAGTGTCCGCATGAATGAGAATAGGTACGTTTGATTTGAGTGAGTGGGTGAATCATATCATTGGTGAAAAGTATAGGAAAATGAGTGAGTGGGTGAATCATATGTTTGGTGGATAGTATAGGAAAATGAGTGAGTGGGTGAGGCATACCATTGGTGAATAGTATAGGAAAATGAGTGAGTGTGGCAGCATGCGCGTGAGTGATGATATGGGGAAGGATTGGAATGAATACCAGTGAATGATGTTGCTATCCCCAATAACAATCCTCTTTAGTCGCTTTTATGACATGCTTAGAAGTTTACAGCAGGCGTATTCTTTCTTCGGTGGGTACATCTCCGGGGATGTAGTGACCTACTTCGCGTGAACAGAAGAAACAAGTTATCTCTCGTGACCAGATATCATTGTCTGAGACCGAAGTCAGCAGATCTTGACAATAGAACGTTTGGGTTTTCTCTGATGGTCCTCAGTCAAAGTCAAGTCCAGGCCAGACAGTTTATTTAAGACCGCTTGAGAATAGAGAGGAAGTGGGTAATTAGGCCCGGGAAGTGTCTGGTGGAGGTTTGCGTTTGTTCGGGGAAGGAGACAGACTTTGGGGGAATAGTGTATGGACTCTAGTAGTAATTGGGGGGGGGGGGGGGGAAAGGAGAATTTGTGCAGTGTTTGCGTGAGTGAGGGATTGAGTGGGTGAGGGAGTGAGCGATTGAAGGGATGAGTGAGGGAGTGTGATGGAGATTGAATGTGGGAGTTCGTTTTTGTATGTATGTGAGTGATGGGGTAGGTGAATTGGTAAACGAGCGTATAATATAGAATTGACCAGTAAGGTGAGTGAATATTTTTGGATGAATTGTTGTTTAAGTGAGTTGGTGTTTGAGTTGGTTGATGTTTGAGTGATTTGGTGTTTGGGTAAATTAATGTTGTAGTGAGATGGTGTTTGAGTGAGTTGGTTTGAGTAAGTTGGTTTGAGTAAATTGGTTGAGTAAGTTGGTATTTGAGCAATTTGAATTTTTCAGGAGTTATTGTTTAAATGAGTTGGTGTTGTGTGAGCAGGATTGAGTGAGTAGGTGTTTGAGTAAGTTTATGTTTGAGTGAGTAGGTGTTCGAGTGTGTTGGTATTTGAGTGGGTTGGTGTTTGAGTTAGCTGGTGTTTGAGTGAGTTGGTGTTTGAGTGAGTTGATGTTTGAGTGAGTTGGTGTTTGAGTGGGTTGATGTTTGAGTGAGTTGGTGTTTGAGTAAGAGTGTCTTAAGAAGTTCGAGTTGGTGTTTGATCAAGAGTGTCTTAAGAAGAGTGATTGTGTATGGGGGAGTGTGTATTGGTGAGTATACATGGGGGAGTATGCATGGGGGAGTATGTGTCTGGGTGAGTGTGTGTATGGGAGAGTGTGTGTAGGAGTAAGTGCGTGTATGGGTGAGTGTGTGTCTGGGTTGGTTAGTGAATGTGCAAGTGATACGTGTGTGAGAGAACATGAAAGTAGTGTGAGTAAGTTGGTGTATGAGTGAGTTGGTGTGTGAATTAGTTGGCGTGTGAGGGAGTTGGTGTGTGAGTGAGTTAGTGTGTGAGTAAGTTGGTGTGTGAATTAATTGGCGTGTGAGGGAGTTGGTGTGTGAGTGAGTTGGTGTGTGAGTGAGTTGGTGTGTTAGTGAGTTGGTGTGGTATGTGAGTGAAATTGTGTGTGAATTAGTTGGTGTGTGAGTAAGTTGGTGTGTGAGTGAGTTAGTGTGTGAGTGAGTTGGTGTGTGAGTAAGTTGGTGTGTGAGTGGGTTGGTGTGTTAGTGAGTTGGTGTGGTATGTGAGTGAAATGATGTGTGAATTAGTTGGTGTGTGAGTGAGTTGGTGTGTGAGTAAGTTGGTGTGGTATGTGAATGAAATGGTGTGTAAATTAATTGATGTGTGTGAATTAGTTGGTGTGTGAGTGAGTTGGTGTGTGAGTGAGTTGGTGTGTGAGTGAGTTGGTGTGTGAGTTAGTTGGTGTGTGAATTAGTTGGTGTGTGAGTAAGTTGGTGTGTGAGTGGGTTGGTTTGTGAGTGAGTTGGTGTGTGAGTAAGTTGGTGTGAATTAGTTAGTGTGTGAGTGAGTTGGTGTGTGAGTAAGTTGGTGTGTGGGGGAGTTGGTGTAGTATGAGAGTAAATGGTTTGTGAATTAGTTGATGTGTGAGGGAGTTGGTGTGGTATGTGAGTGAAATGGTGTGTGAATTAGTTGGTGTGTGAATTAGTTGGTGTGTGAGTAAGTTGGTGTGTGAGTGGGTTGGTTTGTGAGTGAGTTGGTGTGTGAGTAAGTTGGTGTGAATTAGTTAGTGTGTGAGTGAGTTGGTTTGTGAGTGAGTTGGTGTGTGAGTAAGTTGGTGTGTGAATTAGTTAGTGTGTGAGTGAGTTGGTGTGTGAGTAAGTTGGTGTATGGGGGAGTTGGTGCAGTATGAGAGTAAATGGTGTGGGAATTAGTTGATGTGTGAATTAGTTGGTGTGTGAATGAGTAGGTGTGTGAGTGAGTTGATGTGTGAGTGAGTTGGTTTTCAATCAAAAGTTTAAGTAAATGAATGGGAGGTTGAGTGGGTGAGTTCTTGTTGTGGAACACTCCCGTTGAGTAAGTCTACTTTTTTGTGCTCCCTGAAAACAGAAATAAATGGCGTGTAGCAGAAGATTTTTCTCACATTCCTAGCATGATGATGAAAGTTGACCGACGTCAACCAGGCTGTAAGGTTATGCTTGATTTCATCTGCGTGTCGTTCACTACTCGACTCTCACAACGTTAACCAGAAAGCAATGAAACAACCTGTTTCCACTAAGGAATGGAGGGAAGTGAGGTTGGGATCTTGGTCAGTATGTTCACCCGACCCTGGCTAACGTTGTCTGATCAGTATAGTTTGGCTAACCGGAGCGTTAGTTTCCTCTCACCTAGTGAGTGAATGAGTGAGTGAGTGAATGAGTGAATGAGTGAGTGAATGAGTGAGTCAGTGAGTGAATGAATGAGTGAATGAATGAGTGAATGAGTGAATGAGTGAGTGAATGAGTAAGTGAGTGAATGAGTGAGTTAGTGAGTGAATGAGTGAGTGAATGAGTGAATGAGTGAGTGAATGAGTGAGTATGTGAGTGAATGAGTAAGTGAGTGAATGAGTGAGTAAGTGAGTGAATGAGTGAGTAAGTGAGTGAATGAGTAAGCGAGTGAATGAGTAAGTGAGTGAGTGAATGAGTAAGTGAGTGAATGAATGAGTACGTGAGTGAATGAGTAAGTGAGTGAATGAGTGAGTGAATGAGTAAGTGAGTGAATGAGTGAGTTAGTGAGTGAATGAGTAAGTGAGTGAATGAGTGAGTGATTGAATGAGTGATTGAATGAGTGAGTAAGTGAGTGAATGAGTAAGTGAGTGAATGAATGAGTAAGTGAGTGAATGACTGATTGAATGAGGTAGTGAATGAGGGAGGGAATGAGTGAGTGAATGAGTAAGTGAGTGAATGAGTGAGTAAGTCAGTGAATGAGTGAATGAGTGAGTTAATGAGTGAGTAAGCGAGTGAATGAGTAAGTGAGTGAGTGAGTAAGTGAGTGAGTGAATGAGGAAGTGAGTGAATGAGTGAGTAAGTGAGTGAATGAGTGAGTGAATGAGGGAGTAAATGAGTGAGTGAATGAGTGAATGAGTGAGTTAATGAGTGAGGAAGTGAGTGAATGAGTAAGTGAGTGAATGAGTGAGTGAGTAAATGAGTAAGTGAGTGAATGAGTAAGTGAGTGAATGAGTGAGTGAATGAGTAAGTGAGTGAATGAATGAGTAAGTGAGTGAATGACTGATTGAATGAGGTAGTGAATGAGGGAGGGAATGAGTGAGTGAATGAGTAAGTGAGTGAATGAGTGAGTAAGTCAGTGAATGAGGAAGTGAGTGAATGAGTGAGTAAGTGAGTGAATCAGTGAGTGAATGAGGGAGTAAATGAGTGAGTGAATGAGTGAATGAGTGAGTTAATGAGTGAGTAAGTGAGTGAATGAGTAAGTGAGTGAATGAGTGAGTGAGTAAATGAGTAAGTGAGTGAATGAGTGAGTAAGTGAGTGAATGAGTAAGTGAGTGAATGAGGGAGTGAATGAGTAAGTGAGTGAATGAGTAAGTGAGTGAATAAGTGAGTGAATGAGTAAGTGAGTGAATGAGTAAGTGAGTGAGTGAGTAAGTGAGTGAGTGAATGAGTAAGTGAGTGAATGAGTAAGTGAGTGAATGAGTGAGTAAGTGAGTGAATGAGTAAGTGATAGAATGAGTGAGTGAATGAGTAAGCGAGTGAATGAGTAAGTCAGTCAGTGAGTAAGTGAGTGAGTAAGTGAGTGAGTGAATGAGTAAGTGAGTGATTGAGTAAGTGAGTGAATGAGTAAGTGAGTGAAAGAGTTAGTGAGTGAATGAGTGAGTAAGTGAGTGAATGAGTAAGTGAGTGAATGAGTTGAGTGAGTGAATGAGTGAATGAGTGAGTAAGTGAGTGAATGAGTAAGTGAGTGAATGAGTAAGTGCGTGAATGAGTGAGTAAGTGAATGAATGAGTAAGTGAGGGAATGAGTAAGTAAGTGAGTGAATGAGTAAGTGAGTGAATGAGTAAGTGAGTGAATGAGTAAGTGAGTGAATGAGTAAGTGAATGAGTGAGTAAGTGAGTGAATGAGTAAGTGAGTGATTGAGTAAGTGAGTGAATGAGTGAGTAAGTGAGTGAATGAGTAAGTGAGTGAGTGAGTAAGTGAGTGAGTTAGTAAGTGAGTAAATGAGTAAGTGAGTGAATAAGTGAGTGAATGAGTGAGTGAATGAGTGAGTAAGTGAGTGAATGCGTAAGTGAGTGAGTGAGTAAGTGAGTGAGTGAATGAGTAAGTGAGTGAATGAGTAAGTGAGTGAATGAGTCAGTAAATAAGTGAGTGAATGAGTGAATAAGTGAGTTAATGATTGAGTAAGCGAGTGATTGAGTAAGCGAGTGAATGAGTAAGTGAGGGAGTGAGTAAGTGAGTGATTGAATGAGTAAATGAGTGAATGAGTAAGTGAGTGAGTGAGTAAGTGAGTGAATGAGTAAGTGAGTGAATGAGTGAGTGAATGAGTAAGTGAGTGAATGAGTGAGTAAGTGAGTGAATGAGTGAGTAAGTGAGTGAATGAGTGAATGAGGTAGTGAATGAGTGAATGAATGAGTGAGTGAATGAGTGAGTTAATGAGTGAGTAAGCGAGTGAGTGAATGAGTGAGTGAATGAATGAGTGAGTTAATGAGTGAGTAAGCGAGTGAATGAGTTAGTGAGTGAGTGAATGAGTAAGTGAGTGAATGAGTAAGTGAGTGAATGAGTAAGTGAGTGAATGAGTAAGTGAGTGAATGAGTGAGTGAGTGAATGAGTGAGTAAGTGAGTGAATGAGTAAGTGAGTAAATGAGTGAGTAAGTGAGTGAATGAGTAAGTGAGTGAATGAGTAAGTGAATGAGTGAGTAAGTGAGTGAGTGAGTAAGTGAATGAATGAGTAAGTGAGTGAATGAGTGAGTAAGTGAGTGAATGAGTAAGTGAGTGAATGAGTAAGTGAGTGAATGAGTGAGTAAGTGAGTGAATGAGTAAGTGAGTGAATGAGTAAGTGAGTGAGTAAGTGAGTGAATGAGAGAGTGAGTGAGTAAGTGAGTGAATGAGTAAGTGAGTGAATGAGTGAGTAAGTGAGTGAATTAGTAAGTGAGTGAATGAGTGAGTGAATTAGTGAGTGAGTGAGTAAGTTTAGCTTGAGCAAGTGTGATAGCTTTAAGGCATAGTGTATGTACTCTTATTTTACTTTACCCCAAAGATAAATGTGATGTTTGTGCGAGATGTTTTAAAATGAAGTTTCAGTAGAATCTTTTTGTTTTTATTAAATCTCATACTGGCCCCCATCTATTTGCCTTCCTTGCCCACTCCACTTTTTTCTTCTGTCAGCCCCCCCCCCCCCCATATTAATTTTTTTTCCTCCCGCCCTGTCCCTCCTGGCTTATATCACTTTCTTTTTGTTCCCCCACGGGGATCGCCTTTTCCATATTTGCCCCCACTGGCTTATCCGGCCCATTCCCCCTCATTTCTTACGCTCTCCTGGCCACCTTACTTGACAGCTACCCTTCATTTTCAGTCGAGCATTTGACCCTACCAGTTGCGAAGACAGACACTATGTAAATAAGTAGACCATTTTTTTCCTTTTATGGGATTGGCTAGTTCAGCTTTGTTGTTATTTGTTGTCCCTGATGAAGGGCTATTGGTCTTAACGTAGATTATGCTTGTGTTCTCGTCTCGGTGCGGTATCTGGCCATACCCGTTTTTTTTTTAAATTTTGATTAAACTTTACTTTAATCAACTTTTGAATATTTTTCATTTATTTTTTCCCATTTTGTTTTTACAGTCTCAACTTCCCTGGACCCCCCCCCCCCCCCCGCGCGTCCTCAATCTCTTCGAGAAAAAGATGTGAGAGTACTGATGGTTCCTGCAGCTCGTTGACTGTACACACTTCTGCCCCGTCCTCTCTTGCGATACAGGCCGCTCGAACCTCATCTGCTTTATGCTTGCTGTGAATTGCTTATTCGTCTATTACGGTGTCCTCATATACTTCGAAATGTCACTAATTTCCGTATCTCATCATTATGTAGCATGTCCTTTGTAGAACGTCGCTCCCATCACAGTCTGTCTGAAAGAAACTCGTTCTCTTGCCAAAACACCAGCTTCCGCCACAGTCATACTCAGGCATTCCTGGATATCTTGGTACCATTGTCTTCTTGGTCTACCCCTTCCTCTTTTGCCTGGCACCATACCTTCCATCACTGTTCTCTCAAGACCGTTGTGTCTCTTGATGTGACCAAAGTATTTACATTTTCTGGCCATAATGGAATTGATAAACCAGTTCTCCTCTATGCTCAACTCTCGCCGAATGTCTATATTTGTCTTTTTTCCGCCAGGGTATTCTAAGGATCTTTCTGTAACATTTTGACTCGAAGGATTCGATTCTTTGTCTACACGTTTTGGTAATCGTCCACGATTCGCAGCCATAAGCTGCCACAGGAAAAACACAGGCTCTCAAGACTTTTACTTTTGTCGTTGCTCTGCCATACTTTCTTCAGACTGTTCAGTCTTTGCATTGCCATGGCTATTCTTCTTCAGATTTCTTTTGAGCAGACGCCATTTGTGTCAATTCTAGAGCAAAGATATTCACAATGCGTGATCTGATCTATTTCCTTGCCATCTGCCGTAAATTTATGTTGACATTGTGTTTTGTCTGTGGCCATTATCTTGGTTTTGTTTATAAACAGGTTTTGATCTTTACTGTGTCCATCTACAGCTGAAGTTAGCTGCTCTAGCCCTTCTGCACTTCTTGATAGTATCACTGTGTCGTCTGCGTATCGTAACTCTTGAATCTCGTACCCGTCAATCTTAAATGTATCTAGTATACCTGTAATTGGTACATGTGAAACCAGGATATCCGGTCTTTCATTAACCTAAACCGCAAAATCGCTAGGACAATAGCCCTTCCAGGTTTGATGTTTCTACAGCTAACAGCATATCTTAGCCAGTCATTCTGTGCCTTCCGAATCCAAGATTGATTGTCTGAAACGTTTACTGTCCCTTTTACTTGGAGTCGCTTGGATGAAGGTCAGACCCACGACTTAAAACAAAAAATAGTGATGTGTTTTCCGTGAAGTCCGATGCTTCTATAGGATTGAAAAGGTATAGGGATTAAAGGTATCCCAGGTGAGGTATTAAACAATTGTATGTACACTTCTTCTTCTTCGTTCATCCTCAGATCAAGGTTCCGGTTTCTCTTACAAAGGACACCGTTGTTTGTAAGGCTGTTTCATCTCCATACAGCTTTTGTCTCATATCTGTCTCACGAGGACAGTATGGTTCTCTCTTTTCCTGCGTGAGAATGCAGCTTTGTAGGATGTATTCCACGATCATGATATGCTTCCCACATGGGCACCTGTCATCTGTCCCAATCCTCGTTTTGTTGTAAAGATGACCATTGAGTCTGTTATGCCCAGTTCTCAGTCTGAAGATGATGACTTGCTCTTCTCTAGTTAAGTTACAGTAGGTGTCTTCTTTTCGGAAGTCGGGGTGTTAATCAGCCCATTTTACCCTGAAATTGGCTTTAATTATGGTCTTTGCCTCATTATATGTGATACTCAGGTCTGTTTGTTGTGACTCTTTGCTAGTTTGTCTGCAGCTTCATTGCTTCGATATTCTGTGGTATGGGATCCACAGTATGGCCAACCTTGGGTGTTCTGCTGAGAGCTGTGTCAGGGAGAACATACATTGCTCGAGATCTTCATCTTTGTTTTGTTTTAGCACTGCTAATACTGACGTGGCATCTGTCAGGAATACTATGTTTTCTTGGTGGATATCTTTATCTTGGGTTACAAGCCCAGCTGCGGCCTTCAGTGCCTCTGCTTCTGCACGGAAATTATTGGAATATGTTCCCGTTGTTAAAACTCGAGTTTTTTCTTCTCCATTCCTTAGTCTGTAATAGACCACTCCACCTCCATTGGATGTGGCTTTGTTAGATGAGCCATCTGTATATAGGTGTGTCCATGTTTCTGGTGGGTATACTCTCCTAAGATATTCTTCTGTAATAAATTTCCTTTCTGAGTCTGTCTGAGTTCCCTTTTTCCCTATTCCCTTTATGGTTTCTACTATCTCAGAGACTTGGCTTTTTTCCATGATGGGATTTGGGATATTTGTTTTAGATCTCTAACCACTGCCTGGATTATGATTTGGGTATGTACACAATTGTTAACCCGTTTACAAATATATATATTGACACAATGTTTGTCTTGTTTTGTGTATCGGGAAGGATAATAAAAAAGTGCAACAATCAAAATGATAACGAGACAAAAAACATCCCCAAATAAAA
The DNA here is from genome assembly GCA_036924085.1 of Ariolimax columbianus. Classification (NCBI taxonomy): domain Eukaryota; kingdom Metazoa; phylum Mollusca; class Gastropoda; order Stylommatophora; family Arionidae; genus Ariolimax; species Ariolimax columbianus. The sequence goes on from JAVGWX010000019.1 coordinate 25,867,332, forward strand.
ATTCCTGAGATATATTTTTGTCAATCACTATAAATCGGTGATATAATTAATGTCATCTTTAATAAACAATGTATTGATTTTGAATGACCAATTTTGTTTATGTCAAAGCGCTATAAACAGGGATTTCAATTCAACACTAGGTACATGTTCTTGTTCGTCCTATTTTACATACATACATCTAACATTGAATCCATGTATCCACTAACAAATATATACATCTAACATTGTACCCATGTATCCACTTACAAACTCACGCATCCATAAATTTAACATTGCATCAGTATATCCACTAACAAATACATACATTTAACATTGTATCCATGTATAAACTAACGTATACATACATCTAAAATTGTATCCATGTATCCACTAACACATACATACAATTAACACTGAATCCATGAATCCACTAACAAATACATACATCTAACATTTTACCCATGTATCCAATAACACACTCACGCATACACACATTTAACAGTGTATCCATGTACCCGTTAACACATATACATACATTGACCTAGCCTTTTATCTATGTATTCCCTCATACATAAATAAATTTAACATGCTATCCATGTATCCATTAATATACAACCGAGTGTTACCGGGGCCAGAAAACGGTACTAAAGAATAGTAACTCTGCAACCCGTCAATCTTGTCATAAAGGGCGACTAAGAAGGACTGGGCATGGGGCTGGCTACTCCCATCTCGTTGAAAGTGTACGCCACGCCAACTTCACCGGATATGGACAGGTCATCGTTCGATGACTTGATGTGTATTTATTGAAATCATATGCTTCACATAGAGCTGTGGGATCAAGACGCTGAGCAGCGCATGAGCTGAAGTGGTCAGCTACCCAAAGATGACTGCTAGCGTCAGGGCCAGCGAACCATAGCTGCCAAGACCATTCTACACCTCCACGTGGTGATCCTGGATAACAGGCTGCAGTAGGGCAGAGAGAAGCAATCGAAGAGAGAATGCTAACCCAGTACTCAAAAAATGCTTGCTGAAGTCGGATGTGTTGGACCGAAAGGTGCAAATATCGTAGTCAAGCTGTAAACTACAACACAATGCATTCCGTTCTCTGGACTACATTCTGCTACTTAAGCCCTTTCAGGGTTTGGTAGCGGGAGATTGAGAACAAACGCAAAAAAAGAAAAGAAAAAGATATGCTTCACATAGATCTAAAACGGTTTTGATTGATTGAATTTTTTAAAAGGTGCAACTCAAACATGAACAGGCAGAAAAAATATCGCTGTCAATAGGATTAATGACACGCTGCAGAGAAAGCCGTAAAGAATCTGCGTCGGCTGCGTTCATGTAGGGCAAACGAAAAGCAAACAAGACAGGCGCGAAGAGAGCGAGAGTAAATCGTTCACATAGGAGTGGCGTGTATGTGTTGGAGACCGGCGTTCCGCAAGGATTTGACAAAGTTTCAATTGTTGGTGTCTGAATATTGGTACCCGATTATGCTCTGTTATATACCTTTATTATATAGACAGCAGCTAAAGTGGTTTAGCCATGTAGCAAGACTATCACAACACCCACCCCCACCCCCCACCAAACAATATTATTTAGTTACAACGGATTCAAGGGCAAAGGCCGACCACGAAATAGGTGGCTTGCGGATATATCTGAGGCGGTGAATTCCACTGTGTATCAGGCACACAGTAGAGCTTGTTCTAATGTCTCTTCATAACATGAAAGGAAAAACAGGATTAGCGAAAAAAGAAGGAAAATAAAAGAAAAACAACCACTTTTGCTTTTTCATTTGAGTGCCAACAACATATCGAAAGGTCAACTGCAATAGCTCTCCAACATCATGTCTCCATCCAGTTGAGGCACAATAGAGCTTGTTCTAAGGTCGTCTCTTCATAACCTGACGCTGAAAACAAAACAGGATAAGCGAAAAGAAAAACTACATCTGCCTTTTAATTTGAGTTGCCAACAACCTATCAAAGGGCGACTGCAATGGCTCTCCAACATCATGTCTCCAGCAAGTTCGGTCTTAAGCTGCCGTTTTTGTCTATATCCAGTTGAGGTCCAAGAACCGAAGTTAATTCTCAGTCTCTTCTCCGTGTATTTCATGGTCTCCTTCTCTTCCTCCTACCCTGTGGATTCCCTGTCAGGACATGTCTGATGTTGCTTTCCATAGCGTGTGTCCTATCCAAACACATTTTCTAGGTTTTTATCCGTTTTGTCATAGGTCTTCATTCCTCACCATGTCTTACCAGCCTATACTCAATATCCTCAGTAGACATTTATTGACGAACGACTGGGGTTTTCTATGTCATTCCCCAAGTTTCTGCTCAATTCAGGAATACTTACTTGACATTTGAGTGACATAATCTTAGCTTGGTATTATAATTGCCGATCATTGCAAGCGAGAATGACAACAGCAGTCAGACATGATGTGTTGCACCTCACCTGTGAGTCCGGAGATGGCTGTATGACAACAGCAGTCAGACATGATGTGTTGCACCTCACCTGTGAGTCCGGAGGTGACTCTAAAGTCAAATCATAGCACATTTTGCTAGGCTTTTTTTTCCTGTACATTTTTTAATGCTCTTCTCACACTTACAACATTGACTTTTTTTGGCTCTTTCGCCCTCAAACTTTTCTTGTAGTATTTTTTTCAGATATCTATATTTTATCTTTTATCATAAATGGATTCGTCTTTACATGGAAGCTTGTGGCTAATGGGTTGAGAGCTTAGCGCTTACAAACCCAACATATCAGGTTCAAATCATGTCGCATGGGACGGCGTGGCCTAGTGGTTAAGTGCCACGGCTCACAATCCGAAGGTGCTGGGTTCGATCCCCATCACAGCACCGGCCGTTACCCCGGGGAAGCAAACCCTTAAAAAATGCACGAGGAAGCAGACCCTTACATAAAATGCATGCTGAAGTCGGATGCACTGGGCCGACAGGCGCAAAATAAAAACCACAGTGCAACCCACACCGCCTTGGGGATTAGAGAAAAAATAAGGCGAACGCAACAAACAAACAAAATCATGTCGCGTTTGGTTATCTCTGATCAGACATATCGTTAGTTTCTTCATGGAATGACAGTTTCTTCAAGTTGACCCAGCTGTAAATGGATACCTATCGAAGTGAGGAAAAAATAAGTGCCGCCGCAGCTATGTAGCTCGTACTCTGTTGTTCGCACTCGTTTTTCAATGCTTCTTCATCGATCAACGAATGCTATGCTTCTAATCCGGTAAGGTTCACGAAGACTGCGTTTCAGATTTTCGCCGCTCCTCAACAGCTTTTCGAGCATGGTAGCTCTGCCGGGCTAGACTTGTCTCTTTTTGGTCTGTAAAAGTAGGGCAGTCCTGTAGAATATGTTCCGGTGTTTGATTGAGTGCTCGACAATCACACGTGACGGTGTCTCTGAGCCCCATTTTGTGGAGGTGAGCCTTGAGTCTGCAATGTCCCGTTCTGAGTCTGAAGATCGTTGTCATTTTCAATGCAATGGGGCAGGATTCAACAACCGTTAGTCGCTGTGGTAGAGTCTAGGTTTAGCTGAGTAGTTTACTTATCTAAAGATTTAAAACATGTATCTACACCACGACATGACTTCACACAGTAAATAACATAGTAAACTGTGACCTCCTACAATAAAGTATCTACCACTTCATCCCCTGCAGCAATGTCTAATAAGAAGCTTCCTTTACCGTCCGTCTCTGTCCCAACTATATGAACGCGCACCTCTCAGAATATTGGCGTCTCTCCTTTCCCACTCCGCCCTTTTCCTTTCAAAGCTCCAGGCACCTTAAATGGTATTTTAAACTCTACGTGTCGTCAGCTTTCTCAACGTATTTATCGACCCGACGCCCAAGTCCTTGAATTATGGCAAAAATTCGTCCATAATATGCAACCGTAGTAAAACCACCGTTAAGTGGCTTCGTAATGGCTGATCAATTAGAACAAACAACGTCTGGATATTAAAGGTCTCTAGGTCAACGGAGAGGACGGGTTAGGACAGGGTAGGACCATGGCACACTATGATATAACGTACCGTAAGTGAATTCAAACAGAAAGGCAAACTCCAACAAAAATAGCTGTATTCACAGACTGCAGAGTACTATTAGAGACAATACCAAAGCAAACAAAGAACCACTGTTATCAGAGATCAGAGCAGAACTGGGAAAACTCCAGAGATCCTCAACAGTAGCCCTCCAGTGGCTACCCTCCCATTGCGGAATCACGGGAAACGAGAGAGCTGACACTCTGGCAAAAGATGGCGGCAAAAAAGGCGCAATTTAATCAAGAACATCATCAGAAATCAGTATATACACCAAAGGAGAGAAGACAGAAACATAAACAGTACACCAGACCTAATTCACCAACTCAAAAGAAATCAACAAACTACCTTATTTCGCCTGAGAACTTGGCACTGCAGACTACTAGAACATCTATACCGACTGAAGATCTCACACACCGATGAGTGCCCATGTGGAACAGTATGCCAGAACCCTGAGCATATTCTACAGGAATGTCCAATCTATAGGGAAATGAGATGCCAGAAGGTGCGGAGCTGAGACAAAAGCTGTGGGGCAGCCGCTCCGACCTGGTGAAGACTACAGACTTCATCATGGCGACTGGCCTACAGATATAGCATGACCAAAAGATCATGAACAAAAGAAGAAGAACGTAAGTGAGGCATCCTCAACACCTGAGTGGTAAAAAAAGTTTAGAAGATGAAACTAATAGGACAACTGTAACTTGCAAGGCATGAGATCGTTGTTGTTCTGGGAATGTGTTCAGTATGTTTCACCAAATATGATTGCTCTCCGCTTCTGTCCCAGTGGTTATCCCTACATCATTTTAGAGATATAAATAAATCGTACTGACCATTTTTGTTTCTAAGAATCGACGTCACTGCACTCCGGGCATACCCATAGGTGCTTAGTCTCTCTCTCATCAAACAGCATAAGGTATGGATGCTGATGGTCCCTGTAGTTCGCTGGTTGTACATTCTCCTGCTCCATCCTCTCATGCGCCCCGCTCCGCTGGAACCTTGTTTAATGTCGAAACTTTGCAGTCTGTAGATTGCTGCTTCATCTATTGCGGTGTCCTCATCCAGCAGGCGGTCATTTATTGATTTCAAAATGTCACTTCTATCCATCACTAATGTGGTGATGGGAGCATGTGAAGCCATGATGTCAGTTCTTTCATTGCCTTGAACCCCGGCATGAACAGGACAGTAGATCCATGTCAACGCCTTGAGGTTTGAGGCCTCAACAGCTGCTATCCACTCGAACCTAAGCCATCCCTTTTGTACTTTCTCAAGTACGGCTTGTACATGAAAATTTGGGAGGGAACAGCCTAACAATCTCCCAGTGGTCTTAGCTGACATAAAGGACATCAACTCCTGTTAAACTGTAATAGTCTTAATTGACCTGTATTTCTAGTGGCAATGCCCCTGTACAGGTATGAGCTGGATGTAGCTGTGAAGAGGATTTCCTCCTTTGCGGGCTAGGCTTGAGCAGCTTATTACTCTGCTACTGTGGGACATGTGCCGCGAAGGATGGTTAACCGATGTGCGAGTCCATCTAATAGACTCAAACACTAGAGCAAAGTAGACCCGTAGTCTGTTAGACGTCATCTATGCTGCTCTTAACAAACCGCGGCCAGTGTTATGCCATGTCACACAGTTAGTCGCCACTTACAACATGCTCTCTGTGGGACAGTGTGCTTTTTTTGTCCTCGTCATACACAGTGTTAAACTATAATAACACAAATTATGTACTGATTACACACCTGTGACCAAACGGAAAGCATTTGAGTTATTGTACTTACACGATTTGTTGTAGATTGTGCTCCCTAAACATCCAAGTGGGTCTATAGTTATTCAAATGTCAACAGGCCCTGCGTGGGATAGTGGTTAAGTGACACGGCTCACAACCACAAGGTGCTGGGTTCAATCCCCATCACAGCACCGGCCGTTACCCCAGGGAAGCAGACCCTTACATAAAATGCATGCTTAAGTCGTATGCACCGGGCCGACAGGCGCAAAATAAAAACCCCAGTGCAACACGCACACCGCCTTGGGGAATAGACAAATAAGACGAGCGCAAAAAAAAACACACAAAAATTGTAACCATGGCACAATCATAACGATGGCGAGTTTTTTGTGACAATCCAAACTGCCTGAACAGTCAAACCAATTTCTCTTCTGGAGTTTATTGGCAATTATGTTTGAGTCCACTGCGAGCCTGTCAGGTCAGATGCAACATACCCAGTCCCCCTTTCAATGTCTATGCATTTGTTCCTAGAAGCAAACTGTGCTTATAGCAGTCTGGGCAATGAGGTGAGGATCGGCACTGTGATCCCCATAATGGTGAGCCTACTAAAGTCTTGCATTACACTTCAGCTAGAGGGCCAAAGGTCCACCTTCTTCAGTATGCTTCCAGATATAAGGAGAGCCACTGTAACCCACTACCAAATAAAATGTCATAAAGACTCAGTGGTCTCGAGGTAAGGTGTCCGCCTCAGGCGCCGGAGGTCATGTGTTCAAATCACAGCGGAGACCGGGTTTTTTTTTTTTTCATGTGGATCTTCTGGTAAAAATGCCCCTGATCTCTGGATAGTGAGATCGGATTCCCGTGTCCAGTTTCGAGCAGGTTAAAAATTCCTTGGCAGTTGGAAATCAAAAATAGTAGGCTTAACAGTCGCTACCTGGACAAAATTGAAAATAAAAATCTACCCAAGTTATGTGTACCTGTTCTCGAGTTGTTTATTAAGAGCAGCTATAGATAGTGCCTAAATGGCTGTGGATCTACTTAGCTATTAAGATGGACTCACACATCAGTAAAAACCACCCTCCAAGAAACTGGTTGTATACAGAATCTGTAGAGCCTTCTAAACCAGTATAAAGAAGTAAAGTTAAGAGTGAGATTCACACAGCACTTCCAATAACATTCACTCATTAAATCATTCATCTAACACTTTTTTTTTAAATCAAAGAACAAATCAATCATATTGAATTCACTGTTTAATCACTCAAACAATACATGATATAATCAAATATAGAATTCATCACAATGACCAAGCCTCCCTCGAGAGATGCATGGTCAGTCTCACACTTCATAGCCAGCGTACAAAAAGTCTTCATAACTCGGACATACGTCAAAAGTCCCTGGTGGAAGATGCAATTACTTATGCAGATAAGATTAAACATCGCTGGTGGGGGGGGCGCCCTCCCCACCCACTGCGAAGAAAGGACAATCGACGGAACACAGCGACAGCAATATGGTACCCCAGTGACAAGAAACGACAGCGGGGACGACCACTAACACGTTGGTCTGACTCCCTGCATCCCGCAATAACATTCATGATGCCACGGATGGACGACTCATTGTCCTGGTCAACAGTGGCCAAAGACAGAGACCATTGGAAGAGAAGTTGGGACCCGCAACAGTGTAACCTCTGCTGAAGAACGGGTCGGTCCAGTAACCCAGTAATCACAATGAATGCACTCATTTAATCATGCCTATTATTTTTGTATTCTATTTTATATTGTGTGAACTTTCTTCTGCCTTTGTTCTCAATCTTTAGCTACTAAGTCCTGAACAGGGCTTTGCAAGTAGCAGGATGTAGTTTAGAGAATGAAATGCATTGTGCCACTAGTTTACAGCTTGTCTGCAGTATTTGCACTTTCGATCCGACACATCCGTCTTCGGCAGAGTGAGAACTTTGATCTTGTGGCGGTCAGTTGGAAGACAGACTTATCAAACTTTCAAGTTCTTGTGTGCATCTACTGCCTCGGTCATGCTGGAGCTCAAGGTGACGAATGAGCTGACATGACATCGAAATCAGCTTTGGTGGGGACATTAAATATAGATGGGGGAAACAATTTAAAATCACTTAATGCCTGGTAGATGATGAAACTGCAAACGATGAGTAGGTAATCCATAGGCTGTAGGAGTTGTGAATCAGTTGTGTGCAGGTAGAGGTGCCTGAAAGGATGGGTCAGTAGTGTGCACAACCAGCAAGTTACAGGAACCATCACCAGCATCCATTCTTTATGCCATCTGCAAATAGAGACTAAGCACTTACGGATCTGACACAAGTATAGTGATGTTGAGTCAGTTTAACGTAACATTTTTTTGTAATATTGGATATTTATCAGCACAATTTTTCCCACATTGCTGTGCTCTGCCATGGGGTTGTATATGGTTAAAGGATATAGGTAGCTTCCTCCAGCTGGAACTACAATATGTGCAGGCCATGTTTTTAATTAACCAATAGAAAATTGTAAGTGTTCGCACCCATATCCTTCTGACTAAACGGCAGGTATCCTTACTGCTTTGTTACCTACATGACCTGCATCTTTCTTTAGTTAATTTGTAGCTGTGTTCTTGTAGGTGATTGTATTTTGAAAAACGTGTTATAGTCTAATTTATCCTTTCCGTTAATTATCGTATAAACCTGTTTAAAGTCACCTTGAATTCTTCTCTTGTCTAGACACTACAGGCTGGAGTTTCTGAGTTTTAACACATAACTGTAATTCTGGAGTCCCACTGTCAGCTTTGTCGCTCTTCTTTATATCCTTTCCAGCATGTTTATATCTCCTCTACGATAAGAACTCCACACCTGTACACAGTACTCCAATATAGGTCATAAAGTTCAATTCAGTTTTCATCCACTCCTACTGCTGAGCATCATAGAAAGCTGAAGTTGTCTTTCCTGGGCAAAGTGTGTTACGTCTGATGTTGTAAGCCTGTATCACTGTAAGATTACTTGTATGTCGGATATCCATCTGCCACATTGTCTCTCTCATGCCATGTAGCCAGATCATTATGTGTTGTCGATGAACAGAGGGAGTTGATTAGGCTGCATTATCATGAGATTACCGAACCATTTTATTTCTGTCTGCTAATATACTCAACACAATGGCAAGTTCTTCCAAATTTATATTGTCCTCATTCTAACTCTCTTGGTTCTCAGGGGCACTAAGATGCTAGTACAGTCAGGCACAACATATTGACCATGACCACTATCTCTCTTTCATGTAGAGTTCCCTAGAAACAGGTTGATGAGTTCTGGATAGATATGATCCCTGTAGTAGTGAGCATCACGCAGATCAACCCAATCATAGCACATCAGTCTGGAGGACCGCAGCCCACCTTCAACAGCACGTCCGAGATGTACGGAAAGCTACTACAACCTGTCACTGTTCAGTGCACTCAAAAAAGCAAACTTAGTCATCATTGAGACCCTATAAAAGTAAGAAGACGACTGACTATGGCAATGCAGAAGATAAAGAGTATGCAAAACCTATGGCATAATACAAACAAAGAACTAAAACTAAAGATACTAAGAACATGCATTTTTCCTGTGGCAACCTATGAATGTGAAACATGGACGATTACAAAAGCAATAAAAGCAAAAATCTGTGCTTTTGAAACAGTGCTACAGAAAAGTCCTGAAAATCCCATGGACAAAGAAAGAAACAAATTCATCCAGCAAGATCTGAATGAAGAGGAGAATTGGCTCATAAATGACGTAATGACCCGAAAACAGGTTTTTTTGGACATGTCAAACGACACAACGGACTGGAGAGAACGGTTATGGAAGGCATGGTCACTGGAAAGAGAAGCAAGGGCCAACCCACCCAGAAGATGATGGACTCAGGACATCAAGAAGACGCTGGATTTGACCTTGGGACAGGCCTGAAGACTGGCAAAAGATATGAGTTTCCTACAGACAGTCTGTCATGAGAGCGACATTCTGCAAAGGACATGCTACATGATAATGAGTCATCATGGGTATACAACAACATCTCTCTTGCTGACACTGGTGACCTTTAGAAGACATTTAATTTCACATGTTCAAATTGCCCTTTCATGTGTTTTGGACGAGGACCAAGCTTAACACTGGTAGCACAGATTTGGTATAGATATGATGTTTATCAGTTGTTTAGTAGACAGATTGATGTTTGGGTGTTTGAGCAATGATAATTGATAGATCACAACAGCGATCACCTAGTTTTTATTTCTCTATCAAACCTTCCATCAGCTATACTTCTCAGATATTTGAACTTATTCTGCTCGAGGGTGATATTTTACCTGATGAACAATGAAAAAAGGCAACATCGTATCAAACAAATTGCTACAGAAAACACAACTGCAAGAGTACACAAGGTGATTTGGCCCAGGCTTCCCGCATGGAGCCACCAGTAGTGAGGGCACTATGACTCACAAGAAATGAAATAGAGAAGAGATAATTTCTTACTGCAGTTTCTAGAGTAGCAAGAAATACTTTTTGAAAGCTGATGCACTGATTCCTATATCATTTCCAACATAATATCTATACTTTGTGTCTATTTTTGCATAGTTCAGTTTAAGTGCCATCTCCGCGTCGAAGGTCGGCTGCAATGGATCTCCAGTGTACCCTATCTCTTGCTATAATGGCACAGCCTGAGAGGCTTTTTGCAGTCCATCTCCTGATGTTATCCACCCACTTAAAACATTGTCTACCTGTTGAACGACTGCCTTCCACTCTACCCTCTAGTATGGTCTTCAACAAGGAGGTGTGTCTTGTTATATGACCAAAATAACATAACTATCTAACCCTGAATTCGGTCATTAATTCTCTTTTCACTCCCATTTTTGTCAATACCTCCAAATTTGTTTTCTTCTCTTTCCAAGAAATGCGACCCAATCTTCTATATTCCCACATTTCGAAGGCTTCAATACTCTTTTGCAACTTGTTATTCATTGTCCACGTTTCTGCGCCATAAAGTAGTGATGAGTATACTTAACTGACAATTCTCATTTTCAAATTCTGATTTATCTGTTTTGATGTCAGTATGTGTCGCATGTTATCGAATACCATCTTGGTCATACCGATTCTCTTTCTGATTCCTTTTACACAGCTTCCTTCTTCCGTTATTATATGACCTAGATAGGAGAAACTCTGTACCTGAAACTAAATAGTAACTGAAAGATTTTTAAAAACTCAAATGTTGGTGGATCAGTAACAGAGACATGCAAACTGCTAAAGCTAAGGTAAAGGTTCGCACGTCTGTAACTATCTTAGGTAGACTTCACTTCACTTATGCGCCTGTAATGGAGGTTTTGTGCATATTTGCAATCAGATGTGCAGACAAACAGGTGGTTGACCTGTTGCGTCTTTACATGATGGAGGGGTAGCTCCCTTTTGGCTTCATGCAAGCCCCTTTTTGGTACAAATTTTGTTACCTTCAGAACTTTGTGCACTGACTAACAGTATGTTCTTTTCAATTCTCAACTGTCAGTGCTACTTTTACGTGGACAGTGTATACACGGGACCTCCAAGTTTATCATTCATATCCGGTAGGACTAGATACCGACCTCACCTCCCTAGGGACGAATGAAACTTGCACTATTCAAACATCCCGTTTCACACTATTGTGTGTTCCTTTCTTGAGATGCGAGCAACTTACTTATCATATATAGGACCCCGTCCTTAAAAATGGTATAAATGACACTGCATGTAAACTATACAAGCAGAGACCAACGTGGGCAGTGTCTGTTACTCTTCTCATTTAGAGCATCTTTTATTTTTAAAAACATCATTGGTATTCTTCTTTGTACACTTTCAAATGTCAACTTGAATATATCTAGAGAAAGCAGTGGTTAGCCCGAGGCACTGATCTTGTCCAGGAATGGTATCGGTGATGGCTACATGTGCTTTCTCTGCTCGTCGTATATTGGACACATTTGTAGAACACGCTCAGAAGTCATTTTGTTAGTGCTGCACACATATTCATTTGTATGTCCTATTCTTAGTTTGTTGGACAGATGGTATCTCAGTATGATGTGGCCTATGCAGAGTCTAATGATTACTACCTGTTCACTTCTGTTGAGCTGATAATATGTGTCATTTGGTTGATGATCTGCATGCTCTGCTTGCCATTTGTTCCTGTATCTATACCTGGTAAACTTCTTGACATTATCACAAGTTATACCTATATCAGGTTGAGGTTTCCACCTACTCTTGACAATCTGTCAGCTACTTCACTGCCAAAATTACTTGAACAAGATGGAATCCACTGTATCACAACTCTCTTGAACGTGATATAGTTTATATAGTGTCACTCTTAGTTCCTTTTGGTCTGCTTTTTTCTGGCTCCCCAATATTAGTATTCAATGCTACTTAAGTTCTTCAGATATTCTGTCAATCCTGCACAGCGCATGAGCTGCAGTGTCAGCGACCCATAGCTGACTGCTAGCGTCAGGGCCAGCGAACCAAAGTTGCCAAGACCCTTCTACACCTCCACGCGGTGATCCTGGATAACAGGCTGCAGCAGGGCAGACTGGCTAAGGAGAAGGGATTGAAGAGGGATTGCTAACCCGGTACTCAAAAAATGCTTGCTGAAGTTGGATGTGTTGGACCAAAAGGTGCAAATATCACAGTCAAGCTGTAAACTACAACACAACGCATTCCGTTCTCTGGACTACATTCTGCTACTTAAGCCCTTTCAGGGTTTGGTAGTGGGAGATTGAGAACGAACGAAGCCAAGCCATATCTCTCGCTCCCTTTTATAACTTCTTTTTTATCTGCTCATCCTTTTTCTCTTCATTTGGAGTAAAGGGTCACAACTCTTGTTAACCTACATGCAGTCTGCACCAAAGTACTTTGAGTGTTCTTGCAGTGGTAGTATTTGTAATAATTTGTTTTACAAGATGTTGTTGCTAGGTCCCATGCACAATTCTCTTAAGTCATCTTCATAACTGCATTGACATGTGGTTTTATTCTTTCCTCCCCAGTAAAGGTCCTCAGACTATCACTGCAGAAGTGTGCAAAGTGTTTTGGTGGAGGCTGAGGCCAAACATGCAGCACAGTGAATGAGTTTTCAGCAGCCATCGAATCATAGTTGACTGCCTGCATCAGGGTCAGGATACCAGAGCTGACCAAGACCTTCTTCACTTGCATTCATTCTTAATCTCCCGCTACCAAGCCCTGAACAGGGGTTTGCAAGTAGCAAGATGTAGTCCGGAGAACTAATGCATTGCGTCGCTAGTTTACAGCTTGACTGCGATATTTACATCCGTCGGTCCGACACATCCGTCTTCGGCAGGGACCAAGATCTTATTCTGCCTTCAAGTGGCAGCCCTGGAAACAGGTTGCACTAGTGTAGTCTGGGGAAGAGAATAGGAATCACAGCGGGAAGGCAGACTTGAAACCCAAAAAAGCCAGCTGAAACATGATGAATGAAAAGCGCAGAAATCGCAGTCGGGCTGTAAACTACAACACAACATCCTGTTCAGGACAAATGCAGAAGAAGATGCAGACTTCCTGAATGAGGTCATATTCTCCAGCTGGAGTGAAAAAAAAGAAAGACAAAACAAGATATCTTACCATTCATTTTTCTGCAATATTAAAAGACATCTGATCCATTAGCTCATCAATCTTGTCTTGCAGTGTGTCAACTATGTCAGCAGATACAAAGATGTGAGTGTCATCTAAATCCTATCAAAGTGACACGAAAAAATATTAAATATCAAGTAAGATATTTTACCTAACAAAGACCAACAGATAAGTCTTGTTACTTAACAAAGACCAACAGATAAGTCTTGTTACCTAACAAAGACCAACAGATAAGTCATGTTACCTAACAAAGACCAACAGATAAGTCATGTTACCTAACAAAGACCAACAGATAAGTCTTGTTACTTAACAAAGACCAACAGATAAGTCATGTTACCTAACAAAGACCAACAGATAAGTCATGTTACCTAACAAAGACCAACAGATAAGTCATGTTACCTAACAAAAATCAACAGATAAGTCATGTTACCTAACAAAGACCAACAGATAAGTCATGTTACCTAACAAAGACCAACAGATAAGTCTTGTTACTTAACAAAAACCAACAGATAAGTCACGTTACCTAACAAACAGATGAGTCATGTTACCTAACAAAGACCAACAGATAATCATGCTACCTAACAAACAGATGAGTCATGTTGCCTAACAAAGACCAACAGATAAGTCATGTTACCTAACAAAAACCAACAGATAAGTCATGTTACCTAACAAAGACCAACAGATAAGTCATGTTACCTAACAAAAACCAACAGTTAGATAAGTCATGTTACTTAACAAAGACCAACAGATAAGTCATGTTACCTAACAAAAATCAACAGATAAGTCATGTTACTTAACAAAGACCAACAGATAAGTTATGTTACCTAACAAAAACCAACAGATAAGTCATGTTACTTAACAAAGACAACCAGATAAGTCATGTTACCTAACAAAAACCAACAGATAAGTCATATTTCTTAACAAAGACCAACAGATAAGTCATGTTACCTAACAAAAACCAACAGATAAGTCATGTTACTTAACAAACAGATAAGTCGTGTTACCTAACAAAAACCAACAGATAAGTCATGTTACTTAACAAACAGATGAGTCATGTTACCTAACAAAGACCAACAGATAAGTCATGTTACCTAACAAAGACCAACAGATAAGTCTTGTTACTTAACAAAGACCAACAGATAAGTCATGTTACCTAACAAAGACCAACAGATAAGTCATGTTACCTAACAAAGACCAACAGATAAGTCATGTTACCTAACAAAAATCAACAGATAAGTCATGTTACCTAACAAAGACCAACAGATAAGTCATGTTACCTAACAAAGACCAACAGATAAGTCTTGTTACTTAACAAAAACCAACAGATAAGTCACGTTACCTAACAAACAGATGAGTCATGTTACCTAACAAAGACCAACAGATAATCATGCTACCTAACAAACAGATGAGTCATGTTGCCTAACAAAGACCAACAGATAAGTCATGTTACCTAACAAAAACCAACAGATAAGTCATGTTACCTAACAAAGACCAACAGATAAGTCATGTTACCTAACAAAAACCAACAGTTAGATAAGTCATGTTACTTAACAAAGACCAACAGATAAGTCATGTTACCTAACAAAAATCAACAGATAAGTCATGTTACTTAACAAAGACCAACAGATAAGTTATGTTACCTAACAAAAACCAACAGATAAGTCATGTTACTTAACAAAGACAACCAGATAAGTCATGTTACCTAACAAAAACCAACAGATAAGTCATATTTCTTAACAAAGACCAACAGATAAGTCATGTTACCTAACAAAAACCAACAGATAAGTCATGTTACTTAACAAACAGATAAGTCGTGTTACCTAACAAAAACCAACAGATAAGTCATGTTACTTAACAAACAGATGAGTCATGTTACCTAACAAAGACCAACAGATAAGTCATGTTACTTAACAAAGACCAACAGATAAGTCATGTTACCTAACAAAAATCAACAGATAAGTCATGTTACTTAACAAAGACCAACAGATAAGTCATGTTACCTAACAAAAATCAACAGATAAGTCATGTTACTTAACAAAGACCAACAGATAAGTCATGTTACCTAACAAAAACCAACAGATAAGTCATGTTACTTAACAAAGACAACCAGATAAGTCATGTTACCTAACAAAAACCAACAGATAAGTCATATTTCTTAACAAAGACCAACAGATAAGTCATGTTACCTAACAAAAACCAACAGATAAGTCATGTTACTTAACAAACAGATAAGTCGTGTTACCTAACAAAAACCAACAGATAAGTCATGTTACTTAACAAACAGATGAGTCATGTTACCTAACAAAGACCAACAGATAAGTCATGTTACCTAACAAACACCAACAGATAAGTCTTGTTACTTAACAAAGACCAACAGATAAGTCTTGTTACTTAACAAAGACCAACAGATAAGTCATGATATCTAACAAAGACCAACAGATAAGTCTAAGGATTCTATGAAACTATTTTCCGTCACTCATTCGGTAAGTAATGATAAGCAACTTTACTGAAATTCACTTCACTATTTTCCTTTTCAATTAAGTGGTAAATATGATATTCCCGCAAAAGAGCAGCAAAAATATGCCAACTTTCATAGTATCAATTGTATGATTCACTTTCCATATATTCCTTCAGTTGTCTAGTGTCTTCTTGCAAATCCAATTGCTGCAATTATTGCACGGACTCCTTAAATTAGTAAATACAGCCTTTGTATAGTCATTTTTACACTCTTAACTCTAACTGTTTTGAATGTGACTTATCTTAGGTAAGCCAAATGAAAGCTAGGATTAGCTTTTCCAAAATAGTGAATATACTGATGCCACTTCGAAAATTAGTAGTTAATGGTACCGTGATTCTGAATTGATATGCAATTTCAAAATTAATTGATTAGTTTGAATTTGAACCAAAAAAAGCAAGCAATTTTACCAATCATTTCTCCACAGCGAACTTGGATAAATTAGTTTCTAAATTACTTTATAAATACCACTCTATGTGATAATTATTTAACAATAAGCCATTTTTAAATAATATATTCATATGTAGACCTCTACAGTCTACTTACTACTATTTTATTCTGCATTCATTTATCTGTAGGGCAGTGTAGGGTAAGTTAATACGCTACATGACATAGATCTTGACTGTCTAGAGTCTATCATCATGTCATATCAAATAATAATATCATTTATTCATATCAATTAATATGTGTAAGTCCGAAGTAAATCAATCCCCTCAAAAAGTTACGTTTTTTTTTTAGTGAATTAATTTTAAAAAATATTAATTATTGTTAATTGTGCTTCGAATTCCGTAAAAGGGTTTTAGAGGAAAATATAAACTTGTGCATTTGAAAAGTTTTGTGACTGAAAAGTACAGTGGAGTGCCAGTGGACAATAATAAATATGGAATATAGACTGTCACTATTGAACACATTCAAATTTTCAAAATTGCTTTTTTTTTTCTTTTTTTTTTTGTTGTTCAAACTCAACAGTCAGCCAGCCATCCATCAAATTGACTTAAGATAAGTTAGTAGTACTACTACAATCTAAGCTACTCAATCCTACCTGTAACACAAACTTTCTTCCAAATTCATTCTTTTCGTCAAGATGCAAAAGAAACTGCTTCATAGCAGGGTCACATTCAACCAACACTCCTTTTGTCACATTCACCATTTTGGATTGCAGATGTGAAATGCGAGATGTGTGAGTTATCGATTACTTATTGCTGTTCTAAATTTAAAATTTGCGTAGTAAGGTAGCGTGAAACAAATATTGCTTGTGATTGTAGAGATGTGCGTGCGTGCATGCGTGCTTGTGTGCGTGCGTGTGTGTGTGTGTGTGTGTAAGAGAGAGGGAGAGAAAGAGAGGAAAGGAGAGAGGAGGGGCGAGCGCACTCGTGTAACATACCTTTTATCGGTATAAGGACCACAGGTCTTAGACAAATACATGCCAAACATGCACTGTACCATACGCCCCAGCTCTATCTCCATCTTCCGTG
The DNA here is from genome assembly GCA_036924085.1 of Ariolimax columbianus. NCBI lineage: Eukaryota > Metazoa > Mollusca > Gastropoda > Stylommatophora > Arionidae > Ariolimax > Ariolimax columbianus. The sequence continues at coordinate 25,884,683 of JAVGWX010000019.1, forward strand.
TTTCTTCTATGTTTGTCTTGGGCACTCTTCTCCATGTTTTTTGCTCTGTCTCTACATCTCTTGCCCTGGGGATTTCACAACAGAGACCGACTCGTAATGCTATGTCCTTTATATACGTCCTATCCTTCTTCTTCTTCTTCTTCGTTCATCCTCAGATCAAGGTTCCGGTTTCTCTTACAAAGGACACCGTTGTTTGTAAGGCTGTTTCATCTCCATACAGCTTTTGTCTCATATCTGTCTTACGAGGACAGTATTGTTCTCTCTTTTCCTGCGTGAGCATGCAGCTTTGTAGGATGTGTTCTACGGTCATGATATGCTCCCCGCGTGGGCACCTGTCATCTGTCCCAATCCTCATTTTGTTGTAAAGATGACCCCTGAGTCTGTTATGCCCAGTTCTCAGTCTGAAGATGATGACTTGCTCTTCTCTAGTTAAGTTATAGTAGCTGTCTTCTTTTCGGAAGTCGGGGTGTTGATCAGCCCATTTTACCCTGAAGTTGGCTTTAATTACGGTCTTGGCCCCCATTATATGTGATACTCAGGTCTGTTTGTGGGGATGCTCCTCCACTCTTTGCTAGTTTGTCTGCAGCTTCATTGCCTTCAATATTGCAGTGGGATGGGATCCGCTGTATAACCAACGTTGGGTGTTCTGCTGAGAGCTGTGTCAGGGAGAACATGCAGTGCTCGAGATCTTCATCTTTGTGTTGTTTTAGCGCTGCTATTACTGACGTGGCATCAGTCAGGAATTCTATGTTTTCTTGGTGGATATCTTTATCTTGGATTACAAGCTCAGCTGCGGCCTTCAGTGCCTCTGCTTCTGCACGGAAAGTACTGGAATATGTTCTCGTAGTTAAAATTCTACTTTTTTCTTCTCCATATACGTCCTATCCAATATGGTTTCCCTCACCTCATGTTCCACTAATATGTGTCATATTTGTTATCATACAAGGGCTTTGTTATAATTCTTTACCCTGGCTATGAAGGAGTAGGAGGAGAAAGTAGAAATTTGGCACATATGTAGCTCATTCAATTTGTTCTGGACTTAAGAAGTATGAATTTCCCTCCTCGGCGAGTTTACCCGGTATCGTGCATGGCGCAACACACCTTCTTGACCGGATCTGCTACTCTAACGGTTTGTCCGAACAATGGAGAAATCAGAGGTCAGAACGGTGATAAAATTCTGATGTTGCAGGGAAAAACACCTACAGAAATACACAGTGAGATGGAACCAGTGTTTGAGGATTTCTATCATTCGTATGCTTCTGTAAAAAAAACTGGTGTAGGCAGTTTAAGTGTGGCTGTTCCCATGTTGCTGATCTTCCAAGATCAGAAAGATCATCCTCAGAGTGCAGCGATGAAAATGCTGCAAGAGTGAAGAAAATCATTGACCAGGATAGGAAAATGACAATTGCAGAGATACCTTGATCAGCAAAACTGAATGAAAGTAGTTTTTACAATTTTAAACAACAGACTGAACATGAGAGAAGTGTGTGCGCGCTGGGTCCCGCGTCTGCTGACATGTGAAAAGAAACGAACAAGGGTTGATTGCTGTGGCCAGTTGCTCAAAATGTGTCGGTCGAAAAACATGTTGCCGACCATGGTGAAAGTAGATGAGACTTGGGTTCACCATTGTGACACAGAATCCCAAATTTCCAGCATGCAGTGGAAAACCCCGGGCTCACCAACACATGTCAAGCCAAGAGCACAGAAATCTGCAAGAAAAGTGATGCTGACTGTTTTTTGGGACGTCAAAGGTGTCACATTGAAAGATTACCTGCCTCATGCAACACGGTTAATGGGCAATAGTATGCAGATCTGCTTACGAAACTAAGAAAGTCTATGACCAGGAAACGAGGAATAGCGCACACTCAAATTCTGCCTTTGCTTCAAGACAACGCGCCCTTCCATGGTTTGTGCTGCAAACAGCCAACGATTTGAATATTACAATTCTTTCACCCCACCCCCTCCACCACCCCTTTTATTCTCCGGATTTAGTTCCATCCGACTTTTTTCTTTTACCAAAACTTAAAAAAACAGCTGAAAGGAAATCATGTTGACAGGGACGAAGATGTCACACTGGCTTGTGATAACTGGTTTAGTTCGAAAAATAGATTACTTTATTCTGAAGGTCATTTCACGGTCACGCAGAGATGGCATACATGTGTAAATTCAGGTGGTGGCTACATTGAGAAGGAATAAACATTGTGCTAAATTTTCAACTTCTCCTTCTACTACTTCATGGTCAGAACTTCTCCTTCTACTACTTCATGGTCAGAACTTCTCCTTCTACTACTTCATGGTCAGAACTTCTCCTTCTACTACTTCATGGTCAGAACTTCTCCTTCTACTACTTCATGGTCAGAACTTCTCCTTCTACTACTTCATGGTCAGAACTTCTCCTTCTACTACTTCGTGGTCAGAACTTCTCCTTCTACTACTTCATGGTCAGAACTTCTCCTTCTACTACTCCGTGGTCAGAACTTCTCCTTCTACTACTTCATGGTCAGAACTTCTCCTTCTACTACTTCATGGTCAGAACTTCTCCTTCTACTACTTCATGGTCAGAACTTCTCCTTCTACTACTTCGTGGTCAGAACTTCTCCTTCTACTACTTCATGGTCAGGGGAAAGGCTTATGACAAGCCCCCTTGCATTATTGATTGTACCATTCCATTTCAATCACTCTATTCTGCGATGGACAATTTATGATAGATTGTTCTGTCCTGTTCTGTTCTGTTCTGTTTACTGCACTTTGGGCTTACCCATAGGTACTCGGTGTCTCTAAGTGCATGGCGAAGAGTATGAATGATACTGATAGTTCCTGCAGCTCGTTGGTTGTACACACCTTTTCTCTTGCGCTTGTCTGCACGAACCTAGTTCAATATCAAAGAATTCAAAGTCATTGAATGATTGATTCATCTATTGCGGTTTTATCATCAACCATTCGGTCATTTATAGATTTCAAAATGTCCTTCATATCCATGCCAAGCGTACCTGTGCCTGTGATGAGAGGATGTCAGTTTTGTCGTTTCCCTGCACCAAATAATATCCAAGGCAGCAGATACACCCCATCCTCTCCATGTGTGATGGCTCTACAGGTGCCACCCACTCATGCTTTAGCCAGCCCTTCTATGCCCATCGAAGCAAGAACTGAGAGTATGAAACGATGAGTGTTTACTCAGCTAATTAGATTTTCTAATATTCGTTAATTAGTAAAGGCATCGGAGACCTAGATGAGACGGGTGGGTGAGAATGTCCTAACTTAACTTAGCTTAGCTTAGCTTAACTTAATTTAACATCTTTATACCGGTTTAGAAGATTATGCAATCTGTATACAACCAGTTAAATTTACATTTCCTTGCTCTAAAAGCTATGTGCGTCCAACCTATTCTTAAATGCATTAATTGTTCCACTACTTCCTGTGGCAATACATTACAAGCATTACACTCTCTGAATAAAAATAATATTTCCTAATATCTAATCTGGACCGTTCTTTAGTTAATTTGTAGCTATTCCCCCTAATTCTTGTAGGTGGTTGTATTTCGTAAAAACTATAGTCTAATTTATCTGTAGGCCGGTTGTTCTGTCTTTCCTCATAACTATAATTCTGGAATCCTACTATCAGCTTTGCCGCCCTTTTTGGTATCCTTTCCAGCATATCTATATCCCCTCCACGATAAGGACTCCACACTTGTACACTGTACTCAAATCTAGGTCTAATTAACGCTTTATACAGTTTGGCCATCACTTCCTAGCTCCTATGTTTAATATTTATTTTTATCAAACCTAACATTGCATTTTCCCTTTTCACTGCTACCTGGACTTGCTCGCTCACTTTACTGCATGATCTATTATAACCCTTAGGTCCATTTCGTTTTCTATCATTCTAATATTGTTCTCGACCCCTTGATAATTATGTTCCTTATCTGATCTACCCATGGGGAGGACTGTACATTTATCTACATCAAACTCCATTTGCCAGCTCACAGACGATTCCCGAATTTCATATAAATCCGACCTCAATATATCCACTTCTGCTTTAGATGAGACACTACTGCATAGTTTTGTGTCATCAGTGAATTTTGCAATCATGGATCATATCAATGTCCAAATCATTTATATATATCAAGAACACAATTGATCCTAAAACTGAGCCTTGTGACACTTCACTCTTTACTTCACACCACTCAGAGTACTTCTTATTTATGCCCACTCTCTGCCTTCTTCCTGTTAACCAATTATGAATCTATTTGGCGGGATGAAGATGCTGAGCAGCACATGAGCTGCAGTGGTCATCGACCCATAGCTGACTGCTAGCGTCAGGGCCAGCGAACCAGAGCTGCCAAGACCCTTCTATACTTCCACGCAGTGATCCTGGATAACAGGCTGCAGCAGGGCAAACTGGCTAAGGAGAAGGGATTGAAGAGGGAAATGCTAACCCGGTACTAATAAAATGCTTGCTGGAGTCGGATGTGTTGGACCAAAGGGTGCAAATATCACAGTCACGCTGTAAACTACGACACAACGCATTCCGTTCTTTGGACTACATTCTGCTACTTAAGCTCTTCCAGGTTTGGTAGCGGGAGATTGAGAACGAACAAAGCCAAGCCAAGCCAATTCATTTGGCAACTTCCCCACCTATTGCATGTGATTTTAACTTTCTAAATAATCTTCTATGAGGTACTCTATCAAAGACTTTTACAACATCTAGATAAAAAACCTCCACTGGCTCCCCTTTATATATCATTTTAGTAACCTCCTCCATGAATTGTAATAGATTTATTAAGCATGATCTCCCTATGGTAAACCCATGTTGACAATTTTTGAATTGATTAAACTTGTCTAAATGCATTACAATGTTTTCTTTGATTATTGACTAACAATTTACAGACTGTGCTCATTAAACTCACCGGTCTATAATTTGCTGGATCTGATTTTTTGCCCTTTTTGAATAAGGAGATCACTCCTGTATTTTTCCAATCCCCTGGATCAATCCCTTTTGCAAGTGATTGAAAACATAATATTGTCAATGGTTTTGCTAGTTGGTCTCTTATTTCAAACAGCATTTTTTGATGAATACCATCTTGACATGGACATTTATCCCCTTTCAACACCTCCAATTTAAAAAAAAAATTATTTCCACGGTAATACAGATTGACCTTAAACCTGCTGTAACCATGTCTCTTTGAAAAATATCTATAAGCTCTGAGATCTTGGAGCAGTTCTCTTTTATGTAGACTATGCCAAAGTACTGATTGAGTAGATTAGCTGCCTCCATATTCTCACTTATTATTTTCCCTGTACTGTCTATGAGAGGGCCTACTTTTGTCTTTTGTTCTTTGTATTTCTAACATAAGAAAAAAAGCTTTTACTATCGATCCTCTGAGCAAGTTTTTTTCTAAGTCTATTTGTGCTATTTTATTCACTTTCTGAGCTATGTTTTGCTTATCCAGATATTTTTATATTTGGTAGGGAAGTAAAGAATAGTAACCTGTCATGCATATCATAAGAGATGATCATTAAAGGTTAGGCCTGGGTCTGGCTGCTCCAACATGCAGGAACTGTGAGCCACCAACACAATGAAAATAAACGAAGTCTTCATTATGTAAAAAACAAACTCGTTATGGTGACTGTGGTAATCTGTGATTCTATCACCAGTGTGAACCCATTCATGTTGATGAGCTTCATCAGTCATCACTACCCTGCACACACACACACACACACACACACAGAGAAACACACACAGTGATGTTCGTTCATCACATGTGATGAAGACCACTACTTTTGTTCAGCAGTATGGATAATCTTTTCATTTTGCTCTGTATGCAAGTGATTTAGATTAAAGTGAGGAAGTTTTGCGCCATATGTCGTCCTCACTCTCTCGTCCTGAGCTAGCTTTGGCTGGTGGCAAAACATTATCAAGACGATTGCAGATAGCACAGGATGCAGATTTTTTTCTTCAGGGTTTACTCCCGAAGCCTTTCCCATAAACAGGCATCCTGCAAGGCAGATGGGGTGTGATATCTAATAGGTTGGGTAGGAGAGTAGCATGACCAGGACCTAATCTCTATGTTCATAACAAATGGCATAGAAATAATGTTTCAGATATTCACAAAGTGTTTTTCACAAGGTGAGCGTCAAAGCCACCCACATAGTGATAAAGGCACTATGATTAATCCGGTTTGCCTATAACCACAGAAGATAGCGGAGGTAGTCCAGCTAACTTGTGGTGACACACAGTCACACACACACACCAACACACATACACACCACATACACACACATATAGTGATAAAGGCACTATGATTAATCTGGTTTGCCTGTAACCACAAAAGGTAGCGGAGGTAGTCCAGCCAAAGTGTGATCTCTCTCTCTCACACACACACACACCACACACACATACATACATACATACATACATACATACATACGTACATACATACATACGTACATACGTACATACGTACGTACGTACGTGCGTGCGTGCGTGCGTGCGTACATACGTACGTACGTACGTACGTACGTACGTACGTACGTACGTACATACATACATACATACATACATACATACATACATACATAAATACATACATACATACATACATACATACATACATACATAAATACATACATACATACATACATACATACATACATAAATACATACATACATACATACATACAAACATACATACATACATACATACATACATACATACATACATACATAAATACATACATACATACATACATACATACATAAATACATACATACATACATACATACATAAATACATACATACATACATACATAAATACATACATACATACATACATAAATACATACATACATACATACATACATACATACATACATACATACATAAATACATACATACATACATACATACATACATACATACATACATACATACATACATACATAAATACATACATACATACATACATACATACATACATACATACATACATAAATACATACATACATACATACATACATACATACATACATACATACATACATACATACATACATACATACATACATACATACATACATACAAATACAAAATAATAATAAAAAACACAACCATTGATCAGCTCATTTATTAACCACTGTGACAAGCTGTCACGCAAACGTGTTATATTTTTTTTATATGGTCAAGTTGCTCAACAAAAGGCATGTACATTTTACATGTCAAACTGTTTCCAATTGCTCAAAGCACGCTATAAATTCAGGAGTCATGGAAACAATGAAGTTTAAAGATGACAAGTTAATAAACATGGTGACGATAAGAGGTGGGGAAATGTGAAACAAGACAAGAGATAGTGTGTACAGATATCTAGAGGTGAGATTAAGGATATCAAGAGGTAAGATTGAGGATATTAAGAGGTAAGAATGAGGATAATAAGAGGTAAGAATGAGGATATTAAGAGGTAAGATAAGAATGAGGATATTAAGAGGTAAGATTAAGGATATTAAGAGGTAAGAATGAGGATAATAAGAGGTAAGAATGAGGATATTAAGAGGTAAGATTAAGGATATTAAGAGGTAATAATGAGGATATTAAGAGGTACGATTAAGGATATCAAGAGGTACGATTAAGGATATTAAGAGGTAATAATGAGGATATTAAGAGGTACGATTAAGGATATCGAGGTAAGATTGAGGATATTAAGAGGTAATAATGAGGATTTTAAGAGGTAATAATGAGGATATTAAGAGGTAAGAATGAGGATATTAAGAGGTAAGATTAAGGATATTAAGAGGTATGATTAAGGATATCAAGAGGTAAGATTGAGGATATTAAGAGGTAATAATGAGGATATTAAGAGGTAAGAATGAGGATATTAAGAGGTAAGATTAAGGATATTAAGAGGTAAGATTAAGGATATTAAGAGGTAAGATTAAGGATATTAAGAGGTAATAATGAGGATATTAAGAGGTATAATTAAGGATATCAAGAGGTAAGTGAGGATATTAAGAGGTAATAATGAGGATATTAAGAGGTACGATTAAGGATATCAAGAGGTAAGATTGAGGATATTAAGAGGTAATAATGAGGATATTAAGAGGTATGATTTAGGATATCAAGAGGTAAGATTGAGGATATTAAGAGGTACGATTAAGGATATCAAGAGGTAAGATTAAGGATATTAAGAAGAATAATGAGGATATTAAGAGGTACGATTAAGGATATCAAGAGGTAAGATTGAGGATATTAAGAGGTACGATTAAGGATATTAAGAGGTAAGATAGAAAGATATATATAGGAAAGAATAAGGATATTAAGAGATAAAGGTAAGGATATTAAGAGGTAAGAGCTGCAGAAGATGGATGTGTCGGACCGAAAGGTGAAAATATCGCAGTCAAACTGTAAACTAGCGACACAATGCATTCCGTTCTCCGGACTACATCCTGCTACTTGCAAAGCCCTGTTCAGGACTTGGTAGCGGGAGATTGAGAACGAACGCAGAAGAAGAAGAGGTAAGAATAAGGATATTAAGAGGTAAGATTGAAAGATATACATATATATATAAGTAGGAATGAGGATATTAAGAGATAAAGGTAAGGATATATATATATAACTTGAAATAGAGGGATATACAATGTTAAGGAAAGATAGGGTAGTTGGAGACAAGGCTAAGGGGAGGTGGTGTTTTATTATACTGTATAAATTTTGTTAATTAAACGAGCAGAGTGGATTTATCATGTGGTAACAAAAATGAAAGTGTATGAGGTGAAATAGAAAGTGGGGATGAAAAAATAGTGATTGGAGTAAGCTATAGATGACCATCAAGTCAAAAGGAGGAAGATGAGGAGCTGATTAGTAGCATAGTAAAGGCAAGTGATAGGAAATTATTATTAATGGGAGATTTCAACTTTCCAGAAATAAAATGGGATATGGCAGAAGCACTTGTAGAGTCAAAACCTTTTGTTAAGTGCATAACTGACAATTTTTTAATTCAACATGTAGAAGCAGCCACCAGAGGCAAAAACATACTCGACCTAGTTTTTACTACAGAGGATAATATGATTGAAAACGTTACCGTTAGGGAACTGTATGGCTCAAGTGACCATCAAATCAACCGATGGGATCTTATTGCAGGGAAAGAAGTAAACATAAACACGCAAACATATGACTACTCTAAGACAGATGTTAAGAGGATGAAAGAGGCAGCGAACCACATAATCTGGGAAGATATTGTCAGAGGAACAGATGTTGAACAGGAGTGGGAGAGTTTTAAAACAGTTCTCGAAACGCTAAGAGGAATGTGTTCCATATAGGGAGGTAAACCCCAAGCGTAAACAGTGGATCACTAGAATTGTAGTTAAATGTAGAAGAGCTAAAAATAAAGCATGGAAAAAGTATATAGAGGCAGGTAAATCATAAGAAACATATTTAAAATATTTGGACAAGCAATACATATCTTAGAAAGTGAATAAAAGAGCAAAAATAGACTTCAAAAAGAAACTTGCTCAAAGGATCAAGACTGATAGTAAAAGCTTCTTCTCTTATGTTAGAAATAAACAGAGATCGAAGGACAAAGTAGGCCCTCTCATAGACAGCACAGGGAAAAAAATAAGTGAGAATAGAAAGGCAGCAAATCTACTCAATCACTACTTTGGCACAGTGTACACAAAAGAGGACTGCTCCAAGATCCCAGAGCCTGTAGATATTTTCAAAAGCGACATGGATACATCAGGATTAGGATCAATCTGTATTACAGAGGAAATGGTTTTAAAAAAATTGGAGGGGTTGAAAGTGGATAAATGTCCATGTCAAGATGGTATTCATCCAAAATTGCTGTTTGAAATTAGAGACCAATTAGCAAAACCATTGGCTATATTATGTTCTCAATCACTTGCACAAGGGATTGTTCCACAGAATTGGAAAGGGCAAAAAAGCAGATCCAGCAAACTATAGACCTGTGAGCTTAACGAGCATAGTCTGTAAATTGTTAGAGTCAATAATCAAAGAAAACATTGTAATGCATTTAGACAAATATAATTAGAAATAGTCAGCATGGGTTTACCAGAGGGAGATCATGCTTAACAAATCTATTAGAATTCATGGAGGAGGTTACCAAAATGATAGATAAAGGGGAGCCAGTGGACGTTATTTATCTGGATTTTGCAAAGGCCTTTGATAGAGTACCTCATCAAAGATTATTTTGAAAGTTAATATCACATGGAATAGGTGGGGAAGTTGCAAAATGGATTGAAAATTGGTTAACGGGTGGAAGGCAAAGGGTGGGTATAAATAAGGAGTACTCTGAGTGGTGTGAAGTGAAAAGTGTAGTGCCACAGGGCTCGGTTTTGGGACCAATTTTATTCTTGATATATATAAATGATTTGGACATAGGTATGGGATCCATTATTGCAAAATTTGCTGATGACACAAAAACTATGCAGTAGTGTCTCATCTAAAGCAGAAGTGGATATATTGAGGTCAGATTTAGATAAAATTTGAGAATGGTCTGTAATCTGGCAAATGGAGTTTAATGTAGATAAATGTACAGTCATGCACATGGGTAGATCCAATATTTAACATAATTACAGAATGGGAGAGAACAATATTAGAAAGATAGATAAAGAAACGGACTTAGGGGTTATAATAGATCATACATGTAAGGTGAGCAAGTTCAGGTAGCAGTAAAAAAGGCAAATGCAATATTAGGGATGATAAAAAGAAATATTACATAGGAGCAAGGAAGTGATAGTCAAACTGTATAAAGCATTAGTTAGACCTAGATTGGAGTACTGTGTAGAGGTGTGGAGTCCTTTTCAGAGAGGGGATATAAACATGCTGGAAAGAATTTTTTAAAAAGCGACAAAGCTGATAGTGGGATTCCAGAATTACAGTTATGAGGAAAGATTTTTAAAAACCGGCTTACAGTGTCTAGAAGAGAGAAGAATTCGTGGTGACTTAATACAGGTGTATAAGATGATCAGAGGAATGGATAAATTAGACTATAACAAGTTTTTTTAAATATAACCACCAACAAGAACAAGAGGGCACAGCTACAAGTTGACTAAGGAGAGGTCCAGATTAGATATTAGGAAGTATTTTTTTAGCCAGAGAGTTGTGAATGCTTGGAATGCATTGCCAGGGGCGGTAGTGGAGGCAGGGACGGTTAATGCATTTAAGAATAAATTGGATGCGTACAGCTTCTAGAGCAAGGTGATGTAAATGGAACTGGTTGTATACAAACTCTGCAGAGTCTTCTAAACCAGTATAAAGACGTTAAGTTAAGTTAGATATTAAGAGGTAAAAATAAGGATATTAAGAGGTAAGCGATATTAAGAGGTAAGAATAGGGATATTAAAAGGTAAGAATAAGGATATTAAGAGGTAAGAATAAGGATATTGATAGGTAAGAATGAGGATATTAAGAGGTAAGATAGAAAGATATATATAGGTAAGAATAAGGATATTAAGAGATAAAGGTAAGGGTATTAAGAGGTAAAAATAAGAATATTAAGAGGTAAGATAGAATGATATATATAGGTAAGAATGAGGATATTAAGAGGTAAAAATAAGGATATTAAGAGGTAAGAATAAGGATATTAAGAGGTAAGAATAAGGATATTAAGAGGTAAGATAGAAAGATATCTAGAAGTAAGATATAAGGGTATTAAGAGGTAATATAGAAAGATACTAAAAGGTAAGATCAGCCATTCAGAGCAATAGAGAAATTATCATTACTTAGCTTGTTAAAAAGCACATTTGATAAACACACATTTAGGTAATGGCTCAGTGAGCACACTAGACAAAAAGAAAACAAGATGATACCTACATTATGGCCACATGGTCTTCATCAGGGACAAAGAGCAAAAGAAAACAACTAACAATCACAACAAAAAACAAGACATAATGTAAAATGAGCGGTTAAGATTCGCTGCCATCACAAGATGTGCCACTAAAGTGTGAGACATAGTATGCTAGTTATGAAATACAGTGGAATGGTCAATATGATTGCACACAGACAAAAACATAAATAAATGTTAACAACAAACAAACAAACTGCAAAAAAAAAAAAAAAATATCAACATATGGGTACACAAATTAATAAATTGACTATGATAAGAAGAGAGATATGTATAAAGAAAACAAGTGAAAAGACAAGCCTACTCAAAAATATGGAATGTATTCCAACAATAAGGTTTGGAACAACCTATAAGAAAAATTATACAATTCCCAAGCTCAAACTATTGTCGATCATCGGAGGAGTAGAAGACAATGTCAGTGACTCTGATGTCGATCTTGCCCTCGTATTGAGCCAGGGTTATTGGAAATGTCAATGAAGTGTTGCCAGAGGCAGGCACTGAGTTCAAGGCCAGTCTCTCCTATGTATTTTATGTTGCAACGGTCACTAATAGTCACATTTAAAGTCACATTCAATTATCTTAACAAATAGCATATTATTTCAAATCAATATGTCAACAATTCAGAAAACAAGATCCTAATTTGTACATTCACCACAGGATGAAAAAAAGTAGGAACAAAATGAATTTTGTCACAGTACGTTTTTCAATTCAGTAAATAATATCGTAGACATAGGTGAAAACTCATCAAGGAGAAGGAAAACCCAGATCACCTGCTCCTTTGAAGGAAATTCAATAGCAGTCAAAGGTTAGCAAGAGTTGTCAAATTAAAAAGAGTTGCCAAAAGGCATAGTGCAACTGTAAAATGCAGCACAATTTATCTTAAGTTCCAATTGTTCTTAAGCAAACAAAAAAACAATAGCATTTCATCTATCTTGTTTAGCTTACCAGTCACCATTGGTAATCAGCTTAACTATAGTACTTCCCCATGTTAAATAAGTGTGACTAAATCAATTAAATCTGTGTTAAATTCAATTGAACAGTAGTAAAACGCTCATTATCAAAGACCTCTTGATCACCTCCCCCTTTTCCTTTATCCTATCACTATAGATGGTGGAGATATGGTCCAACATTGCATTTGGTTTACCATAACCAGCTGTTAGGGAATCCTGAATCCAGTTATTTACTTGGCTTCATTTGCTTGTCGCTCATTACTATGGAAATCCTGCACCTCATTAACCAGGCCATTTCAAAGGAGACCTGCGCGGAAGTGAAGTGGGGGATTTAGCCAGTATATTTTACCTGACCCTGGTTAACATGTCCAATCAGTATGTTTGGCCTGAACAGGTGTTAGTCTCCTCTCTCCATCCTGGGAAGGAAATGATGTCCTTATTCTGTATGCCCTGGGAAACAGTAGAATAACTCTTGATCTTAGAAAATAAAAACTATTAATACGCCGTTGAATCAAATTGGGATGTTGTTGTTATTATCCCATAGCTGCTGAGCAAGCCTGCTCTTGACAGTCCAATGCCATTCTAATATATATATATACAAACAGGTCTTCGTCAGTTGTGTTACTGCTCCGTACAGTGTGTTGGTAATTGTCGGTAGTGCTTGTAAGAATCTTTTCCTCATGTCTGCAAGCGCCTTCCACTCAATGAGTAGACATCAAACTGTGGATCGATGCGGTTCAAGTGGCTATTGACTCTGGTATGCCCTGTTCGGAATTGAAAGATGAGACTTTGAACTCTTCTATGTAGTTTATGTCATCGTTACATTTTGGCTGTGACATTTTGCTAAAAACACATATTGGGATGCAGTGGTTTATATTCATTCCTGATCACCCACTATCGCTGCTGAGTAGTGTGCAGGCCTAGTAAATCATCAACCTACCCCTGATAGTAAAATCAAATCTAGGCCTCTTCCAGGTTCGAACTAGTGACTTCAAACTAAGAAATCTTTTAAATATGACCCAGAATGAAAAAAAACCTTTAAATATTATCTAAACAAGAAGAAAAACTTTCAAATTGTATCCAAAGAAGAAGACAAATTTTCAAACATTATCCAATGAACAAGAACAATTTTCAAACATTATCCAATGAACAAGAACAATTTTCAAACATTATTCAATGAACAAGAACAATTTTCAAATATTATCCAGAGACAGAGAACTGTATCCTAATAGCTCGGCCACCCATTCCTCTAAGAAAACAAGGCGAAAGTGGTGTAACACTGAACATTAACTGATGAATGGTGTAAATTGTTGCTCAGAAAGTAATACCTCTCAATTTTTTTGTTCTGAAACTATTTATTCACAATGTATGAAATTCATGCACATTGTAACTACAAGTTTCCTTTACTGGGGATATTTTTGCACATAATCTTCATGCTTTTTTACATCCATACACCAGTGTGAAACAAGGGCATGTATGTCTTTCCTGTACTCGCTCGTTTCCTGTGTACTTAGCCTTTGGCGTCTGTGGTCAGTTGTGAGACTTTGAGGAACCCATCTTGTGCATACTTTTGAATATCCAAGATCATACAAAATTGTCATGTCACTTCCATCACTGACTGACAGCTGTAGGGTCAATTGTTGACTTGTGATCTTCTTCTCGATCAGCATGCTTGTTTTGGTTATGTCTACACATGAAGTCAAGTTATCTGGATAAAGTTTGCTGTAGTGAAGAGTTCTTTGAGGCTTCCAAACAGCTTTGTGTGGATATTCGTCTCCGTGCGCCAGTATTCAGTACACAATTGGCTAAGCATATAACAATCTTGCAGGATATGTTCGGATGTCTGTGCTAACTGCCTGCACATACACATTGGTGATGAAGCCAATTTTAGCCAGTGTAAATGGTTATTCAATCAGTTATGTCCCATTATCAATCGGAAAAGGAACACTTCTTCTGCTCGATCAAAACGGTGATAATTGTCTTTCGTTTGGTCAACTTTCCTTATTGCTTGGATAATTTTCTTCTTTCTTTGGAAGATGACTGTTTGTTTGTTTTGTTCTTATGTTGCTCCCTCCTTTGCCAATTTATTTGCTGTATCATTTCTTGGTAGGCCACAGTGTGATGGTATCCACTGTAGTACTACCCTTCTTTTGGCTTTTAGTTCGTCCAAGGCTTTCTTAAGCTTTGGCAGTTTATCATTTTTTAGGGTTTGCAAAATTTACATTGCATCTGTAAGGAATACAATCTGCTGACATTTGCTTGTTGTGTTGCTAATCATGTGATGAAATGATCCTCACAAAAATGGCATCGGAACGCTGCAACATGTCTGGGCTGGTGGTTGTGGAAGTACACTGGTTGATCATGCAGCTCTGTCTCTCCACTTCTTGAAGCTTTAACTTTCTTAACCCCAAATCCAATGGTGCTCCTATCAGTTACACAACTACCATAAACAGCACACAATAATTTGTGAATGTTTCCCACTTTCTTACTCCACCACAAAACAATTCAATCACAGCTTGATGTTTTGGGGGTTTATTTTTGCATTCGTCATATTTTTCTACTCCCCAAGACAGTGTACGTTGCACTATGTTTTTATTTTGCACCTGTCGGCCTAGTACATCCGACTTTGGCATGCTTTTTATGTAAGGATCTGCTTCACCTGAATTTTTTAAGGGTTTACTTCCCTGGGGTAACGGCCGGTGCTGTGATTGGGGAGTGAACCCAGCACCTTCGGATTGTGAGCTGTGCCACTTAACTACTAGACCACGCCGTCCCCCTAACTTAATGTTTGTAATACATGTCACACACAGACACCATTTTAACAGACTATCATTATCTGTAAAAAAGATCACATCATTATTCAGAGAAACAACAATGTTGCAACCTGCAAATTTTCATGTTGCTGTCTTTTTTCTGGCATGAAGACAAAAAATGTGGGTCATTACTTTCTTAAATAAAACGCTGACCTACTTCCAGATAATTTAAAAAATTTTAAAAACACTAACAAGCAAGTATCTAGCGTTACGTCAGGGAGCAACATGATCTTACAATGGTATATGCAAAACAAATTATTTCATATGATGCACCTAAAAGGACGAAGTTATAAACATGCATATTTTTTTAATATTACATGTTAACCCGTTGAGCCTGTGACACCCATATATCGGGGTGTGTGCAAATATCCCATTTCCCAAGCCACCCGATTGCCGGTGTGACAGGTGGACCATCATTTCAAGGCATATTTTTGGTTGTACCGCTTGGATTTTGATCATAATATAGTGATGTCTACACAGTACACACATGTCCATAAATAATAAATATGGCGGTGCAAATATCGAAGCCTGTCTTCACAATGATTTTGATAATTTTTGTGATGAAAAGGGGTTTTGAAAAGGAAATAAGTCATTCTAAAAGGCTAAAAACAGAACAAGTAGTTCAATGTAAGTTGAAGGATTTTTAGACTGATAAATTGGATTTAGATGGTGATTATTCTGTAAAGGATTAGCTGCTAATTGAATGACAACATGTGTGTGATTCGGATTATCATTCATCCATTGATTAGGATCAAGCTAAATCTGTTTCTCTGAGGATCAGACTATGGTCCAGAAGGGTATCCCACATAATGTATCAAGTAAATTTGATGAATATATTCCACAATCTACTAAAGTAGGAACATTAGAGTGCTGTAGTAGATGGATGTGTCGAAAAGTGCAAATATCACAGCCAAGCTGTAAACTAGCAACACAAAGCATTCCATTCTCCGGACTACATCCTGCTACTTGCAAAGCCCTGTGCAGGGCTTGGTAGCAGGAAATTGATAACAAACGCAAAAGAAGAAGAAGAAGGTCAGTATATTTTAGATCAAATAATTAAATTAGAGCACATATTTTTGTCACAGTAAATAGCTTTAATCAAATGTCTTCAGGGATCAAGATGCTGAGCAGCGCATGAGCTGTAGTGGACAGCAACCCATAGCTGACTGCTAGTGTCAGGGCCGGCGAACCAGAGCTGCCAAGACCCTTCTACACCTCTACACAGTGATCCTGGATAACAGGCTGCAACAGAGCAGAGTGGCTAAGGAGAAGGGATCGAAGAGGGAATGCTAACCCGGTACTCAAAAATGCTTGCTGAAGTCGGATGTGTTTGATCGAAAGGTGCAAATATCGCAGTCAAGCTGTAAACTACACCACAGCGCATTCCGTTCTCTGGACTTTATTCTGCTACTTAAGCCCTTTCAGGGTTTGGTAGTGAGAGATTGAGAATGAACGAAGCCAAGCCAAGCCAAATGTCTTTATTGTCAACATCGTGCGTGTTTTCTCAGCAGCACAGGGAAATGTGATTTTACAGACAGTATAGCCAGGTTTCAAAGGGTTAAGCTGAAAAGTGTGTTATAGTGAAAAGTGCTGGAAATATCAAACTCATTAATAATGTCAGCAACAAAATTTTGTACAAACATTCCTGATAAAGCACTCAATGATATGGAATGTACTTAAGAGGAGTATATGGAAAATGCAGATCAACAGATAACAAAAACAATCTGCGTCCACAAATATGGCAGTAAATAGATATGGAGATTTAAGAGAACAATTAGAGTTATTTAAGAAACAGGTTAAATACCAGGAAAAAAAAAAAAGCAAAAGCCGCCGTCCATCGTAGACGATGATGGCATAATTAATTTTGCTGGCGATATTTTTAGTAAGGATTAACCGCGCTACTTTTTATCCTCACTCTCTCCCAGTGGCAAGTCAAGGACAAGACGACTAGGGGGCGACTACGAGATGCAGAGGACTCCACATCAAGCACCCGCGAAAAAGACGGCGGAGTCCGGAGTCGAACCCACACCCCCACGAGGTCGACGGCTTAACCACTTCTTCTTCTTCGTATGCTGGATTCCAGGAAACAGCCTTACATTATAACCAGACAGTTGACCGAATGAAACAACAAACACAGACTTGAGGCAAATAACTCAGCAACAACACTACAGCTGGGAGCAAAAGATGCAGTGAGTGAGATAGCCGCAGTCATCGACTGATAGCTGACTGTTTGCGTCAGGGTCAGCAAACCAGAGATGACCAAGACCATATTCAGCCTCCAAGTGGCGTCCCTTAAAACATGCTGCAACCGTGCAGTCTGGCTATGAGAATAGGGATCGAAGAAGGAAAGTAAATTGTACCCAAGAAATGGCGTGCTGAAACTGAATGTGTTCAGCAAAAAACACAGATTTTGCAGCCTCATTCTAAACTACGACATATCAATTTCAGGATGCACGGCAAAGAGGAAGAATGTAGTGCATTTATTCATTATTCACTCTTTCACTCCAACGTGAAGCATAGGTCACCAATTCACCTGACCCCTTTTTATTCCTGAGTGGTCCGCCGGGGTCTTTGTGTGTGACAAAGACAAGAATAGCACCACTACCCCACAAACAGAAAGCATAACGCCCACCATGGTTAGGTAGTTTGTTAAGAGCAGCATAGATGGCGCCTAACAGACTGCAGGTCTACTTTGCTCTAGTGTTTGGGTCTATCATGATGGACTGGCACATCGGTTAACCACCCTCAAAGAAACTGGTTATATACAGACTCTGCAGAGTCTTCTAAACCAGTATAAAGATATTAAATTAAAGGAAACCTGTTTTCAATCATTTGCAATCATTCAGTTTTTCGCTCCAGTGTAAAGCATTTGTTCTTACTGTAGTTTGTCCCTATACCGGAAGTGTGTATCCCAGCTTTTGCAGTGGTAGATTATAATGGCAGTGTTTCTTTACATGATGGGATTGTCAACCCCAAATAAAACCGTCGTTAGTCACCTTAGAAGATGACAGTGGGCCTTTTCTTATCATCTCAGGTCAATGTAGGTCATGTCTGAGTGAATGTTGGGCATGATGGCAACAAGTGTTCGACTGACACAGAACCAGTTCAAGTATATAAATGCATTGCGCCAATCCTACATTTTTAAAAGCAAAGATTATACTTTAATCTGTTGTGCCAAGCGTAATGAAAAATGGACACTAAGCACCCGTGAGTCTTCCCTGAGTGCAGTAATGTCAGCTCTGCTTAACATAACACAAGAATAGATTAAATAGTAACTATATACAAATCAACAATTAGTGGATATAAATTCAACATACATTTTAAAAATTGCTTATTCAAGAATATGTTTAGTGTAAACTTGAGAAAAACAGTAAATGCACTGCAGAAATGTCAAAGGAATCAGCACAAAAGGCAACATCTTACAACTTTTTAAAAAAGCATATAACCAAATGAAAATGTAAACTTAAGGGTAAGAAATCAAGGCAACATAATGTGACTTTCTTGACTTTGGTTAAATATTCAGTTTTAGTAAGAAGATAATGGGTAAATCAAATAATAGACTGACATCAAGATGCTGAGCAGCGCATGAGCTGTAGCAGTCAGCGATCTAAAGCTGACTGCAAGAGTCATCAACCCAAAGCTGCCAAGACCCTTCTCCACCTCCATGCTGTGATCCTGGATAACAGGGTACAACAGGGCAGACTATCTAAGGTGAAGGAATCGAAGAGGGAAGAACCCGGTACCCAATAATGCCATACTGAAGTCGGATGTGTCGGGCTAAAAGATGGAAATATCGCAGTCAAGCTGTAAATTACGAAACAATGCATTCCGTTCTCAAGACTGTATCTTGCTACTTGCAAAGCCCGTTGCAGGGCTTTGTAGCAGGAGTTTAAGAAAGAATGATGAAAAGAAGAAATAATAGACAGATGGTGTCTCTCCTCTTTCCCCTTGCAATCTATTGAATATAGTTAGCATTTTAGGAGTTGGAGGAATATTATGACTTCTTCTTCTGCGTTCGTTCTCAATCTCCCGCTACCAAGCCCTGAACAGGGCTTCGCAAGTAGCAGGATTTAGTCCGGAGAACGGAATGTGTTGTGTCGCTAGTTTACAGCTTGACTGCGATATTTGCACCTTTCGGTCCGACACATCCATCTTCGGCGGAAGTATTTTGACTAATTTGGTCTTCAATCAACATATTTATAGCTTTTTCTATTTCAGCTGTCCTGCTTTTTAATCACTTTGGTATACACTGTAGTAGCATTTTAAATTTCTTCTAACAATTTTGCCTTTAACTTTAAGGATTGTACCAAATGTTGAATTTAATAGACCTAGTTGCACTATTTTCCTACTTTGTACTCATCACATTCAACTTATCAGTCACATACTCCAGAGTGCTGGCTGTGCACACATCCCTATGAAACCATTGAGCACCATCTTTTTGAATGTCTGGCGCTTGCCAGTTTTAGAAAAGAGTATCAACCTCCAAATCCAGACAAATAGAACACTTTGTACGGAACTATACAACGGCTTTCAAACACTTGCAGATACCACAATATGGCATCGGGCCAAAGGGCAGAAGCCCACAAGCAACCGGATCAATAACGAACCAACTGATAGACCAAGCTAGTGGTCTATTTTGCTCACATCCAGGCATTAGGTACTATCTTTTATTAGTTCATGCTTTCCTTTCAAACTGTCTTATGCTTTCTTTCAGCCTTATTCTCGCACTTAGGATCCGTTTTCAATATTTCAAACACAAACATAACAGAAGTGCATGAAAAATTTCAAAGATATCCATTATGTACAACTTTAAAAATCAAAATGAAGGAAAACATGGCACACAATCAATTTTGAAATGATTTAACTGGTTGGTTAAAAAAAATCATGTTCGAAAATTTTCGTAATAGCGAACTCACATTCGTATTCAATAGCTCTGATTACAATTGAAAATGTTTGCATGAGTGAAGTTTCATAAAGCAGGTGTACATACAGTGGGGCACTACTCTATTTATATATGGGGTATTCTGTCTAGAGATTTCCCCAAACCAAGATAGCCTATTCAACATTAACAGATTTTTGGCCTGCATGTACATCTAGGTCTGCAATGTCATGAGTTGGAAAGTCTTCTATCTAATCCTAACATTTTTTATTTATTCACATGATCCAAATTTTACTTGTTAAAAAAAAAAAAAGTAAAGATCAAATCTCACATCATGCAGCTTATGGGAAAGAAATGTTAAAACATCTCTCATGGAAAAAAAAATGGTAAAGAATCAACGATTAATAATTGCATAGATATCAAAGATTCTAATAGTGAAGTGGTATATTATTTATTTTTAACATCAAGAGTCGTACCAGAAGGAAATTCCTTCCACAACCATCTGTCGCTTGTGCATTTCAGATGTTCTCTGCTCTCTCATCCAGACTATTATGTCATGAGATATCTTTTTTATTTGTCTTCCTCTGCTTCTCTTTCCCTCAATTTTTTTTCTCTTTGTCATTAGCCGTATCTCTTTATATTATTTTCACGTACAATTTCTTTGTTGGATTTTATAGCTGCCAAAGATATATAATGCATTCTTCTTCGAAACCACATATCAGTAATGTTGCAATTTGTTTATCGATCATCCAGTCCCATAATTCAGTAATGGTATATTACATACATCTCATGTAAAATAGTTGGCTGAAGGAAGCTTCATTTCTTTAGTGAGTGTTCTTTGTAATATTGAGCTGGTAACCATTGAAATGAGATACAAGGGTAAGTCAGTAAGTAGGTCACAAACTGATATGGGTTAGCTGAAAAATTCAATGTCATTATGTAACAGCAACATCCAACTCATGTATGTGTGCAGCTCAAATTCAAAATGGTGTCTGTCCTCACAGAGTGCAGAATTGAAGTGCAGTGCGCTGTTGTGTGTTTTATTTTGACAGAAGGACTTTCTACAAAGGATATTCATAAGGGAAAGCTTCCTGTTTGCTGTGAGAAGTATTTGTCAGATGAATGAAACGACTTGCTTAACTTTACAGGGTTGTTACTGGGGATGAATCACTACCAACCCGAATCAAAAGACTGCTTCAATGCAATAGGAACATCCTTCTTCACCTTCTGCTAAGAAATTCAAGGTCATGCCATGAGTACGCAAGGTCATGCCATGAGTAGACAAAGTTATGTTTACAGCATTTTGGGATTTTCGCAGAGTGCTGTTAACCAATTTCCAAAGGGAAGGAAGACTAATGTCTGGCCAGGCAAAATATACTGATCAGAAATGTTAGTCAGGGTCAGGCATAATATACTGATCAGACATGTTAGTCAGGGTCAAGCAAGATATACTGATCAGACATGTTAGTCAGAGTCAGGTAAAACATACTGGCCAAGAACCTCACCTTGGCTTCCTTGTAGCCCTTCTTGGAAACGGGCTGTTTTCATGGCAGCCTGGCTAACTAGGTGAGGGATCAACGTGATCCCTGCAGAAGTGAGCGGCACACAGATGAAGCCAAGTATAGCACAAACGCCTGGAGGACCCCAGTCCACCTTCATCAGCATGCTCTAGATGTGAGGAAAGGTACTGCAACCCGCCTTGTAATGTCCTTTTCAGGGCACACAAAAAGTAAACCTGGGCATTCGAAACAACAACATCACAGAATACAATGTACGAGAATTCAGCAAAACACACAAAAAAGTATCAATTACAACTTCAATGAACCAGGTTCACAAATGTCAACTTGAACCAATAAAAACCCACCTTCTGAAAACCGTATAAGGATAAAACCAGTACATGAAAGAATACGCAAGTAAATTGGAGAAATTCTCTGAAATGCTGATATCTGTTTGGTTCTTCCAACACTTCTACATTAGTCATCTTATCATACCATCACTGTACAGTAAATTGGAGAATAGGCTCTGAAATACACCCGACAATGGACAAAAATATATGGGCCTGATTTTATTTTTATCACATTTTTGCTATTAAGGAAAGCTTGTGCAGAAGCAATTTTTGCATTCTTGCAGAAGCACTTTTTGCATTCTTGCAGAAGCACTTTTTGCATTCTTGCAGAAGGACTTTAAGCATTCTTGCAGAAGCAATTTTTGCATTCTTGCAGTGGTGACTTCTGTTGCATTTTATTTTAAACAATAAGTGGTTGCTAGCACCGTGCACTTGATCACGTAGCTGAAATTATAACTATGACACATATATTTTTGTTAAAACATTTAAAATGAAATGCAAATTTCTATAAATGCAAACTGAAGAAAATACCCAAAAAATATACAAATTATGGAAAACATCTACAAGGTTTCATGCAAGCAAGTGTTATGAGAAATTCTGAGATTCCACTAGAAAGGAATTTTATGTATAAAGATATCCCAGATCTGAGTCTAATGCATAAGGAGTCTATATATGTGTAGACTCAAACACATAACGAAGTGTCAAACATAACTTGACTGAACATTAACTGTAAAATCTCATATATAATACACACAATTTTTACTCATTTTGGTCCGCTAAAACTTAGTTGCATATGAAAAGTTAGTACTTACATGCTGAAGTCAGATGGGTCTGACTGAAAGGTGCAAATGTCGCAGTCAAGCTGTAAACTACAATACAATGCAGTTCAGACTACATCCTGCTACTTGCAAAGCCCTTTTCAGGGCTTGGTAGCAGGAGTTTGAGAATGAACGAAGAAGTTAAGTGAGTACTAAAATTTACGTCATTTTCTATACCGAAAAAAATCTGACATTAGAAAGTTTGTAGAAACTTGACGATGAAAATGGCGCGAAGTTGAAAGTGTTTTCTCAATAGGTGAGATTCTTTTTTAGTGAGACTAATATCGAAAGAGTCCAAAGTACCTCAAATTTCAATTTTACTGTTTGTCCAAAAACTTTCAGTTTCCTAAAATAAAATCTGAAAGAATCATTATGCGTATTAAACAGATTTTCATTTCGTCAGAAAATGTTGGGCTAAACAAGCTTGTGTATTATACATAAGCGTGAATTATATTCAAGATTTTACAGTAATAAGGATAAATAATTTATGGATAATCTTAAGAATAACTTGCATCTGATAAAAGAAAACCTTATAATTTTATACTAAGAACAAAACCTTCAAATCTGATTTTAACAACAAAACATTTAAATTTGATTCCAAGAACAAAACCCTGAAATAAGATACTAAGAACAAAACCTTGAAAAATGATTCTAAGAACAAAACCTTGAAATATGATACTCAATTCAGTTCAGCTCAAGTGCCATCTCTACATCGAAGGACGGCTACAATGGATCTCCAACGTCCTGTGATGGTGCAATCTGTCCATCTTTTGATGTTCGCCTCCCCTTAAAGCATTGCTTACCTCTGAAACTTTTTCCCTAAACCTTTCCTTCCAGTACTATTTTCAGCAAAAGTGTTTTGTCTTTTGGTGTGACCAAAAGCATCTTAACTACCTGACTCTGATTTCATTCATCAATTCTCTTTGTGCCCCTAATTTTTCCAAGACTTCCTTGTTTGTTTTCTTTTCTTTCCACAAGATGTCCCCCATTCTTCTATATATCTACATTTCAAAAGTACCAATTCATTTTTATTTGTTCGTTGTCCACATTTCGACACCATACAGTAAATATGAATATCATAACAACTGATCATTCTCATTTTTAATTTGTGAGCGACTTGTCTGGATGTCAGTATATGAGCCATGTTGGTGAAAACAGATTTGGCCATCCATATTCTCTTATAGATTTCCAATCCTCAATTATCTCAAAAATAAGAGAAACTTTTGGCTTGTGTTTGATCATCAATTTTTATCTGTAAAGAAGATTTTGAGTCTACTTTGATCATTCTAGAAAAATAAATTGAAAAATAATCCAAAGAACAAGAAATCCTTGAAATATGAACCAAGGAACAAAACAAACTAAATATTATTTTTTTTTTAAATTAAAAATCAAAGAAACAATTTTGTACTCATTCACTTGCAAATAAAATCAGTTGACCTGCTAAGAATGGAAATCACTGTATTCCAGACCTACATGTATTATTTAAGCTAACAGTGATGTGTGTGGATACAAATGGTTCCCATAGCTCACAAGCTGTACACACTACTGCAATGTTCTCTTAGCTGTCCATCCCTGCTTGGCTCATATCTGATTTAAGAATTATGCAGCTTGTGGATCCCCTGATCATCAACTACAGCTTCTGCTTCTTTAGCTTCTGTAACCAATATGCAACCTTGCCTTGCTAATATCTTCATCATTTATGTTTTGATCCTTCAGGAAATATCACAAAATTATAACAAGCAGATTTGGTCCATGTTTTATAAAAATAATAACAAGATTAGAAAGCCTTATTGTTCTAGATCAGTGATTCTCAAAGTTTTGGCTTTTGCAGACCATTTCATGGAACATTAAAGCACACACAGACCAGATCATGGACAGTAGACCACACCGAGGACAGTTAACCCTCTACAGTCCAAATTATTTATTGCAGTCAACTAGAGAAGCATCACTTACAGTCCGATTTATCTGAAACAACATGCAGCAAAATCAACCATATCTTATTTAGTTAAGTTTGGTTTTAATAACAAAAGCTATGCCACCTTTATTTTAACGAAAATTTGTGCAAATTAATTAATTTTATATCTCACTTTGGTAGATGACTTTCAAAATTTGTAACTTTTCTGTTTGTCAATAAATATGATTTTCTTGTGTGTAGAGACACAATTGAATAAAGAACTTGTGGGTGTTATTATTTTTGTTGTGTGTTTGTTAGTTTCTGAGATACAAAAGATGAAAATCTATGAAAATTTATGAAAATCTCGGAAAAATTTGGAACAGCTAGGCCTAGCCGCTCCCATAGAAAACCATGGAAACCACAACAACGTATCGATACTGTGTTTACAATATCGACACAACTGTTACTTTCCAATTCAAACGTAGTTCTTTCATCTAAACAAGCAAAATAAATAGACCTACTCGATAAAGATCTTTCCCAACAACCTACTTCACCTTTCGCAAAAAGTCGGCTTGCTCCAAACGGCGTATACAAATTTTAAATTCTTCAAAAGCCATTTGTAATCTAATATACGATACGTTTACCAGCAAAATTTTGTGTGTAGATAGTGACGTATTCAGCATAAAATAAAATGGCTAATGGTAGGGTCTCCGTGCAAAAAAAAAATTTTTTTTTTAATTCCAATTTTGTAGGCAGAGTTGGTCAATAATGTTTTGACCGTAGTGTGCTGAAAGTTAAATTTAAAAATTACAATTTTAGCTTTAATTACTTTTTTTGTGTGTATGTGTTAACATTAAAACACATAAACTTACTGTTTTTGTCTTGGACATTAAAACTAAAATCTTGTAAATAATGTTGGACTTTAAGGGTTAACCACACAGGAACTATTTCTTGGTTCGTAAAAACACTTACTGACCACTGACCATGGATGTACAAAACACACATGAACCACTTTCTAGATTGGCCAAAGCATACGAGGAGCACTTCACGGAGGGTCAAAATCACTAATTCATAGTAACTAACGTAATGCTTTTTGTCAGAGAAATTAAAAATAATTCTCATGACTATTCTAAAAAGTAGGTCATCGTTAATGACTTTTTAAACTTTATTTTTCTGGATTCCCTGCAAAGGCTACTCTCTATATATTCTTATTTGGACCATCCTCTTGTACTGTTCTTTGCTCCATTCACCTCTTCCCCATCTTTTCCCAGTTCTTCTCTCTATCTTTCATTTTGTAACCTCAAAGAATTTCTGGTCAAAATGATTTCACTTCCAAATGCAGCAAACCTCTGTGTATCATAAAGCAAACCATTGCAAACCCTCTATGTGTGGTATGTGGATAACGTGTTGGGCAGTTGTAGACCACTTCCAAATGCAGCAAACCTCTGTGTATCATAAAGCAAACCATTGCAAACCCTCTGTGTGTGGTATGTGGATAACGTGTTGGGCAGTTGTAGACCTTTTCACTTCCAAATGCAGCAAACCTCTGTGTATCATAAAGCAAACCATTGCAAACCCTATGTGTGTGGTATGTGGATAACGTGTTGGGCAGTTGTAGACCTTTGTAATGAACAGACTATATAGTGAGTTTCTTATAGTTCCTCTTCGTGACCCAGACCAGATGTCAAGCTGTCGTTCATACTGTTATACTGACTACATGTTGAATAATTGTGGACCTCTGTTATTAAGACTACACAGAAAACGACAGTGGACTCTCTATGTTATGGAGACCACATGTTGGACTATCGTGGACCTCTGTGTTATGCAGACCACACACAAAATCATTATCCTTTATTCTGTGTTATGAAGACCCCATTTTGTATCCTGCGTGTTATGTACACTCCATACAAACCATTATGGACCCTCTGTGTTATGTACACCCAATAACAAACCATTTTGAACCCTATGTGTTTTAGATACCACATGTTGGACCCTCTTGTGTTACTTGGATCACATGTTTGACCGCTGTGGCCCAAACTTTGAGAAACACTGCTATATAAACTACGACGGAACTGCATCGTCCTGCTTCAGTGTTTTCTGTTTGTTAACCTCGTCGGTCAGTGCAAGGTTTCTCTTGGACAAGTCTTCTGTTTGTTGCTGCAGGAATCGTATTATGTCTGATTGTCTGTCCATGATTTGCTGATGATATTCTTGGTAGCTCCTTGAAGAGAAAAAGAATAAAACAGTTACAAAAGTGGGTCAGTTGCATGTGAGAGGTTACTGACATTGGTTATCATCATCATGGTTATCATCATCATCATCCGTAGGGAATACAGAGAGTGGTGTAATGGAAAAGCAAAGCATGGTCCTGATGAAGTGTTGTCTTCACATTGAAGGTTGGCTGCAATGGATCTCCAACATCCTGTCTCTTACCTTTATGGTACACTCCGACAGACTTTTATCAGTCCATTTCTTGATGCTGTCTTCCTACTTATAGCACTGACTTCCTCTTGTATGTCTACCCCCTACCTTTCCCCCCAGCACTGTTTTAAGCATTGTATCATGTCTTTTATATCTCAAAAATATTTGTATGTATAACTTTATTTCCCTCATTGGTTGTCTTCTTATTCCCAATCTTTTCATTGGATCCCCATGTGTTCGCTTTTCCTTCCCCGAGATCCAGTTCTTCCTTCAGCATACCCATATTCAAAGGTTTCCACTTTATCTACAAGCTGTTTGTTCATTGTCCATGTTTCCCCACCATAGAACAAAAGTGAATATATATATATATATATATATATATATATATATATATATATATATATATATATATATATATTCAGTGCAATTGTTTAATTGTCTGGATGTCAATATATTTTTCATATTGTGTTTTTTTTGGCATTCCTATTCTCTTCTTCACCTCCATCTCACATCATGTTTTATTACCTGCCCAAGGTAGAAGACACTATTTACTTGTTCCAGCACTTTTTCCATTTTCCGTGATGTTCACCCATTTTCCGTGATGCTCACTGCTGGTTTCACATTTGCTATGCCAATTATCTGAGTGGTCTGCCAGGGTCACAGACAAGAATAGCACCACTGCCCCACAAAGTGCATGTTGTAAGAGGCGACTGTGTGACGTGGCATAACACCAATCATGGTTAGGTGGTTTGTTAAGAGCAGCATAGATGGTGCCTAAGAGAATGTGAATCTACTTTGCTCTAGTGTTTGAATTTATTAAGATGGACTTGCACATCGGTTAACCACCCTCTGCGGCACTTGTCCCAACACAGCAGAGTAATAAGCTGCTCGAGCCTAGCCTGCTAAGCAGGAAATTCTTGTCCCGGCTACATCCAGCTCACACCACAGCTGGGACCTGCACAGGGGCATCCACCCCTGTAGAAGTACAGGTTGACTAACACTAAGATTATCCTAGTTTTTGTTTTCTCAAAGTTAATGTCCAAACCTTAATCCCTGCTTTTGTGGTTGACTGTCTCTACCAGTTCATGCAACTCCTGCTCCCTTTCAGACAACAATACAGTATCATTGGCATACTGTATATTGTTAACTCCCCTGCCGTTGATATTTAGTCCTGACAGCCCCTCAACCTGTCTGAAAATTGCCTCGGTGTAAATGTTAAATAGGTAAAGTGATAACACTCATGCTTGTCTCACACCTCTTTTTTTATTAGTTTTTATATTATCTGCTGAGTAATTATTTCCTGATTGTATTGCTGCCACCTGTTCTTAACATTGATTACTTGTTCTAATGTATATTCCATCTAGCCAATCAATTGGTGGCATTCAATTTGTTTGACATCTAGGATTTTGTCAAATGCCTTACTGTAGTCTATAAAACACGTGTAGATACTACTTTGTACTTCTGTATACTTTTCTGCTAACATTCTTATACACAATATTGCTGCAGAGTTCCAATCATCTTTCGTGTATCAGGTTAAATAATTTCACTTGGCTTGGCTTTGTTCGTTCTCAATCTCCCGCTACCAAACCCTAAAAGGGCTTAAGTAGCAGAATGTTGTACAGAGAACGGAATGTGTTGTATCGTAGTTTACAGCTTGACTGCGATATTTGCACCTTTCGGTCCAACACATCCAAATTCAGCAACCATTTTTTGAGTACCGGGTTAGCATTCCCTCTTCGATCCCTTCTCCTTAGCCAGTCTGCCCCCTGCTGCAGCCTGTTATCCAGGATCCCCGCGTGGAGGTGTAGAAGGGTCTTGGCAGCTCTGGTTTGCTGGCCCTGACACTAGCAGTCAGCTATGGGTCGCTGACCACTGCAGCTCATGCGCTGCTCAGCATCTTGATCCCAAATAATTTCACTTGATTTGGTTACTGTTCTTCTATTATAGACTGCAGAGGAAGGAAAATACAGCCCTAAGGACAGGACTCACGTATACACAGATGATACAGCCCTAAGGACAGGACTCACGTATACAGAAATGGATTTGCAGAGTGCGCAATTAAGGATGGTGGAGGATGTATTTTTGTATAATACAATAATTGGAAAATAACCCGTAAGGCTTTCGCTACTGGGAAGACTTCTTCTAGCCTTAGTGCAGAATCTATGGCGCTGCTACAGGTAAGAATGTTCACCATAACAGATGAACACACGCCAACTCAGATTTTATTCTTTACTGATTGCAGACCACTAATTAAGGCAATACAAAATACCAGAGGAGTACAAATGCTGCTGGAAATCAGATCAGAGCTCAACAAAATCCAAAGAACCTCAACAGCAGCTATTCAATGGTTACCCTCCCATTGTTGAATCACAAGGAATGAGAGAGCTGATGCCCTATCCAAAGCAAGTGGCAAGATGGAGTAACTTATCCATGCAGTGTCTTACAGAGAGGCAAAAACCATCATACACAATCAATACAACTCAAAATGGAATAAAGAAATGGAAGTGAGCAATAGACCTGACCCAATCTACCAGCTCCACAGACACCAGCAAACCACCATCTTTCGCCTGAGAACAGACCACTGCAGACTATTGAGTCAACTACATCGGCTCAAGATGTCCCACACAAGTGGCTGCCCTTGTGGAACCGGAGTCTAGACCCCTGAACACATCCTATATACACAGAGACCTACGATGCCAGACCTGGTCAGAGGAAGCCGAGGTGACGCCGCCACCTGGATTTAGAGAGGACTGCAGACGTCGTCCTAGCGACAGACTACAGATCTAAAAAAAAAAAAGTAAAGTATCCCATAGCATTACTGCCGTAGGGGTGTGAGGTGTTAGCGATCTCACATTTCAAAGGCTCGGCTATATGAGGGCGGTAGCCATCTCCTCTCCCTCGTCGCTTTTACTTCCCGGACTGAACTGGTACCCATTTAAGGCTGGGTCGAACCCGGAGCCATTGCGGTCTGAAAAAAACATTACCACCTCAACTGGGGAATGAACACAGGACCACTCAGATGCGAAGCCAGCGCACTAACCACTGCGATACGCGGCTCTACAACTACAGATCTAGCAAGAACAAAAAGCCTGAACACAAAAAAAGAAGACTGCAGAGGTCCTATGTTAGTCTTATAGTTTCAACTTGCGGTGGTATACTATTCCTGACATGTTACAGTGTTACTATTCTTTGCTCCCCGTGCAGACCCCATCAAAATATGAATGGTTCTGAATGAACACCTGACAAATTGATTACACTCCTGATAACCATGCTGTTGTACATATATACTACAACAAGGTCAATGTAGTCAAGAGATTAAGGCACTCGTCTCCCACAGCGAGGAACAGAAACGGTGGGCGATCGAATCTAACAATTTCCAAGCGACCAATCTGGTCTCACAGGAGTAAGATCTGAGTGCCTGCATCTTGAGTTTCCTCTAGTCATCTCAACCAATAGTCTTGCTACTGAAACAAGGTAATCCAGGACAAGAGAGTGAGGTTGATGACCCGCGCATTCATTTCTTCACTATAATCCAAATACAGCACACATCATGTTATTAAGCCAAAACCTGATGTGGCATCTGGAAGAAAAACGAATACTAATTCCACAGCAAGCCAGCTTAAGACAGCACAGATCCACTGAGGACCAGGTCATCCTCATAGCCCAGGAAATAGAAGATGCCTACCTGGCACAGAAACACACAGTAGCGGTTTGGGTGGACCTAGAAAAGGCATTTGACAAAGTCTGGAAAGACGGACTTAGAGACAAGCTCAGGAGAAGTGAAGTTTGTGGGAGAATGTACAAGTGGATCAACCACTACCTCAAACAAAGAACGGCCAGAGTCCAAGTACAAGGGCAGATGAGCAAAAAGGTGACACTCGAGCAGGGAGTACCCCAAGGGGGAGTACTGTCACCCACACTCTTCCTGGTATATATAAACGACATTACAGAGAATATACCAAGAAGAGTCCATAGCTCAATGTTTGCAGACGATCTGGCTATGTGGACCTCTGAAAAGAATCTCACCATAGCAAGAAATCGGATGCAGCAGGCCCTAACATCGCTGGAAGAGTGGGCGAACTCATGGCTGGTCAAAATAAACGAGGAGAAAACCACATGTACAATATTCTCGCTTTCAATTAAACCCCAAAACATCAAATTAAGTCTAAATGGCAAATTCCTGCAGCCAAACGACAACCCAACCTATCTGGGAGTCACATTTGATCAGCGCATGACATGGAAAAGTCAGATCGAGAGAAACCGAATGAGAGCCAGAGAAAGAATGGCAATCATGAGGAAACTTGCTGGCACAAGCTGGGGAGCAGACGAAAGTATACTTAAGAAACTGTACACTGGAAGAGTGAGACCAGTTCTCGAGTATGGCATTGCGGCATGGACAACAGCAGCAAAGGCGAACTTCGATAAAGTTAGCAAACTTCAAAACCAAGCCATGAGAGTTATAACAGGAGGCATGAAGTCAACGCCAATTGTAGAACTTGAAAAGATTACAAAGCTGCAACCCATGACCGATAGAAGAGACTGCAGAGCCCAGTTGCAGTCAGAGAAACTCCGAAGACTGACTGACCACCCAATGCACCAGAGACTAAACAATTTGGGAAATGGGAAACTAAAGCGGAGAAACTTTGCAGAAATAGCCAAAGCAAAGATGCACGAAGATCCCATAAACGCACTAACAACACCAAAGCTCATCACTAATGTGCGAAAACCTACCTGGAGGCAGGATATATTTCCAGAGGTGGTAGAAAATATACCAGGTATTGGAAACAAAAACTGCCAGACTGAAAAAGAAAGGAGAGATATTACCCTAAGCTTCATATCGAAAAACACCAGTACCAAAAACAGGAAAGGACAAAACAGATCCGAATGGATACAGGCCCATAAGCCTACTGAGCTGTGTCGGCAAGCTGATGGAACGGATGATAAACACCAGACTGATGTGGCATCTGGAAGAAAAACGAATACTAATTCCACAGCAAGCCGGCTTTAGACAGCACAGATCCACTGAGGACCAGGTCATCCTCATAGCCCAGGAAATAGAAGATGCCTACCAGGCACAGAAACACACAGTAGCTGTTTGGGTGGATCTGGAAAAGGCATTTGACAAAGTCTGGAAGGATGGACTTAGAGTCAAGCTAAGAAGAAGTGATGTCTGTGGGAAGATGTACAAGTGGATCAACCACTACCTCAAACAAAGAACGGCCAGAGTCCAAGTACAAGGGCAGATGAGCAAAAAGGTGACACTCGAGCAGGGAGTACCCCAAGGGGGAGTATTGTCACCCACACTCTTCCTGGTATATATAAACGATATTACAGAGAATATACCAAGAAGAGTCCATAGCTCAATGTTTGCAGACGATCTGGCTATGTGGACCTCTGAAAAGAATCTCACCATAGCAAGAAATCGGATGCAAACGGCCCTAACATCGCTGGAAGAGTGGGCGAACTCATGGCTGGTCAAAATAAACGAGGAGAAAACCACGTGCACAATATTCTCGCTCTCATTAAAACCCCAAAGTACCAAATTAAGCCTAAATGGCAAAATCCTGCAGCCAAACGACAACCCAACCTATCTGGGAGTCACATTTGATCGGCGCATGACATGGAAAAGTCAGATTGAGAGAAACCGAATGAAAGCCAGAGAAAGAATGGCGATCATGAGGAAGCTTGCTGGCACAAGCTGGGGAGCAGACGAAGGCATACTAAAGAAACTGTACACTGGAAGAGTGAGACCAGTTCTCGAGTATGGCATTGCGGCATGGACAACAGCAGCGAAGGCGAACTTCGATAAAGTTAACAAACTTCAAAACCAAGCCATGAGAATTATAACAGGTGGCATGAAGTCAACGCCAATTGTAGAACTTGAAAAGATTACAAAACTGCAATCCATGACCGATAGAAGAGACTGCAGAGCCCAGCTGCAGTCAGAGAAACTCCGAAGACTGACGGACCATCCAATGTACCAGAGACTAAACAATTTGGGAAACGGGAAACTAAAGCGGAGAAACTTTGCAGAAATAGCCAAAGCAAAGATGCACGAAGATCCCATAAACGCACTAACAACACCAAAACCCATCACTACTGTACGAAAACCTACTTGGAGGCAGGATATATTTCCAGAGGTGGTAGAAAATATACCAGGTATTGCAAACAAAAACTGCCAGAGTGAAAAAGAAAGGAGAGACACTACCCTAAGCTTCATAACGAAAAGCTACCCAAGCATGGACTGGACCCATGCATACACCGACGGTTCTGTAACAAACACTACACAGAACGGAGGGGCAGGAGCATTCCTGAACCTACCAAATGGCAGAAAAATAACACTGTCATTCGCTACTGGTAAGTACACGAGCAATTTCAGAGCAGAGACAGAGGCACTGAGGGCGGCAGTGGAAGAAATGGTAACACACAGTGAAAATGAGAGCCATATAGTCCTGCTGACAGATTCTCTCGAAGTAGTCACAGCGCTAAAAAGCCAGAAAAACACTGAGCTTAATGACTTAAGAGCAGCACTCTGCAAACTGTGCCAACAGTCCGCACCAAAAAGGGTAGTGGTACAGTGGGTTCCGTCACACTGCAACATCCAAGGCAACGAGGAGGCAGACAGACTGGCAAAAGAAGGTGCAAGGCTACCACAAATAGATACCAGTATGACGTACGAAGAGTCAAAACGGCTTATCAAAGCCAGGTACATGTCCAAATGGGAAACCGAACATACTGGTTACACCAAAAACGATGCCTATTACCAGTTGAACCGAAGAGAGCAGGTCGTTGTCTTCAGACTTCGCACTGGCCACAACAGACTGAGGTACCACCTTTTCAACAAATTGAAGATAGGGTGTACCGACGAATGCCCGTGCGGTACTGGTAAAATGACCACTGAACATCTGCTGCAGAACTGCCCGACATACGAGGATCAGAGAGAGCAGATGTGGCCATTGCCAGTGGAACTGCAAGACAAGCTCTATGGTAGTTGCGAGAGTCTCAGGATGACCGCCGCTTTTTTCGAGAAAATAATGGTTACTGTCTGACTGTGTACGCAGAAGAAGAAGAAGATATCGAAAAACTACCCAAGCATGGATTGGACCCATGCATACACCGACGGTTCTGTAACAAACACTACACAGAACGGAGGGGCAGGAGCATTCCTGAACCTACCAAATGGCAGACAAATAACACTGTCATTCGCTACTGGTAAGTACACAAGCAATTTCAGAGCGGAGGCAGAGGCACTGAGGGCGGCAGTGGAAGAAATGGTGACACATAAAGAAAATGAAAGCCATATAGTCCTGCTTACAGATGCTCTGGCCGTAGTCACAGCGCTAAAAAGCCAGAAAAATACTGAACTTAATGATTTAAGAGCAGCACTACCACAAACAGATACTAGTATGACGTACGAAGAATCAAAACGGCTTATTAAAGCCAGATACATGACCAAATTGGAAACTGAACATACCGGCTACACCAAAAACGATGCCTATTACCAGTTGAACAGAAGAGAGCAGGTCGTTGTCTTCAGACTTTGCACTGGCCACAATAGACTGAGGTACCACCTATTCAACAAATTGAAGATAGGTGGTACCGACGAATGCCCGTGCGGTACCGAGAAAATGACCGCTGAGCATCTGCTGCAGAATCCCCGACATACGAGGATCAGAGAGAGCAGATGTGGCCATCACTAGTGGAACTGCAAGACAAGCTCTATGGCAGCGGCGACAACCTAAGGATGACCGCCGCTTTTTTCGAAAAAATAATGGTTACTGTCTGACTGCGTACAAAGAAGAAGAAGAAGAAGAAGCCAAAACCGTCTGATGATGTAGCCATCTTCACTTGCAATGGGCAATAAAGAAAACATATATACAAATGGATATGTGCTGTCAGTAAAAAATTTGGATTGAGACAGGGTCAAAGATCCAGCAGTGAATGAACTTACAGCAGTCAGCGACTCATAGCTGGCTTCTTGCATTATGGTCAGAGACCCAGAACTTTGGAAATTGCCCACCAACGCAATGTCATATCAGCTTCCAGTCGGTGGCACTTTCTAGCGATCAATTTCTTAAGTAATCTACTGTTTTCCCAAATTTGTTTCTTATGTTGTTTATTGTCCTGCAGCTAATTATTTACATCTGTGCAGATTATGTTTTGCATTTCTCAAGATGTCTGAATTTCAAGAGCAGCAATTCAAGTTTTCCTTCTAGCTCAATAAGACAGAGACTCATGAAATTTTAAAACAAATTTAAGGGGATCAGTGCATCAGCCCTACAAATTGTTATAAATAATTTAAGTGATTTATGAATTGTTGGCAGTCAATGTATTGTCAACACATTACATCATCTGATGACGCTCATGCTGTAAAGATATGTAGGATTGTGAGATGGTGTGCTCCAATCATCGTCCATCAGTTCGGAAAACAGCAGAAAAATGCAACATCTCTTTAGGATCATCTCATGAAATTCTAACAGAGAAACGACTGGAGGGAAAGGACTTGGTTGTGGAGAAACGACTAGAGTGAAAGGACTTGGTTGTGGAGAAACGACTAGAGGGAAAGGACTTGGTTGTGGAGAAACGACTAGAGGGAAAGGACTTGGTTGTGGAGAAACGACTGGAGGGAAAGGACTTGGTTGTGGAGAAACGACTCATGGCTGACATTGTACCAGCCCTCACACTACTGCTCATTCTGAAATTATTGGCAAAATCGAAGACAGATGTGCTTCTCCAGCACCCTACTCACCTGATCTGATTCCATCCACATTAATAAATCGACTGACCCCATTCACCTGATTGACCCATCCACCTACTGACTTCATTCATCCTACTCACTTGACTGGCCCCATCCACCCTACTCACCCGAGTGACCCCATCCACCCATATCACCTGACTGGCCCTAGCCACCTCACTCACCTGACTGGCCCTAGCCACATCACCCACCTGACTGGCCCTAGCCACATCACCCACCTGACTGGCCCTAGCCACATCACCCACCTGACTGGCCCTAGCCACCTCACTCACCTGACTGGCCCTGGCCACATCACCCACCTGACTGGCCCTAGCCACATCACCCACCTGACTGGCCCTAGCCACCTCACTCAACTGACTGGCCCTAGCCACATCACCCACCTGACTGGCCCTAGCCACATCACCCACCTGACTGGCCCTAGCCACATCACCCACCTGACTGGCCCTAGCCACATCATCCACCTGACTGGCCCTAGCCACATCACCCAACGGACTGGCCCTAGCCACATCACCCACCTGACTGGCCCTAGCCACATCACCCACCTGACTGGCCCTAGCCACATCCCCCACCTGACTGACTCCAGTCACCTCACTCACCTAACTGACTCCAGTTACCTCACTCACCTGACTGACTCCAGTCACCTCACCCCCCTGACTGACTCCAGTTACCTCACTCACCTGACTGACCCCCTACCACCTCACTCACCAGACTGACCCCATCCACCCTACTCACCTCACTGACCCCCTAGCCACCTCACTCACCAGACTGACCCCATCCACCCTACTCACCTCACTGACCCCCCAGCCACCTCACTCACCTAACAGACCCCCAGCCACCTCACTCACCTGACTGACCCCCAGCCACCTTACTCACCCCAGCCACCTTACTCGCCTGACTGATTCCTCCAGCCACCTCCCTCACCTGACTGACCCCCAGCCACCTCCCTCACCTGACTGACCCCCAGCCACCTCCCTCACCTGACTGACCCCAGTCACAGTACTCACCTGACTGACCCCCAGCCACTTCACTCATCTGACTGACCCCCAGCCACTTCACTCATCTGACTGACTCCAGCTACCTCCCTCACCTGACTGACTCCAGCTACCTCACTCACCTGACTGACCCCTAGACACTTCACTCATCTGACTGACTCCAGCTACCTCACTCACCTGACTGACCCCAGCCACCTCACTCACCTGACCCCAGCCACCTCACTCACCTTACTGACCCCCTCCCACACCTGGCCTACCTCCCATCAGACATGTTTTATATTTATAATCTTAACTAAAATCCGGTTTGAAAGGACGACTTTAGAGCAATGACGAAATTATACAGCAATAGTAGATTGATCTAGGCATGCTCCCTAAAAATGCTTACCAGGACTGCTTCCAGAAGTGAAAATGGCGTTATAGGAGTGATGCACTTAAAGAACCAATTGACCTGGGAAGCAAAGAATAAGCGGTCTGCAACATCCCAAGCATGTTGTACAAGATGTCTTAACAGAGATATGTGCCAGACTTGACGTGATCATCTTGGGACACAGACACACTGGACTGCCTTCTTTCAGGGACACACATAAGATATGCACATACCCTCCTCTTTGATATCATCATGTCTCTACACAACAGCCTTTAAATGAGCTTCAACTTAGGAAAGCATGTTCTTTTGTCCGGGAGGCATTAGACTACCAAAAGCTACCAGTCCACAGCTAAAAGGATTCTATCATCGTCATCCTATCCAATAAAGAGCCATAGGATACACAAGCAGGAAGTATATTATTATATTGTGTTAATACCGCATTTCTTCGATTCAAAGATCCACTGATTCTAAGACGCACCCATTCGTTCAGCTCCACTTGCCTTCTTTTCTTTTCGCCCTGGTTGTGCCTTTCAGCGCCAGGTTATGAAGGAGTTTCTGGACCGAGCCCTAGTATGTGCTTCGTACATAGGGAGCTTTACTGGTTTTGTTATTTCTGCTATCCATCTTTTGCGTGGTTGGCTTTCTATACACCATAAGCACATAAAAATAAAAGCTGCCATTCTAAAATGCGTAATTACCACCCAGAAGTATAATTAATAAGACCAGTCAGATTATCTAGATTATCCCATGATGTATCACAGCTGAGATGATGCAGAAGATGTTGGGCTGCAATCCAGATCTGGAGAG
This sequence comes from Ariolimax columbianus, assembly GCA_036924085.1. Classification (NCBI taxonomy): domain Eukaryota; kingdom Metazoa; phylum Mollusca; class Gastropoda; order Stylommatophora; family Arionidae; genus Ariolimax; species Ariolimax columbianus. The sequence continues at coordinate 25,923,074 of JAVGWX010000019.1, forward strand.
GGCTGTGGACTTCGTCCTAGAGACAGGACTACGGATCTAGCATGACCAAAAAGTCAGAACGCTGAACAGTATTTTTGGTGATGTTGTCCTTCAAGTTTAGATGTGCCATTGCCTTATACATGACAGTCAGCAGAACCCCTGCCCATTGTTTCAGTCATTCCACTTTAAACTATTTGTACAACTGCCCGCATGTTTATTTAGAACATATATATTAAACCTATCGCTCAATTTGCTCTAGCATAGGTCAAACACCACATTTAGATTTACTCTATCCAATTTTACTGGGGCGAATGTGGGGACGGCGTGGGCTAGTGAATAATTGACATGGCTTTCAATCCGAAGGTGCTGGGTTCGATCCCCATCACAGCACCGGCCGTTACCCTGGGGAAGCAAACCCTTAAAAAATGCAGGAGGAAGCAGATCCTTACATAAAATGCATGCTGAAGTCAGATGCGCTAGGCCAACAGGTGCAAAATAAAAACCACAGTGCAACGTACACCGCCTTGGGGAATAGAGAAATGAGGCAAATGAACAACAACAACAAAAACTGGTGCGAATACCCACATCCAATGGCAGAATTGTGTCACTGACACTCTCTCAAGGGCTAACATGCTCAGCCTTAATTTGATATTACAAAAGGCATGACTACAATAAACGAAACTTACAAAGTCATATTGTCTCACTCTACTTGAACTGTCAAAAGTACGATATGAATATCAATACATCAAAAACAGAGGCAATGTATAAAGGTAGAAAGCACACCACACTTGATATTCATGTGAATGAAACAAAAATAAAGCAGTACAAGAATTTCGGTATTTTGGAGCTGTTTTTACTGAGGACAGCAGACTCAACAACGAGATACAGACAAGAGTGCAGCTGGCAAACGCTATCACATACCAGTTGTCTCCACTACTAAGACACCACAAGGTTTCCCTCTGGCAAAAGAGTAGGTGATAAATTGTGTCTTCATCCCAACCCTGTGCTACCAGTGCCAGACATGGGCACTGAATAAGGCCCAGGAACGAAAGTTAATCACCTGTGAAATGTGGTGCCTACGAAAGGTCACCACCAGAAGAGGCAGAATCACAAATATGAGTATTCGGGAGAAGGTTGGAACAGTTCCCTGCCTACAGTAGATAGAGCAACAGAGAATGAATTGGTTTGGTTACATTGTGAGAATGCAACCAGACCACATTGTTCATGGAACCTACCACAGGAGAACATCAGGAAGAAGGGCTAGAGGTAGACCGAGGAAAAGGTGGATAGACAGCGTAAAAGAGACATGCTGTAAAATGGGGGAAAATGTTACTTGGGCGATGAGAGAGGCAAAAGACAAATACATACATCCTAGAACAGATGCAAGAACCAGAAACCACAAACAGCGGGATCACTGATACCATCTGCAGATCTTGTGTGCCCGTCATGCAAAAAACCTTTTCGTGTCCACACTGGCCCGATCAGCCACATGTGCATCCATTCCCTTCGGGAAGTGATGTGACAAGGACAATGTCAGTGTCGGTCCTCATCAACGACGATGGATAGTTATTTTTAATCCAGCTTAGAAGGAATCCTCGACCACATTTGTTTGCAATGTGGTTTTATTTGGCCAAGATTTTTATGCAAGTGAGGTTGTCAATCTAATCGCAACTTTTGATCTTCCAGAAAGGGAATCCCTGGGATTTGGAGATGAGAGCAAAGAGAGGCGATCAGCGGTGTCTGCGGACAACAGAGATATGGACCATTTCATGTGCGAAAAAATCTCAAAGTCCCTGCTGACTCTCAACAATATGCATTGACTCTTCAACTATGAGGCAGTTGTTACTGCCACTAAAATTTGGTCACTAGTAATCACACTTTTGACCAAAATATTTTTGTCAACTTCACCTTCGCACTTTTGACCCCAATATTTTTGTCAACTTTACCTTGACACTTTTAACCCTCCTATTTTTTTGTCAACCTCACCTTTACACTTTTAAACATCCTAATTTTGTCAATCTCAAATTGACACTTTTGACCATCCTATTTTTGTCAACTTCACCTTGGGACTTTGAACTTCTCTGATGAAATTCTTTGACTTGCAATGCACCATGTATTGTTTCATCCAGATACCCCTGGCCTGTACTACTACTGAGTTAACTGACTGTTGCACAGCCACTGATGTGGACAGCGCCAGAGAAAAGTACCACCATATAACTGGGACCAAAAAAAACCCAATATACAAATCAGCAATTTGCTCTGGACAGCAAAGAATAGTTCCACTGCAACATTCAAAACATGTCAGAAAAGGTGTGCATATGACTATCAATCTATTCATGTAAAACAAACTGCTACAGAAAAACCCACAAAGTACATTGGTGAAGACTTCCTGTAAAGGCCAGCTCAGCTGCGCAGGTATCTTTATGCTTTGTAGGGAGAAAAAATGGAAGAAGAACGAGGAAACAACTAACAATCAGCAGACATGAATTACCTGGTAGCTAGATTCGAGGGCATATCAAAGTTTGTAGTCAGTTCAGCTTGGATGGCATCTGGCAATGCTTGCTTGCAGTTAAATCTCAGAGTGTGAACTAAAGTTGTACAGAAAAATAATGCGAACATTAACAGCAAATAAAACTTCGGATAATTATGAAAAAAATATTATTACATCATTTTTGTTGTTTATAGAATCAAACATATAGAACATTATAGAATCGGACATGTTAGTCAGGGTCGGGAAAAATATACTGGCCAAGACCCTCACCTCGGCTTCCTCGTAGCCCTTCTTGGAAATGGGCTATTTTCATGGCAGTCTGGTTAACGGGGTGAGGGATCGAAGTGAACCTTGTAGTAGTCAGCAACACACAGATGAAGTCAAGCATAGCACAACTGCCTGGATGAACTTGGTCCACCTTCATCAGCACGCTCAGGATGTGAGGAAAGCTACTGCAACTCGCCACTTAACGTCCTTTTCAGGGAATACAAAATAGTAAACCTACTCATTATAGGCATTCATAACAACAACACTGCACTCCAGATATACCTATTGGGGTTGAGTCTCTCTCAGCAACTGGCGGAGGTCATGCATCCCGACGCATCCTGTCACTCGCTGGATGTGCACACTTCTACTGATTCCTATTATGTGCTCCAAATACACTTGACCCAAGTTTCTGTTTCTTCCTCTTCGTACGCTGTCAGACGTCGACCTGAATTTGTTCGAAGAAAGCAGCAAGTGTTTGATTGCAAGCGCAGTGCTAAAGAAGCAGCACAGTGAATGAGTTGACAGCAGCCAGTGACTCGAACCAGAGCTGACCAAGACCCTATTTTACCTCCAAGCTGCGATCTAAGACAATAGGGATCGTAGTGTGAAGGCAAACCCAATATTTAAAAACGTCAGCTGAAATTGGATGTGTCAGGCCGAAAGACCAAGATATAGCTGCCTCATTGTAAATTAACAACACAGTGTCCTTTTCAGGATAAATGCTGAAGAAGAAGAGTGCAATTCCTGTTGTATGTTAATTGGTGATTCATCTAAATGCAGTGTCATCATTCAACTGGTGGACAAAACATCACTCGTTTCATCTCGAATGTGCCCATACTGGATGCTTGTGAAGCCAAAACGCCAGCTCTTTCACTGTCCTGAAGGATGGCAATGACAGGAGATCCACACCAGCCCATGGCGGTATAAAGCTTCTACGTCTGCTATCCACTCATGTCTTAGCCAGCCAATGTGTACCTACTGGGTTAAGTGCTGAAAGTCTGTGACGATGACAGTCCTTATTAATGAGATCTCACATAGTCATCTCAGAGCTGAAGTCACTGCCTCCATCTCCCTTCTCACACTTGAAGTTGTTGTCTTGTATGCTCCGCACCACTCAGCCAGAACCTGACCTCCCACTCTAGTCGCAATATATACTGTTAGAAAAGACAGCGAATTTGGAATTCGCACCCAACCTCTTTAAAAGCCAAGGCTTAATACAATAAAGTCTCAAACACTTCATCCCCAATAACAGCAGTCTCTGCTATTAGACTACCTTTACATTACCAGTCACAAGCTGTACTGTATACATGTGAAAGTACAAGTAACATTACCGATCACAAGCTGTACTGTACACATGTAAAAGTACAAGTGACATTTCCTTCAAATTAACTATATACTGCAAATTAATATTACCAAATACAACATTTACTGATGGAGATATCAAAACAAAAATAATGATGCGCGAGCTACAGCAGTCAGCAGTCCAAAGCTGAATGCTAATGCCAGGGCCAGAGCTGCCAAGACCCATTTACACCACCTCGTGGTGATCCTGGGTAACAGGCTGCAACAGGGCAGGCTGGCTAAGGAGGAGGGATCGAAGAGGGAAGGCTAACCTGGTACCCAAAAATTTCAGCTGAAGTCATAGGTGTCAGACCGAAAGGGTGCAAATATCGCAGTCAAACTGTAATCTACAACACAACGCATTCTGTTCTTCGGAGAATATCCTGTTGCTTGCAAAACCCTTTTCAGGACTTATTAGTGAGAGTTTAAAAACGAACGAACGTCGAGAAGAAGAAAAAATGTTAAAATGGAAAAGTCGAGAGAAGTTTTTTTGCTTTACAGAATCTGCGGAAATCAAAAGAAATTAAGTCTGCCACAAAAATACAGATCCTCAACTCCAATGTCAAGTCTGTCATTTCGCATGACTGTGACGTGGGAGAAAAACAAAAGTACAACTAAAAAGGTTCAAACTTTCATCAATGGACGCTTGAGGGAATAATTTGGTATGATAAAGTCACTTATATAGAGAAGTTGTTGATGAGTTGTTAGCTGACTTGCCCTCGTATTTGATGATTGTTGAGAAATGTATGAATCACTTCTCTTAGTCCTCCTCTTCTACCTCTGGGGTGTAGAGAGTTCTGCTTTCTGTATATACTTGCAATTGAGTGTGCAGACAACCATGTCATTGGTCTGTTGGGTCTTTGCATGACGGAGGGATCACCTTGTTTTGTCCTTCATGCAGACACTATTGGATAGGAATTTCATTACCTTTAGAATTTGTGTCTGGACTGTGACTAACAGTCTGTTCTTTTCGATTTTCAATGGCTTGTAATTCTTTTAAGTGAATAAAGTGTACATGAAACCTATGAGTTTATCATCAGTCTTCAATGTGACACCAATCTCACACTCCCTGATAACAGGTGACACTCGATACTTGCTGGATTCAAACATTCAGCGTTTCCTGATGTCCTCCAATCCTTTGTTGAGAGATGAACGCATTACACCTCAGCAGCTCTTCGTTATAGCAAACATTACCCAATGCTCGATGAATCAATAACCAAAAGCCATCAGTGTCTCGAGTTACGGCAGTTGTTGAGTTACAAAATCTGGTCAGTAACAGAACCTGACTACAGAACCTGCCTAAGTCCAAAGATCTTTTGTATATTACAGCTCATCAATAAAATATGGCAGAATTTCTCTGACGCTTAAAAGAAATAGAGACGAAAGAAGAAGAGGATATAGAGTAACAAATGACTACAGACAAACATACTTAGTAAAACAATCAAAGCACCAAGAGTCACAACCACCTCAATGGTTATCAGAATCTGGACATGGCGGGTTTTGCTGAGAAGTTTACAAGTGCCAGAGGGATCACAATGGTTGTCCAATAACTTCAGCAATACGACCATGAGAGAATTGGCTGAAAAACATAGGTGAATACAGAGGGCATTAAATGACTTGATATTATGTTAAGTTATACTATACTATGTTATGTTACATTATGCTACACTATGTTATGTGATACAAATTTATGTTATGTTCCACTATGTTATACTATGCTGTTGGAGACTATGTTGTAGACAGAGTGGTCCAGAGGTAAGACATCGGCCACAGATGCTGGAGGTCGCGAGTTCAAATCATGGTGCAGACCGGAATATGGGTTTATGTGGACTTTCTAGTATTTTCACACTATTTCTGGGCAGTAGAGATCAGACGCCCATGTGCAGTGTTGTGCATGTTGAAAATCCATCAGCAGTTGAAAATTTAAAAGAGTAGACTTGCCTGTGCAAAATTCAAAATTATGTTAAAAATCAACCCTATCTATTAACAGGATTCTCAAGGTGCTACGGAGTTCGTGCATTGTGCTGAGATTCTCAAGGTGCTACGGAGTTCGTGCATTGTGCTGAAATTCTCAAGAAAATATGAAGAAGAACAGAGCACTTATGGGTTAAACCGTGTGCAATGACGTTGATTCTTCGACTAAACTAAACTATACTACGTTATGTTAGCTATGTTATGATATTCCATGCTATATTATGTTGCTGTTGCTGTTGAATGACCACAATTTGTAAGATTACTAATTTTGTGGGCGCCATGAAAAGGGCAAATGGCGGGTTGCAGTAGCTTTCTTCACATCCAGAGCGTTTATCATAGCTATGCACTGTACTAAAAAGACTAACAACTCAAGGACAGAAGGATTTCCAATTAACGACATTACATGGTCGACCATTCCCACAGTTCAAATGCCTGAAAGACCATGGCATGGCCTTCAGGGCTTTAAAGTAAACTATAGTAACAGTCCCCTATATTCTCTGAGTGAATACCAGAGCCACTTACTAGAGATGGAACAATAGGATCACTTCACCTCTAGGAGATACTACACTGAGCTACACATCGAAAAACTACCCAAGCATGGACTGGACCCATGCATACACCGACGGCTCTGTAACAAACACTACACAGAACGGAGGGGCAGGAGCATTTCTGAACCTACCAAATGGCAGAAAAATAACACTGTCACTCGCTACTGGAAAATACACAAGTAATTTCAGAGCGGAGGCAGAGGCACTGAGGGCGGCAGTGGAAGAAATGGTGACAGGTAAAAGGAATGAAAGCCATATAGTCCTGCTTACCGATGCCTTGGCCGTAGTCACAGCACTGAAAAGCCAGAAAAATACTGAACTTAATGATTTAAGAGCAGTACTCTGTCAACTATGCCAGCAGTCCGCACCGAAAAGGGTAGTGGTACAGTGGGTTCCATCCCACTGCAACATCCAAGGCAACGAGGAGGCAGACAGATTGGCAAAAGAAGGTGCAAGACTACCACAACCAGATACTAGTATGACGTACGAAGAGTCAAAACGGCTTATTAGAGCTAGATACATGACCAAATGGGAAACCGAACATACTGGCTACACCAAAAACTATGCCTATTACCAGTTGAACAGAAGAGAGCAGGTCGTGGTCTTCAGACTTCGCACTGGCCACAATAGACTTAGCTACCACCTATTCAACAAATTGAAGATAGGTGGCACTGACGAATGCCCATGTGGTACCGGGAAAATGACCGCTGAACATTTGCTACAAAACTGCCCGACATACGAGGATCAGAGAGAGCAGATGTGGCCATCACCAGTGGCAACACTAGACAAGCCCGCCCCCCCCCCCCCCCCCATTTCAAACGCTTCCAAGCTTTTTTCATCCTTCTTTGCTAAATTCCATGTTTCAGCACCATACAGTGCAATTGGCCATATATGAGTGGTGATTATTCTTTGCCTCAGTTCTATCCTGATATTTTTTGAGGTCAACAATTTATATTTTTCTCTGAAGCCCTTTTTTTGCCATTGCAATCCTTGTCTTAATTTCTATCTCGTTGCGGACATCTTCTGTTGTGGTTTGCCTCAAATATGTAAACTCCTGTACTTGTTCCATTATTTCTTCATTGATGGATATATTTATTTGCCTATATTGCTTAGATATTACCAAAGTATTTGTCTTCAATGTGTTTATTTTCATGCCAAACTCTCTGACCATGCTATCAATTTTTTCAAGCAGCATTTGCAACGTTGCTACTGATCCTCCCACTACCGCTTGATCATCAGCAAATTTGATGACATTAACTTTCATACCACGAACTTTGACACCCCTATTATAACTCTGTGTAACCTTGGCCAAAAAAAGAACAGAGGGAATAAATTAAAACTTTTTTATAAGATGACAAGAAACAAATTAAAACTTCTATAAAAGAATGGAAGGAATAAGCGATAAACCTCTGATTTAAAAATAAAAAGAAATAAATTATAGCTGCTCTGTATCAAGGAACAGAAAAAATACACAATAACTTCTGCACAAATTACCAGACTTACACATTGAACTGATAACCTGGGGCATTCGACGCAGTTTTTTAGTCTTCTTGTCAAATGCTAGATAACCACTACGTCTGATTTTACTATGAGCATGATGGAAGTACCTATCCATGGCAGAGACTGCGAACCACATTCCACCATGTACGTACATAGTCAGTGCTTGAGAATCATCTCCACATCTATTGTCACCACATTCTTGAGGGATTACATATGATGCCACCCCAAGACCAACCTGGCGATAGAAATAGATAGGTGGGTTCAAATAAAAGCAGCATTTGTCAAACATTGTTATTATGGATGAGCCCTTGAAATCATTGACAGATCTCAGGTATTCCCCCTGTATAAAAACTATTTTATCTAAACTATGTAACATACAAATTATTCGAAATAATAAAGTATGTAATGTAAAGGCAAAGGTGGGTCTCATGGCAACAATTGCCATCGGGGATGACGACAACTCTTCGTGGATCAAGTCTCAGCTTATGTGAGCTGGGGTGGCCAGTTCCCTTCCTTGCTGCTTATACCTTTCCCAACTCTTTTGTCAGGTACCCATTTACAGCTGGGTTTGACTGGAGGAGCTATGGTACCAGGAACGAACTAACGCCCTGAATTTTGTCTGTCCCTTCATGATTTTGAACCCTGGCGTGGTGTAAATCCCAGTATTTAAGATAAAAATTATTTTATCTACATAGCAAAGTACTTAAGATTAAAAACTATTTTATCTACATATTAAAGTATGAAAGGTACAAATTATTTTATTTACTTATCAAAGTGCATAAGATTACAAATTATTTCATCTAAATATCAAATTACATAAGATTAAAAACTATTTATGGCCATATCAAATTACGCAAGATAAAAACTATTTTATCTACATATCAAAATATGTAAGATAAAAACTATTTAATCTACATATCAAAATATGTAAGATAAAAATCATTGTATCTACATATCAAAGTATGTAAGATAAAAACTATTTAATCTACATATCAAAGTATGTAAGATAAAAGTCATTGTATCTACATATCAAAGTATGTAAGATAAAAATCATTGTATCTACATATCAAAGTATATAAGATAAAAACTATTTAATATACATATCAAAGTATGAAGATAAAAATCATTTTATCTACATATCAAAGTACACAAGTGTTATCAGCAGATTGTAAATGTAATCTAATAATAATTTTCTAATGACAGCCTTGCCATTGCACAACAGCCAGGACAACCGAGATCCTTCAATATGTCCTAGACAACAAAAAGAATGGTATTCAGTTGGATAAATCCAATAACTTGCCTCCATCTTTTGTCCCCTGGAGGCCTGTGGTTCAATTCTGGGCTGTCTATTACTTCACTTTCTTTTCTGTTGTTCATAGTATGTTTTCTGACTGCAGAAAAATCATTTTATTTTTGATCATTGTCATTTCAATTTAAGAAGAAACACTGTAACCTGCTATGAGAGAAAAATCATCAGGAGTTAAGAATTACTTACCACAAGTAGCGTCGGGCAACAATAATAAGTACGTGAAAACACAAACACCATTTACTTACATACATCATCTTTGACAGTAGTAATGCCCATGTTGTATTAATTGGCGTGTGGACTGCCTGTGGCCCTGACACCATTTCTATGTGGTCTACAATCAGTTCGTCGTCAGAGTTTGCAGGATTGATAAGGGCACAATCATCCGAAAATCCGAAATAGCCCTGGGGAAAGACCAAAAAAATACACACTTAAAGGGAGCACTTTCTATAGTTCAGAAGGTACACAATGGATGGTTATGTCATGAGAGGATAGCAGAGGACAGCTACAAAGGTAAAGAGAGTTCCATACCTGATGTGGCCATCATGGATGAAGTGTTAAGAGATTTTGATGCATGAGGTGGCCGTTTTTGTGGGGTAGTTAGTTCCCTTCTCCCTAACTGTATGTCAGGTACCCATTTACAGTTGAGTAGACTGGAGCATGTCATTAAAAGATAGCAAACATGTTATCTTTCCTGTCATCTTCTTCTTTGTCTATTCTCAAATAATCAAATCTATTTCCTTAAACTTGGTGGTCAGTCTCCAGCTTCTCTTGTCACCATACAGCATATCCCTGAACTGGGTTGGAGAATATCATGCTGTCACACTGTTCGTCTCGTGGAGTCAACAAACATGGTGAACATGATCTACTGTTGCCTTTTCTCCCCAGCATGGAACATGTCTGTGTATCCAATTTTTTTGAATTGTTGAACTGATGGTGTCTTTGTGTTCTGTGGCCAGTTGGCAGTCTGAATATTGTCACTTGATCTATTTTGAAACACCAAGAAGGGGAGGAAGACTAACATCTGGTCAGGCAAAATATACTGATCAGACATGTTAGTCAGGGTCGGGAAAAACATACTGGCCAAGACCCTCATCTCGGTTTTCTAGTGGCATTCCCTGGAAACAACTGTTTTTATGACAGCCTGGCTAATGAGGTGAGGAATCGAAGTGGTCCAAGTAGCAGTGAGTGACACGCAGATGAAGCCAAGCATAGCACAACCACCTGGAGGACACCGATCCACCTTCATCAGCACGCTCGAGATGTGAAGAAAGCTACTGCAGCCCACCACTTAACATCCTTTTCAGGGTACACAAAAGAGTAACCTACTCATTGTGGGCATTCACAAAGAACAACAACGAAACACCAATAATACTTACATTTTGACAACAGACAAAGTAAAAAACAAATCAGTATTCTCAATCGATAATGTAGAAATGAAGATGTTTTATCCTGACATTCTTTGAGGCTAGCAATTTTTGTTTTTCTCTTAACGACTTTTTGCCAATGTAAGTCTCGTCTTAATTTCTGTCTCAACACGGCGCAAAAGGTGAAACCACTGCTATCCAGTTTGATCTGTGTGACAATACTCTTTTCAGTCTATGTATGTTGTTCAAGCCCATAGTTGAGTTCTGTTGTCTGTTCTGTTGATTTTTTCCTTTGGCCTTTACATTTTCTTGCTGTCAGATGATGACAACACAAACGCTTGTAGAGAAAGTCTGTTGCTGTCCATTCTAAGAACATGTCAGATGTATGACCACCGTTTTTCCAAATAAGTGGTGAAAGATATTGTTGACTGATGACTTCTCTAATCGTTTATTTGTTATGAATTCCTCCAAGCAAACGATTAAATGTTTTCTAAGACATTTATTCTGAAATGCATTTATGGCTGTGAGATGTTAAGCCTACAAAAAGCAGATGCAGATAGACCCAGCGTTGGAACGCAGAACATTGAAGACCTCAATTTGAGACCAAATCCGCAATGCAGAGATCAGACAGCGAACTTCCTGTTTCGAAAATACAGATGGCCGGCCATGTGGTGCACGTGCCGGACAACAGATGGACGTGCAGAATGACATCATGGTGGCCATACAACTTTAACAACCCTCGAGGGCAACTGAAGTTGAGGTGGAGAGATGACAAAATGGAGGCCCTGAGCCCAAAATGGTACACCAAGGTAAAAGAGCAAAATGAGTTTACTCAACATTTAGCAACCTGGCATCAGACACACGTGTTTGATTGAATACCAAGATTTTGAGCATTCATTTTATTTTACAATGCATTTGTTATTGTTCAGCATTCACATCCATAGGTAAGTACTGGTAATAGATAGCAGCTAAGTAACCTGAGCTTGGTGTGCTTGCTCCGTGACTTTGCCTTCTAGATGTTTGTTAGTTGGGTAAAGGCAACTCCGGCTAGAGCAATGCGAGTGCAAATTTCCTTGGATATATCTCCATCCTGAGTCCTTTTGCTTCCCAGATAGTTGAAACTGTTTGTAATATCTCTCCATGCAACTGGATAATATCAACTTTGTTGGTGAAATTCATGATCCCTGTCTTGGAAGCATTGATTTGAAGTCCTATTAGTTCTGATTGGCGGCATAGTCGATCTAACCTGTTTTGTACATATTTATATTTCCCTATGTATACAATAGTGAATCTGAACAAACACAACAAAAAGAAGAGCTGAAGTTATACTGTCTAAAGATACTGAGCAGTGCATGAGCTGCAGCAGTCACTGACCCAAAGCTGACTGCTAGCATCAGGGTCAGCGAACCAGAGTTGCCAAGATCCTCCTATACCTTCACGCGGTGATCCTGGCTAATATGCTGCAGCAGAGCAGACTGTCTAAGGAGAAGGGATCGGAGAGGGAAGGCTAACACGGTACCCAAAAATGCCTGATGTGTCGTACCAAAAATTTCAAATATCGTAGATAAGCTGTAAACTACGACACAACACATTCCCTTTTCTGGACAACATCTTGCTACTTTTCAGGGCTTGGCAGCGAGAGATTGAGAATGAACGACGAAGAAGAAGAAGACTGTCTAAAAATTTATATACAAAGATAGCTAAGTTAGAATCTTTGAGAATTATAGCATTGTCTTATTGAACCAGTAATTATTTTTCTTTGCGATCACTTTCGTATGCTCGTTTTATGCCATCAGATGGGTCGCTTCTATGAATTGATACGTCAGTCGCAGGTCCTCAATAGTTCCCCACAATTTGTTTTGTATGTTTCTTTCCTCGAGCCAGGTCTTCACATGGGAGCCTTGGTGCAGTGGACATGTTTGCAGGATGAGTTCTTGAGTCTGGGGTCCTCACTGACATGTGCATTGTGCAGTCTGTACTGCTTTCATTTTATGCATGTGTGCATTTAGTTTGCAATGATATGTTCTGAGGCGAAAAATTGTGGTATACTGTTTCCTATTCAGTCTATTTATTGAGTGCTGTGGGTATTTGCTGTTTGTTGTTTCTATCGACTGTTTATATTTTTTTGGGATGTGTGCTTTGACTTCTGGCAGTGACACTGGGTGGGTGAATTGTTCTCTTCGTCTTCCCTCCCTGGCTAGCCTGTCCGACCATTCATTCCCAGGTATGCCGCAGTGAGCTGGAATCCACTGCAGGGTGATTTTATTGTGGTCTGAGAGTTTATTTAGCTGGCATATCAGCTCCCTTTCCATACTTCCTTGTAACCAGTAATTCTTTTTCTTCTTCTTCTTCGTACGCTGTCAGACGTCAAATTGAATTTGTTCAAAGAAAGCAGCTGTCATCCTGAGGCTGTCGACACTGCCATAGAGCTTGTCTATTGTTGGCACTGGTGATGGCCACATGTGCTTTCTCTGTAACCAGTAATTCAAAGCAATGACAGCTTTAAAGATGCATCATCATCTTACAATCAGCACACAAACATCCAGGAAGAATAAAACTGTGAGATGCCCTTACAAATGTTCTTACTCTCTTATTTGTTAGCCGTTCTTGCTGAATGCCACTCATTTCTTTGGTGGGAAGGGACGGTGTGGGCTAGTGGTTAAGTGACACGGCTCACAACCAGAAGGTGCTGGGTTCGATCCCCATCACAGCACTGGCCGTTACCCCGGGAAAGCAAATTCTTAGAAAATGCAGGAGGAAGCAGGCCCCAACATTAAAATGCATGCTGAAGTCGGATGCACTGGGCCGACAGGCGCAAAATAAAAACCATAGTGCAACGCATACCGCCTTGGAAATTAGAGAAATAAAGCAAACGAAGAAAAAAAAAAAAAATTTCTTTTGTGGCAGGGTACAGTGGCTATTCCTACACCCTGAGGTGTAATTGAGAAGACTGACTGAGATCCTCCTGGCTGTGGTGCAATACGGGGCTCCTCAGCAAGCTCGCCACTATAGGGATATTATAGTGTGGATTCCCATGTTATTGTTTCCAGGAGCCCCACGAGGACATAAGATGAGGTCTTGATCAGTATGTTTCGCCTGACCCTGACATTAGTCTTCACTGCCTGTATGGAACCTAAGATGCAGTAAACGAGATGACAGCAATCAACAACTCATGGATGACTCTTTGTGTCAAGGTCAGCAAACCAGAGCTGTTGTCAAAGACCTTACTGTGGCCCTGTAAACTTGCTGCATCCATGCCTAGATATCGTAGCTTTCCTGTAAACTATGATGCGACGTAACAAAACATTCTTTCCAGGATAAAGAACAAAGAAGAAGACTCTCAATTTGTTAGTTAAGTGTTGTTAGACTTGCAGGTGTTGGTGATTAACCTAAACAAAATTTTTGCTATTAATCTACATAAGACTACTTTACATATCATACTACTTATTAATCATTAACTTCTGCCGAAGACGCGTGTGTCAGACCGAAAGGTGCAAATATCGCAGTGAAGTCGTAAACTAGAGACACAACGCATTCCGTTCTCCAGACAACATCCTGCTACTTACAAAGCCCTGTTCAGAGCTTGGAAGCGAGAGATTGAGAATGAAAGAAGTAGAAGAATCATTAACTAACAACAGAAAAAAATTAAACGAGAAACATATAATTGCTACTTGTATTAATATGCCTTCTGTTATTAGTACCAGTGTTTGTCTTCAAAGTACAGGCAATCAGGAGACAAAACATATTATATCTTATGCCTGTTCTGTTAACAATCAACACATTTTATGACTGTTCTGTTATGTTAAGAATTTATATATCTTATGACTTCTACCTCCTACCTGGCGCGTCAGCAGGGTTGCGGATTGCTGAAAGGCCTCCTAATTTGGAGGTTAGCTGCGAATAAATAAGCAGCCGTGGACAAAAATGGGTCGGCAGGCATGGAGGCTGTAAGGAGGCAGCCCCTCCACCATGCAAATACACAACAGGCTAATCACCTGTTTGTCTTAAAAAAAACGATTACAAGTCAAACCTCTACACCTCATGGTAGAAGAGGAGCGACTAAGTAAGTAAGTATGGCTTCTGTTCTGTTAACAATTGACATATCTAATGACGTTTCTGCTAACAATCGGCATATCTTATGACCGTTCTGTTAACAACTGACCGTTCTGTTAACAACTGACTGTTCTGTTAACAACTGACTGTTCTGTTAACAACTGACCGTTCTGTTAACAACTGACTGTTCTGTTAACAACTGACTGTTCTGTTAACGACTGACTGTTCTGTTAACAACTGACCGTTCTGTTAACAACTGACCGTTCTGTTAACAACTGACTGTTCTGTTAACAACTGACTGTTCTGTTAACAACTGACTGTTCTGTTGTTCTTGAATGCCCACAATGACTTGGATTACTCTTTTGTGCACCCTGAAAAGAACTTTTAGTGGTGGGATGTTGTAGCTTTCATCACATCCTGAGTGTGCTGATGAAGGTAGACCAGAGTCCTCCAGGAGGTTGTGCTATGCTTGGCTTTATCTGCATGGCACTCACTACTACGGGGATCATGTCAATCCCTCGCCTCATTTTCCAGGTTGACAAGGACTACAAGGAAGTTGAGGTAGAGGTCTTGGACAGTATATTCTGTGTAACTGTGACTAACGTGTCTAATAAGTATGTTTTGCCTGACCAGACGTTAGCCTCCCTCCCCTTGACTGTTCTATTTACAATTGGCATAATATCTTATGACTGTTCCAATTAACAAGACGTATCTTACGAATGTTCTGACAACAATTGACATATCGTTCTTATAGATGTTCTGTTAACAACGTATGTACCCTATGACTATTCTGTTAACAATCGACATATCTTATGACTTGTCTACCATGGGGTGTGCGTAGACTAGAGGTTTTCTATTTTTTTTTGTGACCCATAGTTACAGGATGGCGCAACCAGCCCCATGCCCAACCCTCTTTAGTCGCCTTTTACGGCATGTCTGGCAGGTTATTTCACAACACAGTCACACAGCAAATATTATTTGCCTCTGAAGGGTATCCAGGAAGGCATACACACGGAAAAGGACTAGATTCTAAAATATTAGTAACCGGTTTGCAAAGTTTTGACACACTCACAGAATTAGTCAATTACCGTGGAAATTGATTACTTTAACAAATATATTTCTTAGTTATAAGTAAATAGGTACGCCTACTTAGTACTAGTAGTAACTGACTCACTCACTAGGTAGAGTTAAGAGTAGCAATATTGAATTCTACTCTAGATTGTCTACAGTCTAGTCACACTTCACACCAGTGTATTGCAAATGAATGTACTTACAGCCGAGTGAGTTCTGTCACTTGATAAACTAACCATCATTGCAGCTGTGTCGAGCCGCCCGTATAAAGTCTATTAATTCTAAAATTAAGCGTAGTCCGTATTAGGTTCTGAATATCGTTCCATCTGGGGGTCTTTCTGTTTATGAATAAGTGCATCAGATAAACATAACTGAACTGGCCAACAGCCAAACACAAGCAGCAGTATAAAATCACATGACACGAAAATCTCCGTCTGTTGGCTGATTCAGTTTTTTGTTTAACTTCCTTTTATCAAAAGCATCATTATCTTGTGTCATGCATGTCGGCGTAGATCAGAGGTGTGCTTGCGTCAGTGTACGACTCTTAAATGCATTTCGCTCATTCATTCAGTCTATCTGCTCTATCGACTCGTGAACTTTCTCAAAGTGTCACAGAACACATGTATCAGCTTTTATCAAAAAATAATTTTTGTTACTGAGGATAGTTTAGTTAGCTGCCCATCGCAAGCGAAGATGGCGACAGCGTCAGACATGTTTATTCAGATGTGATTGGATATGGCTGTATAGTTCGATCTGAGTGTGACCAACTCTACCACACGTTGTGCACACATAAACAGCATTTTTTTGTTGGGCAGTCTTGCATTCTTTTCTTTCGTGCAGCTCGCTTTTCCTGTACCTCGGTGATGGTCCTCTGCTCAGCGGTGCAAGCACCACGTGTGACAGCAGTGCTCCAGACTGAGCGGTTTGGAACAAGCAGCTCACAGTCAGCAACATCAATGGAGAAACTTTTCAAAGAAACTTTTAGAGTGTCTTTGTATCGTTTCTTTTGCCCCACCCCCGCGAGCGCTGTCCTGTCATGAGCTCACAGCACAACAGTTGTTTAGGGAGGCGCTCATCTGACATGCGAACAACATGCCCTGTCCATCTGATATGGGCTCTCTGTAGCAGCGTATGGGTGCCAGAAAGTCTAGCCCTGCTGAGGACTTCGGAGTTGGGCACTCTCTCCTGCCAACTGATCCTGAGCAGTCTGCGGAGACAGTTTACATGGAAATGATTCAGTTTCCTGACACACCAGCTATAGACTGTCCATGTTTCGCATGCGTACAAAAGGGTGGTTAGCACACCAGCATGATACACACTAATCTTGATAGACATTGATTCCTGCCGGTCCCAAACATTTTCTTGTAGTCTTCCGAAAGCAGCACTCGCCTTAGAAATCCTGTTGTGGACCTCAAAGTCAATATTTCCTTCTCTGGTGAGGGTACTGCCAAGGAAGGTAAAGCTATCAATTGTTTTTAGGCGTTGTCCCTGTACAGTGATGTTTGATTTGTGGTAGGGCTCCCCGGGCGCTGGTAGAAACATTATCTCTGTTTTCTTGGTGTTTACAGTAAGATCAAAATGAGTGCACGCAGTTGAGAACTCATTCACGATTGCCTGCACGTCCTGTTCTGAACAGGTGTTAATTGCGCATACGTCGGCAAAGAAGATATCTAAGATAGTTGCTTCTTTCACTGTGTGAGAGCCTTTAGGCGCCTCATAGTGAACAGCTGCCTATCCATCTGCTATCTGACCTGTATGCCAATGTCACAGCCCCGTATTGTATCAGAAAGCATGACTGCAAATACCACGCTAAAAAGTGTTTGGGCCAGCACACAGCCATGATCGACTCCATTTATGACTGGAAATGCTGCAGAGAGTTCACCATCATTCAGTACGCGGGCTGACATGCCATCATGAAAAAGGCGGACGACTGTGATGAATTTTTCCGAACAACCGAATTTCGACATGATTTTCCAGAGTCCGTCCCTGGTGACAGTGTCAAAGGCCTTTGTTATGTCAGCAAAAGTCGTGTACAGATCACGATGCTGTTCCTGACATTTCTCTTGAATTTGACGAGATGCAAAAATCATGCCAACCGTCCCACGACCATCTCGGAAACCACATTGACTCTCTGGGAGTAGCTTCTGCTCGAGAGGAGTTGTTAAGCGGTTGAGCAAAACTCGAGTTACAATTTGTCTAGCGATATACAGGAGGGAGATCCCTCTGTGGTTATCAAAAGCTTGACGATTGCCCTTGTGCTTGTACATGTGGACAATGGTGGCATCTTCCAGTTCCTGCGGCATATGACCTGTATCCCAAATTGAGCAAAAGAGGTCCGTTAGCTTGTGTAACAGCACAGGGCCTCCTGCCTTGTAGAGCTCAGCAGAAATAGCATCTGAACCGGGGACTTTACCAATGGACATTAAGTTGATTGATTTCTCTACCTCATCTGTACTGAGCGGGATACCCAGCCTGTCATTGACTTCAACTTGAGGCATGCGTATTATGGCTAATTCACTGATAGTGGATTGGTGGTATGGTAGTGGACCGAGGATAAACATGTTTCATGTATCATTCATAGTATGTGATATTTGCCCCGAAAATGTAAATGCAACGTCTCAAAATATTCTAAAGTGCATGAATTAATCATGCTAGACCCCAAAAATGGTTTAGCAGATGAAAGGGAGTTGAAATGGTGCAATGTGTTGATTTCTTTACATTTGAAAGCATGTACTCCATTCCATATTTTTTTTAAACGGTTCAGAGATAAGAACGCACATTAAATTTTAATATCGTTGTTTATGCCGCAATACAGATAAGTAGAAGTATTTGTGTTTGATTTAAGGTATGCCTTGCTTGATTCTATTGGTGAAGACACGCTGCTTTTCACCCCAATGACCGCAGTCCTTTGGGCGATATAATGACGTAATTGACTTCACATTGATACACCCTTTTATATTGCTTTGCAATTCAGACGATGAGAAGGCATAATTATTAGTCAAAAGCATTTTTTGTAATGGTTCTTACGCCTAGTACTTCCTTTAAAAAAAAAAAGCTTCCTTTCTTTTTTTTTAATAAACACTTTCGGATCAGACCACAGCAATTTCAGAGCGGAGGCAGAGGCACTGAGGGCTGCAGCAGAAGCAATGCTGACAGGCAAACGAAATGAAAGCCAGATAATCCTGTTCACAGATGCCCTGGTCGTAGTCACAGCACTAAAAAGCCAGAAAAATACGGAACTTAATGATTTAAGAGCAGTACTCTGTCAACTATGCCAGCAGACCGCACCAAAAAGAGTAGTGGTACAGTGGGTTCCATCCCAGTGTAACATCCAAGGCAACGAGGAGGCAGACAGACTGGCAAAAGAAGGTGCAAGACTACCACAACCAGATTCTAGTGTGAGCTACGAAGAGTCAAAAAGGCTCATTCCAGATACATGGCCAAATGGGAAACAGAACATACTGGCTACACAAAAAATAATTCCTATTACCAATTGAACAGAAGAGAGCAGGTCGTGGTCTTCAGACTCCGCACAGGCCACAACAGACTGAGGTACCACCTATTCAATAAACTGAAGATAGGTGGCACTGACGAATGCAGTTGTGGTACCGGAAAAATGACCGCTGAACATCTGCTGCAAAACTGCCCGAATTACGAGCACCAGAGAAAGCACATGTGGCCATCACCAGTGGCAACACGAGACAAGCTCTATGACAATGTCGACAGCCTCAGGATGACCGCTGCTTTTTTTCGACAAAAATACAGGTTGACGTCTGACAGCATACGAAGAAGAAGAAGACGAATCAGACCACGCTATTCAGGAGAGTGAAAGAAGGCGGTGTACGTTGTGCAAATCGAAGGGTGGGATGGTAGTAAAGTTACTATGGCATACTTGGTCATCTAAGAAAGCTTGCTACCGCAGCCAAATTTAAGCAGTGTTAATAACTACCATCCAACGATAAAATCCATTCCGAATTTGGTTTTACAGAAGAATGCTGAGAATAGCAAGGACTGCGAAAATGGCTAATAACAAGGTTCTTTGAGAGATAAAGACGCACATGCAGTTTATGACAACAATCGGGACAAGGCAGTCTTCCTTTTTCGGATACGTCATGAGGAGAGTTGGGTTGGAATTATCGGTGACAACGGATAGTATCGCAGGAAAAAGAAACGGAGAGCCAGAGAGATAAAATATTAGACAGCTTGATAGAATGGCATGGGAGACGATCCACATAATTAATAAACTACACACCTGATGATGTTCGTCCATCTTGTGTGATGATAACACTCTCTGCGATCAACTGTTTGGAAAATATTTTCATTTTGCTCCGTCCGCTGAAATTGGCTAAAGCGTGATTTGCACGATGATTTGGATTAAAGTGAGAAATATTTGAGCAATTTGTCATCCTCACTCTCGTGTTCTGGACTACCTTTGGCCAGTGGCAAAACATTATCGAGACGACTGGAGATAGCACAGGATGAAGATGTTTCCTCAGGGTTTACTTCCAAAGCCGTTCCTGTAAACAGGTATCATACAAGGCAGCGGAGGCGTGGCATCCAATTGGTTCGGAATGTAGGATGACTAGGGCCAAACCTCTATGTTCTTAACAAATGACACAGGATATTGTAAGTACCGAATTATGTTCCAGATATTCACAAAGTGTTGTCACAGAGTGAAAGTCAGAGTTCCCCCCACCCCGTAGTGACAGGCGAACTATGATTAATTCGCTTTGCCTGAAATTGGAAGGAAGTAATTCAGCCAAATTGAGATGATGTGTACGAATTAAAGTCACAAACATTTCAATAATGACAACTGAATAATAAGTCGATCGTTGCTGGTAATTCATTTGCGCCACTTTGACTATGAAATGTCACACGATATTTTTTTATTTTGTTTTTGCGTTCGCCTTATTTCTCTAATCCCCAAGGCGGTGTGCGTTACACTGTGGTTTTTATTTTGCGCCTGTCGGCTCAGTGCATCTGACTTCAGCATGCATTTTATGTAAGGGTCTGCTTCCTCCTGCATTTTCTAAGGGTTTGCTTCCCCGGGGTAACGGCCGGTACTGTGATGGGGATCGAACCCAGCACCTTCGGATTGTGAGCCGTGCCACTTAACCACTAGGCCACGCCGTCCCAGTTACTCGATATAAGAATGACAAGTAACACAAATAACGTAAGAAGTGGATGTGGAGATCCATGATTGCCAAGGCCACTCTACATGGCACATGATAATGATGATATTAATATAACTTTTATCGTTTCATGATACTAACACATTGCATACAAGCTTACGTTTCTTTTCATATAAACTCATTGGCTTATATAGAACGCACAGCATGATATACCCGATCTTTTGAATATGATTCGTCTAGCTGACAATCAAGGTTCTATAGATAAGCTATGCACTTTTACAACAACGTGTAATGTAGGTTACGGTTAATTCTACGGCTCACAGACTCCCGTATTTGGACCACAGACTCGGATACAATGTACGCCCTGTACCCCCCCCACCCCTCCCCACCCCTCCCCACCCCTCCCTCCCTTTTCTCATAGGAAGTGTCATGATGCAAGCAACTATAGCGATCAGTATATGATATGAGCCCCTTTCAGTCATGACTGATTATAGAATGGTACGACTTGTAGTGGTTAACAACAAAAATATTTACTTAGCTTCTCTTGTTTTCTTTCTCCTTGCGGGGTTGTCGTTTGACTTCTCCGTGCTGCAAACGCTTCTCTTTGTCAAGTAGGAGGTGGCCCTTCAGGGTACATCTCCACTTGGATCGGTCTGCAGCTTCGTTCTCCCAGGATGCCAGACTCATGTACAGAGCCTTCATTTCACGCTTACATGAACCTCAGCTGTGGTCGGCCGACTGTTCTCGTGTCATCTGCCAACTGTCAATTTAGGATATATTTAGGAATATGACCATCGTCCATGCGACGAACTTTACTAAGCCATCGTAGTCTTTGCTGTCTAAGCGGACAATGTACATTCTTGGGAGACCGGTAAGAGAGTGCACCCGTGCATGTGTCACTCTGTTCCCTCCATGTCATTACAAGAATGGATCACAGGCGCCATAGATGGAAAGTATTACGCATGTGCTCTTGTTTGGCATAAGTTGCCCAAGTCGTGCAACCATTTATGCTGACGACACATACATTGAACACTATGGCCTTGGTTTTAATTGTGAGTTTCTGGTTTTCCAAAATAGGCGTTGTCAGGCGAGAAAATGTAGCAGCAGCTTCGCCAATGACTGTCTATTTCTGGGACTAAAGAGATGGTATCGTTGATGAGGGGTCCCAGGTAAGGGAATTGGTGAGCAGCTGTCAGTTCATAATTATCGATGTCAGGAGTTAGCATGCCATCTACTTCCTGTCCCAGAACATTTGTTTTGTTGAGACTTATTGTGAGACCAAAATCTTTGCAAGCCTGAGAGAAGTGATCTATCAATCTCTGAAGTTCCTGCTGACTGTAGGTGACAATTGCAGCATCATCAGCGAAAAGCAAATCTCTGATCTTCGGTTTGACCTTGAACCTTGCAAGGTTAAACAGCCGACCATCCTACCTAATGTGACGGCAGATTTCTTTATTTGCGTTACCAAATGCATGCTTCAGTAACAGAAAAGAGGATTCCGAACAGTGTCGAGGTCAGAGCGCTGCCCTGCTTAACACCACTTCGAATACTAAATAGTTGTGATTTGCTACCATCACACCAAACTGTTCCTTTCATGCCTTCATGAAACAATATTATTGGTCGTACAAGTTTGCTACCTCTACACCTCACGACCTCTACACCTCACGGTAGAAGAGGAGCGACTAAGTAAGTAAGTACAAGTTTGCTTGCCTTGCCTATTGGTCAGGCTGCTATAACGCGTCTTGTTTCCATGCATATGACGTGGACATGTGGTGAGGTTTTTGTTAAGTATATTTTACCTATTATTTTACCAATCAGGGGCGTTTCGAGTATTCGGAAGGTCGACAAACCCCTTTGAAAATATAGTCTCTGATTGGGAATGTGTGTGTATAATGTTATATGCCTTTTTAAATTTCGATTTGTCGGCTTTAAATACTTAGTTAAAATATTGGTAGGGGAGGGGGGGGGGGGGGGGGGTTGTTTGGTTTATGTTTGTGTTCACCTTATTTCTTTATTCCTTAAGGCGGTGTGCGTTGCACTATATTTCTATTTTGTCAGCCCAGTACATCTGACTTCAGCACGCATTTTATGTTAGGGTCTGCTTAATCCTGCATTATCTAAGGGTTTGCTTCCACAGGGTAATAACATTCAGTGCTGTGATTGGGGAGCGAACCATCCTTGTAGACTCTATAACATATATATTATAATTTCATTAAACAATTAATATGGACTGTATTGAATTTCAAATAATGTGTGTTCAAATAAACAGCAATTTCTTCCAAACAGGATCGTTGTCCTTCATGAAAACTATCACACTCGGATGTCAAATTTACTGAAAAACAATTTCATTAAATATAATTTACTTCTTAGTACTTTATTTTTTGTAGGGTGAGATTTTGTAAATGACTCTTAAGATATTTTGAGTTGTTCTTTCGAATGCCCACAATGAGTAGGTTTACTCTTTAGTGCGTCCACTGAAAAGGACGTCAAGTGGTGGGTTGTAGTAGCTTTTCTCACATCCCGAGCGTGCTGATGAAGGTGGACTGGGGTCCTACATGCGGTTGTGATATGTTTGGCTTCATCTGCGTGGGGCTTACTACTACGGCGATCACATCCATCCATATCTAATCAGTATATTTTACCTGACCCTGACTAACATGTCTAATCAGTATATTTTACCTGACCCTGACTAACATGTCTAATCAGTATGTTTTGCCTGACCATAGTCTTTCTTCCCGTTATTTTGAGTAGTTTATACAATCACGACAGTAATCTGCAAATTCAAACGAGCGACAGAAACTATGCGGGTTAGCAGAGCACATGTTTCACTCCACATTAGTGTCAGTGATATTGCTCTTCATCAGATAAATGTATGTCGTCTGTCTGTGTACAGTAATTGTTATCTGAGCGAAGGCTTGGTAGGAAAATCGACAACTGTATCAGAAGTCACAAGCTTTGACCTTCCAGCTGTCGCCACAGCTTCGACTGCATCAGTTTGGTAAGCACGTTGACAACCAGTATATTTGTTCCGGCTCTTTGGTACCTATGTGAAAAACGATCCTTGCCCTAGGCACGTGAGCGGAGAAGTTTGACGTGTGGAAGTCCAGTTTGGTAGACCCAGATTGTTTTCTCAGTGCGATCGCGAAAGTGCCTGCATCCTGAGTTAAATCCAGTCGTCTTGACTGATAGTCTTTCCAGTGGTCCAAGATAGCTCGGGGACGAGAGAGTGAAGCTGACGATCAGCGATTTTGCTTCCTCTTTGTTATCCAAATCTCGCACAACGCAAATTACATGAACAAAACAAGACCAAAAGACAGCATAATGATGTCGTCATCATCTATGCGATGGGAACGATCTTCAGAAAGGTCATCAGTGTCACCAGGTGAAAGATAGGCTATACGATGGGAATGTTCCTCTTTTTCTTTTTCTTCTTCTTCTTCTTCTTCTTCTTCTTCTTCTTCTTCTTCTTCTTCTTCTTCTTCTTCATCTTCTTCTTCTTCTTCATCTTCTTTTTCTTCTTCTTCTTCTTCTTCTTCTTCTTCTTCTTCTTCGTCTTCTTCTTCTTCTTCTTCATCATCATCTTCTTCTTCTTTTTTTTCATCTTCTTCTTCTTCATCTTCTTCTTCATCTTCTTCTTCTTCTTCGTACCCTATTAGACGTCGACTTGATTGTGTTCAACGAAACCAGTGATCATTCTGAGGCTGTCAGCACTGCCATAGAGCCTGTATAATGCTGGCACTGCTGATGACAAAATGTGCTTTCTCTGGTTCTCGTTTGTTTGACAATTCTGCAGCAGATGTTCAGGGGTCATTTTCCCTGTACCACGGGTGCATTCATCAGAAGCACCTATCTTCAGTTTGCTGAATAGATGGTGCCGCAGTCTGTTGTGGCCTGTGCAGAGTCTGAAGACCACGACCTGCTCTCTTCTGTTCAACTTGTAATAAGCATTATTTTGCGTGTAGCCAGTATGCTCTGTTTCCAATGTGTACATGTGTCTGGCCCTAATACACCTTTTGAACTCTTCGCAGGCCACACTTGAATCTGGTTGCAGTAACCTTCCACATTCTTTTACCAGTTTGCCTGCTTCTTCGTTGCCTTGAATGTTACAGTTGGATGCAACCCACTGTAATTTGACTCTTTTAGGTTTGGACTGCTAGCATAGTTGACAGAGTACTGATCTTAAGTAATTTAGGTCTTTATTTTTCTTACTCTTTGGCGTTGTAACCACGGACAGGGTACTTTAAAAAAAAAGACTATCTGGCTGTAATTGCTTTAGAGTGTCAGCATAGCTTCTACTGTATCCTAAAATGACTCTGTCTCTTCTCCAAACTTTATAATTTTCACATTGCCATTGACAACGTTATCTCTCTACTGTTTGTTAAGCTCAGAAATACCCCCCCCCCCCCTTTTTCTTTTGCGTTTCTGAAACGTCAATGTATGCATAGATCCATTCAGTGCTTGAGTAGTTCTTCTCTATATATCTTATTATTATGACTCTTCTTTCCTTTTCAATCTGACTGTTCTTGTATCTAAGTATCTTCAAAACATTGGACTTGGATGTTGAGCTGAATGAGAACGATTGATCACAGGATTGTCCTAAAAATTCGCTTCAGGGGCGGTCTGATGTTAAGTGCTGTTAAATAGACATTAATACCTAGGAAAACCGGACTCAAAATCGTTCACATGGAAGAGTGCTGTCACAAAGGACATTCAGTTATGTGTGATGTGGGACATAAATAACTTTATAATTGCTGTAGCTTCTTCATCTCATTCTTCTTCTTTTTCCTCTTCTCTTCTTCTTTTTCCTCTTCTTGTTCTACTTCTCCTTCTTCTTCCTCCTCTTCTTCTTCTTTTTTTCTTTCTTCTACCCGTTCTTCTCTTCTACTTCTTTCTCTTCTTCTTCTTCCTCGTCTCTTTTTCCTATTTCTTCTTCTTCTTCCTTTTTCATCTTCCTATTCTTCTTCTTTTTTTTCTTTTCTTCTTATTCTTTCTCTTCTTCTTCTTCTCCTTATTTTTCCTCGTCTTCTTCTCTTCTTCCTCTTCTTCTTCGTATTCTTCTCGCTCTCAATGTTTAAAACACAAATTATATTTACATAGAAAGCCCAGTTCTCTGGATAATGGTTTCAGGCTGCGACGTTTTACAATCCTCCCAAAAAAAGGGTGTGTGGAGGTCCGTCCCCATGGACCACTGCTCAGTACAACTTCCTCTCTTCCATCTTAATGTTTCTTCTTCTTCTTCGTACGCAGTCAGACAGTAACCATTATTTTTTCGAAAAAAGCGGCGGTCATCCTGAGGCTGTCGACATTGCCATAGAGCTTCTCTTGTGGTTCCACTGGTGATGGCCACATCTGCTCTCTCTGATCCTCGTATGTCGGGCAGTTCTGCAGCAGATGTTCAGCGGTCATTTTACCGGTAACGCACGGGCATTCGTCGGTACCACCTATCTTCAAGTTGTTGAATAGGTGGTACCTCAGTCTATTGTGGCCAGTGCGAAGTCTGAAGACAACGACCTGCTTTCTTCGGTTCAACTGGTAATAGGCATCGTTTTTTGTGTAACCAGTATGTTCGGTTTCCCATTTGGTCATGTATCTGGCTTTGATAAGCCGTTTTGACTCTTCGTACGTCATACTAGTATCTGTTTGTGGTAGTCTTGCACCTTCTTTTGCCAGTCTGTCTGCCTCCTCGTTGCCTTGGATGTTGCAGTGTGATGGGACCCACTGTACCACTACCCTTTTTGGTGCGGACTGCTGGCACATTTGGCAGAGTGCTGCTCTTAAGTCATTAAGCTCAGTGTTTTTCTGGCTTTTTAGCGCTGTGACTACGGCGAGAGCATCTGTAAGCAGGACTATATGGCTTTCATTTTTTTTCATCTGAATGTTTAATTCATTAGTTTTGTTTTGCTAACATGGTCTACGAGCTTCTAGTTCTCCTTTGTTGAACTTTGCTTTGGGCTTCTGTAGCGTGATATGGTGCTGGTGTAGCAGTTGTATCTCTGAGTTGCGTCTCTTCGTCTAGTTTTTGAAGTGTGTTGGTCCTTTTTCTTCTTGTTCTTGTTCTTGTTTTTGTTCTTCTTCTTCTTCTTCGTTTTCGTATTCGTTCGTTCTCATTCTCCCGCTATCAAGCCCTGAAAAAAGTGTTGCAAGTAGCAGGACGTTGTCCGGAGAACGGAATGCGTTGTGTCGTAGTTTACATCTTGACTACGATATTTGCTTCTTTCGGTCAGACACATCAGATTTCTGCAGGCATTTTTTAGTTATCAGGTTAGTCTTCCCTCTCAGATCCCTTCTCCTTAGCCAGTCTGCTCTGTTGCAGCCTGTTATACAGGATCACCGCGTGGAGGTGTAGATAGGTCTTGGCCGCTCTGGTTGGCTGTCCCTGACGCTAGAATTCAGCTATGGGTCGCTGACCACTGCAGCTCATGTACTGTTCGGCATATGTATCCCAAGTGTTGGTCCAGTTTGATAAATAGTTCTTCCTCGCTCCTCTGGATACAGTCTCTTTTGCTGATTCGAGTAATACCTTATTAAACTCGGTACTATGCATGTCTCTGTCTAGCACCCTAATATCCTTTGTGAGCAGGCTTGTTCTGTGTTGGTGTGTACATCAATTGTTTTTCTTATTATAATTTTGTCTTGGTTGCTTTGTGCTTATGTTGTTATTTTACTGTGGATAAATACAGGACGATAAACCCTTTCGTTGTTCTCCCATTTCTCTTACTCATATTTCTGCCAGGTCCGGTGCGCAGAATGCCGTTGTAGAGGTACAATGCCGTGTTCATAAGTAGAGGTTTGGAAGCCGTTAGGGATGTTTAATAGAGCTAGATTGTGCTCATCTTGTTAGCTCTAAATCTAGTCTCTCGTCTGTCTAGTTGGCTACATCCCCAAATTTGAGAGTGGACGTTGAAGTCTCCCATTGCTAGGAAGTTGGATGCTCAGTGATATGTCGCTTTAGCAGCAGATGTTTAAAAGGTCCAGTTCCAGAGTATTCTGTTTTATGTGGATACTTCTTTGTGCGCCCTGGTTTCTATGTAATTTAAGTTTTTCTTTGTCAATGTTAATGGTTGGTTGGTTGGTTATTGATCAAGCGGCATATGGGCTCTCGCCCTTTGTCCCAATGCCATAAAGTGGTTGTGAGTTGTTGTTTAGTTCCGTACAAAGTGCTCCATTTGTCTGGCCTCGGATGAAGAAGCTCTTTCCTAACACCGGCAAGCGCCGGACATTCAAAAATATGGTGTTTTACAGTTTTGTGGGGATGTGTGCACAGCCGACACCCTGGAGTTTGTTCTGGTTGGATTCCATTCAAGTGACTTTTAAGTTGTATATGTTGAGTGCGAAGACGAAAAATAGTGCTTTGGTCTCTCATTTCAGGAGTTTTATGTCTTTTCGGATTTAGGATGACCAAATGTTTGTAGATTGCTCTCGCAGTATTCTCCATAGCCCATCTATTCAACCAGGCCTCTTTTCTTGCAGTCTTTGGTAGTTGTTTGTTTGTCTGTATGGTTGTTGGTGTGTATTGTTGTTCTTGGCTTGATGCGTTCTTAGACGGTCTGTCTGCCTTGTCATTGTCAGGTGTATTTGCCAGGGCTTGTCATTGGAGGAGTAGCAATGAACAATCTAAGAAATGCGGATGAAACAGTTTTGATGGCAAAAAGTGAGCAAGAATTACAGGAGCTTGTGACATCAATATACAAAATAAGTCAAGAGTTTGGATTAGACATAACCATAAAGAAGACAAAGACTATAATAATTGGGATAAGTGACAAGAAACCATGAATGCAGATACAAATAAAAGAACTACTTGAACAGGTACAGAGTTTCTCCTATCTAGGTCATATAATAAAGGAAGATGGCAGCTGTGAAAAAGAAATCAGAAAGAGAACAGGTATGGCCAAGATGGTATTCAACAACATACGACACATACTGACATCCAAACAGATAAATCAGAATTTGAAAATGAGAATTGCCAAGTGTTATGTATATTCATCACTACTTTGTGGAGCAGAAACAGGGACACGGAATAACAAGTTGGAAAAGAGTATTGAAGCCTTCGAAATGTGGGTATATAGAAGATTGGGTCGCATTTCTTGGAAAGAGAAGAAAACAAATTTCAAGATATTGGAAAAGTTAGAGGTGAAAGGAGAATTAATGACCGAAATCACTTCACTTTTACCTTGTTGGCTTTCCTACCTTACTTCCCGCTGGGGTTAAAACCCAACCTTCAGATTAATGACCGAAATCACTTCACTTTTACCTTGTTGGCTTTCCTACCTTACTTCCCGCTGGGGTTAAAACCCAACATTCAGATTAATGACCGAAATCACTTCACTTTTACCTTGTTGGCTTTCCTACCTTACTTCCCGCTGGGATTAAAACCCAACCTTCAGATTAATGACCGAAACCACTTCACTTTTACCTTGTTGGCTTTCCTACCTTACTTCCCGCTGGGGTTAAAACCCAACCTTCAGATTAATGACCGAAACCACTTCACTTTTACCTTGTTGGGTTTCCTACCTTACTTCCCGCTGGGGTTAAAACCCAACCTTCAGATTAATGACCGAAATCACTTCACTTTTACCTTGTTGGCTTTCCTACCTTACTTCCAGCTGGGGTTAAAACCCAACCTTCAGATTAATGACCGAAATCACTTCACTTTTACCTTGTTGGCTTTCCTACCTTACTTCCCGCTGGGGTTAAAACCCAACCTTCAGATTAATGACCGAAATCACTTCACTTTTACCTTGTTGGCTTTCCTACCTTACTTCCCGCTGGGGTTAAAACCCAACCTTCAGATTAATGACCGAAAGCACTTCACTTTTACCTTGTTGGCTTTCCTACCTTACTTCCTGCTGGGGTTAAAACCCAACCTTCAGATTAATGACCGAAATCACTTCACTTTTACCTTGTTGGCTTTCCTACCTTACTTCCCGCTGGGGTTAAAACCCAACCTTCAGATTAATGACCGAAACCACTTCACTTTTACCTTGTTGGCTTTCCTACCTTACTTCCCGCTGGGGTTAAAATCCAACCTTCAGATTAATGACCGAAATCACTTTACTTTTACCTTGTTGGCTTTCCTACCTTACTTCCCGCTGGGGTTAAAACCCAACCTTCAGATTAATGACCGAAATCACTTCACTTTTACCTTGTTGGCTTTCCTACCTTACTTCCCGCTGGGGTTAAAACCCAACCTTCAGATTAATGACCGAAATCACTTCACTTTTACCTTGTTGGCTTTCCTACCTTACTTCCCGCTGGGGTTAAAACCCAACCTTCAGATTAATGACCGAAACCACTTCACTTTTACCTTGTTGGGTTTCCTACCTTACTTCCCGCTGGGGTTAAAACCCAACCTTCAGATTAATGACCGAAATCACTTCACTTTTACCTTCTTGGCTTTCCTACCTTACTTCCCGCTGGGGTTAAAACCCAACCTTCAGATTAATGACCGAAATCACTTCACTTTTACCTTGTTGGCTTTCCTACCTTACTTCCCGCTGGGGTTAAAACCCAACCTTCAGATTAATGACCGAAATCACTTCACTTTTACCTTGTTGGCTTTCCTACCTTACTTCCCGCTGGGGTTAAAACCCAACCTTCAGATTAATGACCGAAATCACTTCACTTTTACCTTGTTGGCTTTCCTACCTTACTTCCCGCTGGGGTTAAAACCCAACCTTCAGATTAATGACCGAAATCACTTCACTTTTACCTTGTTGGCTTTCCTACCTTACTTCCCGCTGGGGTTAAAACCCAACCTTCAGATTAATGACCGAAATCACTTCACTTTTACCTTGTTGGCTTTCCTACCTTACTTCCCGCTGGGGTTAAAACCCAACCTTCAGATTAATGACCGAAATCACTTCACTTTTACCTTCTTGGCTTTCCTACCTTACTTCCCGCTGGGGTTAAAACCCAACCTTCAGATTAATGACCGAAATCACTTCACTTTTACCTTGTTGGCTTTCCTACCTTACTTCCCGCTGGGGTTAAAACCCAACCTTCAGATTAATGACCGAAATAACTTCACTTTTACCTTGTTGGCTTTCCTACCTTACTTCCCGCTGGGGTTAAAACCCAACCTTCAGATTAATGACCGAAACCACTTCACTTTTACCTTGTTGGCTTTCCTACCTTACTTCCTGCTGGGGTTAAAACCCAACCTTCAGATTAATGACCGAAATCACTTCACTTTTACCTTGTTGGCTTTCCTACCTTACTTCCCGCTGGGGTTAAAACCCAACCTTCAGATTAATGACCGAAATCACTTCACTTTTACCTTGTTGGCTTTCCTACCTTACTTCCCGCTGGGGTTAAAACCCAACCTTCAGATTAATGACCGAAATCACTTCACTTTTACCTTGTTGGCTTTCCTACCTTACTTCCCGCTGTGGTTAAAACCCAACCTTCAGCCAGATTGCTGTATCAAACAGGATCCACCAACATGTAGCTGAAATAAACTTAGGTTAGATAGATTCTGAGACATCTAAGTCCGGTATTGTGATTCGCTACAAAACCTAGATGGAACCGGACTAGCTAAAACAGGTTTAAGGAATTTTGTAAATGTAAAGATCCCATTTACATGCCAGTGTGGCATTTTGAGAATATTGTGTTGAAACCACATCTTTCTTGCCCATCGGCACTCTAAAGGTGATGAGGTCAACATCACACAGGACGCCTTTATTTTCTCCGATTTTTTTTTGGCACCTAATTTTTGAGACTGGGTCGGCCCTAGAGGTCGTTTTGCGATCGGAAAAATCCCGCACGAATTGCCGACCGAACCCCGACTGCTTGATTGGGAAGTCCGTACGCTAACTGCTGCGCTAACTCGGATCGCTATATTCCAACAATGTACAAGGGAGCTTTAAATGAAAACCTTAAAAGTGGGGTATAAATAATAAAAAACCATGCTTTTGTATTGTAACTTTTTAATATTTTTGCTACGGATGTCAAGAGTGCCTTGCACATGCCAACAGGGTGCAGACGAATAACATGACGTCATATTTGCAGCTAAAAGATGTCTGTTCCATTATTGACATGCCCGAAAGAAGAGCAGCGTTCTGTTAACCGTTTTATGAGCAGCGAAGCAGTGAAACATACATATATCCATCGACGAATGAAGGCGCTGTAGTGTGGTCCATGTCTTTCACTCCAGTAAGGGTCATGCACAGTCAATCTACGATTTTCATCAACAACAACAACAGCAACATATCCACTCTATGATAAGGATTCTACACATGATGCAAAAATAGGGGGGAAAAAACAAATGAAAAAAATGTACAAGTTCATTAAAGTTGAGTTTAATCAAAATTTGTTAATGGGTATGGTCAGATACCGCACCGAGACGAGAACACAAACAAAACCCACGTAACGACCAATGGGCCTTCATCAGAGACAACTAATAACAACAATACTGAACTAACAAATCAACATATAAGGAAAAAATGGTATACTTGTCTGATAGTAGACCCAGTCTGTCTAAGCGACTGGTTGGGTCAGATGCTAGACTGGAAAATCATGATACACATGATGAAGAAGATCAAAGAAGTTAATCTTGAATTGTGTGACAAATTTCGTGAGAATCTCTTGTTTGTTTGTTCGTAAATGATGAGTTCAAATGACACATTATTGTGATGTTAAATGATCGCAAAACAACTAGGCATTGTGTATGATGGTGATGGTATTTCATACGCGCTGGCCCACATAAAGTACTCAGCATCCGTGACAGTCTTTATTTTATAACATAATGTATTCATTTGTTTCGCTCCACTGGAAACACAAGCGCCACGTTCACAGACCTAAAATCTGACTATTTTTTTAACCGACAATCTCTACTTATGCACTATTTACTGATCCATAACAATGGTAATGGATGACAGAGTTTCAAGTTTTATTAATAGACGTGTATGTTACTCTGCTAGCTTAGCAAGACTTTTTTTAAATAGTAAATTATTATTTTAAATAATTCTTCGGTATTAACGTATCCATTCCGAAATATTGTTGCCTATACACACGTTTTTTTTGTGTATGTAAAACTGTTAGTCGGAAGTACAGACATATGTTTACATTAAGGAAAACTTTATATTGAGAAACACGTATATGAGGTGTGTTCAAAAAGTTTCCAAACTTTGGGCCAGAAAAATGCAATTAATCACCTGGAGATTTGAAACCTTAATCCTCTTCAAAGTACTCTCTTTGGGACTCCACAGACTTCTCCCAGAGGTCCCGCCGTTGTTAGAAACATTTCAGGAAGGCCTCTATGGAAATGTAGTATAGCTGGATCGTCGCATAATGTCTTCTTGTAACTCAATTCGGGCCCTTTCAGATTTCTGAACAACCAAAAATTGCAAGACTCCAATGTCTGGAGAAAATGGAGCCTACCAGAGATGTGTTGTGTTTGGCGAAGAATGTCTCAATCGGGTGCGTTGTTATAGTGGAGCTGCCAAGTTCCTGTTGTCCATTGGTCCGGTAGTTTGCGCCGAACAGCACCACAAAGGCCTCCATATAGTACTCTTTGGAAATATTTTGACCTTGTTGTGCGTACTCGTCATAAACAATCTCACGGAAGTCCAAGAAAACGGTCAGCAAAATGTTGACATTGCTGCGCACCTGCCTCGCTTTTTTCGGCCTCGAGGAGGATGAATGTCTCCATTATGACGATTACAGCTTGGTTTCCTGGCGGTACCCATAAACTCACGACTCATCACCAGTCATCACAGTGTTCAGGAAGTCGAGATAACCGTTTGCGCAGTCTAGTTTGTCCTGTGAGGCTTCCAGGCAGAATTGCTTCTGCTCCATCACTAGCAGCTTCGGCACGATATTCACGGACACTCTGCAAAGCAAATCCTCCCTAAAAATGGAGTGTACCGAACTAAGTCTTATCCCCTACCTCATCCGGAAGATCTCGGATGGTGACACGACGGTTCTGTAAGACCAAGGTCCGTACATGGTCAAAGAATTCATCATTTTTATTTGCTAAAGACCCAAAGGAACGTCGTCCACTTTCCATCGATTTGCGGCCATCTTTTAAGCGACAACACCACTCCTTAACGTGTGTGAGGCTCATGGTACCGCCACCGAAAACATTTGAATCTTCCGAATGGTTTCCATTTGGGTTTCGCCTAGCTTTTAGCAAAATTTGATGCAACAGCGCTTGCCAAATCTTTCCATCATTTCGAAGTGAATAAAACCCGACTGATGCTATCACACTCAACACTAAAACGCTGACTGCCAACGACTGATGAATTAAGCGAGCGGGAAAAACGTGCATGGCGGTCCCCTATACCTCTCTGCCGAAGGACAACACCCAAGCGTCCTTTGTTTCTGCCGGAAAAAAATTCAGAGCGGATACTTTGTGAATACAGCTCGTATTCATGTATCTTCTTCTTCTTCTTCGTACGTTGTCAGCTGTCGACTTGAATTTGTTCACAGAATGCAGTGGTCAACTTGAAGCTGTCGACACTGCCATAGAGATTGTCTAATGTTGGCACTGGTGATGGCCACATGTGCTTTCTCTGGTTCTCGTATGTCGGGCAATTTGTAAGCAGATGTTCAGCAGCCATTTTCCCGGTAGCACAGGTGCATTCTTCAGTAGCATTTATCTTCAGTTTATTGAATATATGGTACCTCAGTCTGTTGTGGCCTGTGCAGAGTATAAAGACCACTACTGTTTTCACCTATTCAACTGGTAATAAGCACTATTTCTTGTGTCGCCAGTATGCTGTTTCAAATTTGTCGATGTATCTTTCCCTAATACAACGTATTCATGTATGACCTTTGTCCATGCCTATATGTCAGTAATGTAACATTGTAATTAATTGTGTGAGCTAATATATCAGATCTACAAAGTCTTCTTCTTCTTTATTGTTGTCTTCTTCTTATTCTGCGTTTAGACCGTTTTATCATTTCAGATATGTAGTCCCATTGCTAGGACAAAGTCTACAGTCCTCTCCAGATCCGAGTGGCAGCCCCACAGCTTCACGTCATTTCGGCTCCCTCTGGCCAGGTTTGGCATCGTAGGTTTCTGTGTAGCTGCACTACTCTTCCTTTCCCCGGTCTTTAGGTTGGCAGAGGCACCGGTTGCTTGGGTGAGTCTTTTCGAAGCTAAGGACCCGGCTCCTCCCCGGTTGCAGCTGATAGGAACGTCGCCATAACGTTAGGTTAGATTGTCGCAAGACATGCCTGTAGATGCATGTGTGTCCTAATTTTTCTCGGTGTCTGCACCGTAGCTATCACACTCCGTCTTCCGCAAACCAGGTGCTCTACGGGGTGAATCAGTTACACATCAATGTCAAATTGTTCAGTTTTTCACCCTTAATGTTGGATCCTTTTGCTTGTTTAGTTAAATCTATGCACTATTGATATCAAAAACATCAAGAAAATCCTGCTCTTCAGATTAATTGACTTCAGCAGAAAACACTATTGATATAAAAAACATCAAGAAAATCCTGTTCTTCAGGTTAATTGCCTTCAACAGAAAACACTATTGATATCAAAATCATCAAGAAAATCCTGTTCTTCAGATTAATTGACTTCAACAGAAAACACTATTGATTTCAAAAACATCAAGAAAATCCTGTTCTTCAGATTAATTGACTTCAACAGAAAACACTATTGATTTCAAAAACATCAAGAAAATCCTGTTCTTCAGATTAATTGACTTCAACAGAAAACCTGTTGCTGTTTGTCATACTTGATCTATCTCTTCACGATCTTCATAGTCCAATGCTTCCTTTGTGCTATCAGCATAAACAAATCAGTGCGTATCACTGAGTCTCTTTACAGCAGGTAAACCAAGAAAAACATGAAGTTGAAGTTCCCATCAGTGCGTTCATACTAACAGAAAAACCAGATGTTTTCAACTGTTATTAGTTATTATTTTATTAATTATTAGTTATTATTTGATTAGTTATTAGTCCACCTGTACTTCTACAGGGGCGGATGTCCTTGTGCAGGTCCTAGCTATGGTGTGAGCTGGATGTAGCCGGGTAGAGGATGTCCTGCTTAGCGGTCTAGGCTTGAGCAGTTTATTACTACGCTGCGTTGGGACAAATGCCGGGGTGGTTAACCGATGTGCGAGTCCATCTTAATGGACTCAAACACTATAACAAAGTAAACCCGCAGTCTGTTTAGCGCCATCTATGCTGCTCTAAACAAACCACCTAACCATAGCCGGTGGTATGCCATTTGACACAGTTAGTCACCTCTTACAACATGCTCTATGTGGTACAACGTTGCTATTCTTGTCCTTGTAATATATAAATTCCCCGGCGGACCACTCGGGCCTTTCAACTGTTCTACTCTAAATAATCGACTTAATTTCATTGCGGGAATATTCATAGGTTCTATTTCAGTAAATGTGTCCCAGTCCGTTCGAACCTCGTTCGATATCAAAGATCTGCAGCCTGTAAATTGCTGATTTGTCTATTGCGGTGTGATCATCTAACAGGTGGCCAATGATATACTTTAAAATGTCACTCGTATCCACATCTAGTATACCATTGTTAGCCATTCTGCTATAGACAATATCTCCTCGCTTACCCTGGCAGCAATCTCTCCAGGGAACCTGCCATTGAATATGGTTGTCTAATAATGTTTCTAACATCGAGTCCTTATCATAGAGGCGATATAAACATGCTGGAATGAATACAAAATAGAGCGACAAAGCCGATCGTAGAATTCCAGAATTACAGTTACGAATAAAGACTAAAAAAAACGGCCTACAGTGTCTAAAAAAGAGAAGAATTCGAGGTGACTTAATACATGTTTATAAGATGACCAAAGGAACGGATAAATTAGATTATAATAAGTTTTTCAAAATACAACCACCCAAAAGAACAAGAAGGTATAGCTACAAATTAACTAAAGAGACGTCTAGATTAGATATTAGGAAATATCTTTTTTAGTCAGAGAGTGGTGAATAATTGGAATGCATTGCCACACGAGGTAGTGGAGGCGGGAAAATTGATGAATTTAAGAATAAATTGGATGTGCATAGCTTTTAGAGCAAGGTAATATAATTGAAACTGGTTGTATACAGACTCTGCAGAGTCTTCTAAACCAGTATAAAGACGTTAAGTTAAGTTAGGATACCTATAATTGGTGCCTGGGAAGTCAAAACGTCAGTAGTGACCCTGAGCTCAAGAATGACTAGGACTGAAGATCCACGCCAGCCACTGCAGGTTTAATACCTCTACGACTTCTATCCATGCCTTAGCCAGTCCTTCTGTACCTTCCGAAGTAAGGACTGTAAGTCTAACACGATGACCGCTCCTGATAAAGACGTATTAGATGGTCATCCCAGAGCTGCTTCAAGATCGAGGTTGTTGTTCTGTATGTCTGTTTTCAACTAATTCAACGAACTCACTGTGTGCACAGGTAATAATAATAATAGTAATAATAATAATAATACGAGACGTGTTCAAATGAAACCGGAGCTATGTGCGCCAAGTGAACATACATAACATGCGAATGATGACGTCACTTTTGATGTGAACAGCACATACAACCGTCAAGTTTGCAAAATTGGTTTCTAACTGCTAAAGGATGTGGACCAGTTGACATTAATCGCAGAATGCAGACAGTGTATGGGGACAAAAGTGTGTCGAAGACAACAGTGAAGAACTGGACAGCGATGTTTAAAGAAGGACGCGAGTTAACGCAACAATATACGCCTGACCTGGTCTCGGAAGACCTTTTGTTAAATTGCGTCCTCCTTTAAACATCGTTGTCCAGTTCTTCGCTGTTGTCTTCAACACACTTTTGTCACCATACACTGCCTGCATTTTACGATGAATGTCAACCAACTAATCGACATCCGTCAGCTGTTAGAAACCGAATCACAGCTCGCTGGTCAACTCTGGACGGATTTCGTATCACACCCGCTATGTTTTCAACAGTCTGCTGAGGAAACCATGAGTGGGAGTATAATGAAATTTTGTAAACTTGGCGGTTGGTACGTGCTGTTTACACCAGATGTGACGTCATCCTGCGCATCGTACGCATCTTCACTTGTTGCACTTTGGTCCGGTTTCATTTGAACACACCTCGTAATAATATCAATAGCAGTCCAGCGCGAGCGATAATAACAACAGTAATCAGGCATGTTGTGTTGCACCTCACCAATGAGCCTCCAAAGGTGACTGTATAGTTCAATTCTAGCCCCAAATCTCCTTGCTAACATGCAGCATATAAGGCCAGAGTTGGACATGTGTATGTTCGTTGTGTTGTCATTTTTTACAGAACGTTTGCTATGAGCATCAACGGAGACGACCCACGTGATGGTTCTACGTCAAGTCTGGTCGATCTGTGCCAGGTACTTTTACCAGTTTTCATTGACGTCGAAGAGTGTCAAAGATATATTCTGGAAATTTCTTTAGCTTTTTTTTTTTTTTATTGCACACTGATCAGACACACACTTTCTTTCAGCTCGCCATACATAAGTTGTTTGGAGATGCGATTGTCTGGCATGCACACGACATCGGCAACCAACCTGATTTGGGTCTTTTGCAAGAGTGTGTGGATGCTCGGCATTTCATCCATCTTAAAGATCTCGGTGTGTGGTACCCTATCCTGCCATTGTATTCTAAATAATCTACGGAACTAGAATATTTTTCTAGCATGCCTGCTGTACATGGCCCACGCCTCAGCGGTATACAAACGGGTGGTGAGCGGTATACAGACGGGTGGTGAGCGGTATACAGACGGGTGGTGAGCGGTATACAGACGGGTGGTGAGCGGTATACAGACGGGTGGTGAGCGGTATACAGACGGGTGGTGAGCGGTATACTTTAAGTTTTGCATCACAGCTAAGACCCCCTCCGATCCCACATGCTGTCACGCAGCCTTCAGAAAGCAGCGCCGGCCTTTGCGATTTGCTGTTGACCTCAGAGTCAATGGTAGGTTCCATGTAGAGAGTACTGCCAAGGTAAGTGAGGAGATATTGTCTACAACAGAATGGCTGACAAAAGGGGGATTTTTCTCAGAAAGTCTGGTTAGTTGTTGTTGTTGTTGTTGTTGTTGTTGTTCAATGTCCATAATGAGTAGGATTACTCTTTTGTGCGCCCTAAAAGGGACGCCAAGGGGCGGGTTGTTATATCGTTCCTCATAACCCAAAGCATACTGATGACAATCGACCTGGGTCCTCCATGTGAATGTGCTATGCTTTGTTTCATCTGCGCGTCACTCACTACTACGGAGATCCCGTCAATCGCCCACCTTGTTAGCCAGACTGCCATGAAAACAGCCCGTTTACAGGAATGGCTAAGAGGAAGCTAAGGTGAAGGTCTTGTCCAGTATGATTTGCCTGAATCTGACTAACATGTCTGACCAGTATGTTTTGCCTGACCAGACGTTAGCCTTCCTTCAAAGTCTGGTTAGTAAACATGTACATTCTCCGAGTGGGGCCCGGGGCACCTTACCGAAGAACAAAGAATAGGTCGACTGCACTTTCATAGATGTCGTAAAATACAACTAAAGAGAGTTGTGAATCGTGTAATACATATTGCTACAGAAAGCAACAATACAAAAGCGCACATTGTGCTTCCGCGGATACTTCCAGAATTTGGTCATCTGTAGTGGTGTCCCTATACTCCGGCTGGAGAGAACAGGGACTCAAACATGTACACCTACTGCTCATATTTGACGCATCATATAAAAGCCCTTTAAAATTGGCTAAATCTATGATCCTTGTGTTTTTCCGTAGCTGAATACATTGTGCCAGTCTGGAAATACTCTGCCTATGCGAAACTAGTTGATACAGCAATAATTGAGGCTGGTCGGATAGTATCCGGGTGCCTAAAACCCACTCCGTTGATAAAATAGACCCTATAATTGGCATAGCAGCTCCCGGAATTTGAAGAAGCGCCGCAGCAGAAATCGAACGAGAAAAACAGGAGCACGACCCAAGCCACCCAATGTTTGGACATCAGGTACAGAGCACAAGATTCAAATCCAGACATAGTTTCCTAAAGTCAACACAGCTCATACAGTAAAGTAAAGTAAAGTATCCCATAGCATTACTGCCGCAGGGGTGTGAGGTGTTAGCGATCTCACATTTCAAAGGCTCGGCTATATGAGGGCGGTAGCCATCTCCTCTCCCTCACCGCTTTTACTTCCCGGACTGAACCGATACCCATTTAAGGCTGGGTCGACCCGGGAGCCATTGCGGTCTGAAAAAACATTACCGCCTCAACTTGGGAATGAACCCATAACCACTCAGATGCGAAGCCAGCGCGCTAACCACTGCGCTACGCGGCTCCACAAACCTTGAAAGTCGCCGTATCGAGAAATGGCATGAATTGGTGCAGACCCCAGAGATGGAACTTCGGGAGGAACCTGCCCCCGAACATCATAACATGGAAGTCAATGAACAGACTCCGAACTGCTGTATTACAGTGCAAGAGGAATATTAAACGATAGGGGTACACATTTGATGACACATGTGATTGTGGCGCAATACAAGACTCAGCCCGCCTGATGACCTGTCCCAGCTTCCAGGAAACATGCAATTGGAATGACATGATGTAGGCAAATGACAAGGAAATCAATATCGCTGAATACTGGATGCATACTGTATATCCAGGTGCATGGACACAAAAAGTAAGTAAATAACGTGGCATAATCCGCTGTGGAGCTTCTAACGTGATGCCACACTTCATCTCGAATCGTATTACAAATCTCACAACTGACACGCTACTAAGTACACACACGGAAATGTGTTGCACAACTTATCTACATCGTTAGTGCCTAGTGTAGAGTTCAATTTCACCCGCATTCAGGACATCATTAATTGCACCTGGTGCTCTAAGCACTGTCAATCGATGATGACCCCCTCTCTCTCTCCCCACTTCAACTCTCACTACATATTTACAACTCAGGTTTTACTAGCAAAGTATGAAGCCCTTACCCGAGTTTAGTATAGTTGACAAGGACAAGCTACTAATCAAAAACAGCACAATAAACAAGGACAAGCTATTAATCAAACACAGCACAGTTGACATGGGCAAGCTACTAATCAAGAACAGTACAATAGACAAGGACTAGCTACTACCCCAAAACAGTACAATAGACAAGGACTAGCTACTACCCCAAAACAGTACAATAGACAAGGACTAGCTACTACCCCAAAACAGTACAATAGACAAGGACTAGCTACTACCCCAAAACAGTACAATAGACAAGGACTAGCTACTACCCCAAAACAGTACAATAGACAAGGACTAGCTACTACCCCAAAACAGTACAATAGACAAGGACTAGCTACTACCCCAAAACAGTACAATAGACAAGGACTAGCTACTACCCCAAAACAGTACAATAGACAAGGACTAGCTACTACCCCAAAACAGTACAATAGACAAGGACTAGCTACTACCCCAAAACAGCACAATAGACAATGACTAGCTACTACCCCAAAACAGCACATTAGACAATGACTAACTACTACCCAAAAGCAGCACAATAGACAAGGACAAGATACTTCCCAAACACAGCACATGTGACATGGACAACCTACTACCCAAACGCAGCACAATAGACAAAGACTAGCTACTACCCAAACACAGCACAATAGACAAAGACAAGGTACTACCCAAATACAGTACAGTTAACGGACGGGATCAAGGATCCCTAGAGAAGAGGTATTTGAACATGTATATCAGAGCTATGAACTCCGAATGCGTGGGTGTTACAGAATTCAAGCAGAAAACAGATTGTAATCTTGTTAGTTCAATGATAATTTAAAACCAACGGGCCCTCATGCCCTGGACTCGTGCCCATGACGGTGTATATATTTTAAGACCGGTTAAACATATAATTTTGTAAACAATTCGTTTGATTATTTGCTGTTGTTGTTGTTTGGTGTCCGTTTTATGTTGGCATTCAAAGCACGTACTGCACATGTGCATATGCAGCACTACACACACACACACGGGAAGTTAAGTACAGGTTTTCTGCTATAACATGAACATCCAGCTGCAAGAGAATATGGCGTCCTTTGATGTCGTTCTGAACAGGTTGTTGCTTTTTGTTAAGCTTTAATAAACCAGATTTGTTCGTGTATCTTACTGTGTTCTGTATCTATTTCTAGGCATGTACACACATCATGCACGCCACAAATTACGTAATCTTGAAATCCTGGAATGTAAACAGGTAGGTGCGAAGGTAGACTAACGTCTGGCCAGGCAAAACATACTGATCAGACATGTTAGTCAGGGTCAGGCAAAAGATACTGACCAACCTTGACTCCCACGTAGTCTTTTCTGGAAACGGTCTGTTCTTCTTGACTGGCTGGCTAATAAGGTGGGGGATCGACGTGATATCCGTAGTAGTGAGCCACGCGCAGATGAAGCCAAGCATAGCAAACCACCTGAAGGACCCCGAAACACATTCATTAGCACTCTCGAGATGTGAGGTAAGCTACAACAACCCACCAATAAAAGTCCTTTTCAGTGCGCACACAAAAGTAAACCTTCTCATTGTGGGCTTTCATAACAACAACAACAACAACAACAAGCAGGTAGGTGTATGTCTGTTACCAGGTAACCGAAGCATATCCGCTGCAGGTTCTTTATACGCGCAGCTAGCAATACTAAATGTTGGCGCGAAGGCGCAGTAAAGATATGGAAAGAAAAATGTCTAAATTGGACCATTTTAATTTGGTTGGTGTGTATTATGTTCTTAATGACATCTTTTTAACGTTATGGGTGCGATTGTAAAATTCTAACATTTTCTTTGGAGAATCGTTGAAAATTCATAAGGCACAGAGGCCGGTGTAAGGGCTAGAAT
This sequence comes from Ariolimax columbianus, assembly GCA_036924085.1. NCBI lineage: Eukaryota > Metazoa > Mollusca > Gastropoda > Stylommatophora > Arionidae > Ariolimax > Ariolimax columbianus. Next base: position 25,965,886 of record JAVGWX010000019.1, read on the forward strand.
TGGGAATTCATGGACATAACAACGAATGCCAAATGAAGTTTGCTTAATTTTAGTGTCAAGTCATTACCCCTGTATGGAGCAGAAACTTGGATAGCGACAAAGCCAGTACAGAGGAAACTCCAGTCGTTCGTCAATACATGCCTACGGAAGATGGCTTGGCTTGGCTTTGTTCGTTCTCAATCTCCCGCTAGCATAATGTAGTCCAGAGAACTGAATGCGTTGTGTCGTAGTTTACAGCTTGACTGCGATATTTGCACCTTTCGGTCCAACACATCCGACTTCAGCAAGTATTGTTTGAGTACCGGGTTAGCATTCCGTCTTCGATCCCTTCTCTTTAGCCAGTCTCTCCTGCTGCAGCCTGTTATCCAGGATCACCACGTGGAGGTGTAGAAGGATCTTGGTAGCTCTGTTTCGCTGGCCCTGGCGCTAGCAGTCAGATATAGGTCGCTGACCAGCATCCTACGGAAGATAATGGGTACAGGTTGGCAAGACCTAGTGAGTTACGAAGACCTATAGGAAAGGAACCAACAACAACCATTAAAATAACAGAGCAGACGTAGGAAATGAGGGTTAATAAGACACATAACACGGGAAGCAGAAACAGACGTGGCCCACAGGCCCTTAAATGGAATCCACAGAAAAAGAGGAAGAGGGGACGATCAAGAATCATCTTAAAAAGAGAATGAAAATTAATTTCGGCACCTGTTATCTCAACTGGAGAAGCTCAGAAATGGCAAGCTCAAGATCGAACTTCCTGGAGAAAGGTTCTCAATGGCATATGCCTCAAAAGGTGCGATGGGTATTGATTAATGAAGATAAATAACGATAAATCTATATTGTCATTGGTTATAAAATGTATGCACTGGCCCCCATGAGTCAAAAGGCCTCTGAACCTCGGTCACATTAGTTAGAAGCCCCTTTCAGTCATGATTGACTATAGGATGATAAGACTATGGTGTGGTAAAATCTATTTTATTTAGCTTTTTTAATCTCTTTCTCTTTGCATCGTTTTCGTTTCACTCTCCGTGATGTGAGAGCTTCTTTTCACCAACCGCCAGATGGCCCTTCAAGGTACACCTCCACTTAGCACGTTCTGGAGTTTCATCTTTCCAGAATGTCAAACCCATTTCTAGGGTCTATATACCACGCTTACACATAACGTCAATTGTGGTCGGCCCATTGTTTTCTTGCCATTCCCAACTGTCAACAAAGGATATCTTTTAGAATACGACAATCTTTACTACCACATAGAAGCGTGCTGACGACAAATGGTACGCCATGGTTATGGTTTTAATTGTGAGTTTCTGGTTTTCCCCAACACGCGTTGTAAGACGGGCATATGTAGCAGCAGCTTAGCCAATGTGACTGTCTATTTCTTGGATATCATCACATCCTGGGAACTTTCCCTTTTTCAGGCTTTTGATTGCCGAGCATACTTTCTCCAATGTTGGTTCAGGTTCTTTCTCGTTCTTTGGTGGGATTGTAACTGAGCGCTTTGTGCTCTTTCCATACATGGTTCTGCAATACTCTCTCCGTCTATTCAGTATGTCTTTGGTTTCAGAAACAGGGCAAAAATTATTCCGAACAGTGTCGGGGTCAAACAAACGTCATTTTCAGGAAGAAGACGAAAATTAAGAAAAAGAAGAAGAAGAAGAAGAAGAAGAAGAAGAAGAAGAAGTAGTAAATAATTGGGGATCTAACATGGATGGACGCCTAAGCACCGAACAAGATCATATAAAAGCAATGGGTGACTGGAACTTTCATTATCAACACTACCATTTGCTGCGGGAGTGCAGCGACGTCATTTCTTAACAAAATAGAAAACCTGTATCCGAGCAAATGCAGTTGCAATTGTACAAAATATATACCTTACCTGAAATGACACATACCAAAGGATAAAGGTCCTCGCAGTACCTGCAACACCTCCCCAGCCAGCCATGCTCTGAGCTGTCACTCACTCTACCTTCCCTATTTCTTTATTAGTAAGTCTTTGATCTTACGATTATGTACGATATCATGTTGTGTTTACCATACCAGATCGAGGCAAAGTTGAGGGGAAATATATGATAACGTGATAATGTTCATTTAACGTGTGTTGGCAAGACATCAAGATATGGCAGTTATTATGGTGTCAACTTGACACATGTTGGTTTTTCATTTTAATCAAGTGTTGAAACATGGTACAGCGTTATAATTTAGCATTCACACGTTGTTTTGTTTTTGTCACCATGTGCAACAGGAGGTACAACAAACGTCAAGGTCGTGTGAATCATACAGATCAAAACCCAACTTCATGGCCTTGTTCTCGTAGTATCAGGTTGCGTTATAATAGTATGGCGAGCGAGATGAAAATCGACACTTTTCTACATTGAAGCCTCACATTTAACTACAGCTAAGTGGGCCAATGTATACCTTCATCAGGCAGTCGCTAGATTAACCAACCTAGTCATTACTTACTATTTATCTATCTATCTATCTTCATTCTTCTTCTTTTGGTTTGTTCTCAATCTCTCACTACCAAGCTCTGAACACGGCTTTGCAAGTAAAGTAACAAGATGTAGTCCAGAGAACGGAATGCGTTGTGTCGTTAGTTTACAGCCTGACTGCGATATTTGCACCTTTCGGTCCGAAACATCCGTCTTCGGCAGTACATATCTATCTATCTATCTATCTATCTATCTATCTATCTATCTATCTATCTATCTATCTATCTATCTATCTATCTATCTAGCTGTACATATATATATATATATATAGATATAGATATAGATATATATATATCTATATATATATATATATATATATATATATAGATATATATAGATATAGATATAGATATGTATATATATATTGATCGATCGATCTATCTATCTAGCTATCGATCTATCTATCGATATATTTATCTATCTATCTATCCATCTATCTATCTATATATGTATATATATCTATCTATCGATCTATCTATCTCTCTAGTAATCTTTTTATCTATATATCTATCTATCTATCTATCGATCGATCTATCTATCTGTCTATTTATCTATCTATCTATATATATATATATATATATATATATATATATATATATATATATATATATATATATATATTTATCTATCTATCGATCGATCGATCTATCAATCTATCTATCTATCTATCTATCTTTATATCTATTTATCTATCGATCGATCTATCTGTCTGTCTATTTATCTATATATATATATATATATATATATATATATATATTTATCTATCTATCTATCTATCTATCTATCTATCTATCTATCTATCTATCCAAGGCGTTACTCTCACAAGAAAGGCGAATATGGACAGTGAGATCAATAATAGGATTGTAAAGCCAAGCTCTACATTTTGGAAGGCTACTTGCAAACGTCTTAAACCGACAACGGTTAAGTGTCGCCACCAAGATAAATGTGTATCCCTCTGCTGTAGTATTATCCACTCTGTTGCATGGATGTGAGACATGGACAGTGGAGATCAAACATGCCCCACGGCTCAATCGTTTTCACTTGAGCTGTCTGCGTAGGTTGCTGTGGCAGAACAAAGGAGCATAACTCTTAAATTCTTGGCAATATTAACACTTCTGAAAATGGCTCAGATAAGATGGACAGGATATGTTTTTCTCATGCCAGATAAGCGCATCCATAAGCAGCTGTTATATGGTGTGCTCAGACAGACGCTCACCGGGTAGCAGAAGAAAAGCTACAAAGACTCATTGAAATTGTCTCTGAAATGTTTCAATAGTAATGTCACCTCCTGTGAGATGTTTGCACAAAGCCGTTTCAGCTGGTATCATAGTATCACCGAAGGTGCTCAGATCGCAGAGGCTCAACAACAGCGTGCTACCAGAAGTAACAATACTCACAACGATTCCACAGCCGACTCCCCGTATGTGTGCCCTTAATCTTCTTTTTAAAATTGTTTTTGCGTTCGTCTTATTTCTCTAATCCCCAGAGTGGTGTGCGTTGCACAGTGGTTTTTATTTTGCGCCTGTCGGTCCAGTACATCCGACTTCAGCATGCATTTTGTGTGAGGGTCTGCTTCCTCCTGCATTTTCTAAGGGTTTTCTTCCCCGGGTTAACGGCCGGTGCTGTGATGGGGATCGAACGCAGCACCTTCTGGTTGTGCGCTATCCCCTTAATTTGACAGGGTGTGCAGTTCCAGGATTGGTCTTTACAGAGAACACATTTCGCAGCAATAGTCTGATACTGTCTCCATCTTCACTTGTGAAGGGCAACTATTATTATGATTATCATTGCAAGATGAGCCAATATAAGCAGCCACAAAATAAACATAGTGAAAAGTGAATAGCTTATCATGGCTATCCACGAACAAGATCAATTACTCATTCTGTCACGATAGAGTTTACGGTAATGAAGGAGCCGATATTCTGGTATCGATATCACTTACAGAAGGCCTTGACCGAAGGAGAAGATTGATCGTCCAAATGATTATGGTTTGGTGTGGATGTGGAGCGCGCCTTCGGCCATAGAATCCAGAAAGGCAAACCTTTATTCAAACAACACACACACAAATCAGAAAGGAGTTCATGTTTCTCATAAGAGCAAGCCATAGCAGATTGGATAGCTACATACACGGACTAAAATCGTCTATATCACACATATGCACGTGCGAACAAGTAGCACAGTCAGTTGAATATATTTTACAAGACTGGTACATGCAGCAGCGAAAAGTCTGAATAGGCAGGATAGGCTGGGCTGTTCCGTACGGTTTTGAATAATTAGAGGAGACACCTCTTTGCATTAAACAGATGTGAAATAAATTATAAATTGAAATTGTAATGATCGTTTTTGTTTAAGAATAAGGACATGTCTGCAAACGCGAGAGGCGGCAAAGTTAATTTATCAGTTATAATTGAGGGGACGGCGTGGCCTAGTGGTTGTGACACGGCTCACAACCCAAAGGTGCTGGGTTCGATCCCCATCATAGCACCAGCCGTTACCCTGTGAAAGCAAACCCTTAGAAAATGCAGGAGGAAGAAAACCCTTACATAAAATGAATGCTGAAGTCGGATGCACTGGGCCGACAGGCGCAAACTAAAAACCACAGTGCAACGCACATCGCCTTGGGGAATTGAGAAATAAGGCGAACGCAATAAAATAAAATAAAAATGTTTAAGCTACTATTGGAAATGTAAGCTGGTTGTGTCTAGCCTAACACAGCGTAGGAATCAGGTTTATTGGTAAGCTAGCTAGCAGACGCTATTTTATCTCACATCCAACTAGCCACAAATTAGGCCGGCCTTCACTGACTGAGAGTGTTACATTCCAAGCTCTCAAAGTATGTTTCAGATGTTATTTCAGTGCAGTTTTGTTTGTATTGTGATTTAGATTTGATCACGTGTTAAGGTTGCTGCGGTGGAGAGTTCCAGATGACTCCCAAATAACTTTGTATGGAAGGTTCGTCTCCATAGGTCATTGCTGGGCACGCAGTTGTCTAACCATATCATCAGTAGCGAAACGTGGTGATAATGTTTGGGTAAGCTGGGTCATGAACATAACGATGTCGAAAAAATGTTGAAAAGTACTACGCGTGTGGGTTGAATAAAGTAGTTGAAATCCATGTTGTCGACGTACTTCTTCACAGTTGTCTACGTTTTCTTGTAAATCAGTTCTAAGCGTGTTTGTTTCATTTCTTTGTTTTCACCTTCTTCTTGAGTCCAGAAAATTTAACTTAATATTTCTTTTAATATGAAAAAGAAGAAAAAGAAGAATACGTTCAAAAAGGTGGGTAAAGAGGGGTTGGTGGAGACAAAGACTTTAAATATTAAGGGAAGTAAATTGATATCAACTAATGGCCCCCACGCACTTGGTGACATGATTACTAAATGACCCGTCCTTCAACGGCGATTAGACCGTTGCGGGCTCCAACTTCTCTTCCAGCGGTTTCTGTCGCGGTCCACGGTGGACCAGTGAATAATGAGTCACCCATGTGTAGCATAGTGAATGGTGTTGTGAAACACAAGAGAGTCGGACCAGCGTGTTGGTGGTCATCCCATTAGTCGCTTCTTGTCACTGGAGTACCACATTCCAGTGGCTGTGCTCCATCAATCGTCTATTCAACGAAGTAGGATCTCGTCTGCATAAATAACTACACCTACCACCAGGGATAATTGGCGAACGTCAGTTATGTAGACCTTTTGTGCGTTGGCTATGAAGCGTAAGGCCGACTATGCGTCTTTCAAGAGTTTGGGCTCCATCGTGAGTGACCATATTTCCGCCACATAGAATATTGCAGGTAGTACTGTGGAGTTGAAGAGAGATGTGCAAGCTCTGGTGCTGAGTGTTGTCCAGTAAAGGCTTTATGGACAAGAAATGAGCTCAGTGCACGCGCCACTGTCTTGTCAACTCTGGGTTCTGGTTTTTCTGCATTTTGAGCAGGTGTCAAAATTAGATGTACTCATCGACGTCATCCAGACGCCATCCATCTAGGATGACTAGGTGGCGTTCAGCGAAGTCACTGCGCATGCTTCTCGTTTTGCACGTGTTCATTTTGAGTCCGGCTGTCTTATCCTTCTGGCGGAGCGCTGCTAGCATTCGATTGACGTATTTGGCTGTCTCAGTGATGAATACAAGATCATCCGTAAAGCGAAAGTGAGTTAATCGACACCCTAAGAAATCAATCAATGACCTTCGGTTCCTTGATGACACTCATGGAAACCAATTAATGACCTTCGGTTCCTTGATGACACTCATGGAAACCAATTAATGACCTTCGGTTCCTTGATGACACTCATGGAAACCAATTAACGACCTTCGGTTCCTTGATGACACTCAGGGAAACCAATTAATGACCTTCGGTTTCTTGATGACACTCATGGAAACCAATTTATGACCTCCGGTTCCTTGATGACACTCATGGAAATCAATTAATGACCTTCGGTTCCTTGATGACACTCATGGAAACCAATTAATGGCCTCCGGTTCCTTAATGACACTCATGGAAATCAATTAATGACCTTCGGTTCCTTGATGACACTCATGGAAACCAATTAATGACCTTCGGTTCCTTGATGACACTCATGGAAACCAATTAATGACCTTCGGTTCCTTGATGACACTCATGGAAACCAATTAATGACCTCCGGTTCCTTGATGACACTCACGGAAATCAATTAATGACCTTCGGTTCCTTGATGACACTCATGGAAACCAATTAATGACCTTCGGTTCCTTGATGACACTCATTGAAATCAATTAATGACCTTCGGTTCCTTGATGACACTCATGGAAATCAATTAATGACCTTAGGTTCCTTGATGACACTCGTGGAAATCAATTAATGACCTTCGGTTCCTTGATGACACTCATGGAAATCAATTAATGACCTTCGGTTCCTTGATGACACTCATGGAAACCAATTAATGACCTTCGGTTCCTTGACGGCACGCATCGCAATGAATTAATTGCATCTAGTTACGCGACAATACTCATGGAGATCAATTAATGACCTCCAGTTACTTGGCGACACTTATGAAAATTAATCAATAATACCTTCAATTACTTGACGTCAAGATAGGCCATATATACGAAATATACACACCAATAATATGGACAGGGACAGTGGACTTGCAGTTACGCTGTGAAAAACCGAACAAAGAGGAAATGAGGAAAGCTTTTCTTTCCACATACATCGTTGAGCGTCATGGTGAGCTTAAATCGTCTGTGCTGCGCCAAGTGCGTTGCGTCGGTCGTAATGAACCCGTGTCGTTCCACAATCACTCTAATGTCATCTATCCCCCTGACTCTCTTGTCATGTAGCCAGATCCGACAGCGTTGTAAGCTTTCAGTGGAAGTTGCTGATTGTACATTTGCATGAGATGACCGAACCATCGTATTTCCTGGCACAATATTAGCTGGTTCGGTCATTGCATGAGAATGCACCCCGCAAGTATCAAATATTGTTCAAGATATTCCCAAAAGTCTTGTCCCTGTTGCCTATACTGAGTTTGTGTAGCAGCTTTTCCCTGTTGCTTATACTGAGTTTGTGTAGCAGCTTTTCCTTGTTGCTTATACTGAGTTTGTGTAGCAGCTTTTCCCTGTTGCTTATACTGAGTTTGTGTAGCAGCTTTTCCCTGTTGCTTATACTGAGTTTGTGTAGCAGCTTTTCCCTGTTGCTTATACTGAGTGTGTGTAGCAGCTTGTCCCATACTGCGTTTGGGTAACAGCTTGATGCCGTTGCCCATACTGAGTTTGGGTAGCTGCTTGTCCTTATTACTTATACCGAGTTTGGGTAGCTGCTTGTCCTTATTACTTATACCGAGTTTGGGTAGCTGCTTGTCCTTATTACTTATACCGAGTTTGGGTAGCTGCTTGTCCTTATTACTTATACCGAGTTTGGGTAGCTGCTTGTCCTTATTACTTATACCGAGTTTGGGTAGCTGCTTGTCCTTATTACTTATACCGAGTTTGGGTAGCTGCTTGTCCTTATTACTTATACCGAGTTTGGGTAGCTGCTTATCCTTATTACTTATACCGAGTTTGGGTAGCTGCTTGTCCTTATTACTTATACCGAGTTTGGGTAGCTGCTTGTCCTTATTACTTATACCGAGTTTGGGTAGCTGCTTGTCCTTATTACTTATACCGAGTTTGGGTAGCTGCTTGTCCTTATTACTTATACCGAGTTTGGGTAGCTGCTTGTCCTTATTACTTATACCGAGTTTGGGTAGCTGCTTGTCCTTGTTGTTTATACTGAGTTTGGGTAGCTGCTTGATGCCGTTACTTATACTGCGTTTGGGTAGCAGCTTGTCCTTCTCACTTACACTGTGCCTGGACAGTAGCTTGCCACTTTTCTAGCAAAACCTGGGTTGTTAATGGGGGTAGAAAGCTGAAGGGAGGATTGGGGTGGTGGGGGGGGGGGGGGGTTGGTGCACCCTCGCTTGGCTGTGCTTTTGGTGACAAATGCAGTTAATCCGACCCTGCAATAAATGAAAGAAGGAAGCTTGGTAGTCGATGCCAGATTTAGAAAATAAAAAAGCACGAGGAGACAGAGCAGATGCACGTACAACCAACGTGTTACACGAAGCACCAAGAACCATACTATGTTCGTCATCTACTGAAAGAGATCTTGCACATAATAAATAGTCTGGCTAGGGTGCGATAATGTCGATTCTGATTATTATCATATAAGATATATACAAATAGAGACTCCTATTGTAAGCAGTGTCGGGTTATGATTCTGTAGGCCTCTGGGCTACATATATTGTGCTGTCATTCGTCAAAAATAACTAATATCTTCAACATAAATATTTTCTTAAACGAAACTGCATAAAACATGTTTTTCGAGGTCCCCTAGCTGGCGGGGCCCTTGTGCTGTAGGTGCTAAAGTCCTTAACTGGCCTTAATCAGCCCGTGTTTGGAAAACACATATTAGCTAAAATATTCCACAAGCAAAGCTTAAAACACATTTTACATGAGAAAAGAAACAGAAGTTTGGTTACAAATAAAATAGTCCTATTATCTATATCAAAGACTAAACAATAAAGAACTACACAGATTAAAACAATGAATTAACTTCAATGAATACCAGGATAAAATATATAGCAAATCCTGGAAGAAAATACAATAATTAGTTTCAGCAAAAAGAAGGCAGAAGATGTTGTTGTTGTTTTTAAAGGATATTTTTTTAATAGGTTGTTTACATGCATTCCAGTTATAGTTTTTACAGAATTGGATGATTAGAAATTTCCATCATGGTAGACGAAGTAACTAAACGCACGCTAGCTAAAATTCCTCTTTTGAAGACGAAAGCGGGGCCTCGAGATGGTGAACTTTGGATACCAAGACTTAAAGAGGAATATCAATCGCTGATTCAGGTATATGAATTAGTATATCTTAAGCTTTTGTCTATCTAGTTAAATTCTAACTTAAAACATTTAACATTATGTAGTAGTTGTTATGCTATTTAATTTTAACTATTTATTTACACTCACACCGAAACCAGCTCATCATAAATCATTCCCCTAACCTAAATCCTGAAATTATTGGGCAGTCTGTAGTGACACGTCAGTGAACTAGTGTTGAATCAGCATTTAATATAAACTATATTGATATTGACTTAATACTGTAACAAAGCATATTCTTGTAGCCATCATTCATAAGTTTGACAAAGTTGAACGACGAAAGACATGATGGACGTAGTTAGTACTACTGTAAGATACTAGTAGTTAAGTACTAACACTAAAGTAGTAGTACTATAACTAAGTACTACACTAGTCTTAGTAGTCAGGTAGATGACGGTAGATCCAATATGGAACATAATTAAATTATTTAATTACACAATTTACAGAATGGACGAGAACAATAGTTACAAAACATTTAAAGCATTAGTTAGTTAGACCTAGATTGGAGTACTGTGTTAGTGTAGAGCTGTGGAGTCCTTAGCCTTACTTATCGTAGAGGAGATATAAACATGCTGGAAAGGATACAAAGAAGAGCGATAAAACTGATAGTGATATTGGGATTCCCGAATTGCAGTGAGTACGAGGAAAGACTCAGAAAAACAGCCCTACAATGTCTAGAAAAGAGAAGAATTCGAGGTGATTTAATACAGGTTTATAAGATAATCACTCGTACTGTGCGTAAGTCTAAGTACGTACTGTACTACTGTACAGAGTTGGGACTAGGGTAGGTCAAATAAGTTAAAACGGAAGAGGGGCGGTGACTGCTCACAAACTAAACTTACCCCACTTATTGTATTCTGATTCATGAACCAGCAGAGTTGTGCCTATATGGAAAGTTAGCCCATTAAAAATACAGTGCTGAAGTCACATGCACTGGATCACTAGATGCAAAACACACAATACAGTGCAGCAATGCATTTCCTCCCAGGGAACAATAACATAAACTCAAACACTTATAACTCTTTACTTTTCCTCAGCTGTACGCAGGCAATTTAAGTGAGACAAAAAGAACCAGAAGTTAGGTTTTTAAAATCACAATTGCATTTCAATAAATAAACATCTGCATGAATGTATCTTATTACTGGACTACGCGTTCCTCATAGGCAGTTACGCCGCTGCTGGTCCCAACTTCATTTTCATTGTCTTGTCTTGGGCCAAGGTGGAGCAGTGGGTAATAAGTTTCCCATCTGTAGCTTCGTGGATGTTGTTTCTGAGTTTGAGGGAGTCAGACCAGCACGTAGGTGGTCTTCCCCGTGGTCATTTTCTGTCTTGTGAGTACCAGACTGCTGTCACTGTGCTACAATGGTCATCAGTTCTCCAAATCTGGTGACCAGTCCAGCGATGCTATACCTTGTCTGTGTGGGTAACTGCATCCTTCACCAATGACATTTGTCGTACGTCAGCGTTGTGATGACCTTTCAAATGTTGGTTGTGGAGCATGAGGCCGATCATGCATCTCTTAAGGAAGGCTTGGGTCACTATAAATGTGGACTTCATTTCTTTTGTAAGTTGTTGTTGATTGCGAATGCCCACGATGCGTCGGTCACTCTTTTGTGCGCCCTGAAAAGGACATTAAGTGGCAGGTTGCAGTAGCTTTCCACACATCCTGAGCATGCTGATGAAGGTGGACCGGGGTCCTCCAGACAGTTGTGATTATGCTTGACTTCATCTGTGTGTCACTCACTACTATGGGGATCACGTCAATCCCTCTCCTCGTTAGCCAGGCTGCCATGAAAACAGCCCATTTCCAGGGAGGGTTACTAGGAAGCTGAAGTGAGGGTCTTGGCCAGTATATTTTGCCCAACCCTGACTAACATGTCTGATCAGTATATATTTTTTCAGACCAGACGTTAGTTTGCCTCCCTTTCTTTTGTAAGTGACCAAGTTTCTGTGGCATAACACATTGCAGGGGGAACTGTAGAGTTGATTAGGGAGGTGCTCATACGGCGATGAGGTATGAAATCATTTGTAGAAGACTTAGTTCTCGGTCGGGGTGCCCTAAGCAGTAGATCAGCTACCTCACTGCGAACTGCTGAGACTCAACCCTTGACCATGAGATATGTCCGCTCCCCATGCGAACAACATCTCCGTGCAAGACTAGGCTTGTCACCTGGTCAAATGCACTATTTCGAGAGGAATCACAGGTCGCTGACATTTGGTCCACGTGCTTGGCTGATAAGCTACCATCTGAGGGATAACGGCCGAACGCCTCTAAGCCAGAATCCCGCCCTAAATCTCAGCACCGCTGAGATGGGAGGCTACGACATGGCTGGGGCTTGCGTCCCGGCCCGATCGAGCCGCAGGAATGCACCTGGTAAAATGCACTCCTTCCTCGCTCTTTGCATCTGTCTGCTATCAGTCATTCCAATGGACGCAGAAGAGATGCAGTCCAGCGGACATTGCACCTCCTGCCCTATGGTGACAAGCTCCCGGGTGGCGGGGAATGCTAGGCGTACCATCACTGCAGATGAGCCGAGAAAATAAAGCGAGCAAAAAGATACCTCACTCATATGCATATGCTACGTTTCTGGCAGGACGTGACGATCCTGGGAAAAAGTCACACTGGACTGCCTCTCTTCCGGGATAGTACAAACTAGTACATAGTCCATCATATCATTGCCAAACGCTATAGACACGAGTAGGGAAGACTCGATAGTCCTGCAAGACAACTTCCTAAGAGAGACAACTCTGACCAAAAACAACTGCTGCCTTGCAGTTAGGCTGGGGACAGCCAAAGGCTAAGGAGGGCAACCCTACAGAAACGCCTGTTGAAATCGGATGCACTGAGCCACTGGCTAACAAATTAAAACAGTGCAACGTAAATATCGCTGTAAACAGCGTACGATGAAGAAGAAGAAGAAGATTAGGGAGGTGCACAGGCTCTGGTCATGAGTATGGTTAGTGCCGTCTATTTGGACAGCAACCAAGCCCATGTGACATCTTGTTAATTCTGGGTTCAAGTCATTCTGGATGTTCAATAAGCGTCCCAGGTAGATGCATTCCTTCACGTCCTCAAGATTCTGGCCATCGAGGATGACCAGGCCATTGGTAGCGAATCGATTACACATGACTTTTGCCTTGGAGGTGTTCATCTCAAGGCTGACTCTACTCCCTGCTTTATGAAGCCTAGCTACCATCTGGCTGTTTCTGTGATGAGCACAATATCATCTACGATGTGGAGGTAGTTAAGTCACTTGCCACTGGTCTATATCTTATTATACACCAATTTGAATGAAAATGGACTCAATAAGAAGGTTACATAGCAAAACAATATATAGAGTACTTTAGAAGAAACTGTAATCTATTGGGGGTATATGGCACATCTCAAGGGCTTCCACAGCATCTGAAGTTGGGCCCAATTATTATTTGTTGTCTAGATCCAGCAGGATAACATGGAGATTCAGTCATTCACATTTGCTCTGCATATCACTTCTCATATCATAGTGGCATGCTCTTCCATACTTATATTCTGCAATAAAATATAGAAGTGTGGTACAGTTTGTTCTGTTCTATTCCTAATAATTGACTTCACTGCGCTCTAGATATATCCATGGGTGCTAAATCTCTATCAATAAATGCAGAAGGGTGTGGATACTGAAGGTTCCTGCAACTCGTTGGTTGTACGCACTTCTGCTCTACTCTCTCTCTTGCACAACTGTCCACTCGAACCTTATTTTATTTCAAATTTCAACCGTCTGAATTGTTGATTCGTAAATTTTTGTGTGCGTTCGCCTTATTTCTATATTCCCCAAGGCAGTGTTCGTTGTACTATGTTTTTATTTTCCGCCTGTTGGCCCAGTGCATCCGACTTTGGCATGCATTTTATGTAAGGTTCTGCTTCCTTCTGCATTTTCTATGGGTTTGCTTCCCTAGGGTAATGGCCCGTGCTGTGATGGGGAGCAAACCCAGCACCTTCGGATTGTGAGCTGTGTCACTTAACCACAAGCCCATACCGTCCCCGATTCGTCAATTACGTTATCATCTAACAGACGATCATTGATAGACTTCAAAATGTCAGCGCTTCTCCGTATCTAGTGTACCATATCTAATTTTTTGCTTGTGAAGCCAGGATGCCTTTTGTTGCCTTGAACCCCAGCATGACCAGTATAGTAGATATCTCAATATATTTCACTGATCCATCGGTATATATGATGGAATCACTATACTGATTGTTATTTATCAGCTTTTTAACCCCAGCTCTGGGGTCACCGCTGGATTCACTGTTCGGATGTCGTTCAGTAGTTTCCATGCCAATGGCCTCTCCTACATTGTTGTGTCCCCAGCAGTACCTTTATGAGGGGTCCCCTGTTTCTTACAGATCACCTGCTGTGGGGCGCGACCGTGTACCCAGCGGTATAACTGGACGGGTAGATTGGGCTCATTAGCCAATCTAAGAGAAGGTACTCTGACTCTAAACCCTGGTAAACGAAGCTCGTTGGCCTGTTCAGGGAGTTCACCTAGGAGAGAAGGAACTCTGATTGTAAACCCACAATTCCCAGGGGACAGCGTGGCCTAGTGGTTAAGTGGCATGAATCACAATCCGAAAGTGCTGGGTTCGATCCCCATCACAGCACCGGCCGTTACCCCTGGGCAGCAAACCCTTAGAAAATGCAGGAGGAAGCAGACCCTTACATAAAATGCATGCTGAAGTCGGATGCACTGGGCCGACATGCGCAAAATAAAAACCACAGCGCAACGCACACCGCCTTGGGGATTAGAGAAAAATAAGGCGAACACAAAAAAAAAACCACAAGTTCCAGAGAGTGCTAGCGTCAGAGTCAGCGAACCAGAGCTGTCAAGTCTTGGAACTATGAGAGTATTATCGAATGTCTCAAGTAACTAGCATCTGCAGGCAACGACTCCACTGCCTTGTGGACACCTCGGGAGAGGGTTGGGCTACAGGAGTAAACCCAGACAGAAAATCCTGAGTGCTAGCACCTAAGGCGGATGGTTTCAAAATTGCAAACTCATTCCGGCAGTTACTGCAGCTGAGCTGGTGCCAAATTGTCATGCTTTTGATTACACCAGCGAGGCCGAGAGGGGGATCCCGCAGTTTGGGCAGCCTATGGTCTTTATATTCAGCGTTCAGGCTTGTGCTCTGGGAGGCTACTCACAGGGTGCCACGCGCATGGTCTGCAAAGACAGAGACCCCTGTGAATGAGTGAATAATATTCTTAATGGGCGTGAATCTAGATTTTGAATGTAGAAAATGGCTCACCGAACCAATTTCATTGCACCAGGGCGCACCCATATGTGCTCATTCCCTTTTATTGATGAAGATGATGCCAGTAGAGCATGATTTCAGGATCTCCCACAGCAGCTCATAAATTTTTAACTGACTTTGACATGTACTCATTTACAACTGGGTTTTGCGCAGTGCACGAGCTGCAGCAGTCAGCGACCCATAGCTGACTGCTAGCGTCATAGCTCCATAGCTGATTGCTAGCGTCAGAGTCAGCGAACCAGAGCTGCCAAGACCCTTCTACACCTCCATGCAGTGATCCTGGATAACAAGCTGGCTAAGGAGAAGGGATCAAAGAGGGAAGGCTAACCCAGTACTAAAAAAATGCCTACTGCCAAAGGCAGATGTATCGAACCGAAAGATGCAAATATTGCAGTCAAGATGTAAACTTACAACACAACGCATTCTGTTTTCTGGACTACATTCTGCTACTTGCAAAGCACTGTTCAGGACTTGGTAGCGGGAGGATGAGAACAAACCCGGAATAAGAAGAGAGAAAACAGCTGGGTTGGCTTGAAGAATTTGGCATACCACGAAGAAACACATAACATTCCAAGTCTGTGCTGAGTGCTACCAGATTTGAACCTGGTACATGGGTTTGTGAACCGAGCTCACAACTCCTTGGCCACAAGCTGACCAGATGATGGATGTGATAATGATTAAACCTAGCTAAAATATTTCAGGAATTGGTTTCAATTCGAAATAATTTTTGTGCCTTATTTTTCTTTGTTGCTGTTGTTTTACTACAATTTTCATCAACTTTTATCTGGTTGTTTCTTCATCAGTATGTTCAAAATAACAAGGAGAGTGATAATGACTGGTTCAGACTTGAATCCAACAAAGAGGGAACAAGGTGGTTTGGAAAGTGCTGGTACATTCATGAACTACTAAAATATGACTTTGATGTGGAATTTGATGTAAGTTGTGCAACATTTCACTTGGTGGGTGGGTCCTGGTACCCTCTTTTTGGGAATGAAAGAATAGGGCCACAGCACCTCCACGCTATGTCGTTACTGATGAAGATGGGCCTTCAGGCGGTTGTGCTGTGCTTGGCTTCATTTGTGTGACACTCACTACTACGGAGATCACATCGGTGCACCACCTCATAAGCCAGGCTGCCATGAAAACAGCCTGTTTCCAACAAGAACTATGAGGAAGTCGTGGTGGGGGTCTTGCGCAACATATTTTGTCTGATCAGACATTAGTCTCCTCTCCCACCAAAAATAACATAAAATTATAGATCTAACAAGTATATTAATTAATCTTTGATGTACATTTTTTTAAATGGAAATGATAAACTCGTTTAGATCGTGACTTTCTTATCTGCAAACATTTTTGACGTGAATTGATCATTAAGACATCCGGGTATGATTCATAATAATATTAGAAGAACTTTAGTTTTGTACATGTTCACAAAATCAAAGTAACTCTCTATACCCTGTCTTGAAACAGGTAATGTGTATTCATCATAGCAAAAAACTATCTCAATCCCTTCCACATATATACCCTTTCTTGAAAACAGATACGAGGCTTGTTCAAATGAAATCGAACCTAACTGCACCAAGTGAACATGCGTATGATGATGTAATTTTTCTGGTGTATACAACACATACCAACAATCAAGTTTGCAAAATTTCATTATCCCCTGACTCATAGATTTCTCAGCAGACCGTTGAAAACATGGTAGGTGTGATACGGAATCCGTCCAGAGTTGATCAGCGATCGATGATTCGGTTTTTAACAGCCGAAGTTCATCGCAGAATGCAGACAGTGTGTGGTGACAAAAGTATGTTGAAGACAGCAGTGAAGAGCTGGACAACGATGTTTAAAGAAGGATACGAGTTAACGAAAGATCTTCCGAGACCAGATCAGGCGCATATTCTTGCATCAGAAGATACAATTGCCAAAATTGATGCAGCAATTCGGGTGAACTGTTGCCAGAGCTTACGTTTCCTAGCAGAGGAATTTGTTGTGTTGCTAGTTCAAATGGTGGTTAGCAAGAAACTGAAGTATCGGAAGGTATGTTGCTGCCCAACCACCATAAAGAAGAATGCATCGGATGGAATTTGAACCACTTGCTGCGATACGAAGAGGAGGGTGATTCATTTCTTTTGCGCATAGGGGTAGGTGAACATACCTTGGTCAACATCCTTTAGCTGTTAGAAACCGAATCACTGCTCGCTGATCAACTCTGGACGGATTTCATATCACACCTGCCATGTTTTCAACGGTCTGCTGAGGAGACTATGAGTTCTTACTCAAACTGTACTTCTACAGGGACATATGCCCCTGTGCAGGTCCCAGATCTTGTGTGAACTGGATATAGCCAGGAGAGGGGTTTCCTGCTTAGTGGGCTATGCTTGAGTAGCTTAATACTCCACTTCGCTGGATAGTTAACAGATGTGCAAGTTTATCTTAAGAGACTCAAACAGTAGAGCAAAGTGGACCCACAGCCTGTTAAGCGCCATCTATACTGCTCTAAACAAACTACCTAACCATGACCGGTGTTATGTCATGTCACACAGTTAGTCGCCTCTTACGACATGCTCTCTGTGAGGCAGTGGTGCTATTCTTGCCCTTGTCGTACACAAAGACCCCGGCAGACTACTTGCGGCACTGTGATATTTGAACCAGCAATTCACCAATTGCAGTGTCCTTACCTAACAGGTGCTAATTGATTGATTTTAGAATGTCCCCTATACATATCTACATTCCCACTAGAGAAACTTTCAATGCTAGATATCAGCTCTTCATTGTTATAAATCCTATCACTATGAGCATAATGACATTTTGTAAACTTGACGGTTGGTATGTGCTGTATACACCAGAAGTGACGCCATCATGTGCATCGTACGTATGTTCATTTGGTGCAGTTAGGTCCAGTTTCATTTGAACACACCTCATATATTAGATATATTATAAAATAAAACTGAAAGATTGCATTAGACAGAATAATTGTTACAATTTCTGAAGAAAATAAACATTTTGAGCTTGTTGGGGTGTGATAGGTTAAGAAGGTGTTTGCTGATTGGGCTGAAACTATTGAACAATTCATGATTATTGTCTTTTTTCAGATTCCAGTGACTTACCCTGTGACATCCCCAGAAATTGCTTTACCAGAGCTGGATGGGAAGACTGCTAAAATGTACAGGTCAGCCGTTTTTTATCTACTGATTCATGGGAAAGGGAGCCTTTTACAATGTTTATTGCTATGCTAGGCATTTTTTATAGATTTTTCTTTCAAACCTAGAAGGCTATTCCACAGTATTTAGGTCTGTGTGATATGGCGGTGTGTGTGCAATACCATGAGTTGGTGAGTCTTCTACCCTATTAGGTGGAGAGGAAGATTAACGTCTGATCAGGCAAAATATACTGCTCAGACACGTTAGTCAGGGTCAGGCAAAAGATACTAGTCAAGACCTTCACCTCGGCTTCCTAGTAGCCCTCCCTGGAAATGGGCTGTTTTCATGACTTCCTGGTCAAACGAGTTATAACATGTGTATCTCAATAAAAACTCACAAAAAACTACAAACTTTCTAGACATGCAATAAAAGGTAGCTAAATAGGATTGTTGTTGTTCCCCAAGTGGACTTCGAGGCACCTTGCTTTGGAGGAAGTAATAGGGCTGCTGCATGTAGTAAAAATGTGACTAAAGAGGGTTTTGCATGGGGCTAGCAACCTCATAATATATAACAAATTACAACTTAAGCCACCAATACAAAGAGTATATACAAATGACTTTGGCACAGCCTTCATGTAAGGGGCCCTTCTACACAGTAGTAGTCCTATACTCTGTAATGAGCAAGCTGAATATACAAATGAAAACAAGAGACTAGTGTACAAGGATCGTAACCTCGTCACTTAAAACAGATGGCTGCAGAAATCATCACTGATAGAGCACTGACATGCTTTGCTACTGGCTTCCTGTATGGAGTCCTACTGCAGGCTTTTTGTATGGAGGCCTACTGCAGATGTCTTGTATGAAGGCCTACTGCAGACTTCTTGTATGGAGGCCTACTGCAGACATCCTTGTATGGATGTCTACTGTAGACAGCAGAGCTTCTATGCTATATGTGTATGTATGTGTGTATGTATGTGTGTATATATATGTACACACATATGTTTATTGAAGATGTACATTTATTATTATTGTCAACAGAGGGGGCAAAATTTGTCTGACAGACCACTTCAAGCCTCTGTGGGCACGAAATGTACCCCGATTTGGTATAGCACATGCTATGGCTCTTGGGGTAAGTTCACATATATTTGGAGAGTTCCAATATACAACTTTGTGCACATTCTGGTGGTGAGATACTTAACAGTGTTATGAGATAACAATAGCAAGAACAATATTAGAAAAGGAAAGGGACCTAGGGGTTATAATAGATCATACAGGTAAAGTGAAAAAGGCAAATACAATGTTAGGTATGATACAAATTAATATTAAACATAGGAGCATGGAAGTGATAGTCAAACTGTATAAAGCATTAGTTAGACCTAGAATGGAGTACTGTGTACATGTGGGGAGTCCTTATTATAGAGGAGATATAAACATGCTGGAAAGTATTTTTTTTAAAGTGATAAAGCTGATAGTGGAATTACAGTTATGAGGAAAGACTTAGAAAAACCGGCCTACAGTGTCTAGAAAAGAGTAGATTTGAGGTGACTTAATACAGGTTTATACAATAATCAAAGGAACGGATAAATTAGACTATAACAAGTTTTTTTTCAAAATACAACCACCTACAAGAACAAGAGGACATAGCTTCAAATTAACTAAAGAAAGGTCCAGATTAGATATTATGAAACATTTGTTTAGTTAGAGAGTGGTGAATGCTTGGAATGCATTGTCACAGGAAGTAGTGGAGCCAGGGACAATTAATGCATTTAAGAATAGATTTAATGCCCATAGCTTTTAGAGCAAGGAAATATAAATGAAACTGGTTGTATACAGACTCCGCAAGTCTTCTAAACCAGTATAAAGATATTGAGTCAAGTTAAGATTAAATAATCAAATAGTCCATAAAGAGTAATGGTCATATCATTGAAGATGTGTAGAGTCGTATCTATTTGGGAAGTAACATTTACAAAGAAAGAAGAACAAAATCAAGATGTTAATGCCAGGATTAGCAGTTTAATAATGAAGTTAGTAGCAATCTCTCTCAAACATTGCTGCAGAAATGATTAGCAACACAACAAGCCAATGCCAGCAGGCTGTTTTCCTTACAGATACAACGTACAATGTCAGCTCTGCAAGTCCTCAAGAAGGACTGTCAAAGCTTACAAAAAGTCTTAGGAGAACTAAAAGTCAGTGCTACAGTGAATACTATCACACTGCGGAATACCAGGAAATGACACAGCAGACAGGTTGGCAAAGGAGGGAGCAACATGAGAACGAAAGGAACAGACACTATCTAAGAAAAGAAGACCTTTATCCAATCTATAAGAAAAGTTGACAATGTGAAAGAACCATAGGCTAGTCAATGCTAATGTAGAAAATCTGGCCTACTGTATGGCATGGGGGAACAGGACATGTAACTAAGCTTATCACATCCAGTCAGTAGACCTTCACCAACAAATGCCTCTAACGCATGCATTTTAAATAGGCAGAGCGTCTGTTCTGTAAAGAATTGATGTCATTGTACAAGTGCTCAGTCTTCCTCATTTTCTTTTTGGGGGGCATTTTTTCCATATTTCTCTATTCCCCAAGGCGGTGTGCGCTGCACTACTGTTTTTATTTTGCGCCTGTCAGCCCAGTGCATCCGACTTTGGCATTCATTTTATGTAAGGGTCTGCTTCTTCCTGCATTTTCTAAGGGTTTACTTCCCCGGGGTAATGGCCGATGCTGTGATGGGGGATTGAACCCATCACCTTTGGGGTGTGAGTCGGGTTGCTTAACTACTAGCCCACGCCGTCCCAATCTCCCTCAGTAAATGATGAAGATCTTAGATATTAATTGTTTCAGTAGCTCGCTGGTTATACACACTCCTACTCCATCCTCTCAAACACCCTTCTCTGCTGGCCCTGCATATCCGCAGAGGTAATAGGAAACAGATTTATAGCATAAAACACAGCCAAACAGATGAAGATGGAGGAGAAATTTTATATGAATAGGACATACCACAGTAAGAAACCTAACAATATAACCAGACATGCACTGATTGGAACTCACAGTGGAAGAGAATAGTGGGAAGCCAAAGAACACCTGGCAAAAAATGGCAATGCAGCTGGATTCACAAGAAGACAGTCCAGAATATAAATCAGTGGAGAGTACAAATTCAGCCCTTATGCTCCAGAGTGGAGCAGTCCCAACTACAGTGGTTTGGCCATGTCTGTAGAATGGAAGAAGATCGGATACCAAAGCGGTCATGGGAGATCAAAAGTCAAGGACGCAGACCCCGAGGACGTCCCAAAGTACGTTGGGAAGACAACATACGACAGTCCCTAAGTGATAGAGGGATGGATTGGAAAGAGGCCAGGAAAAAGACGGCGGATAGAGCAGTGTGGCGTTCTCTTTGGCAAACCTCTACACCTCACGGTAGAAGAGGAGCGACTAAGTAAGTAAGTATGCTCCAGAGACAACAAGGAAATAAGCCAAGTAAGTCTAAATGGAAAAGCAAAAAATTTGTTTATGAAAATAAAGTTATCATATATATAAAGTTATATATAAAGTTATCGCAGTCTATACCCATTATCCCCCATAGACGTTTATTGACGAATGACTGGAGTTTATTTGTATTGTCTTTGTCGTTCTCCAAGTTTTTGCTACATACAGTACTGACTTGACATTGGAATTAAACAACCTTAACTTGGTATTTGTCTTTATCTCCCTGGATTTCCGTGTATTATTTAGTAATAGGAATGCTGTCCTTGTCTTTATAATTCTCATCCTTATATCTGCCTCTATGCCCCATGGACAGATAAGATTCAGAAATAGATTGAGGAAAAACCATGATAGAGACAAAATTCTGACAAGAAGGAAACCCAGTGGTCTTGAGGTAAGGTATTTGCCTCTGGAGCTGGAGGTCGCTGTTTAAAATCACAGTGGTGGCCAGATTTTTTTCTCGTGATTCATCCAGTAAAAATTTTCCCTGATCTCTCAGTAGTGAGATCAGACACCATTGAGCAACGGTGCACGTTAAACATCCCTTTGCAGTTGGAAATCACAAAGTGTAGGCTTAGCTACCGCTGCCCAGGCAAAATTCAAGTTCAAAATCCACTCACACTGTTCTAGGGATTCTCGCCCCACAAAGAATATGTTGCAAAAATGGGACTGTGTGGCTATAACATCAGGTCTTGGTTATGTGGCTAGCGGAGCGGCATAGATGGAGCCTGACAGGCAGCAGGTTTACCTTCCTCTAATTTACGCTTCCACCACCACTACTAGCCCCAAAAGAAGGCGATCAAATATTATAGGGGCTACCAACCTAATGGTTGGTAACAGATACTGGGATTGACTGGCAAGTCACCAGCACATTTTAACCTGCCAAAAAATATGCAACAAAGGAGGTCACACCTCCCCACGACGCCTAATAAAGTGGACTGAAGATAGAAGAGAGATAAATACTGACAAGAGACTGACAGAAGTGGAAAAAGAGAAATCATAATTTAGCAAGATGTGATGACACATCTTCCTTGATTACGAGAAAGATGTTAGTTGTACTGCTTATACACCATTTCTTGTTAACATCAGTTCAAATAATTTAATGATGTTTCTAGCTAGGACCATGGCTTGCCGTAGAGATACCAGATCTCATCCAGCGAGGAGTTGTGACACACAGGAGTACAGAGACAGAGGACAAGGGAGCTTCCAGCTGATCTTGACCCGTTCTAACTCCAGAATACAATAGTGGATGTGCACATCTAGTAATTCTTTGTGTTGAAGAAATAAATTAACTCTATACCGACGCATCATCTGTCTGGATAGCACTACTTAATGTCCTAATCGCCTAAATTAGCCTGCTAAACACCCATGTTCGGTATTACAGAGTAGCAATATAAACGAGTTAGCCAGACCTGATTTATAAATTTATTTTTGCTACCATAAAATATTGCATATAATATGCACCATATTTACTCATTTTGGCCCGCTAAATATCGGGTGTAAGAATACCAACAAAAATACATTATTTTCAATACCAAAACTAACCTACATTGAAAATTTTCATAATTTGATAGCTAAAATGGCATGAAATTGAATGTGCCACGTGTTTGCTAGCAAGAATGATGACGAAGGAGTCCAAAGTACCTAAAATGTAGATAGATGTTGCTTACCTATTTCTGTTTGTTATTACCCGTACTTCAGTTTGTAAAATGTTAAATATTTAAAATATATAAAATAAAATCTTGAAAAACCTTCATTTGATAGCTAATTCTGAATATCTAAATCTAAGAACTATAATTTTAACTCACTTTATTTGCTTTTGAATTTCTTTTTAAACATCAAAACAATAGAATTTTTTTTCGAGCCGTGGGGATTTAAATTGAAAACTAGTATATCTAGTCAGGCGGCAAAAGGTTAGCAGACGTGATAAAAATCCATCATTTCTAATTGGAATAAAAATAGTGTTTTTAGTCCTTTAGCGCTAAGTGCTGGGATTGAAAAAAATAAGAGCATATTTTATTATGGCATTTAGCTTTCAATTAAAATACCTAAATGACATTTATTTTGTTTCTAGTTTTCAGAGTATTTATTAACTTAACGTCTTTATACTGGTTTAGAAGACTCTACAAAGTCTGTATACAACCAGTTTCTTTTAAATTCACTTTCTAAAAATAACTATGCGTATCCAATCTATTCTTGAATGCATTAACTGACCCTGTGTTCACTATTTACTGTGGAAATGCATTCCAAGCATTCACCACTCTCTGACTAAAAAAAATGTTTTCTAATATCTATTCTGGACCTTTCTTTAGTTAATTTGTTACTGTGCCCTCTTGTTCTTGTAGGTTGTTGTATTTTGAAAAACTCTAATTTATCCTTTCCATTGATTATCTTATAAATATTAAATCACCTCGAAGTCTTCTTATTTCTAGGTTGGTTTTTCAAAGTATTTCCTCATAACTATAGTTCCGGAATCCCACTATCTTATTGTGCCAATAAGAGATTCACTGTATATTTTTGTCATTATAAGAAATATCAGAACTATAATTGCGATGTGTTTATTCATATTACTGTGGTCATGGGGGCTTTCATGGCTGAGAAATAAAGCCACTAACTCCTGCAGTTGACACACAAATACCTATTTCATGCCGAGGTTTTGAACCTAGTTTCCTCAATTAATTGTGGTATCCAAACCACTAAACCACCTGCTCCTCATAATATATGCTGCTATTTTGTTATAATATATACTGTTTCATTATATTATATGTTTTAACTGTGGTGGTGGTGGCTTTTCTAGGTGGATTTTTGTGGTGGTGATTGACTTGACTTGGTTGCTTCTGTGCTACAATAGGGTGTAAAGGTCTTCTTATTTTTCTTATAGTTTCTACTGAATGGTGCAGCCAGCCACATGCCTTGTCCTTCTTAGTCACCTCTTATGACATGTCAATTATTATGAAAAAAATCAAGCTGTTTGAAATGCAACACTTGGAGCAAAGTCATGCTTGGGGGTGAGTCACTGCAATAGGTGGACACCTTCACATATTTGGACATCACCATTGATATTTCAGGAGGCATAGAGACAGATGTCAGGGTTAGAATTAGAAAGACAAGGACAACATTCCTGTCACTAAATAAGATATGGAAATCTAGGGAAAATTAAAGACTGATGCCAAGTTAAGATTGTTTCATTTTAATGTCAAGTCAGTACTTCTGTACGGAGCAGAAACTTGGAGAACGACAACGGCAATACAGTGGAAACTCCAGTCAGCCGTTCGTCAATAAATGTCTGCGGAGGATATAGGCTGGCAAGACCCACGTCTTGAGGACCGATGGGAAAGGAGCCAACAGCAAGCATTGAAGCAACAGATCAAGCATAGGAAATGGAGTTGGATAGGACACACAGTATAAAAATGACCATCAAATGTGGCCAGACAGGTCCTAACATGGAGTCCACAGAAGAAGAGGAAGAGAGGTATATAAAGGAACACCTGGATAAGAGATTGAAAATTAACTTTGGTCTCTGGACCTCAACTAGAGAGAAGCAGAAAGGGCAGCTCAAGACAGAATTTACTGTAAGAGGGTTGTCAGTGGCCTATGTCCTGGAAGGAGTGATGGACATTGACAGTTCATGATGACATGTCCGACAGGTCACAGTGTTAGCGTTCATCCGGCCCTGATAATAAACATACGGTGGTGATGATGGATAAACTGCTTACACGTGAAGCATAGGGCCATCTCTGCAGGTGGCATATGCAGGGGCAGTTTCAACAGCAATGGTTTTACATAATGAGGTTGCTAGTCCCATGCACAGTTTTCTTGAGTCATTTTTACAACATACTTGAAATATTACAGTGGGCTCAATTCCTTTTAATGCTGAATACCACTCAGGTTTGGCATGGTGTTTAAATCAATTTGGCCGTCAGGTCAGTCACGGGGAGAAAAAGGGCAAGAGTGCAATGCATTGGACACAACTGTGTTGAGAAATCTGATTGATGTATATAAATATGGCCTGGTCGATATGTTCTTTATTTACAAGTTCATACTGATGAATTAAATACAAAAATGAAAGTATGACTATAACTCATTTCTGCTCAATTCATAGTTTTTATAGTTATTTTTTGGTTGATTGATCCAGCAGCCTGTTGGCTCCTGACCTTTGGCCCAGTACCAAATAGGGGTATCTGCAAGTGTTTGTGAGTTGTTTTGTTCTGCACAAAGTGTTCCATTTGTCTGACCTCAGAGGAAGAAGCACTTTCCTAACAACAGCATGTGCTAGACAATGGTGTTCAACACTTTCGTATGATATGTACACAGCCGGCAGCCTGAAGTATGTTGTGACTGGATTCTGTTCAAGTGACTGCTGAGTTGTATATTAAGCTGGATACGAAGTGAGCAAAATGGTGTTTTCATCTCTCCTTTTTCAGGAAGTTTGTGTTGTATTTGTGATGCCTGTATGTCTGTAGATATCCCTCCCAGCATTAGCCTTTGCCCATCAGTTTAACCAAGCCTCTTTGTTTGCAGTTTTCAGTAGTACTTTGATGATTTGGTTGTAGTTCCTTTTGAAATAAAATAAATGAATTTTTTAATGTAGATTAGAAGATTATTAAAACAAGTAGAATTATTGAGACCTTGCAATTGTAGCAACAAGACGAACATGGAAATTAGATATGTTTCATATAGATAAATTAAGAATACAAATATAAGCATATTTTTCTTTGTTGGTTCTCAATTTTCGCTACCAAGCTCTGAAAAGAGCTTTGCATGTAGCAGGATGTTGTCAGCAGAACAGAATGTGTTGTGCCATAGTTTACCGCTTGACTACGATATTTCCACCTTTCAGTCCGACACATCCGATTTCAGCAGGTATATTTGAGTGCCGGGTTAGCCTTTCCTCTTCAATCCCTTCTCCTAAGCCAGTCTGCCCTGTTTTAGCCCATTATCCAGAATCACCATGTAGAGGTGTAGAAGGGTCTTTGCTGGCCATGATGCTAGCAGTTAACTATGGGTCACTGACCGCTGCAGCTCATTCACAGCTCAGCATCTTGATCCCGTATAAGTATATGGCTTGGCTTGGCTTCGTTCATTCTCAGTCTCCGACTACCAAACCCTGAAAGGGCTTAAGTAGCAGAATGTAGTCCAGAGAACGGAATGCGTTGTGTCGTAGTTTACAGCTTGACTGCGATATTTGCACCTTTCGGTCCAACACATCCGACTTCAGCAAGCATTTTTGTTAGTACCGAGTTAGCATTCCCTCTCAATCCCTTCTTCTTAGCCAGTCTGCCCTGCTGCAGCCTGTTATCCAGGATCACCGCGTGGAGGTGTAGAAGGGTCTTGGCAGCTCTGGTTCGCTGGCCCTGATGCTAGCAGTTAACTATGGGTCACTGACTGCTGCAACTCATGCACTGCTCGGCATCTTGATCCCTTATAAGTATATGAAACTATGAAAATCTTTTCAGCTCCCTGTGAAGCACATATCTTCAACAATTACACCCCAAGTTCTCCTATTGTGTGCCATCCGCTTTGTCTTGGAGAGTTGAGTTGTTCTTTACCTTTGATTGATGTGGCCATATTTGTTGAGGCAACCCATGTTGTAAGAGACGACTAAGGAGAGTTGGGCATGGGGCTGGCTGCTTCATCATGTAGAAACTTTAGGCCACACAAAAAGTAAGTCGTATATATCATCATGTAGCATGTTCTTTGCAGAACATTGCTCTCATCACAGCTGTACTGTAAGACTCTCGATCTTTAGAAAGTTCTCCCTTCTCCGCCACCGTCTTGTTCAGAACATTTTTTCATGCCACATATCCATCTTCTCCTAGGTCTGCTGCTGCCTCGTTTTCTAGATACCATAGATGTAATGCTGTTTACCAACCAATTTTGATCTTTACCCAGCTCTTTTATGGCTTCTGCATTTTTGTTTGATGTCTGTGGTTTTCTTAGATCTTTCTTGTAGCATTTTAACTTAAAAGATTCAATTTTCTTCTTTGATGTTTGTGTGATGGTCCATGTTTTGTATTCGTACATGGCCACATGGAAGATGCATGTCCTCAGAATTTTGTTAGATTTCTGCCACACATTTGTTATATAATTTATTCTCTGTCCATATAATTATACTTTGTTTTTTGTTTTTATTAATTGCTAGATATATATTTGTTTGGGTTATTCTTTGTTTGTAATTGCTAGATATATATTTGTCTGGATTATTTTTTTTTTGTAATTTCTAGATACATATTTTTTTAAGTTATTTTTTATTGTAATTACTAGAGAGGGAACTCCAGGAGTTGATTGGTGGATTGGATAGAATGGCCCTGAGTTTTGGTATGGAAATAAATGCTGATAAAATAAAACTCATGACCAATAACGTTGCAGGGTTTCAATCTGTCATAGAGGCAAATGGGCAGGTACTTGAGGTGGTGAAACGTTTCAAATATCTTGGATCGTTGATCAGCGAAAAGGGTTCGAAGCCAGAGGTAATTGCCAGAATAACACAAACAACAGCGGCGCTGACTAGGCTGCAACCTATTTGGCGAGACAAGCGCCTCGCCCTCGGCATAAAAGTCAGACTACTGCGCTCTTTGGTGGTGTCAATATTTCTGTATGCCTGCGAGACCTGGACCATTGCAGCAGATATCCAGGGCAGAATACGTGCAATAGAAATGCGGTGCTATAGAAAACTCCTAAATGTTACATATAAGGATCGTGTCACGAACATAGACATCCGTCAGAGAGTTGAAGACGCTATTGGTCCTTTTGAAGATCTGTTCACAACTATCAAAAAACGAAAGATGGCCTGGTGCGGGCACGTCGCGAGGTCCAACGGAATTCCCAACTCAATACTCTTTGGATCCGTACCAGGACAGAGAGGGCGAGGACATCCAAGGAAGAGATGGGTGGACAACATCACTGAGTGGTAAGGCCTTCGTCACGGTGAGATACGTCAGGCGGCGACAGACAGAGAGAGCTGGCGTGGGATTTTCATGTCTTCATGTGTGCCCCAACGACCTGATGGGTTACGGGATGAACTGAACTGATTACTAGATATATATTTGCTTTGGTTATTATTGTTTTTTCAAAAACTATTTTCTCTTGTTTCATGATTGTAAGGATAATACCAAATGTGAAAGCTTTCACATACTTCATGATTGTATTCAAATGTTAACTACTGAATTCAACAAATATTCTGTGAAGCAATACATTTTTGTTCATCTGTTTCACCATGGGAGGAGTGTAGAAAGGAAGATGTGGTGGTTCTTCTGTGTCTCGGTGGATAAACTTTGACTCGCAGTAGTTAAAGTGCTAACAGAGGAGAGATTGAAGTGCCATGCTATTTTCATTCAATTACTGTTTTGCTCTAATGTGAAGCATTAGATTTTCCTCCAAGCAAAAAAGCAGATGATAAATAGTATCTTCATCTCAACCCTGTGCTACCAGTGCCAGACATGGCATTGAAAAAGGTCCAGGAATGAAAGTTAGCCACCTGCAAAATGAAAGGTCACTAACAACACCAGAAGAGACAGAATCACAAATATGAGTATTCGGGAGAAGGTTTGAACAATTCCCTACCTACATTAAATCAAGCAACAGAAAGGATTGGTTTGGCCACATTGTGAGAATGCAACCAGACCAGATTGTTAATGCAACCTTCTACAGAATAACACCTGGAAGAATGGTGAGAGGTAGACCGAGGAAAAGGTGGATAGACAGCGTAAGCGAGACCTGCCGTAAAATTAGGGGAAAATGCTACTCGGGTCACGTGAGAGGCGAAAGATATACATAATGCGACACTGGGCTACAACCCAGTAGAAAGTGAGACGGCAAAAGAAGAAAAAGTGAAGCATATGCCACAATTTCATCTGCCCATTTTACATGAAGGGTGTTTCCAAGTATTTGCAATTATATACATGTTTGCTCTATTGTGTAGTGTAGGATTTAATTGCAGCATGCCTCTTTACAGGAAGCTTGTATTTGAGCCTTTGCAGTGGTTGATAATAACAGTAAGGTTTTTTTTATATATAATGAAGCATTCAGTTACGTTTCTTGTTCTTCGTACACTGTCAGACGCCAACATGTATTTGTTCGAAGAAAGCAGCTGTAATCCTGAGGCTGTCGACACTGCCATAGAGCTTGTCTAGTGTTGGCACTGGTGATGACCACATGTGCTTTCTCTGGTCCTCGTATGTCGGGCAATTTTGCAGCAGATGTTCAGTGGTCATTTTCCCTGTACCACAGGTACATTTGTCAGTGCCACCTATCTTCAGTTTATTGAATAGGTGGTACCTCAGTCTGTTATGGCCTGTGCGGAGTCTGAAGACCACGACCCGCTCTCTTCTGCTCAACTGGTAATAGGCATCATTTTCTGTGTAGCTAGTATGCTCTGTTTCCTATTTGGCCATGTATCTGGCCCTAATAAACCTTTTGGACTCTTCGTAGGTCACACTAGAATCTGGTTGTGGCAATCTTGCACCTTCTGTTGCCAGTCTACTGTCTCCTCGTTGCCTTGGATGTTACAGTGAGATGGAACCCATTGTACCACTATAGTTATGTTTAAAGATAAGGTAGATATGTTTTGGAACACCGCAGTATTCCATGCTCCTGAGTAACAAAAGTAAGGATTCCGTATTGCATATTAGGAATATGGTGTAAGGCCCATATTTTTGTTACCAACGGCACAATAAAGGAGATGTAGCCACTTTTACTTCCCAGACTTGCTATGATGCCATCAATTTTAGGCTAGGTTGGCCCCAGATCCGTTTGCGATTAAAACAATATTCTACATCAGTTGAGCGTTGAACATAGATCGTTTGGCTGAGCAGCCAGTGTGCTAACCACGTCACCACCACAGCTCCTGGAGTCACTCAATGACCATCTGTTAAATAATAGCGCCTCACTTGATGAACAACGAGATATATCTATTAAATAATAGCACCATGCCGCCTCCATATCCCAGTCTACCCCTTCCCTAAGCCAGGAGACTCGTGTCCTAACCGCTCAGCCACACATGCTCGTATTGACTGAATAAAGAATTATGAGAAATAAGTCCGTTTCAATCAGGAAATATGACAATAAGCAAATTTCAATAGCGAAGTTTGATAATAAGTTAGTTTCAATAGTGAAGTATAACAATAAGTCAGTTTCAATAGCGAAGTATAACAATAAGTCAATTTCAATAGGGAAACAGGCAGTTTGAAACACTTCCTTTTCAAGAGCACCATCTGCTATCCTATTCTCTTAATGTCACTTTCTCTCCTCCTTTCTCCTTACTAGTAGCCAAATGTGAGTCTGAAAGATAAACCATGGGAGACATGGGACTCCACCTTCTAATGGCCGACCAGATGGATTTTCAGAACTAAAGGAAAGCTATTGGCTACCTGGCATCAGGTACTGATCGGCCTGAGAGAATGCCAGGATTCCTGTGATGATGTTGCTGACTCCAAGCGCAACCTTCGTTAAACACTTTGTACGGCATGCTTGGAAAGATGCAAGGATCCCATGCTTTTCTATCTTTCACATTCGTTGCCATCTATTATGAGACTGATTGATTGATAATTGATTTCCCTTCTCACTTCTACTTCTTCGATCAGCTGATGCTATGCTTCTAGTCCGGTGAGGTTCATGAAGGAATCTGTGCATTTCAGGTTTTCGCCGGTCCCACGCAGCTTTTCGAGCATGGTTGCTTCCCCAGGCCATACTGCCTCTTTGGTCTTTGTATAAGCAGGGCATCCTGCAGGATATGGTCTGGTGTTTGCTTGGGTACTCCACAATCGCACGTGACGGTGTCTCTGAGACCTATTTTGTGGAGATGGACCTTGAGCCCACAATGCCCTGTTCTGAGTCTGAAGATCTTTGTCTGCCCATCTCTGCCAAGTTTGTCATCTTCTGGCTTATATTCTTTGTGCTGGTCTCTTGTGCTCCATCCTCATGGAATATTTGATGTGTGTCTTTGCTTCTTTATAGCTCTGTGGAGGGTGAGTTTGCATGCCGCCACTTCTTGCTTTTGCGAGGTCATCTACTTTTTCATTTCCAAG
Organism: Ariolimax columbianus; assembly: GCA_036924085.1. Classification (NCBI taxonomy): domain Eukaryota; kingdom Metazoa; phylum Mollusca; class Gastropoda; order Stylommatophora; family Arionidae; genus Ariolimax; species Ariolimax columbianus. The sequence goes on from JAVGWX010000019.1 coordinate 25,997,697, forward strand.
GATCCCTTAGTGGGCCGGAATCCACTGTAGAACTAGATCTGTTTTTTGGGACAGCAATCCGATGTTGTATTTTATTTCACGTGAGAGTCTGTCTTGTTTGGGGCTTGAGATGGCTTGGAGCACACTCCTGGATTCTGTTACAATGACAGTTTTCCTTGTAACTGTGTTTTGATCCAAGTGAAGCATAGGGTCCTCACTACAGCTGGCCCTTTATAGCAACCTTAAGCAGCTGATTTTCAAAAGCAATGATTCTACACGAGGTTGCTATCCCCATGCACAACTCTCTTTACTCCCCATGCACAACATGCTTGGAAAGTTACATGTTGCTATTCTTGTCAACCATGATACCACTAGGGTAACTATAAGACTACCCTTACAGCAACTTAACTTAACATCTTTATACTGGTTTTATAGTTTCAGTTACATTTCCTTGCTCAAAAAACTATGTACATCAAATCTATTTTAAAAGTTTGGATGGATCGTATTTCCTTTTTGTCCGATCATAAGCTCTCAACGCTTCTGTTCTACATTGTTCTGCGTAATAAACATTATTATTTATTGAGCATATTTTACATTGTTTTATGTATCCTGCATCTGTCATGTTTATTAAGTGAGGTTTACTTGCAAGTCTAAGCACCACACCTGTGTTCGATTATTTGAGATATCACACCTAATGAAGTATTTTTATGTGAAATGACATAAACCTAAGAGTAAAAGATCGACTTAGAATGTTTAAAAAGGTTGTCTAACTTACGGCTGTAAGGCAGTGAATCTCAACTTGTTTTAGAAAGTGCCCTCACCCTCCCAGAAACCATGGATAAATCACAAGGACCTCCTAATCTAAAGGTAAAAGGTGGGTTGCATGTTCTCAATTGTCGTCGGGATGAAGATAACTCTTCATGTACTAAGCCGCAGCTTATGTGAGGTAGGGTGGCCAGTTCCCTTCCTTGATGTTTATACCTTCCCCAACCCATACGTCAGGTATCAATTTACAGCTTGGTCAACTGGAGGTGTGGTGGTACCAGGAACGAACGACGCACAAATCTTTTCTATCCGCCGTGATTTCGAACCCTGGTGCGGTAGTAATACCAGTCTTAGCAAGCAAGCTCACTGTCGACGAGGCTACATGCTATCTAACCCAGCACAATAAGTGAAATTTCAAAAACCTGCATGCACTTTTGTGGTATTTATGAAACCCATTTTTTGTATGATTAGCATGTCCTTTGCAGAATGTCAATTCTTACAACTGCCAATCTATTAGGCTGTTATGAGTTTCTTGGCACGGTTGCAGTACAGTAGGTTGCCATTAGTTACCGAATGTATAGGAGCGGTCGCACCGAGAATTGAATTCTTATATTTGTCAAACTGAACACAGTGGGAATCGAACCCTGTGCAATGAGGTTGTGAAACGGATGTTTCAACGCTATACCACGCTGTCTCACAATACCGAATTTATATTTTTTTTATTACAATGCCAAGTTAGTACTCCTGTACGGAGCAGAACAATGGAGAACAATACAAAGCAATACAGATAAAACTTCAGGGGTTCGTTAATAAGTGTTTGCGAAGAATAATTGGTATTGTTGTTGAAGGAATGCCCACAATGGGTAGATTTACTCGTTTGTGCACCCTTATAAAGGACATTTAGCGGTGGTTTGTTGTAGCTTTCCTGACATCCCGAGCGTGCTGATGAAGGTGGACAGAGTCCTCCAGGCGGTTATACTGTGCTTGGCTTTACCTGTGTTTTGCTCACTACTACAGGGATCATGTCAATCCCCAGGCTGCCATAAAAACAACCCATTTCCAGGAAGGGTTACGAGAAAGCCAAGGTGAGGGTCTTGACGAGTTTATTTTGCCTCTACCCTGACTAACATGTCTGATCAGTATATTTTGCCTGAACCTGACTAACATGTCTGATCAGTATATTTTGCCTGACCCTGACTAACATGTCTGATCAGTATATTTTGCCTGACCCTGACTAACATGTTTGATCAGTATATTTTGCATGACCCTGACTAACATGTTTGATCAGTATGTTGTGCCTGACCCTGACTAACATGTCCGATAAGTATATTTTGCCTGACCCTGACTAACATGTCTGATCAGTATATTTTGCCTGACCCTGACTAACATGTTTGATCAGTATATTTTGCATGACCCTGACTAACATGTTTGATCAGTATGTTGTGCCTGACCCTGACTAACATGTCCGATAAGTATATTTTGCCTGACCCTGACTAACATGTTTGATCAGTATGTTGTGCCTGACCCTGACTAACATGTCCGATAAGTATATTTTGCCTGACCCTGACTAACATGTTTGATCAGTATATTTTGCATGACCCTGACTAACATGTTTGATCAGTATGTTGTGCCTGACCCTGACTAACATGTCCGATAAGTATATTTTGCCTGACCCTGACTAACATGTCTGATCAGTATATTTTGCCTGACCCTGACTAACATGTTTGATCAGTATATTTTGCATGACCCTGACTAACATGTTTGATCAGTATGTTGTGCCTGACCCTGACTAACATGTCCGATAAGTATATTTTGCCTGACCCTGACTAACATGTTTGATCAGTATGTTGTGCCTGACCCTGACTAACATGTCTGATCAGTATATTTTGCCTGAACCTGACTAACATGTCTGATCAGTATATTTTGCCTGACCCTGACTAACATGTCTGATCAGTATATTTTGCCTGACCCTGACTAACATGTTTGATCAGTATATTTTGCATGACCCTGACTAACATGTTTGATCAGTATGTTGTGCCTGACCCTGACTAACATGTCCGATAAGTATATTTTGCCTGACCCTGACTAACATGTTTGATCAGTATGTTGTGCCTGACCAGACGCTAGTCTTCCTTTTCAATAATTGGTATATGCTCGCAACACTTGATGAATGAAGACCTATGGGAAAAGAGCCAACAACAACCAATGGAACAAGAGATAAAATCTAGGAAATTGAGTTGAATAGGACACTATGGAAATAAGACAGGCTCTCACCCGTGCCACTTAACCACTAGGCCACGCCGTCCCCTCAAATTACAGTTTGAGATTTCTTTAAATTTGTACCCTATCTAATTCTTAAAGCACATGGGTCATCACCACCATCATCTTCTATCCACTTGTGTCCTTAGATGTCGTCAGTGGATAAAGGGTGTAGTGTTTTCTGTCATGTGCCAGCTTGGGGACAGCGTGGCCTAGTGGTTAAGTGGCATCGATCACAACCCGAAGGTGCTGGGTTCGATCCCCATCACAGCACCGGCCGTTACCCCGGGGAAGCAAACCCTTAGAAAATGAAGGAGGAAGCAGACCCTTACATAAAAATGCATGCTGAAGTCGGATGCACTGGGCCGACAGGCGCAAAATAAAAACCACAGTGCAATGCACACCGCCTTGGGGATAAGAGAAATAAGGCGAACGAAAAAAAAATTTTTTAAATGTGCCAGCTTTGTCGCTGATGTTATTCCGTGTTTCTTCTGTGTCTGACTGACACCATCTATCCATCTTTTTCATGATCTGCCTCCTGCTCTGCAACCCTGATGTCTGGTATTGTAGATACAAGCAGCTGGTAACTTTGTCACATGGGTCTTCAACCTTTATTGTCCCTTGCACCATTTTTACCGTTTGTTAAAATGCCATTAGAACCTTTCAAGATTGCCTGACTCAAGGGGGACATTACAAATAATATGTGTTTAATGTTAAATCTGACTTGGGTAATTTGTACAGTGTTTTACAAATTTAATCATCATCATCTATCCACTTGTGTCGTTAGACGTCGTAGGAAGGTGTAGTTTTCTGTTGTGTGCCAGCTTTGTCGCCGATGTTGTTGTCATTCCGTGTTTCTACAGTGTCTCACTGACACCATCAATCCATCCTTTACACGGATTGCCTCTTGCTCTGCTGCCCCTGATGTCTGGAATTATAGATACGAGCAGCTAGTAACTTTGGTTGCATTCTTGTCAGGTGTCCAAACCATTTAATTATTTGCCTTTCTACGTACTCCATGCACGGTGTAGCACCCACCGTCCGTCTGATTATTTCATTTCTTAATCTGTCCAGCCTTGTGACCCCCACAGCCTTTCTCAAATACCTCATTTCGTATACAATGATTTTTCTTTCTTGTGCCTTTGTGAGAGTCCATGTCTGACACTGGTAGCATAGAATTGGTATAAAAATACTATTTATCAACTGTCTCTTTGTCTTCATTGGGATGTTTTTTGTGTCTTAGTAATTGTGTCTTACAAATTTATAGCAATAGAAAATCTTGATGGGATTTAAAACTTGAATAAAATTGATGTTTTGAATATTCAGAACTAATTATCCAGCTAGACCAAAGCAAAATTTTTACATTGACATTCTTAAATCTCCCGTTGGTTGAGGACTTCTGTGGCAGTTTGGGTTGCTTAACTTTTACCTGTCATTGCTGTTTTTTACTCTATCTGTTGATGCTTTGATTACTTCCATTTTTTGGTGTTACAAAACAATTTACTTGAATAAATAAATTGTTTTCGTGGTCAGTTGTTTACTAGAAACTGCTGTTTCTTCAAATTAAACCCATTGTACGCTTATCCTTATTGTTGGTTTAAGTTTTATTTCCTATACTTCAAAATCTGTGTGTTGGTAAATCTTGGTCGTCCATACAAACACTATCATGTATGTGTGTGTGTATATATATATATGTATCGATGAATGTCAATTGGTTCAACTTTTTCCGCAGGGAGGAATTCTTCTTCTTACGCTGTCAGAAGTCGACCTTTATTTTTTCGAAAAAAGCAGCGGTCATCCTGAGGCTGTCGACACTGCCATAGAGCTTGTCTAGTGTTGCCACTGGTGATGGCCACATCTGCTCTCTCTGGTCCTCGTATGTCGGGCAGTTTTGCAGCAAATGCTCAGTGGTCATTTTCCCGGTACCACACAAGCATTCGTCAGTGCCGCCTATCTTCAATTTATTGAATATGTGGTACCTCAGTCTATTGTGGCCAGTGCGAAGTCTAAGACCACGACCTGCTCTCTTCTGTTCAACTGGTAATAGGCATGGTTTTTTGTGTAGCCAGTATGTTCTGTTTCCCATTTGGTCATGTATCTAGCTCTAATAAGCCGTTTTGACTCTTCGTACGTCATACTAGTATCTGGTTGTGGTAGTCTTGCACCTTCTTTTGCCAGTCTGTCTGCCTCCTCGTTGCCTTGGATGTTGCAGTGGGATGGAACCCACTGTACCACTACTCTTTTGGGTGCGGACTGCTGGCATAGTTGAAAGAGTACTGCTCTTAAATCATTAAGTTCAGGGAGGAATTCAATAACGCACCTCTGTTAATGATGCACGTCCATGACATATGTCATTCAGAACACTACATACACTAATAGATGCTCTCCGCGATAGTCATTCAAAAAGTATGTGCACTTCTGTAACTATACCGCTTCTTTAGATAGTCAAACTGTATAAAGCATTAGTTAGACCTAGATTGGAGTACTGTGAACAGGTGTGGAGTCCTTATCATAGAGGGGATATAAACATGCTGGAAAGAATACCAAAAAAAAGAGCGACAAAGCTGAAAATGGGATTCCAGAATTACAGTTATGAGGAAAGACTCAGAAAAACCGGCCTACAGTGTCTCGAAGAGGGATGAGTTCGTGGTGACTTAATACAGGTTTATAAGATGATCAGAGGAATGGATAAATTAGATTATAACAAGTTTTGTTCTTAATACAGCCACCCACAATAACAAGAGGGTATAGCTACAAGCTGACTAAAGAGAGGTCCAGATTAGATATTAGGAAATATATTTTTAGTCAGAGAGTGGTGAATGCTTGGAATGCATTGCCAGGGGAGGTAGTGGAGGCAGGGACAGTTAATGCATTTAAGAATAAATTGGATGCGCAAAGCTTTTAAAGCAAGGTGATGTAAATATAACTAGTATAAAGACGTTAAGTTTAGAATGATAAACTTCCACGTTGAATCAAGTAGAGTGCGGGATTTTTGACGCACGAATGTCGGGAGAAAACGGAATTACCTTAGACATCCTTAAAGCGGGAGGATTCTAAACACTGCAGCTCTCTAAGTTATTTAACAAGTGTTTCACATAGGAGCTAATCCCAGAACAATGGAAACCTCAAAAACTATACTCATCCACAAGAAGTGCGAGACTAAACTCTTGGAGAACTATCGCCCTGTCTGCTTACTACCGATGAAATATAAAATATGCTACAAAGTCCTTGTCAACAGGGACAACTGGATCTCTAAAAACCCCGTGACCACCTACACACAATCCACCAGCTCCTGGGGAGAGCCCATGAACTACGTCTGCTGATATGTCTACTGTTTATAGACTATGAAAAGGCCTTCGTGGTCGAAAATTACAAGAGGATGATCGAAGAAATAATTGTAGGCTGCAGTACGGACATTACTCTGCACCACCGCCCAATAACTGTTCCACTACCAGAAGGAGTGCAGCAAGGCGACACAATTTCTCCAAAGCTTTTCACAGCAGCTGTTGAGGACATCTTTCAACAGCTGAGTTGAGCAGATAAATGCATAAATATAGATGGGGAAAGGCTCATCCACCTAGCCTTTCCGGACGGCATTGTGCTCATCAGCCACACCACCGAGGAGGAACAACACCCCCTGAACGAACTGGTTGAGGTCGGACTACGAATGAGCAATAAGAAAACGCAATGTCAGCGAAACTCATACTGCCGAAACTTCGAGATCAACCTGGGAAATAAAGATGTCAGGGCCTACATATACTTGAGACAGGAAATAAATGCCACCTACATCCTAGACCGGGAAATCTGCAGCCTGGACTAGCTTCAATACTATAAAGCCTATACCACTGCAGCTGAAAGACACCGTGGCAAGGGCGCACATTTTCAATTCTACGGTCATACCAGCCATGATCTACGGATGTGGAATCTACCAGTCATACCAGCCATGATCTACGGATGTGAAGTGTGGAATCTACCAGTCATATCAGCCATGATCTACGGATGTGAAGTGTGGAATCTACAAGTCATACCAGCCATGATCTACGGATGTGAAGTGTGGAATCTACCAGTCATACCAGCCATGATCTACGGATGGGAAATGGGGAATCTACCAGTCATACCAGCCATGATCTACGGATGTGAAGTGTGGAATCTACGCATCGCGGATGTAGAGACACTACGAGTTACCCAGCGAGCGATGGGAAGATGCGTCCTCTGGATCTACCACAGCCAGATTCTAGTGTGACCTACGAAGAGTCCAAAAGGTTTATTAAGGCCAGATACATGGCCAAATGGGAAACAGAACATACTCGCTACACAAAAAATTATGCCTACTACCAGGGAAAATGACCGCTGAACACCTGCTGCAAAATTGCCCGACATACGAGGACCAGAGAAAGCACATGTGGCCATCACCAAAGCCAACACTAGACAAGCTCTATGGCAGTGTTGACAGCCTCAGGATCCCAGCTGCTTTCTTCTAACAAACTCAAGTTGACGTCTGACAGCGTACGAAGAAGAAGAAGATGACGCACTCTATTTCTGGACGTCATGAAGGTTGCGTTGTCTCGCAAATACCACTGGGCTGGTCACGTGGTGCGCATTCCAGATAACAGGCGGACACTTAGAACGACGTTGTGGTGACCATATGATTATACGCAACCACACACCCATACGATGGCGAGATGGTCTTCTGAGAGACCTAGGTCCAAAATGGTCCGACACAGTGAAAGATCCGACTGCATACAGGACATTGTTGACTACCTCGCACACGGCACATCCGCCGAACTGAAGTCGCGGATATTGTTTTGTATTGTAGTGTATTGTTTTGAATTGTATTGTTTTGTGTTGTGTTGTATCGTATTGTTTTGTATTGTTTTGTATTGTGTTGTATTGCATTGTATTGCATGGCAATGGTCAGGTAAACACTAACACCAAGCGGTGAAGCCTATCGTGCCAACCCATCTACCATAGGGATGTGGGTTGCTTTCTAGCCGCACGCAAGCAAAGAACCCGGTACTCATTTCTTGCTTCTTCTTCTCTTGAAGACTGACCAACAAATCAGTCAGCGACTATTACAATTAGTGGCGTCTTATGACAGCAAAAACATTTTACGAAAAATGGGAAAATAATTGGTCTTTTAATTAATAACAATACTCTTATAACATACGAGTACTATTAAAAATAAATGTTAGGAGTTTCAGCTGGGAGTGTAGTGCCGACCTAGCACATATTGAATATACCCCATTGGTCATTACACTTCATCCCCGACAGCAGTGTCTGCTATCGGACTTACATTTAGCTTTTATACTTAGAGTCAGGGTCAGGCAGAATATACTGATCAAACATGTTAGTCAGGGTCGGGTAGAATATACTGATCAAACATGTTAGTCAGAGTCAGGTAAAATATGATCAAACATGTTAGTCAGAGTCAGGTAAAATATGATCAAACATGTTAACCAGAGTCAGGTAGAATATGATCAAATATGTTAGTCAAGGTCAGGCAGAATATACTGATCAAACATGTTGTTCAGAGTCAGGCAGAATATATTGATCAAACATGTTGTTCAAGGTCAGGCAGAATATACTGATCCAACATGTTGTTCAGGGCCAGGCAGAATATATTGATCAAATATGTTGTTCAAGGTCAGGCAGAATATACTGATCAAACATGTTGTTCAGGGTCAGGCAGAATATATTGATCAAATATGTTAGTCAAGGCCAGGCAGAATATACTGATTAAACATGTTGTTCAGGGTCAGGTAAAATGCCGCATGTTGATGATGGTAGAGGATGGTGGTAGTAGTTGTTGTCTCAATTCTAACAATGATGGACAATCAAGAAGATTGTCTTTTGCTATCACCTCTTAACTCAACTCAACTTAACGTCTTTATACTGGCTTAGAAGACTACATAGTATGTATACAACCAATTACTTGGAACGTGGTTTTACCGATGTGCAAGTCCATCTTAATATACTCAAACACTAGAGCTCAGTTGACCCGCATCGAGTTAGGTGCCATCTATATCTGCTCTTAACAAACCACCTGGGGAAAGGTACAAACAACTTGGGTAGATTTTTACTTTGAATTTTGTCCGGCCAGTGGTCGTTAAGCCTACTCTTTTCGATTTCCAACTGCCAATGAACTTTTAACGTGCTCGACACTGTACACGGGTGTCCGATCTCACTACCCAGAGATCATGGAATTTTTACTAAAGATTTACGTGAAAAAAAATCCCGGTCTCTACCGGGATTCAAACCAGCGACTCCGACCCCCACATTGCTGACATCTTACGGAGACAACTGAATACCCATATTGTCCGTTGCAGTGTTTACAGTATAGTTTGTTGTCACTCTGTGGATGTGTTTGTTTAACGGCGCATGTTTTATTTGCAACTTGAAAATTGTAGTCTGGTCTCTTCCATTGAAATTGTTGATGCTTTATTGGGATTTTGTTAAGACATGGCTGAGCTCTTGCAGTACCACGCGTCCATTCATTGTTGACTGCAATTGTTGTAGAAATTGTTTTCAGTAGTTCTTTGATTGATAGGGATGCTATGTAATGGCTTGTTTGCTTCAATTTTTACTATTTTTTTAGCACCGTCTTTGCTTCGCATCTGTCAGATGGATGCAAATTTGCAAAATAAAACATTGCATTAAATTTTGTCAATATTAAAATTAATTGAATGCAAACGTTTTTAAAAAAGTGCAATTCTTCTACGCTACGGTTTTATTGAGGGCGGAATGGTGCGCAAATAAAACCAACACTGTAATAGGCCAAGCATGCTGTAAGAGACGACTAATGAGAAATAGGCTTGAGACCGGCTAACCCATGGTGCAGAAACAAATTGGCCCTAAGTTAAATAAAACGGTCTCTATATCCCATGGTAGACGACGAATGGGACGATGAGGTTAATGTCTGGTCAGGCAAAACACACTGGTCAGACAATGTTAGCCAGGGTCAGGCAAAACACACTGGTCAGACAATGTTAGCCAGGGTCAGGCAAAACACACTGATCAGACAATGTTAGCCAGGGTCAGGCAAAACACACTGATCAGACAATGTTATCCAGGGTCAGGAGAAATATACTGGTCAAGACCCTCACCTAACCTCCTCGTTGGTCGCCCTAGAAACGGGCTGTTGTCGAGGACAGCAGTCTTGCTAACAAGGTGAGGTTCGATGTGATCACCATAGTAGGGAGTGACACGCAGATGAAGCCAAGCATTGCACAACTGCATAGAGGACCCCTCTCCACTTCATTAGCACGCTCGGGATTTCAGGAAAGCTACTACATTCTGCCACAATCTGACCGTTTCAGGGCGCACAAAAGGGTTACCAATCCATTGTGGGCATTAGCAACCAACCAACCAGACGAGGAGTGACAATACAATTCTTATACCTAACCTTGACTTTCATGCATGCAATGATTTAGTCGATGCATTTGACACACTTTTGAAACGATGTGCCTTTGATAATTCTGTATTCTTCGTCATCTTTATCGCCCTAGGAGAGAGGTGAGGTAACGTTTGTGCTAGAAACATACATTTCCTGCAATCCGGTCCGCAGTCGGAATGATATGGATCAAACCTAGGAAGAGAAGCAAAGAGCACTTTTTAACAATAGCCGTTTATTTTAGTGTAATCAGTCTAATGGTAACACGTATGGTGTACTGGTGTATGATCCCGTTTGTGGCATCGTCGCGAAGAACTGAAATTGTCTTTATTGTATCTAGTGTGGCGCCTATATTGATGGCTCAGCCAAAGATGCCATTGGAAACGGGGGAGGAGGTATCACTATAAAACTAAAAAGCAAAGTATACTCAGCAGCATTTACCACTGGTAGACTCTGCAGCAGCTTCAGTGCACTGAGACAAGCAGCTGATAGAGCACAAGGAGCAGACAGAAAAGGAAGTAGTCATTTTCACAGACGCCCTCGCAGCGTTAATGGCGCTCAAGAGCCGGCACAAAAATGAGCTCGGTGCTCTGGCAGACTCGCTTGAACGCCTGTCCCAGTGCTTAAAAAAAAGCAGTCCAGTGGATACCACCCCACTGCGACATTCCAGGCAGAGAAGGGGGAATCCTGCAGCAGAGTGATACAGAAATCACATACAATGAGACAAAAGCATTCATCAGGGCAACGTATAGTGCAAAATGGAAAAAAAGACCACCATGGCCACATAGAAAACGATGCCTATCATCAACTTTCCAGGCGAGATCAGGTGATAATTTTCCGGCTACGCACAGTTCACAACAGACTTAGATACCAACTGTACCACATGTTCACGATTGGCACTACAGACCTTAGTGCATGCGGCAAAGCCGCCATGCAGGCAGAACATATTTTGCAGTCCTGTCCACTGTATACCGACAAAAGAAGTAGCATTTGGCAACAGCCAGTGTCCTTCCACGAGAAGCTGTACGGAAGTTTACAGAGCCTTGAGTCGACTTCTGCCTCCATTAGAGTCATTGAAGTTGAGGTCTGAAGACGAACGAGGAAGAAGAAAAAGTATAAAGTGTGTTCAATTTAAGAACAGCTCAGTTCAAGTGCCAACTCCGCATCAAAGGTCGGCTGCAATGGATCTCCAGTGTACTCTTTCTCTTACCGCAATGGTACAGTCTGAGAGGCTTTTTCCAGTCCATCTCCTGATGTTATCCACCCACTTAGAACGTTGTCTGCCTCTTGAACGACTGCCTTCCCCCCCTACCCTCCAGTATGGTCTTCAACGTGGAGATATGTCTTGTTATATGAAGTGTACAGAGCCTTGAGTCGACTGCTGCCTTCGTTAGAGTAATTGAAGTTGAGGTCTGAAGACGAACGAGGAAGAATAGGAAGCTAAATGACCAAAATAACGTAACTGTCTAACCCTGATTTCGGTCATTCATTCTCTTTTCACTCACAACTTTTCCAAAACCTCTAAATTTGTTTTCTACTCTTTCCAAGAAATGCGACGCAATCTTCAATATACCTGCATTTCGAAGACTGCAATGCTATTTTTCAACTTGTTTATTGTTCATGTTTCTACCCTATAAAGTAGTGACGAGTATACATAACACCTGACAATTCTCATTTTCAAATTCTGATTTATCTATTTGGATGTCAGTATGTGTCGCATGTTGTTGAATACCATACTGGCCATATATATTCTCTTTCTGATTTTTTTTCCCAGCTGCCTTTTTTTGTTATCATATGACCTAGATAGGAGAAACTCGGTACCTGTTTAAGTACTTGATCTTTTATTTAACTTTACTTAACGTCTTTATACTGGTTTAGAAGACCCTGCAGAGTCTGTATACAACCCGTTACATTTACATCACCTTGCTCTAAAATCTATGCGCATCCAGTTTATTCTTAAATGCATTAACTGTCCCTGCCTCCACTACCTCCCCTGGCAATGCATTCCAAGCAGACACCACTCTCTGACTAAAAAAATATTTCCTAATATCTAACCTGGACCTCTCTTTAATCAGCTTGTAGCTATGCCCTCGTGTTATTGTAGGTGGCTGTATTTAAAAAAACTTGTTATAGTCTAATTTATCGATTCCTCTGATCATCTTATAAACCTGTATTAAGTCACCACGAATTCTTCTCTCTTCGAGACACTGTAGGCCGGTTTTTCTGAGTCGTTCCTCATAACTGTAATTCTGGAATCCCACTATCATCTTTGTCGCTCTTTTTTGTATTCTTTCTAGCATGTTTATGTCCCCTCTATGATAAGGACTCCACACCTGTACACAGTACTCCAATCTAGGTCTAACTAAAGCTGTATACAGTTTGACGATCACTTCCTTGCTCCTATGTTTAAAATTTCTTTTTATCATACCTAACATTGCATTTGCCTTTTTCACTGCTACCTTAACTTGCTCACTCACCTTTCCTGTATGATCTATTATAACCCCTAGGTCCCTTTCCTTATCTATCTTTCTAATATTGTTTTCTCCCATTCTGTAATTATGTTCCATATTGGATCTACCCATGTGGATGACTGTACATTTATCTACATTAAACTCCATTTGCCAGCTTACAGACCATTCTCGAATTTTATCTAAATCCGACATCAATATATCCACTTCCGCTTTAGATGAGACACTACTGCATAGTTTTGTGTCATCAGCAAATTTTGCAATCATGGATCTCATATCAATGTCCAAATCATTTATATATATCAAGAACAAAATTGGTCCCAAAACCGAGCCCTGTGGCACACCACTTTTCACTTCACTCCACTCAGAGTACTCCTTATTTATGCCCACCCTCTGCCTTCTTCCCGTTAACCAATTTTCAATCCATTTGGCAACTTCGCCACCTATTCCATGTGATTTTAACTTTCGAAATAATCTTTGATGAGGTACTCTATCAAAGGCCTTTGCAAAGTCTAGATAAATAACGTCCACTGGCTCCCCTTTATCTATGATTTTAGTAACCTCCTCCATGAATTCTAATAGATTTGTTAAGCATGATCTCCCTCTAGTAAACCCATGCTGACTATATCTAATTAGATAAAATTTTTCTAAATGCATTACAATGTTTTCTTTGATTATTGACTCTAACAATTTACAGACTATGCTCGTTAAACTCACCGGTCTATAATTTGCCGGATCTGATTTTTTGCCTTTTTTGAATAAGGGGATCACTCCTGCATCTTTCCAATCCCGTGGAACAATCCCTTTTGTAAGTGATTGAGAACATAATATAGCCAATGGTTTTGCTAGTTGGTTTCTAATTTCATACAGCAATTTTGGGTGAATACCATCTTGACCTGGACATTTATTCACTTTCAACCCTTCCAATTTTTTAAAAACCATTTCCTCTGTAATACAGATTGATCTTAATCCCGCTGTATCCATGTCTCTTTGAAAAATATCTATAGGCTCTGGGATCTCGGAGCAGTCCTCCTTTGTGAAGACTGTGCCAAAGTACTGATTGAGCAGATTAGCAGCCTCCCTATTCTCACTTATTATTTTCCCTGTACTGTCTATGAGAGGGCCTACTTTGTCTTTCGTTCTTTGTTTATTTCTAACATAAGAAAAGAAGCTTTTACTGTCAGTCTTGATCCTCTGAGCAAGTTTTTTTTTCAAAGTCTATTTTTGCTGTTTTATTCGCTTTCTGAGATATGTTCTGCTTGTCCAAATATTTTACATATGTTTCTTTTGATTTACCTGCCTCTATATATTTTTGCCATGCTTTATTTATTGCTCTTCTACATTTCACTACAAATCTAGTTATCCACTTTTTACGCTTGGGGTTTACCTCCCTACATGGAACACATTCCTCTTTTAGCGTTTCTAGAACTGTTTTAAAACTTTCCCACTCCTGTTCAACATCTGTTCCTACAATAATATCTTTCCAGATTATGTGGTTCGCTGCCTCTTTCATCCTCTTAACATCTGTCTTAGAGTAGTCGTATGTTCGCGTGTTTATGTTTACTTCTTTCCCTGCAATAAGATCCCAACGGATGATTTGATGGTCACTTGAGCCAAACAGTTCCCCAACGGTAACGTTTTCAATCATATTTTCCTCTGTGGTAAAAACTAGGTCGAGTATGTTTTTGCCTCTGGTGGCTGCTTCTACATGTTGAATTAAAAAATTGTCAGTTATGCACGTAACAAAAGGTTTTGACTCTACAAGTGCTTCTGCCATATCCCATTTTATTTCTGGATAGTTGAAATCTCCCATTAATAATAATTTCCCTTTACTTGCCTTTGCTATGCTACTAATCAGCTCCTCATCTTCCTCTTTTTGACTTGATGGACATCTATAGCACACTCCAATCACTGTTTTTTCACCCCCACTTTCTATTTCTCCCCATACACTTTCATTTTTGTTACCACATGATAAATAATCTTTGATCGTTATATTAACAGACATTTATATCTACTTACATGGTTTCTTGTTACTTTCCCAATTATCATACTCTTTGTTTTTATTATGTTTATGTCTAATCAAAACTCTAGACTTATTGTGTATATTGTTGTCACAAATTTAGATTTAAAATTAAATCTTAAAATTAAAGGTTTGATTTTCTGGATTGTACTGATGAAAACCCGCCACTTTTAACCACAGACGGAAGTCAGGTGATCTCAGGACGTATTGGTCAGTGTGTGTATCTGTTTGTGTGTGTGTGTATCTGTTTGTAATGTGGACGAATCGGTCAGTGTATGTATGTGTGTATGTGTATCTGTTTGTAATGTGGACGAATCGGTCAGTGTATGTATGTGTGTGTGTGTGTATCTGTTTGTAACGTTTTCGACTGTGGCAGTTTTGTAGTACAGTAGTTTCGCAGTCCTTCGTGTTCGCGGAGAAGTGGTCATACTGAGAAAAATACACGGCATGCTAAGTAAAACAGAAACACATTATACCCAGTCCCGGAGTCCTAAAGCGGGGCTCTGGAGTCAACGTGGAATAGAGAATGACTTATAAAAACGATAGAAAAACAAATGGCGAGGTTCTGGAACAATTCAAAATGGAAAAGATCATCTTCAAGGAAATAAAAAGCAGTAAAAATAAAATATTGTGGTCATGCGACATGACAATCTGCTAAAAGTTATATTGCAGAACAAGAGAGCTAGAGACGGCAGAGGTGCAGATGGACAGACAACATCAAGATGTGATCAGGACACAATTTGGCCGAGTGTTCCAACCTGGCACGGAACAAAACAGCGCGAGATTCGTTCCCGTTAACCTCCCACGCGGAGGTTTATGATGATGATGATGATGATAGAAATATTTCCCAAAATTGGTAAATGTAATTTGACCTCAGCTGATAGTATGTGTCAATGGAAAAAAATGAATATTAAACAAGTGATCCGAAAGGATCATCAAAAGTTCAATGAATCAACAGCAACACATATACACCAAGAAACATTAGCTAATAGGTTCATACAGATACACACACGCATGCACACACTGGCCAATTCGTCCACGTTACAAACAGATACACACACGCATGCACACACTGGCCAATTCGTCCACGTTACAAACAGATACACACACTCATCCATACACTGACCAATACCTCCACGTTACAAACAGATACACACACTCATCCATACACTGACTAATACCTCCACGTTACAAACAGATACACACACTCATCCATACACTGACTAATACCTCCACGTTACAAACAGATACACACACTCATCCAGACACTGACCAATACCTCCACGTTACAAACAGATACACACACGCATGCACACACTGGCCAATTTGTCCACGTTACAAACAGATACACACACTCATCCATACACTGACTAATACCTCCACGTTACAAACAGATACACACACTCATCCATACACTGACTAATACCTCCACGTTACAAACAGATACACACACTCATCCAGACACTGACCAATACCTCCACGTTACAAACAGATACACACACGCATCCAGACACTGACCAATTCGTCCACGTTACAAACAGGTACACGTGATACTAAGATCTCATGATCTCAGACCCGCTTTTCAGGCTCTCAGGCTCCTCCGCCCTGGAGGCAAGCACAACGAGAAGAAAAGCATAGAGTTCATCAATAAGTCCGACGGCTCCATGTGCTCGTCATACGAGGAGGTAGCGAACAGGTGGAAAGAGCACAGCACGTATGCTCGTAACCACCCACCAGCAACGACATGTCCCGATCTGTCTGCTGAATCTCCGGATCATTCCTCAGATATGAAAACCAACATCGACCCCCCTACCATAGCCGAAGTCTTTGCTGCTATTCTGAAACTCACAGATGGACGAGCGGCAGGCCCGGATCACATCACACAGGAACTGTTGAAACATGCTATCGACCCAATAAGTTCTGCCCTCCATAATTTATTCCTGCAAGTATGGAGGACATGACACGTCCCGGCCGAAAGGCGCGATGGAATTGTCGTCGTCTTGTACAATGACAAGGGAGGTCGCAAAGGCTGCAGTAATTACAGGCCTATAACACTACTCTCGATACTGGGGAAGGTGTTTGCCCACGTGCTACTGGCTAGGCTAGACTCAAGCCTCTCTTGAGCACTAAACGTCCCCCAGAACAGTCTGACTTCACCCAAGCTTGTTCTACAACCGACGATATCCTTGCCCTGCGCCTCCTCACCGAACTGTATCAGGCCTTCAATCGCCCCTTGTACGCTGCATACGTGGACGAAGTCCGCCTTCGACTCTGTTGATCGGCCGGCTTTATGGAAAGCTCTCCAGGGAATAGGCACCCTGGCCTCTCTATTGAACATGATCAAGGAGCTACACAAGGACACCGGCGCGAGAATTCGATTAGGTGGCGCCCTCTCTGACAGATTCGTAACGACTTCGGGTGTCAGACAGGGATGTGTTTTCGCCACCAACATATTCTGCCGGGCAGTCGACTGACTCCTTGATCGCCTCAGCGCGCATCAGGAGGATACTGCTCAATCTTTATTGGTATCTTTTACGCGGACGACATTGTCCTGTTCGGCACAGACAGATCTGCGCTGCAGCGTTCTCTGTGAATGTTAGACAGTGAAATCCCTTCCCTAGGCCTGTCTATATCCAAGACCAAGGTTCAAGACCAACGTTCAAAATATCATTTCCGACACAGCGCTTCAGTGTAGTGTAACTCAAGGTTACACTGCGGAGGGCACCAACGAGTTCATCCACCTCGGTAGCATGATATCATACTGTGGGCGCAGCTATCCCGATATACCAAGGCGGATCGGACTAGCTGCATTCTTGTTCTTCTTCTTCTTCTTCTTCTTCTGCTTCTTCTTCGTACGCTGTCAGATGTCAACCTGTATTTGTTCGAAGAAAGCAGCGGTCATCCTGAGGCTGTCGACACTGCCATAGAGCTTGTCTAGTGTTGCAACTGGTGATGGCCACAAATGCTTTCTCTGGTCCTCGTATGTCGGGCAGTTTTGCAGCAGATGTTCATCAATCATTTTCCCTGTACCTCAAGTGCATACGTCAGTGCCACCTATCTTCAGTTTATTGAATAGGTGGTACCTCAGTCTGTCGTGGCCTGTGCGGAGTCTAAAGACCACGACCTGCTCTCTTCTGTTCAACTGGTAATAGGCATCATTTTTTGTGTAGCCAGTATGTTCTGTTTCCCATTTGGCCATGTACCTGGCCCTAATAAGCCTTTTGGACTCTTCGTAGGTAACACTAGAATCTAGTTGTGGTGGACTAGCTGCATTCGCTATGCACGATCTTTGACGTGTGTGGAATAATGGCAAGATCTCTCGGGACAAATATCCGCATCTACCAGTCATGCGTGGTCCCAGTCCCTCGTGGTCCCAGTCCTGCTTTACGGCTCCAAAACCATGACATTGCTGAAACATGACATGTCGAGACTGGAAGCCTTTCACATGCGCAACCAGTTGGGGTAACTGATGGTATATGATGGCATGACTACATCCGCAACGTTGAGATCTACTAAAACAGGCCTTTTCCCAATCTCAGAAACACTTGATCGGCGCCAAGTTTCTTTGTTCGGTCATGTTGTACGGCTGGACCAGGCAACTCCTGTCCACAAGATACTACAAAAAGTCGTTCCTCAGCGCCAAAAGTCATCCCCAGACCGGCTGGAGCCGATGAAGCTGCCGCCACCGCACAATATGACTCCAGCAAGTAGCAACCTCCTCCTCCGCCATGGACGAGGTCTGGAAACACGCCACAGCTGTGGGTCATGGCCGACTGACGTGACGGGCCTCAGACGCCTTTTCGATCGTTGTTATTATTCGACAAATACCTATTTATATCTTGGTCCACTTAAAGAATTGGTCATGTCATGTAAAAAACCAATGACTTGACCGTTTAGAACACGATGTTATTTAAACCTGGTTCATTAGTATTGCATGGAAAGCTCACAACCCCTAGGACAGGCGCTTCCCTTATAGACTACTCATTATGGTTTGGGTCTCAGTGTGTATAGTGTCTCAGCTCTGTCTCATGTATTTCGACACTGTCTACTTTGTCTATTAAGACCGATCCGTGAGGGACAGTCCCTGTCACAGATTGTACAACCATGCTGAGGCTGGCTTCCCGTGGTTTCCTGTGCCAAGAACACAGATCTGATAGACCTTGACATTTGTATAGCGAGACAGCGCATTGTTCTCTCAGACAGCGCATTGTTCTCCCAAGACAGGGCATTATTCTTCCAGACAGGGCATTGTTCTCCCAGACAGGGCATTGTTACCCCAGACAGGGCATTGTTGCATTGTTATCACAGACAGGGCACTGTTATCTCAGACAGGGCATTGTTATCACAGACAGGGCATTGTTCTCCCAGACAGGGCATTGTTCTCTCAGACAAGGCATTGTTCTCCCACACTGCCTTCTTCATGAGGGTCATGACGGCGATCGCCCTGTCAAGCCTACTGTCTATCTTCTTCTTGTTGCTGATGGCAGACCCCAGATATGTGATACTGTTGACGACCTCCAAAGTGACGCCATCAATCTTTATGGAGGGAGAAGTGATAATACCCTGTGCGCAGAAGTTTGTCTTTTCTAGACATATGGTGAGCTCAAACTGCTTGCACCCTTTGGTGATTCTCTCGCCCATTCTCTGAAGGGCCTCATCGTTATTGGTCAGTTGAACCGCATCGTCCGGAAATAATATCTCCATAACCTTGACCTCGCACGCAGTCGGAAACTTAAACAGCCGCCTATCTGACCTGGTGTGCATGTAAACACCGTCCACAGACATGTCATAAGCGTGGGATAGGAGAAAGGAGATGAAGGTCCCAAAAGAGGGTCGGCGGAAGCTCACATCCTTGCTTCACGCCACCCTTGATGGGAAAACAGTTAGAAGAAGATCTTTAGTCTGAGCCTTTCATATAAGCATGATAAGAAATTATTTTGCTACGTAGTTGTTGTTTTTGTTGTTATTGTTGTTGTTGTTTGTTGTTATTGTTGTTGTTGTTTGTTGTTTTTTTTTTTGGGGGGCGGGGGGGGGATCTTTACGGGAAGTTCGAATAGACCAATTCTACTAACCAAGTCGAAGGTCTTGGTGAGTTCTATAAACATCATATGGAGTGGATGGATCGTTTCTCTGCACTTCTGGATATAGCGAAGAGAGAACATCATACATATCCGTTGTCGATCTACCTACTCTAAAGCTGTACTGGGGATTCTGGTTATACTCTGTCCGCAAGCAGCCTAAGTCTGTTCAGTAATATGTGGTCGTAAACCTTGCCTACAACGTTCAGGAGCGAGGTCCCTATATAATTATTGCAGTACAAGTTAGTACAGACTAACTAGCTATAACCTATAGAGCACGTTTTTACAACAGTTGATAGCGTATCTACAATACTTTCGTGGTCTAAAGACGATAAACATGGTCGACTGCTTGACTAAGCCTATTCAAATGATCAGCCGCACATATTGGCCGTTTTTATAAGCCAATGACTTAATGTAACAATGAAACGTATGTCAGAACGCAATTTGTACGGGAATCATGAACAAGAAACGGGAATATTAAAACACAATATTAACAATCGGAATGGTTTTTATTGCTGACTGGTGGATTAAGGGGGGAAACGGCTAAGAAATTGCTGAGTTGGTAACTTATACATTGAAAGTAAATTCCTTTCCTCTCTTGATTACAGAGCTGAAACTTTCGATAAAGGGGGAAATAGAGTGAAAATTACAACGGGTGGCATGCAGAAATACTACGATGTGCAAGCAGAAATACTACAGTACACAAGCAGAAATAATACAGTACACAAACAGAAATACTACGGTACAAATGCAGAAATACTGCAGTACAAATGAAGAAATACAATCAAGAAAGTCAAGACTATGATCGAACAAAACCAAAGACAAAAATGTCGCTCTCAAAGTTACTTCGTGTCCAATTTGACTGGACATGTTTGATATTTTTCTTGGTATGACCACTTCTCCGCGAATATAATGGATTGGCATAATTACTGTACTGTAAAACTGCCGTAGTGAAAAACATTACAAACAGCTACACACACTCATCTATACACTGGCCAATACGTCCATATTACAAACAGACACACACACGCATCCATACACCGGCCAATACGTCCACATTACAAACAGACACACACACGCATCCATACACCGGCCAATACGTCCACATTACAAACAGCTACACACACACACACACACATCCATACACTGGCCAATACGTCCACATTACAAACAGACACACACACGCATCTTTACCCTAGCTAATACGTCCACATTACAAACAGCTACACACACGCATCCATGTACTGGCTAATACGTCCTAACACCGTCCAAAGGACTAACTGCGGTCTGGGGTGGAAAACCAGCGTGTCTTCGCTAATAGACTCCAGAAAGGCAAATCTTTAATCAAACAAAAGAGAAATAAGGGAGGGTATGAAATATATAGTTGTCAGTAGAAGGTAAGAGGGATGTGTCGCTTCGAGTTACGAACTCACAAACCTTGTAGATAACCCGATCGGAGTGCTGGTTTATCAAGAGCCCAGAATAAGGCTAACATTAAAGCCAAGTGCAACTTACTGAACAAGACTTCAACTTTACGTCCACGTCAGGTACCTGAAAACATATTCTGCTACAGCAGCTTGAACTTCTTCTTCTTCTTCATCGTACGCAGTCAGACATCAACTTTTATTTTTTCGAAAAAAGCAGCGGTCATCCTGAGGCTGTCGACACTGCCATAGAGCCTGTTTAGTGTTGCCACTGGTGATGTCCACATCTGCTCTCTCTGATCCTCGTATGTTGGGCAGTTTTGCAGCAAATGCTCAGCGGTCATTTTACCAGTACCGCACGGGCATTCGTCGGTGCCACCTATCTTCAATTTGTTGAATAGGTGGTACCTCAGTCTATTGTGGCCAGTGCGAGGTCTGAAGACAACGACCTGCTCTCTTCTGTTCAACTGGTAATAGGCATCGTTTTTTGTGTAGCCAGTATGTTCTGTTTCCCATTTGGTCATGTATCTAGCTCTAATAAGTCGTTTTGACTCTTCGTATGTCATACTAGTATCTGGTTGTGGTAGTCTTGCACCTTCTTTTGCCAGTCTGTCTGCCTCCTCGTTGCCTTGGATGTTGCAGTGGGATGGAACCCACTGTACCACTACCCGCAGCTTGAACAATAAGGGGGTAATTGAGATTGTGATCTTCTTAATAGTGAGCCTTCTGAATAGCATTAATCTACACTACAGCAAAGAAGACCCAGGCCCACCCTCTTCATTACGCACTGTGTAAGTAAAGCTACCAGAGAACATTCTCCCAGAAAAAGAAATCGTCACAAGTAGCTTCAAGCAATATCAAGAACCATAACTACCCCAACAACACACTTACCTTGGGAGACCCAATTGTAGCTCATCGATCCTGATTGTGCAGATTGTTTTGTCCGAAAAGGAATCACTTACACCGGACATTGTCTCCGACTCGGAGATTGTTGAAAGCTTAGGGACAATTATTCTGGTCGGCGATTTTCGAAGTGTTGCTATGCGAGACTTGAGGAATGCTGCATGTGACGCTTGTTGGACATAAAAAGGAAAGGAAATCAACTAAGACAAATAAAGAGTCATAATAGCAAAAGCTGACTGCTAGCGTCAGGGCAAGCGACCCAGAGATATCAAGACCCTTTTACACCTCCACGCGATCATCCTGGAGGCCTTGGCTTGGCTTCGTTCGTTCTCAATCTCCCGCTACCAAACCCTGAAAGGGCTTAAGTAGCAGAACGTAGCCCAGAGAACGGAATGCGTTGTGTCGTAGTTTACAGCTTGACTGCGATATTTGCACCTTTCGGTCCAACACATCCGACCTCAGCAAGCATTTTTTGAGTACCTGGTTAGCATTCCCTCTTCGATCCCTTCTTCTTAGCCAGTCTGCTCTGTTGCAGCCTTTTATCCAGGATCACCGCGTGGAGGTGTAGAAGGGTCTTGGCAGTTCTGGTTCGCTGGCCCTGACGCTAGCAGTCAGCTATGGGTCGCTGGCCCTGACGCTAGCAGTCAGCTATGGGTCGCTGGCCCTGACGCTAGCAGTCAGCTATGGGTCGCTGGCCCTGACGCTAGCAGTCAGCTATGGGTCGCTGGCCCTGACGCTAGCAGTCAGCTATGGGTCGCTAGCCCTGACGCTAGCAGTCAGCTATGGTTCGCTGGCCCTGACACTAGCAGTCAGCTATGGATCGCTGACCCTGACGCCAGCAGTGTAGATATGGATCGCTGACCCTGACGCTAGCAGTCAGCTATGGGTCGCTGGCCCTGACACTAGCAGTCAGCTATGGGTCGCTGGCCCTGACGCTAGCAGTCAGCTATGGGTCGCTGGACTACATCCTGCTACTTGAAAAGCCATGTTACTACGGCCTGGCAAACATGTCGGCAGCACATATACTTCAAATTCAGTATATGTACTACCAGTTTATGTTACTACGGCCTGGCAAATATGTCGACAGCACATGTACTTCAAGACTGTCCCCAGCACAGAGATCTGACGAAAAGGATGTGGCCTACGCACACTCCCCTAAAGGCAAAGCTGTATGGCGGTATTGAGACCCTGACAAAAAAGACAGCAGAATTTATGTAAGAATCAGGACTACCAGTTTAAACAGTTTTTTATCACAAAAGAAGAAGAAGCAGAAGAAGAAGAAGAAGAAGAAGAAGAAGAAGAAGAAGAAGAAGAAGAAGAAGAAGAAGAAAAACAGAGAACAAGAAGAATAAGAAAAGGAAGGAAAATTGAAAATCAAACTTGTATGATGTAGACCAGTAGCGAAGCGTTAGTAAAGACAGGATAGGCTGGGTTGTCCCAAATGAGTTTGAAGAATTAGAGAAAACATTCCTTTACGTAAAACAGACGGGAAATAAATTAGAAATCGAAATTGAAATGGTCATTTTTGTTTAAGCGTAATGACATTTTGACCAACACGTGAAGCGACAAAGTGAGTTTCTTAGTTCCTTTTGGAAAGGTAGGTGTTCGGCCTAACATAGCATAGGAATCAGTTCAATTGGTAGCTAGGAGACGGCCATTACTACGCAACTTATTCCTCACAGCCAGCTAGCCACAAATTAGGTCGGTCTTCACTGGCTGAGAGTGTTACATTCCAAGCACTCAAAGTGTGTTTTAAATGTTATTTCAGTATAGTTTTGTGATTGTGATTTGATCATGTGTTAAAGGAGAGGGTGATATTTATTTATTTTTTTTCAAAAATGAAACAGACGCTTAGACCTGATTTAGAAATACAAATGTAGAAAACTGAAGTAGTAGATCGACAGCATGAGTTTTAACTACGACAGTCAGCACATACAGGATGCATTTTTCAACATTTTTTTCGACATCGTTAAGTGTGCCCCTTTATGTTCATGACTCAGCTTACCCTAAAAATTATCATCACGTTTCACTATGGTGTAGACATACCTTTTTAAAGCCACGATGAGCTGCATGGTTCCATAGTTGCTCACGAGCCTCGTAGACTAGTAATTCTGTCTTCAGAACCTGTTCTATAACAGAGTCGGCTACACCTCCCCCCCCCCTTTACACATCCCCCACCCTCTACCCCCTCTTGTTGTTGGCTTTGACTTCGTCGTAATCTCGTATGCTGTTCCGTCTTACCTTCTCAATGGGTTAATACCCACCTTTGTCCAGATTGCTGAGTATGACATGGTACACCATCGTGTAGGTGTGGTAGACTTGGACAGAAGTAGCTTTAAGACACATTAGTCTTGGTTTGCGTTTCACTGTCCAATTGAGTAATCTACGCACTGATCACTCGATACAAAACAATTTGGTTGCAGTGAAGAACCCTCCACCACATCATCTTTTATCCAGAGAACTGTACTCCTGATGAACATACGATCATCATCATCATCACCACCATCATCATCATCATTGTCAGTCCCGTAACCTGAAAAGTCATTGGGGCCCCAATACTGCAGATTGTTGGACCAGTTCCCGCCACTTTATTGGGGCACCAATACTGCAGATTGTTGGACCAGTTCCCGCCACTTTATTGGGGCACCAATACTGCAGATTGTTGGACCAGTTCCCGCCACTTTATTGGGGCACCAATACTGCAGATTGTTGGACCAGTTCCCGCCACTTTATTGGGGCACCAATACTGCAGATTGTTGGACCAGTTCCCGCCACTTTATTGGGGCACCAATACTGCAGATTGTTGGACCAGTTCCCGCCACTTTATTGGGGCACCAATACTGCAGATTGTTGGACCAGTTCCCGCCACTTTATTGGGGCACCAATACTGCAGATTGTTGGACCAGTTCCCGCCACTTTATTGGGGCACCAATACTGCAGATTGTTGGACCAGTTCCCGCCACTCCACTCGGTATTGTGCCAGGATATTTCTTCTAGCTTTGGACCTTTCCGTCCACTCTTTGATGTTGTCTTCCCCTTTTTCTGCCTACCTGTCTTACGCTTACAGGTAGATTACCTTGTATGATCGTTTTGGTCAACCCTTTTACCATATTTAGTAGGTCTTTATATTGGCCAACCGCGCTCTTAATGGTGACCCGAACTGCTTGTATGCGCATCAATTTAAAATAAACCACAGCAAATGAGACAACAAGAAGTAGGAATAAGAGAGGAGGTCAGAGAAAATGGCTATACATATATTATAATAGCTTAACTAAAGATTTGAAGTTGACCAACGACTGTCGTTTGATTGAAGACACTTCAGTCGATGAATTAACAATGCACAGATAACAAGATTTTGAAATCATACGCGCGTCCACCCGAGAGTGGCCCCTGAGAGAATGGAGCAGGAGTGTGTACAACCAGCGAGCTACAGGAATCATAAGTATCTACACTCTTCGCCGTTTACTGAGAGGGACTGAGCAACGATAGGTCTGTTCGGAATGCAATGAACGTCGATTCTTAAGAAAAGCTACAGAACTAAAGATGCAAGTAAGGAAGTACATACAAAATATAAAAGAATTACACTGCTGGGGGTTGGAGAAAAATAAAAGGAAAGGAATTTATGAACAAAAGGAAAGGAATTTATAAACAACAGCGAGAGACATTTGTAAACAAAGGGAAAGTAATTGATAAATAAAAGAAAAAAATTGATAAACAAAAGGAAGAAATTTAGAAAAAAATAGGAAAGGAAGTTCTAAACAAAAGATTAGTAATTTACAAACAAAAGAAAAGGAATTTATAAACAAAAGGAAAGGAATTTGGAAAAAAGAAAAGGAATTTAGAAAAGAAAGGAAAGGAATTTTGAAATCAAAGAAAAATAATTCTGAAACAAACGCAAAAAAATGTGAAAACACAAATAAAATAATTTATAAACAAAAGGAAAATAATTTATACACAAAATAAAAGGAATTTAGAAACAAAAGAAATGAAATTTAGAAAGAAAAGGAAAGGTATTTCGAAACAACAACCAACAAAATTTAGGAAAGGTATTTTAAAACGGAAGGAAAAGAATTTATGAACATATAGAAAAGCAATTTTGAAACAAAGGGAAGGAATTCCGAAATATAATAAGTCAGGGGAATGTATCAAACAAATATCAAAGAGATTGTTGTTGTTGTTATTGATTTTGTTGTTGTTCTAAACTATTTGTGCTGAGCTCAGTTAATTCTTGAGGCTGTTTCTTTAGTAACGGGCTACAGTGGTTTTTCTTACAATCTGGGGCGTTGATGAGAATGTGAATCAAGGATAAATGTCCAATTCAAGATGGTATCCATCTAAAAATGATATTTGAAATTAGAGACCAACTAGCAAAACTATTGGCTATGTTATGTTCTCAATCCCTTGCAAAAGAGATTGTTCCAAGAGTGATACCCTTATTCAAAAAGGAAAAGAAATTAGATCCAGCTAATTATATACTGGTAAGTTTAACTAGCATAGTCTGAAAATTGTCAATAATCAAAGAAAACATTGTAATGCATCTAGACAGGTTTAATCTAATCAGAAATAGTCAGCATGGGTTTACTAAAGGAAGATTGTGCTTAACAAATCTATTGTAGTTCATGGAGGAGGTTACTAAAATGATAAATAAGGAGAACCAGTTGATGTTATTTGTCTAGATTTTGCAAATGCTTTTGATAAAGTACCTCATCGAAGATTATTCAAAAAGTTAAAATCATATGGAATAGGTGGGGAGGTTGCCGAATGAATTGAAAGTTGGTTAACGGGAAGAAGGCAAAGGGTGGGTATAAATAAGGAGTACTTTGAGTGGTGTGAAGTAAAAAGTGGAGTGCCACAGGGCTCGGTTTTGGGACCGATATTATTCTTAATATATATATAAACGATTTGGACATTGATATGGGATCGATGATTTAAACATTTGCAGACGACACAAAACTATGCAGGAGTGTCTCATCTATAGCAGAGATATATCTATATTGAGATCGGATTTAGATACAATTCGAGACTGGTCTGCGAAATAGCAAATGTCGTTTAATATAGATAAATGTACAGTCATCCACGTGGGTAGATCCAATTTCGAACATAATTACAGAATGGGCGAGAACAATATTAAAATTATAGAAAAGGAAAGAGACATAGGAGCTATAATAGAACATACAGGAAAAATAAATGAGCAAGTCCAGGTAGCAGTGAAAAAGGTAAATGTAATGTTGGGGATGATAAAAGGAAATTTTAAATAAGTCAATATGTTTCACCTAACCCTGCTGCTCGTACCATTCGCTTTCAATCATAATAATGTGTCCATTATCGTTGAATAGGACCACCAACACTGCCGAAGATGGATGTGACGGACAGAAAAATGCAAATATCGCAGTCAAACTGTAAACTAGCGACATAACGTACACCGTTCTCCCGACTACATCCTGCTACTTGCAAAGCCCTGTTCAGGACTTGGTAGCGAGAGATTGAGAACGAACGAAGAAGAAGAAGAAGAAGAAGAAGAAGAAGAAGAAGAAGAAGAAGAAGAAGAAGGACCACCAACATCGAACGAGATAAGCATTAGCACGACCAAAGACATCCAATGTTTGGACATCAGGTACAGAGTACAAGACTCAAACCCAGACGTAGCTTCTAAAATTTAAAAAAACGAAACAGACCAGCCCTGAAAGTCGCCGTATTAAGAGATGACATGAATTGACGCAAAGCCCCAGAGATGGAAATTCGGGAGGAACCTGCCCCCGGACATCATCTACCATACACAATATGTAAGTCACTGAATAGACTTAGAACTGGTGTATCGCGATGCAAGCGGAATATGAAGAAGAATATGGGTATACACAGATGATTACACATGTGACTGTGGCGCAATACAAGACCCAGACCACCTGATGACCTGCCCCAAATAGTAAATACAAACATCATCACATGTCAGACTCCATCCTTGAGTATGTTGGTACACTAGTGACTGATCAAGCCAACGCGAATGCGAGCAGTTCTATGACACGACTATCCTGAGCTACCCTCGCTGATCGCAGTGCCTGTTTGACCGCACGTTTCCAGGTTGAACGATATTGATCCAGCATGTCCCAGGTCATAATGACTTTTTGACAGCACTTAAGGGACTCCTTCAGACTGATGTACATTTGTTGTACAGCCTATGTCTTGTGTACTGCTTATTTTCATGATTCGTTTCTTTGTTTAACCTTAACACTTGGACATTAGGAGCGTCAATGAATCCTAGAAAAAGTGAAGTTTATTCTTGATAATAAAGACTACCATTATTTTACGACATTCCTTCTTTTGGGAAGGAGTTGGAAAGGAGTTGTGAACGAAAATTGACTAGTGCTGCAGCAGAAAAATATATATAACGGTGGTGCCTTTATTGGAAAAAAAGGCCGAAAGCCAGAGGTTCATAGATTACATTTTGTATGAAAACTGAAAATCGAACTATTGTCTAGACTCAAGTTTGTTAAGGTATCTTTGGGATTGGGACACGGCTGCAAACAGAACTCTTGTGATAACGCATGCAACCCTCTGGATGTTGTATGTAATTATTTTGTTATTGTGGATGCTGCCGAAGACTGATGTGTCTGGCCGAAAGCTGCAAAATTCGCAGTCAAACTGTAAAGTAGCGACACAACGCATTCCGTTCTCCGGACTACATTCTGCTACTTGTAAAGACCTGATTAGGACTTGGTAGCGGGAGACTGAGGACGAACGCTGGAGGAGAAGAAAAAGTTACTGTGGATGTTTTGGTATTGATATGTTTGCATTTGTTTTTATCGCCAGTTTGGAAAAAGCAGAGGGAAACGTAGTAGAGGAAGGAGAAAAAATACTCTATGGGGGATGAGCATGATGAAGAAAAAGGAGAAAAAGGAGAAGAAGAAGGAGAAGAAGAAGAAGAAGAAGAAGAAGAACAACAACAACAAGAACAAGAACAAGAACAAGAAGAAGAACAAGAAAAAGAAAAAAGAAGAACAAGAAGAAGAAAAAAGAAGAACAAGAACAAGAAGAACAAGAACAAGAGGAAGACGTAAAAGAAGAAGAACAAGAAGAAAAAGAACAAGAAGAAGAAGAAGAAGAAGAAGAAAAAGAAGGAATGAAATTATGAAACAAGACAAACCTTTACAACTGGAAGCGTGTTGCTCCAGAACGTGGCTGGCGCCCTCTTTGAATGGAGTCACTGGTATCAAGCGCATCTTCTGGATGTTCTCTAAGAGCTGCTTGTGTTTCACGTTCACTTGTCCCTTTGTCAAAGGCACCAGATTGAATATGAGGTCATCAAAAGGGCTCTTTACATACCAAGGGTTTACACCAGTGGCACCTTCTGTTGGTCCATAGATTATCTTTGGTTTGACTACACTAGTTAACGATAGCGTGGAGTAGTTGGTAGACTTGTCAAAATTGACCTTGACGGGCTGCGACCTTTGTAGCGTGTTGTCATGCTGCTGTTTGACACACGGTCGCTGCTGCTTCAGCTGGTGCGGTATGTGTTGTTCGCACTGCATGTCTTGTTTATGTCTTTGTATTTCTTCACTAAATTCACTCTTTTTTATAGCATTTGAATTATCTTTGGAGGCATGTTGTGCAATGTATTCGGTATTGTTGAGTGTGCTGTCTTGAACTTTGCTGCTGCCAATATCATCCCCACCTTTATCCCTGCCAGTTTTGGCATTCCCAACACACGGATCCACCTTTTCCGTATCTGCCTCTACCTTATTCTCAATGTTATCGGGCGTGGTTATATTTTTCTTGATTACCTCATTGTGCCGTTCAACGCCAATTTTTGATTGCACGATATTTACATTCATCGTATTATATTGCGTGTGCCCTTTAGATTGCAAACACTACAATTTTTCAAATATGCATCAGCGACCTGGAACGGGAAGCAATTTGAATAATTATATGTCTGTCTGTCTGTGTTTCTTTCTGGTTGTATGACTGTCTATTTGCTTGCCTGCCTGCCTATCTATCTATTTATCTATATATCTACCTATCAATCAATCTACCTATATATCAATCTATCTGTTTATCCACCCATTCATCTATCATCAATCCAGCCATTAATCCAATCCATCCATCTATCTATTAATCCAATCCATCCATCAACCCAATCCATCTATCCATCCATATATCTATCTATCTATCTTTCTATCTATGTATCTATCTACCTATCTATCTATATATCTATCTAAATATCTATCTATCTATCTATCTATCTATCTATCTATATATCTATCTATCTGTCTGTCTATCTATCTATCTATCAATCTATATATATATATATATATATATATATATAAATATATCTAATCTATCTATCTAATCTATCTATTTATCTATCTAATCTATATATCTAAGTATATATCTATCTATCTATCTATCTATCTCTGTCTCTCTCTATCTCTCTCTCTCT
The DNA here is from genome assembly GCA_036924085.1 of Ariolimax columbianus. Taxonomy (NCBI): domain Eukaryota; kingdom Metazoa; phylum Mollusca; class Gastropoda; order Stylommatophora; family Arionidae; genus Ariolimax; species Ariolimax columbianus. The sequence goes on from JAVGWX010000019.1 coordinate 26,028,417, forward strand.
CTCTCTCTCTCTCTATATATATATATATATATATATATATATATATATATATATATATATATATATATATATATATATATATCTAGTTTCCGTGAACTCCAAACACGACGGACAAGACAGGACTGAATACTTTCCAGATAGATCGGTCCGACGCCACACAAATATAGGCTTCTAAATAAGATATACGACGATAGCTGAGTGTAATGTGCACCTGTTGGAGTTATTCATGAGTTCCATGGTTAAGGACCAGACAAATTGGCTCCAGACAACGTCTGTATATGTACTGTAAATCACTTCTAACAGTGAAATGGGGTGACCGCCTTTGGAGGGAAACCTGTCAAAAAGAAACATTATTCAGACTATTGTAGTCAACAACGGATTTGATTTTCTAGCTTCGCCAAATCCATGAGAAGTGCAAAGAACACGACCAGCAGCTCTTTATGATGTTTCTAGACTACACCAAGGCCTTCGACTTGGTTAGTAGAAAGGGTCTATTCGAACTCCTCGAGAAGATCGGCTGCCCCCCCCCCCCCCCCCCCCGCCCCAAACTATGTAGCTTTATAACATCTTTCCATGCTGATATGAAGGGCTCAGTTCTATTCGATGGATCATCTTCAAACTCTTTTTCCGTCAAGAGTGTAGTGAAGCAGGGATATGTGCTTGCGCCGACCCTCTGTGCGATCTTCTTTTCCATGCTCCTATCCTACGCTTATGGCACATCTGTGGACGGTGTTTATCTGCACACCAGGTCAGATGGGCGGCTGTTTAACCTGCCCCGACTGCGTGCGAGGACCAAGTTGAGGACGGTGCTCATTAGGGAGATGCTATTTGCGGATGATGCAGTTCTAGTGACCAATAGTGAGAAGGCCTAGCAGAGACTGGGAGACAGATTCACCGAGGTGTGCAAGTAGTTTGATCTCACCATAAATCTGGAACAGACATCGGTCTGCGCACAACGCATTGCCACTACGTCATCCATAAAGATTGATGGCATTACTCTGGAGGTCGTCAACAGTTTCACTTATCTGTGGTCTGCCATCAGCAACACTCTCTCGCACAGGAGGGAGATAGTAGGATTGGCTTAGCAAGTACCGTCATAGCCCACCTGATGAAGAGAGTCTGGGAGAACAATTCGCTGCCTCACTACATCAAGGTCTGGGTCTATCAGACCTGCGTTCTTGGCACTCTCGTGTATGGAAGCGAGACTTGGAGGACTTACACTAAACAGGAACGGCGGCTGAACACCTTTCACATGAGGTGTCTACGGCGTACATTTGGGATTGGGTGGCAAGAGAGAGTGTCACATAATACGGTCTTACAGAGAGACAGCATGTACTCCATGTTGAGCCAGCGACGTCTACGGTGGTTAGGACATGTTTATCGCATGGAAGACGAGACGTTGCGAACGGATGAACTTTATGGACAGCTAGCCATTTGAATTAGAAGAATCGACTGTCCCACACTGCGATTCAAGGACGTATGCAAGAGGAACACAAAGTCATGCGACATTCCATCCGAGGGCTGGGAAGAAATTTCTCAGGATCGAGCTATCTGGAGACAGTCAGTTGAAAGTGGTATAGTGGCTGCTGACGCTGGTAGAGCTCTTCTGGTTACAGAGAAAAGGTAAAGACTGGAGAGATCAAGGAACAGCCAGGCCTCCTCAGTATTGTTGGACGATCTGTGGCAGGGACTATCATTCGCGGATCGGCCTTTACAGCCATAGCAGACAGTGTCGAAATACAGGAGACAGAGCAGGACAAAACTTACAGAGCGCATGGTCTATAGAGACTGAGACGCCTATGATGCTTGTAGTGTCAGCGCAAAAATGGCTGACTGTTCACTGCATGTGCTGTTTCGTGCATATATTAAATATATTATTATCATGTAGCATATCCTTTGCAGAACGTCGCTCCCATCACATTCCGCCTGAAATAAAAATCTGATCTATTGCCAAATCTCTAGCCTGCTCCAGAGTCTTGCCCAGCATTCTTTGACATCTTGGTGCCATTGCCTTCTTGATCTGCCTCTGTCTGTCTTATCAGGCACAATACCGTCCATTTCAGTTTTTTCAAGACCATTGTGTATTTTGATATGGCCAATGTATTTCAATTTTCTGTGCATAATGTAATTTATGAACTAGTTCGCATATATACCCAACTCTTGTAAAATATCTGCATTCCTATTTTTTTTTTCCTCGTTCCACTTTATTCAGAGAACCTTTCTATGACATTTCGACTCGAAGGACTCAAGGTTTGTGTACCTGTTCGTGTTTCACAGCCGTATGCTGCCACAGCCTGGGGTAGGAGCCTACCTTCTACCAGGTGCGTCAGCAGGGTTGCTGATTGCTGAAAGGCCTCCTAATTGGGAGGTTAGTGGGGAATATGAAATAAGCAACCGTGGACAAAATCTGGTCGGCAGGCATGTAGGCTGTAAGGGGGCAGCCCTTCCACCAAGCAAAGACACAACAGGCTAATCACCTGTTTGTCTTAACAAATGATTACAAGTCAAACCATAAAGAAAACCGGACTGATCTTGGCGGCGAATAACAGGCGAGAAATAAGGACCACGATTTACGGAACATGGAATATAAGAAAACCTCTACACCTCACGGTAGAAGAGGAGCGACTAAATAAGTAAGGAATATAAGAAGTATAAACGGGAAAGAAAATGAACTAATAGAGAAAATGAATAGAGCAAAATTGACAGTCCTGGCACTTACAGAAACAAAGAAAAAGAGACGGGGCGTTCTGGACCATGATGCAACATGTTACTCTACAACGAAGTTCCCATGACTGAAAGAGCCAGTGCAGGGATAGATTGTAAGTGGACAGTAATAAAAAAGCAAACATTAAAGGATGGAAGTTCATTTCAGTATGACTGATGGTGCTAAGTCTATAAGAGAAGGATACTGCAATGGATATCGTTACTGTGTATGCAAGAAACGAAGATGAGAGCACTGACATAAAAGATGGATTTTATGAGCTCCTTCAAAGGACTGTCTTAAATGACAATTGAAAACGACTGCTGAGATTCTGCAGAGAAGAAAATCTTGTTATTACAAATACAAGGTTCCCACACAAGCGTATCCATACCTACACAAGATGCGTGTCGGCAGGACGTGAATAATCCATAATTGACTATGCAATAATGATGAAAAGTGATTTCAAGTGAGGGAAAGACATGTTTAGAGGACCAGAGATAGGAAGCGACCACTGCCTAGTTAAAATAAATCTAAAAAATGTACCCAGCCAGGCAACACCCATCAACAAGCAAGAAACATAATAACACACGCGGAGAAAAGAAAATAATAGTCTATTTATCAACCTCCTCTTAATTCAAAAATGTTTTATTTATAAAAGCCTAAATGTATCTAAATTATTTGGCCTCTTTAAAGTCATAGCGGAAGTGAATTTCACTAAGGACGCTTCCGTTTGAACTTGTCTCTACTCGGTTTAGGACAAGTGAAATGGCTGGTCTTGTGCTAAATGTTGGCATCGGCTTATTTATTCTTGCATTTGTATGGATCCTAGCTCTTATAATATGCCTTACTTTTTCTAGATCACCTACAAAAACCTCGTAAGTTGCAAGATGACATACGGTTCTGTAATAATAAATGTAAAGTAAAAGTTGTTTTTCTCTTCGTTGTTCGCAACGCCACCAGCCGGCGCCAGGCAACCTCACAGTCCAGGAGTCCTCACATAACTTCTCTCATAACTAAACATAGGTGGATTTCATCAGAGTTGAATGAATATAATAATACATCTGTAACCTTCAAAACATGGGTTTACTAGAGGGAGATCATGCTTAACAAATCTATTACTAGAATTCATGGAGGAGGTTACTAAAAAAATGATAGATAAAATAATTTTATAAACGGGAGATAGTGGATGTTATTTATCTAGATTTTGCAAAGATCTTTGATAGAGTACCTCATCAAGGAAGATTATTTCGATAGTTAAAATCACATGGAATAGGTGGGGAAGTCCACAGGGCTCGGTTTTGGGACCAATTTTGTTCTTGATATATATAAATGATTTGGACATTGATATGAGATCCATGATTGCAAAATTTGCTGATAACACTGAACTATGCAGTAGTGTCTCATCTAAAGCAGAAGTGGATATATTGAGGTCGGATTTAGATCAAATTCAAGAATGGTCTGTAAGCTGGCAAATGGAGTTTAATGTAGATAAATGTACAGTCATCCACATGGGTAGATCCAATATGGAACATAATTACAGAATGAGAGAGAACAATATTAGAAAGATAGATAAACAAAGGGACCTAGGGGTTATAAAAGATAATACAGGTAAGGTGAGAGCAATGTTAAGGTAGCAGTGAAAAAGGCAAATGCAATATTAGGTATGATAAAAAGAAATATTTAACATAGGAGCAAAGAAGTGATAGTCAAACTGTATAAAGCATTAGTTAGACCTAGATTGGAGTACTGTGTACAGGTGTGGAGTCCTTATCATAGAGGGGATATAAACATGCTAGAAAGAATACAAAAAAGAGCAACAAAGCTGATAGTGGGATTCCAGAATTACAGTTATGAGGAACGACTCAGATAAACCGGCCTACAGTGTCTAGAAGAGAGAAGAATTCTACGTGACTTAATACAGGTTTATAAGATGATCAGAGGATTGCATAAATTAGACTATAACAAGTTTTTCAAAATACAGCCACCCACAAGAATAAGAGGGCATAGCTACAAATTAACTAAAGAGAGGTCTAGATTAGATATTAGGAAATATTTTTTAGTCAGAGAGTGGTGAATGCTTGAAATGCATTGCCACAGGAGGTAGTGGAGGCAGGGACAGTTAATGCATTTAAGAATAAATTGGATGCGCATAGCTTTTAGAGCAAGGTAATGTAAATTAAACTGGTTGTATATAGACTCTGCAGTCTTCTAAACCAGTATAAAGACGTTAAGTTATGTCGTATAAGACGACTGAAGAGGATTGTGCTTGGAACTAGCAATCTCATCATTTAAAACCATTCTTCTTCTCTGCGTTCGGTTTTGTATGCTCGTTTGACGTTGTATGCCACCAGATGGGCTGCCTCCATTAAGTGACACGTCAGTCGCAGGTCCTCAATGGTTCCCCAGTTTGACCTGTATATTTCTTTCCTCGGGCCAGGTCTTCTCACAGGAGTCTTGGTGCAGTGGATATGTTTGCAGGATGTGTTCTGGGTTCCTCTCTGAAATGTGCTTTGTGCAGTCTGTGCTGCTTTCATTTTATGCATGTGTCGCAGACTAAATATATTATATATATCTTATATATATCTCACCACTCTCTCGAAGCACCGTTTGAAAGATGTAGGCGACTCAGACCAGTCGCCTACATCTTTCCCTTGCATTGCCTCTAACTTTATTTAGTCATGTTTCAATTTACATCTGGGTAGACTGAGGTATTACATGAGCGTTTTACATGCCCTGTGACTTTTGCAGTTAAAAGTAAGTGGTCATACCTAGCGGCTTATTTTGTTAATATTCTAGTCCCTTAGCAAACACTGCCATCAGAGGGGAAGTGTTGGAGAATTCATTGTACTAAACCACAGCTTGTGTCAGGTAAGGTGACCAGCTCCCTTCATGCTATCCTTCCTTCCCTAAGCATTGATCAGATACCTATATACAAGTCCAGAATTGGACTATACAGCCACCTCCGGACTAAGAGCAGCATAGATAGAGCCTGACAGGATGTAGGTCTACCTTGCTCTAAATTACGCTTCCACTACCACCAGTCCCAAAAATAGGTGATCATACATTCCGGGGGCTAACAGATGCTGGGATTGACCTGGCAAGTCGCCAGTGGATATTCACCTGCCAAAAAGAAATATATGAAAACAAAGGAGGTCACACCTTCCCACGACGTCTAGAGACATAAAATGAACTGAAGATAGACAGCTCAGTTTACTGATACGTGCCAGCAGCAGAGTTGAACCCCGTACCTTACTGGAAAAAGCAAGTGCTCTACCACAACACTTAATCAGAGATTTATCAGGCTATAACTCACCGTGTAGAAGGATACCTTATCTATTATTATAGTATTTCATGTTTTTTCTTCAGATAGTCTCCTTATCTGTTCAGTATCTATACAAAAAACATAATGAGGACTGTCAAGAAAGACAAAGAGTATGACAAGTTTAACCAGTTCACAGTCGGTGGAAATGAAATACCAGAACTAAGATACGTAGATGATACAGTTGTCCTCTCGAAGAGCACTGTGGGACTGGAACAGATGATCCTGTCGTATACACTGAGGCAACCCTAGGACAATGAGCACTGACAAGGCAAAAACAGGACCTAAAGTTATCCTAGAGAAGCATAAAGTTCAGAACGCCATGAGTTTTGAATATCTCGGCTCGACTATAAGCAACAACGGAGATTACCAAAATAAAATAAGGAGAAAAATAGCTATGGTGTTACAAAGATTAACTAAAATGAAAAACATGCGACAAAATTGCTGTATGAAATTAGAAACCAACTAGCAAAACCATTGGCTATATTATGTTCTCAATCACTTACAAAAGGGATTGTTCCACGGGATTGGAAAGATGCAGGAGTGATCCCCTTATTCAAAAAAGGCAAAAAATCAGATCCGGCAAATTATAGACCGGTGAGTTTAACGAGCATAGTCTGTAAATTGTTAGAGTCAATAATCAAAGAAAACATTGTAATGCATTTAGAAAAATGTAATCTAATTAGAAATAGTCAGCATGGGTTTACTAGAGGGAGATCATGCTTAACAAATCTATTAGAATTCATGGAGGAGGTTACTAAAATCATAGATAAAGGGGAGCCAGTGGATGTTATTTATCTAGACTTTGCAAAGGCCTTTGATAGAGTACCTCATCAAAGATTATTTCGAAAGTTAAAATCACATGGAATAGGTGGGGAAGTTGCCAAATGGATTGAAAATTGGTTAACAGGAAGAAGGCAGAGGGTGGGCATAAATAAGGAGTACTCTGAGTGGAGTGAAGTGAAAAGTGGTGTGCCACAGGGCTCGGTTTTGGGACCAATTTTGTTCTTGATATATATAAATGATTTGGACATTGATATGAGATCCATGATTGCAAAATTTGCTGATGACACAAAACTATGCAGTAGTGTCTCATCTAAAGCGGAAGTGGATATATTGATGTCGGATTTAGATAAAATTCGAGAATGGTCTGTAAGCTGGCAAATGGAGTTTAATGTAGATAAATGTACAGTCATCCACATGGGTAGATCCAATATGGAACATAAATACAGAATGGGAGAAAACAATATTAGAAAGATAGATAAGGAAAGGGACCTAGGGGTTATAATAGATCATACAGGAAAGGTGAGTGAGCAAGTTAAGGTAGCAGTGAAAAAGGCAAATGCAATGTTAGGTATGATAAAAAGAAATATTAAACATAGGAGCAAGGAAGTGATCGTCAAACTGTATAAAGCTTTAGTTAGACCTAGATTGGAGTACTGTGTACAGGTGTGGAGTCCTTATCATAGAGGGGACATAAACATGCTAGAAAGAATACAAAAAAGAGCGACAAAGATGATAGTTGGATTCCAGAATTACAGTTATGAGGAACGACTCAGAAAAACGGGCCTACAGTGTCTCGAAGAGCGAAGAATTCGTGGTGACTTAATACAGGTTTATAAGATGATCAGAGGAATCGATAAATTAGACTATAACAAGTTTTTTAAAATACAGCCACCTGCAATAACACGAGGGCATAGCTACAAGCTGATTAAAGAGAGGTCCAGGTTAGATATTAGGAAATATTTTTTTAGTCAGAGAGTGGTGTCTGCTTGGAATGCATTGCCAGGGGAGGTGGTGGAGGCAGGGACAGTTAATGCGTTTAAGAATAAACTGGATGCGCATAGATTTTAGAGCAAGGTGATGTAAATGTAACTGGTTGTATACAGACTCTGCAGGGTCTTCTAAACCAGTATAAAGACGTTAAGTTAAGTTAAGAACACTAACACGACAACAATAAAGATCCATCTTTCCGGTGGCACCGTATCAGATGCAAGACATAGTCAACCAGGTGGCAACATACGGATGTGAGACATGGTCAACCAGGTCACAACGTACGTGTGTGAGACATAGTCAACCAGATCGCAACGTACGGATGTGAGAGATGGTCAACCAGGTGGCAACGTACAGATGTGAGACATGGTCAACCAGGTGGCAATGTACAGATGTGAGACATGGTCAACCAGGTGGCAACATACGGATGTGAGACATGGTTAACCAGGTCACAACGTACGGATGTGAGACATGGTCAACCAGATCGCAACGTACGGATGTGAGAGATGGTCAACCAGGTGGCAACGTACTGATGTGAGACATGGTCAACCAGGTGGCAACGTACGGATACGAGACATGGTCAACCAGGTGGCAACATACGGATGTGAGACATGGTCAACCAGGTGGCAACGTACGGATGTGAGACATGGTCAACCAGGTGGCAACGTACGGATGTGAGACATGGTCAACCAGGCAAATCCTAGGAAGAAGATTGAATCTTCAATGTCACATGAGAAGGCTCAAAACACCATAGGCAGTAAAAAAGAAAAACGCAGAAATCCTTCAGGAGCTGGATATAGAAGAACACTTGTTAGTAAACAACACAATGTCTAGACAATTAACATGCTTTGACCACATCAAACTGACCTAGAAAGAATGATGTCGGAACGTATGGCACATGGGCAAAGAGGTAGACCGAAGAGAACATGGGCAAGGGACATCACATATGTTCTGGGGTTGACATTGACAGAGATGGGATCGCTGGCCAGGGATCAAGTGTCTTGCAGGTCTGTTGTTATGTGAGCAATGTTCTGCATAAGGGCATGCTACATAATGATGAATCCAAGCCACCAGTTTAGTACAAACTAAACGTTTGCAATTGCCGCACACACACTAATGCAGATGAAAAATATGTGACATGACACCAGACAGAAGACGAAGATCCAACTGATAAGGACATGTCTTTTTCCTGTGGCAACATTTGGGAGTGAGATGTGGACACAAAAGGAAACCAGTGCAAGAAGAATGTCATATTTCTAAATATAGAAAGATATTGAAAATAACTTGGACGGAGAATAAATTGAATAGACAAATTTGGCAACAACTAGATATAGAAGAAGACTGGCTTATAAATAACATCACAAGGAAGATGTAAGGTTACATTGGTCATATGAAAAGACGCAATGGTTTGGGAAGGCAGAAAGTGGAAGGCACAGTGCCTGGGAAAAGGGGAAGAGGTAATCTCAGAAGAAGATGGTATCAGGACATTACTGACACTGTGTGAAGCGGGTCGTCTTGCCAGAAATTGGAGATATGTTCAAGGCTACCGTGAAGGAGACTACATTCAGGAGAAGTAAATGTCACATGGGTAGATGAGTGGCTTGGCTTCGTTCGTTCTCAATCTCCTGCTACCAAGCCCTTAAAAGGGCAAGTAGCAGAATGTAGTCTAGAGGACGGAATGCGCTGTGTCATAATTTACAGCTTGGCTGTGATATTTGCACCTTTTGGTCCAACACATCTGACTTCAGCGGGCATTTTTTAGTACCGTGTTAGCCTTTCCTCTTTGATCCCTTCTCCTTAACCAGTCTGCTCTGTTGCAGCCTGTGATCCTGGATCATTGCGTGGAGGTGTAGAAGGATCTTAGCAGCTCTGGTTCGCTGGCCCTGATGCTAACAGTCATGCGCTGCTCAGCATCTTGATCCTGGGTAGATGAATAATGTTGAGAGACTCGGTTGAGTCTTGGATCATTGATCCTAAATAACGTTGAGACAAAATGCCCATTATACATCTACTACATGACATTACAGCAACACTACAGAACACAAGACGCAAACTAGATTAGCCATCAGACAGACTCAACACAACCATCCCTTGTTTGAGCTCCATCAGACCACCCAACAGCAAACATGTTCTGAACATAATCAAGGAGATTCATTCACAGATTGTACCTTAACTGTAAGATAAGTATACATTTAATACACAACAGGTACTATGTTGCCAGGTGCATCATACTGGCCAAGTCCCCAACTTGCATCCTGGAAACTATGTTGCAGCAGCCTGGCCAATGTGTTGGGGGATCAACACTGTGATCTCTGTATTGATAAGCATACTGAGGCGTCTAGCATTATTCAACAGCCTGGTGGGTTCAGACCCACCTTCTTCATTATCCCTCTGGATATAAGAAGAGCCACTGTAACTCGCTACCAACCAAAATCATTAAGAGTGAATTCTGCAACAAGAGGAACTTTATAAAACAACAAATGTGTCAAGAATTTTGTGTGGCTATGATAGTATGTGACTATTTGAAAGCATTGCCTGTCACCGACAGGCTTACATATTAGCTCTCTTATACACAATTGAATAGATCTTCTATTGTGTATTCCATTTCATCTTGATTTCAGATCACTAGGACCTCTAGCTATCGTAACAGCCATTATCATATCAATCATTTTGATATTTATTCCACGAGAGAGCCAGTTCCCATCAGTTGAAGAACAGAGTGTGGTATGTATGTGTTAGCTTGTTTGAATGTGTTTGTTGTGGGGTCTTAGTGGTTACCTGATATTGATACCTGGGGACTAGGGAAGGAAGACTAACGTCTGGTCAGGCAAAATATACTGATCAGACATGTTAGTCAAAATCAGGCAAAACATACTGGCCAAGACCGTCACCTTGGCTTCCTTGTAGCCCTTCCTGGAAATGGGCTGTTTTCATGGCAGCCTGTTAAACAAGGTGAGAGAACGACGTGTTCCCCATAGAAGTGAGTGACATGCAGATAAAGCCAAGCATAGCACAACGGCCTGGTGGACCCCGGTCTACCTTCATCAGCACGCTTGGGATGTGAGGAAAGCCACCGCAACTCGCCACTTAATGCCCTTTTCAGGGCGCACAAAAGAGTAACCTATTCATTGTGGGCATTCGCAAACAATAACAACAAAATAACCAGAAATCGAGTACTGAATAAAAATGCTAATAATAGAAAGTCTTTAACTTTTGAGAAAGCAATCATTATCATGTAGCATATCCTTTGAAAAGGTCACTCTCATGACAGTCGATCTGTAAGACACTTAATCGCTGGCCAGCTCTGAATGTGAAGAAAGGGAAAAAAATATGAAAAATAATTGTAAAAGTTGATTAAGGTTGAGTTTAATCAACATTTTTTAATGGGTATGGTCAGATACCGTACCGAGACGAGAACACAAACGAAACCTACGTTACGACCAATATGCCTTCATCAGGGACAACAATACTGAACTAACAAATCAACATACAAGGAAAAAAATGGTCAACTTATCTGATAGTAGACCCAGTTTGTCTAAGCGACCAGTTGGGCCAGATGCTTGACTGAAAATGAAGGGGAGCAGTCAAATAAGGTGGCCAAGAGAGCATAAGAAGTGAAGGGGAATGCGCCGGATAAGCCAATGGTGGCCAAATATGGAAACGGCCAAATGGTGATTCAGGTGGGAGAACAAAAAAGAAGGTCATATAAGCCGGGAGGGTGTGAGATTAATATGGGGGGGGGGGGGCGCAAGGACTGATAAAGGGGGGGGGGTGAGGACTTATAGAAGAGGGGGGCAAAGACTGATAGAAGAAGGGGGGGGGCAAAGGAAGACAAATAGATAGGGTCCAGTGTGAAGGAAGAAAGCTACTGCAACCCACCATTTAATGTCCTTTTCAGGGCGCACAAAAGAGCAAACCTACTCATTGTGGGCATTCGGAACAACAACAGCCGGGCGACTACAGTTGTTGAAACCAGATACAAGAACAACTACCATGATCGAGCGGAGCAAGTGATACTGTTGCGCATGAAAATGAGACATAACAGATTGAATAGCCACCTACACCGGCTTAAATTGACTCTATCAGTTATGTGTATGTGAAGACAAACAGCACAGACAGCTGAACATATCATAGAACACTGTTATATGCTTAGCCAATTGCGTACTGAGCACTGGCCCACTGAGACGAACCTCCACACAAAGCTGTTTGGAAGCCTTGAAGCTGGCCCACTGAGACGAACCTCCACACAAAGCTGTTTGGAAGCCCTGAAGCTGGCCCATGGAGACGAACCTCCACACAAAGCTGTTTGGAAGCCCTGAAGCTGGCCCACAGAGACGAACCTCCACACAAAGCTGTTTGGAAGCCGTGAAGCTGGCCCACGGAGACGAACCTCCACACAAAGCTGTTTGGAAGCCCTGAAGCTGGCCCACGGAGACGAACCTCCACACAAAGCTGTTTGGAAGCCCTGAAGAACTCTGCACTACAGCAACCCTTATCCAGAGAATGAGAAGACGAAGAATTATGGTTTTCACTGGTTAGATTTAAGAGCCAACTTGATGGACAGGATAGACTATTATCACTGCACTTTAAATCACATGTGGTAATAGGTGACTAAGTATAGTTGTGCATGGGGCTGGCAATCCTATCATATAAAACAAAGTATTGACTCACCCTGGGGGGAGGCGGCTCGCCCTGGGGGCCACTCTTCCCCTGCCACTTCACTCTCTTCTTACCTCACTCTGTTTCATTTGACTCTGTCCTACAGTCATACTCTTGCACAACTTTCACACGCGCCCTCATGGTGAGGCCCTTCCATTGCACTTTGGTTGGGCTAGCTTCTGAGGGCGCACAAACCTAGCATAGGTACATACAGATGCACACATGCATCCAAGCACTGGTTTATGCGTCCTGATATCGCCCAATGGACTACGGTCTGGGGTGGAAAATGGCGCGCCTCCGCCAGTAGAAACTAGAGAGGCAAACATCTAAGCAACAACAAAAAATTTAAAAAATAAAACAAAGTTTGGCAAAAGCCAACTCTACAATAGCGCGAGGGCGATTTGAAAATGCTTTGAGGAGATAATTTCATTAATGTGCAAGATTTACACATGAGCTATACTCTTTCTTAAAGCTTGGAATGTCATTTAGCTGATGTGTCATTATTTGTCGACAAAGTTATCATCCTGGTCCATACACAAACGACAACATCTGATAAGTTGTTGCATCCGCCGAGGAAAAAAAATCAGACGTCTTCTCCTGAAACCAGGTACGCACATCCGCTTGCACCTCCTCGTCAGAAGTGTAATGATGACCCTTGAGATTTTCTTTCAGCTTCGGGAAGAGGAGGAAGTCACAATGTGCCAGATTGCAGCTGTACAATGGGTGCGATAAAATGTTGTCAAACTTGAGACGCTCCAATGCAGCCATCGTTTGTTGACTCGTGTGTGGGCGAGGATTGTTGTACTGAAGAATTGCTTGCTTGCCCACACGAACACCCAATTTCTGCAAAGTTTTCACATATTGATGAAAAGATGACAGTTGTTGTTGTTTAATGCCCATAATGAGTAAGTTTATTCTTTTGTACACCATGAAAAGGACATTAAGTGGCAGGTTGTAGTAGCTTTCCTCGCATCCCGATTATGCTGATGAAGGTGGACCACAGCCCTCCAGGTGGTTGTGCTATCCTTGGCTTCATCTGCGTGGGGCTCACTCCTACGGGGATCATATCATTGTGCCTGACTGGACTAGAATCTTAGTTCCCGGTATTGATGTGCTCCAAAAATTCAGTATGGTGCATCATCAGTTTTTCTTCCGAGGCGACGATCTTGAATATTTTTGGCGTAGGTGAGTTCTTATGTCTGTACTCCATAGACTGGCGCTTGTTTTCTGAGTTATAATGATGTGCTCATGACTTGCCGCCATTGAAAATTTGGCAGATTGCAGATTGTCTTTCTTTTCATATCGCATCAGAAATTCCCGACACACCTGATGTCTGCGCTGTTTCATATTCGGTGTCAGCATGCGAAGGACCCATCTCGCACACACTTTCCTATACCCAAGCAGGGCAAAGATAATGTGCTGGTCTCTCTCAATCAAAATCATAAGCATTGCTCCTGTACCTTCTGCTTTACACGGCGATTGGCAAGAATCAGTTCGTCCATGCGAGCTTGGTGCTGTGCATCCACAGCTGTAATCGGCCGTCCGCTGCGAGCCTTGTCATGCAGGTTCGTCATTGCTAGATTGTCGCCATTTACAGTCCATGCCCAACTCTTGACAGTACTGACATCCACACAGGCGTCACCATATACCACAGTTATTTTTTGATGCATGTCAATGGACTTCCGCCATCATGAATTCAATCAAAGCATGTTGCTTTAACTGTGTTTCCAAGTAAGCCGCCATATTACTGTCTGCTGTGCACACGCGTCAGATCTAGGCGCATGTAACTACATGCCCCTATAGTTACTTTATTATAAATTATTTTAACATAGGTGTCATGTGGCACTGTTATCATAGCTATAGCACTGTAAGTAAAACTTTTAAAATCGTCCTCGTATATATAAAAAATTATACAACGTAAAATGACCTCCATTTATCATTTCACAGACACAGGCTCTTTCTATGTTATGTTTCATAACACCAATTAACATGTCAGCTCCAGCGCTTGAATTTCTTCTCAAGTATTGTCCTTAAGCTGCAGACTGGCCAGGGTCCCATTGACATACAATAAAGAAATAGATGAACAGGGAGGGAATACAATCACAATGTGAGATTTGGGGTCTGGGGAGAAGGGTTTCAAAGCTGAATAATTATCTTTGTCGACACTGGAACCCCATTCAGTCAATTATGAACTTAATTTCTTTATATTTTCACAGATATATGACTACAGCATCATTTATCGCTCAAGCCTGATTGCAGTTATGGCCCTTTTTGTTGTGGTTGGACTAGCTTTCTTCGTGGTTAATCATGCCATGCAACCAGTGCAAGCCAAACCACTTCGCAAGTTTATCAGGTAGATTGGAGGTGTCCAGCCTACAGTCTTTAATCAAGATGGTGGCCCTTCAAGATGATTAATAAATCTGTTAATTATTTAAAATGCAAATTACAGTCAAAGTAGAAAAAACTACAGAGTTGGCTAAATGTCTGCACTATGTGTTAAATGAGTTACACATGAATACAGGTCTAACTTTCATGTACATAAAACTTAATGTTTACATTATATATATTTACTATATGTCGGTCAGTACTTATTTTGGGTTATAGACCATTGACAACCTTCCTCCAGCAAGTTTGCTCTTGAGCTGCATTTACTGCCTTTTTCCAGAGACCGGAGTTCATTTTCAGTCTCATCCAGTTGTTTCTTAGTCTACCTTTCTTCTTCTTCCCCTGTGGATTCCATGTCAGAGCCTTTCTGGCCACATTTGATGGTCATTTCCATAGCGTGTGTCCTATCCAGCCCCATTTCCCATTGATCTGTTGCTCCACTGATTGTTGTTGGCTCCTTTCCCACAGGTCTTCACCATGTCTTGCCAGCCTATTAACCTTAGTAGACATATATTGACGAACAACTAGACTTTCCTCTGTATTGTCTTTGTCGTTCTCTAAGTTTATGCTCCATACAGAAGTACTGACTTGACATTGGAATTAAACAATCTTGACTTGGTTGTAGTTTGTGAATGCCCACAATGAGTAGGTTACCCTTTTGTGCGTCCTGAAAAGGACGTTAAGGGGTGGGTTGCAGTAGCTTTCCTCACATCCCGAGTGCGCTGATGAAGGGTAACCAGGATCCTCCAAGTGGTTGTGCTATGCTTGGCTTCATTTGCATGTTGCTCATTACTACGGGGATCATGTCGATTCCTCACCTTGTTAGCCAGGCTGCCATGAAAACGGTACTTTTTCAGGAAGGGCTATAAGAAAACCAAGGTGAGGGTCTTGTCCAGTATGTCTTGTCTGAACCTAACTACCGTGCCTGGCCAGACCTTAGTCTTCCTTCCCAGCCTTTCTAAGATAATTCTATTGAATATTTTATTAGGTAGCAGTTAAATTCCTCTGTAACTGTTGAAGTCTGTCAGGTCTCCTTTCTTGGGCAGTTTAATCAGAAGGCCTTCCTTCTACTCCAACGGCACACTCTCTTCTTCCGAAATCCTCTTGAATAATTTGTATAGTACATTTCTGTCCTTCTCTGAATCTGCTAAAATGGCTTATGTTTCCACTCTGTCTGGGCTCACTGCTTCACCTCTCTTAAACTTTAATATAGATGTTCCTAGAGGCGTTGGTCTGGGTTTTTTTTTTGTTTGTTCCGCCATTGATGCCAATATTTTAACTTGTTTATCCTTGGTAAAGTGGCAGGACATGGTGAGGAATGAAGACTGGCAGGACATGGTGAGGAATGAAGACCTATAGGAAAGGAGTCAACAACAGCCACTGGAACAACAAATTAAGAGAAGAAAATGAGGTTGGATGAAAGGCACTGTCCAACATAACCAGACAGGCTCTTACATGGAATCCTCAAGGGAAGAGAGAGAGAGGGGTAGACCCAAAGAATATATGAAGAAGAGAATATGAGAAGGAAGTAAAATTGAATAATTACACCTGGAGAGATGCAGATAGAGGAGCGATAGACTTTGATTGATTGATATCAAAACCAATGGCAAGAAACTGACTAAATATTAAAGATGACATGAGATTGGTGTCAACAAACACTCAGCTGTCAATTTTGAAGCTGTTGTCTAGATGCAAACACAATAATGGATTGAATATTAAGTTAAATTTACTCTAAAAAATATTTTGATGTGTTTTTTTTACCCTATTAAAAATGATGATATGGGTTCTTCTGTATACAATAATTTTTTAGTGGGCTCGTGAAATTTGGTTTTCTGTATGCGATAATATTTTAGTTTGGTCATGATATGATGGTCTTCTGTGTACAATAATACCTAAGTTGGGTCATGATATTGGAGTCTTCTGTACACACTAATACCTAAGTTGGGTCATGATATTGGAGTCTCCTGTATACACTAATACCTAAGTTGGGTCATGATATGGAAGTCTTCTGTATACACTAATACCTAAGTTGGGTCATGATATCAAAGGCAAAGGCCGCCGTCCATCGTAGACGATGATGGCATAATTAATTTTGCTAGCGCTGTTTTTAGTAAGGATTAACTGCGCTACTTTTTATCCTCTCTCTCTCGTCTTATGCCGCCTGACCCCAGTGGCAAGTCAAGGACAAGATGACAAGGGGGCGACTACGAGATGCAGAGGACTCCGCATCAAGCACCTGCGAAAATGTCGGCGGAGTCCAGAGTCGAACCCACACCACCTGATCATGGGGCCGACTGGTTAACCACTTCGCCACGGAATCCCCAGTTTTCTGTACACAATAATACTTAAGTTGGCTCATGATATGGGAGTCTTTTGTATACACTAATACCTAAGTTGAGTCATGATATGGGAGTCTTCTGTATACAATAATACATTAGTAGGATCACACCCACAAGCATGTTTGTACCACCGATTTCATCTACTGCCATGGCCTTAGAATTGTTTTTTTAAACAGTTATCACTCACTGGTTTATCTGTTCATATAAAAACCTTTACTCATTCATTCTGTCCATCAGTTCTTGTTTTTGTGATCTTAACTTTGCTGTTTATACAGTCAGATGAGTTCCCATAGTGAACTTGACCTCATCAGCTCCGTACAATTTTGTGCCTAGAGTTGAATCATTGAACACCTAAGATCAGTACTCTGTCCACTATGCCAGCAGTCCATACCCAGAAGAATCTAGTACAGTGGGTCCCATCCCACTGTAACATTCAAAACATTGAGGAAGCAGACAGACTGGTGAAAGAAGGTGGAAGGTTACCACAACCAGATTCTAGTGTGAGCTACAAAGAGTCCAAAAGGTTTATTAGAGCCAGATACATGGCCAAATGGGAAACAGAACATACTGGCAACACACAAAATTATGCTTATTACCAGTTGAACAGAAGAGAGCAGGTCGTGGTCTTCAGACTCTGCACAGGCCACAACAGACTGAGCTACCATCTATTCAATAAACTGAAGATATGTGCTGCTGGCGAATGCACCTGTGGTACAGGGAAAATGACCCCTGAACATCTGCTGCAAAATTGACTAACATACGAGGACCAGAGAAAGCACATGTGACCATCACCATTGCCAACACTCTACAAGCTATAAAACAATGTCGACAGCCTCAGGATGACCGCTGCTTTCTTTGAACAAATTCAAGTTGACGTCTGACAGCGTACAAAGAAGAAGAAGATTCATTGGCCCACTGCATCTTACTTAACTGCCCATACATAGGACAGTTCTGTAATACATGCTCAGCAGTTTGTTTCTTTAGTCCATATTTACTCAGCTGGGAAGCAGACAGTTGAAGCATGTACATGTGTCTGTTGTGTCCTGTCCTGAAGAATGGTGATCTGTCCTTGCTAGTCAAGGGTGTGATAGTCACCGTTTGGTTTCCACATTTTTTTATTACGTCACTAACTTACCCATCTTTGAGTACATCAGTTGTCTTGTAAATCCATGAAATTGCCACAAAGCACTGATAGTTTTCTTAACCTGATCAGCATATCTGTAAGTTTCCACTACAAACTTAATATAACATCTACCATAAACAAACTAAACAGACCTGCCTCAGAAAAATATGTTACAACAACATAACTTTATCACAATAAAAAATGGAATAACCTTCTGAATCCATGTGAAACAGAGAAAAAAAATGTTTAAAAATTGTCTAAAGTCGATCTATCCATCTTGTTGTTTTCAAGATGGGAGGAAGTGGCCCCCATTTTCAATTCAGCCGTTTTTATAGCAAAAACCTGTGAATTTTTTGGGCAATGGGTGAGTAAAAGTTCAAGGATGTGATTTCACTGTCTTCTTGTTCACAATCTCCACCCCATTCTGCAAGTCTATCTACCTTCTGTTCTCCAATGGGATGAAGCCACTGAAGTATGGTTCACTATCTGGCATCTACCTTGCTTAGTTCAGTTCTAAGGTGCTGGAGCTTGCCACTTTTGAGAGCCTGCAGAAGAGATAGTGCATCTGTGAGGTCACTACCTGGTAGCAAAATTGTGGTTATAAATCATGTTTTCAGCTTGTTCGAGTGCTTGAACCTGAACTGTATAGTTAGAGAAGAATTTACAAGTTAGAATGCTCTTAGACTCGCAATGATTTTCAGGATGTGAGACAAAGATGTGCACTCCTTCGTTCTTGGCAGCATTTGTTGCTGATCCATCTCGGGTCCAGCAGTTTATATCTTGTGTTGTGATCATGTGATATAACATTTGTAATTAAACATTTTACTGTACATTTCCACATGTTGACTTAGTTTTTGTACTTGAAGGACATCATAACAAATTGGATCGAGGACGTAGTTTTTATACAGAACGGACATCTTAACTAAATTGGGTTGAAGAAGTAGTTTTTTTGTACAGAAGGGACATCTTAACTAAATTGGGTTGAAGAAGTAGTTTTTTTGTACAGAAGGGACATCTTAACTAAATTGGGCCGAACATGGGGTTTTTGTATGGAAGGGACACCGTTGTTTGTAATGCTGTTTTATCTCCTTACAGCTTTTGTCTCTTATCTGTCTTGCAAGGCCAGTATTGTTCTCCTTCTTCCTGTGTGAGTGTGTAGGATGTGTTCCACTGTAAATGTAGGCTTTCCACATGGAGGCCTGTCATCTGTCCCATTATAAAGTTGGCACTTGAGTAATATGCCCAGTTTTCAGTCTGAAGATGACGACTTGCTCTTCTCTAGTTAAACCATAATAGTTGTCTTCTTTTTAGAAGTAGGGGTGTGGATCAACCCATTTTCCCATGGCTTTAACTGTGCTCTTAGCCCCATTATACGACATGCTAATGCCGATTTAGGGGTAAGCTTCTCCACACGTTGCTTATTTGCCTGCAACTACATTGCCTTCAATATTGCGGTTGGAGATGATCCACTGAATAACAAGACGGGTGTTCCGCTGAGAACTGTGACATGTGAGAGAAAGGGGCTGACGAATGATAATTGGATTGAAGGGAAAGGTTTGGAACCACTGTTCTAACCACGCAGCCAATCTTATTCTCAATAGACTTAATAGGAAGTATAACATTTCAAAAACAACAAGCAAACCATCGTATAATCAATTAAATCCTTCTCAGATCACAGTGGAGCATCGGCATCAAGCCCCATGCCCACATCTTTCCAGATCTCTTTATATTATACTCAAGCTTTCTGCATCTTGTGTGTCTCGGCCTTCCTTGGTAACTCTTACTCTTTGGAGTACAGAGAAAGGTCTGCCTTGTAATGTTATCCACAGGTCTCCTTAATGTGGTGCTTACCACACATTTTTGGATCATGTCCCACCTCAAAAATTTGGATGCCCTCCTCTGGCATAAAAGTCACCAAACTTCTGAAAAATATTTGACCTCCAACTGTTTCCAGGGGTTTCAATTCAGGTTTACCTTTCAAAAACTCACTAAGAATATTAAAAAGTTCCATGAATCTTCTCATGTGAGATCCTCATCTCACTTCAGTGTGAAACATATTCTCCTGTAACAGCCATCTCACCTCGGAGAGAAGCACATTCACCAGTAACAGCCCTATCTTAACTCGGTTTTAAAGCAAATTCTCATGTCACAACCCTATCTCACCTCAGTCTAAAGCACATTCACCTGTAACAGCCCTATCTCACCTCAGTGTGAAGCACATTCCTCTGTCGCGCCCCCGCCCCCCCCCCCCCCCATCTCACCACTGTGTGAAGAACATTCCCCTGTAACATCCCCATCTCATCTCACCTCGCCGTATAGCACATTTACCTGTAACAGCCCCATCTCACTTCCGTGTGAAACACATTCCTCTGTAACAACTTCATCTCACCTCCGTGTGAAACATTCCTTTGTAACAGCCTCATCTCACCTCACCGTGAAGCACATTCCCCTGTAACAGCCTCATCTCACCTCCGTGTGAAACACATTCCTTTGTAACAACTTCATCTCACCTCGCCGTGAAGCACATTCCCCTGTAACAATCTCACCTCGTTGTGAAGCACATTCCCCTGTAACAGCCCCATCTCGCCGTGAAACACACTCCTCTGTAACAGCCCCATCTCACCTCAGTGTGAAGCACATTACCCTGTAACAGTCCCATCTCGCCTCAGTGTGAATCACACTCCCTGTAACAGCCCCATCTCACCTCGGTGTGAAGCACACTCCCTGTAACAGCCCCATCTCGCCGTAAAGCACACACCCCTGTAACAGCCCCATCTCACCTCAGTGTGAAGCAAGAGTTTTACATTGCAGCATGTTTAACCTCACAAAATTGTTTTAAGAGACGCTCACATAAGCATTAGTTTGATACATTTTATAACTGAAATCAATATCATATTTAAACCAAGTGAACGTTCTATGAAAACTATATTTTCTCACTGAAAATCACAATGAACAAGCAACGTTTGAGGATTCTCTCCCTTCGTTAATTTCTTTTGACGCCCCCTTTTCTTTCCATCATATAAGGAGCACTGTATGTTGCACAATATGTAATAATTGTTATTAATAACAAGAAGCTTGTCATAAGTCTATACCCTGACCAGGAAGGAGTAGGAGAAGAAAGTTGAAATTTAGCACATAGTGCTTATTCCTTCTCAATGTAGCCACCACCTGAATTTACACATTTTCCGCCATCTCTGCGTGACCTTGAAAAGACCTTCAGAATAAAGTAACCTATTTTTCGAACTAAACCAGTTATCACAAGCCAGTATGACATCTTCGACACTGTCAAAATGATTTCCTTTCAGCTGTTTTTTTTAAGCTTTGGGAAAAGTAAAAAATCTGGGTCATAATGGTGAACCCAAGTTTCATCTACTGTCAGCTTGGTCGGAAACATGTTTTTCGACCGACACATTTTAAGCAGCTGGCAAAAGCAATCACCCTTTGTTTGTTTCTGTTCACATGTCAAGCATACGCGGCGCCCAGTGGGCACACACTTTTCTCATGTTCAGTCTGTTGTGTAAAATTCTAAAAACTGTACTTTCATTCAGTTTTGCTGATCTAGATATCTCTGCAATTGTCATTTTTCTATCCTGGTCAATGATTTTCTTCACTCTTGCAACATTTTCATCGCTGCACTCTGAGGATGGTCTTCCTGATCTTGAAAGATCAGCAACATGGGAACGGTCACACTTAAACACCAGTTTTTTTACAGAAGCATACGAAAGGCAGAATTCCTCAAACAATGGTTCCATATCCCAGTGTATTTCTGTAGGTGTTTTTCCCTTACAACATCAAGAATTGTATCACAATTCTGGCCTCTGATTTCTCCTTTATTCTGGACACACCGTTAGAATAGCAGATCCGGTCAATAAAGTGTGTTGCGCCATGCACCATACCAGGTAAACTCTTCGAGGAGGGAAATTCATACTTCTCAAGTCCAGTACAAATTGAATGAGCTACATATGTGCCAAATTTCTACTTTCTCCTCCTACTCCTTCATAGTCAGGGTAAAGAATTATGACAAGCCCCTTCTATGAGCTATATATTTTTTAGTTTATTGTATATATCAATGGCTGTAGTCAATCAAACCACCTCGCTCGTCGCAATGTTTAGTCCATTGACAACATAACGCCAGCATACACGTCGTGTTCTCTTCTTTCTTCCTCTCTCCGTGTGTAATCATTTGGCTTGGCTTGGCTTGGCTTTGTTCGTTCTAACGACTAGCCAGCGCCAAGACTTAACCTGCACGTCTCGGTCTATTGATGCATGGCCGGTTATATCCAACAGTTCGGTGTTTGAAATCATATCGTTCAATTTCAGCTCGTCAATTCTGCGCCTACACGGATCTATGAATGTTTGAGGTTTTTAAAAAAAGACATAATGGCCAACACTAATATTATTTTCAAGAATATTTACGACAAATGACATACTCGTGTATGATTGATTGATTGATTGATTGATTCACATGCACGTTTAAAGTGAAGACCTTGTCCTTTTACTTGAATTGTGTATACACACATTTGCTGTGGTCGTTTCAATGGCAATGGATTTGACATGCTAGCCTCATGCACAACTCTCTTGAGTCGACTGTTACGAATTCCTTGAAGAACTACACTCTGGTGAGATCCTCGTGTGCTAAACAGAAAAGGGGGGTTGGACGTGAGAGTTATTGATGTACCCAAATGTTCAGATGAGATCGAATAGATAGCAGATCTATTCTGTTCTGTTCCTAGCAATCGATGTCACTGCATTCTGGGGAAACGTATAGGTGGTCAATCTATCCCAGCAAATAGCAAACAGCGTGGGCACTGACGGTTTATGTCGCCTGTTGGTTTGATCTGCTACGTCTTCTGGTGCATTCGACGCAGCTCGAACCTCACTTGATTTCATAGTTTTATTGTATGTGAATTGTCAATTCATCTTGTGTATTTTGTCATCATCAAACAGGCGGTCATAGAAAAGCTTTAAGGTGACATTCTTGTCTATACCTAGTGTGCCAGGATGTTGGCGCTTTCGTTGTTTACACCCCAGAATGATGAGAATAGTAAATCCACCCCAGCCCCTGGAAGTTTGAGCCTATTACAGTGCCATCCACTCAGCCCTTCTGTATCTTCCGGAGAGCCCTGATGCCTTGCAGGATACTTGTTCACGGGGATGGCTTCGAGGGTAGACCTGAGGAAGAATCTGCATCCTGTGGTATCCTCAGTCGTCTCTATTACGTGTTGCCACGGGTAACTCAGAGCGATGGCACATAGTTGACAAACTTCTTCACTTTAATCCAAATCACCACACTATTTCAGCATTCAGAGCAAAAGGAAACGATTGTCCACACGGCTAAACAGAGACATTTGTCTTCATCACAAGTAATGGACAAACATTACCTTCCGAAGTAAGAATTGGCAGTCTGACACGAAGCATGTTCTTGTTAAAGACGTGTCTGATAGTTATCTCAGGGCTGAGATCACTGCCTGTAATTGTATTCTAGTGCTGGCGGTCGTGGTTCTGCATGCATACTCCGCTCACCGACAACCTGACCTCTCTAGCAAATGAAGACGTATACCGATATCTCACTGCCTAGAAACTATCCATTTGAAAAAGTGAAGAAATAGTAATTTTTTTTTAAATACTAATAAAAACTTACAAAACAAAACCTGATTTCTGAATAGAGCGTGTGAGGGATAGAACAGTTCGGCGCTTCTATTTCTCTCACCTCAAACAGATGGGGTTTCACTTCCTATCAAGTCAGCCCATATTTATTTACAGTTATTTACAGTTGTGCAAGGCAAATCAACGA
Organism: Ariolimax columbianus; assembly: GCA_036924085.1. Taxonomy (NCBI): domain Eukaryota; kingdom Metazoa; phylum Mollusca; class Gastropoda; order Stylommatophora; family Arionidae; genus Ariolimax; species Ariolimax columbianus. The sequence goes on from JAVGWX010000019.1 coordinate 26,052,510, forward strand.
GGAAGGGAACTGCTTATCCATCCTAAATAAAGCTGTGACCTACAGCATTGAAGTCTCAAACATTTCATCCTTGACGGCAGTTTTTGTATGATATAAAATATGTTACTTCCACCTTCTGAAGAGATTGTTTGGACAATTCAATTCACGTGCTGTGTCCGCAACGAAGGTTGGCTGCAGTGGACCTCCAATATCATTTGACTGTCTTGATGGTACACTCTGCCAGACTGACATTAGTTCATCTTTTGGTGTTGCTCTCCCACTAATATCGCTGACTGTCTCTTGTCCGCAGACCTTCAACCTTCCACTCCAGTATTGTTTTCAATAAGATATTGTGTCTTTTTATATGACCAAAATATTTGACTTGCCTATTTTTAACGCCTGTCAAAAGTCCTCTACCAATGACAACTCTCGCCAGGAGATCGATGTTTGTTTGTTTCTCTTTCCACGACATGCGACACATTCCGATGGCCTATATTTTGTTTCCCAGCTGTTTGTTTAAAGTCAATGTTACAGTGTTTCTGTACAGTATAATAATGTTGAATATATATATATTGAGTCTCACTTTTAATGTAGATGTGATTTGGATGCCAATACCTTCTTCGTCATATTAGATGCACGTTTGACCATTCCTAATCTCTTCTTCACTTCCCTTTCACACCTACTATCTTCTGTCTTTTTTTTTGTCGTCTCACGTTCTACCGAATTATAGCACTTTGTCGTGTTATGTATTTGTCTTTCGCCTCTCGGGTGGCTCGAGTAACATCTATCATCGTTTGTCCCAGAAACAAATAGTTCTCTACCTGTCCCAGTATCAAGCCGCTCACTCTGGTATTAGTTTTAGGCTGCACATTTATTTTGGTAAATAACATTACCTTTGTTTTATTTTTTAACGTTAATCTAAACCATATTCAATACTTCTGGTGCTGACTATTTCCACAAACTTTGAAGAGAATGGTTGGACATAGTATACCCGAATTTACAAGAATATGCTTCACCTGATCACGCGGCATGCTTTTAGAGATCACGCGACCTGTATCTGTTACTGTCGTGAAAGAAAGTTCTCAAATCTGTGTCACTTCAATAGTGAATATTGCAGTGCTTTCTTTCTCTGTCTAATATTTAATGCTGATGGTTTTGTGGTAGCTAAACACCATGCAATGTTATTTGTTAGGTTCACTTCAATTCGTACTTTTAATATGCTGATTTAGGTGTGAAATTCGACATGAAAAGGCATGCTTTTTTACGCCTATTTACAAAACGGATAGTTAGATGGAACGCTTGGCTTGAATTCTTTCCCCTGGATTATTGAAAGTTCTTTTAACTATTAATAGTGTTTGCTTTTGTGATAGGTCAATATCTACTATCTGTAAAAAAGGTGGCAGCTGTTATGTTATACAGATCCCATATCATTGGCCTCCTGGCAGGCGTATATGTGACCATGACATCTGGGAGTCAAGAAGCTAAAGAGGCCGAAACACTTGCTCACAGCTACTGATGACCAGGTCATATCCTTTTGCATTGCCCTGCATAAATTGTTATATCGCTAATGGTCCTGGAGCTCGCTGGTTGTATGCATTAGTGATATTCCTGTCAGGTAGGGTGGGGGGAGGGGAGGGGGTCGTCCGGGTAGGGAGGAGTGGCGTCTTTGTCAGTGGCATGGCTCAAAAACCAGACTTCATGGATCAGCTATATTGTACCCTTATAGGAAGTAAATCTATTTTAAGATGTGTAGTCTAGCCAGTTAAATTAGTTTATTAACTGTCATGTTAGTTAACTAGTTTAGTTTGTTGGTCAGCTAGTTAGTTAGATAGTAGATTAGCTATTCAGTTAGTTGGTTAGTTAGTTAGTTAGTCAGTTAGCTAGTTAGTTGGTTGGTTGGTTGGTTGGTTGGTTGGTTAATTAGTTAGTTAGTTATCAGTCCATTTGTGCACTTGTGAGAACAAATCGCTTCTCATGTGCCGTATTCCCGGATTGGTCTATCCACCGGCTCCTTGGTCGTCCTCCCTTTCACGAAGTTGGATAGTTTGACATTGTAAGTCTGCAGAAGTTGATCAGATAATATTCTCGTGAGATGACCGAACCATCGCACCTTGATTATTTGATTGTGATATCAGAACCATTTTTGTCTCTGTACATCTGTTATCATCCTGAATGTTAACGGGCCCCTATAAGAAAACAAAGAACAATTACACTGTAATCTTCCAATCATGTCGTAAGAGGCGGCCAAGGAGTGTTGGGCATGGGACTAGGTGGCCCATTCTACAGAAACTTTGAGCAACAAAAAACTTCATTACCAATGGACAGATCAACATTTGACGACCTGGCGAGAATTTGTTGAAGACCTATGCTCTATAGGTAGCTCAAAAGGCTTTATTTGATTGATTGATTGATTGATTGATTGACGTCTACTTTCTGTAAGTATTTTTATTTGAGTTGCCTCTTCTAGCCTTTGGCCGTCGACAGGCTGCTTGTAAAGCAGCAGGAGATTTTCTGCCAGCAAGTATGTTTTGACAGAGGAATTGTCTCTTGTTTCTTAGTGTAAAAGAAGGTTGCGTGGGATGAAGCGTCTGTTTCACAATCCCAAACGCAACAGGTTCGAATCACGCTGGCGTCCAGTTTGGCAGACATGTTTTCTTTCGCTCCTCCACGTACATAAAGTAATGGCAACCTACCGTACTGCACATTTGTCAAGAAAATTATAACCAAATAGGTTGGCGATTGTAAGAAGCGACATCCTGGAAAAGATATGCTACTTATTACTTTGGTTAGTGTAAAAACAGCAACTGAGAAACAGTATATTTATACAAACTCTGCACTACCAATTTCAAACGTGATCTGCTTGATGATAAGAACACAAACAGGTAATGGTTCAGTGACCGTACCAGGACAGAAACAGAACGACACATACGTTACGACCACCCTGTTGTTGTTGTTGTTATTGTTGTTATTGTTGTTGTGTTTGTTATTGTTGTTGTTGTTATTGTTGTTGTTGTTATTGTTGTTGTTGTTATTGTTGTTGTTGTTATTGTTGTTGTTGTTGTTATTATTGTTGTTGTTATTGTTGTTGTTGTTGTTGTTGTTGTTGAATGCCCACAATGAGTAGGATTACTCTTTTGAGCGCCCTGGAAAGGACGTTAAGTGACAGGTTGCAGTCATATCCCGAACATGTTGATTAAGGTGGACCGGGGTCCTCCAGGCGGTTGTGCTATGCTTGGTTTCATCTGCGTGTCGGTCATTACTACGGGGATCACGTCGATCCCTCGCCTCGTTAGCCAGGCTGCCATGAAAACAATCCGTTTCCAGGGAGGGCTACGAGGAAGAACTATACGATGAATTGGTAAATATTTACAGCTCAGGAGACAAAGCCAAAGTGAGGGTCTTGGCCAGTATATTTTGCCTGACCAGACGTTTGTTTTCCACCCCATTACCAGTATAGCTGTCTTCGAATAGCAAAATCACTTTGTGTAGTCTTGTTGTGTGTGTTAATGTACTAACGTACGTTACCCGACGGGACTGCTAGCCGCATGTACAACTCTCTCTAGTCACCTTCTAAGACATGCGTTATAGTGCAATGGGCCTTTTCTGTCCTCCCTAGTAAAGGGTCGAGGTATCCAAACTGTTATCCGACCCATTACAATCTGCTGAAAGAGACTGTGCACCTTTGTCTATCCGGAGTGCAGTGATGGCAGTTCTACTTAACCATGCGTAGAGACACGAACCGAAATTTCCGCCGGAGTCACGCGCAACCTACCCATTCATAAGGATAACAAAAGAAAATCACGAGACGTTGAGAATCCAAGAAACCAAAAGCCTAGTTTCGCAAGCGTCCAGTTTGAAAAGACCAGGTTCAATTTCTCTAGGTATCGTGTCCTACATTCACCGGCGTTCATTGTTCTTGTTGACATAATTAAACGGTGTATTTGATAGAACAGGCCTCTCAAACACCCAGACACAGGTCCCACCCATGACAGGGCGGACCAAATCTTATTGTGAGGCCCACCACTACAACAGCATCAGAATGTGGGATAGGGTTAAAAAACAATTACAGAAAATCATGAATATTTTAACTTTCAGTAGCGGCTCACAGAGTCAAGATGGTTATCGGTGACCATCTTCAGACAGCAAGAAATTATCCGCCTCGCGCTCTTCATCAAGTACAGTAGTTGTACTGGTTATCTAGTGTTACTAAGTTTGGACCATACATCGTACCAGGCGTGTTCAAATTAAACCGGACTAAATTGAACATACCATACTATGCGCATGATGACGTCACTTCTGGTGTAAACAGCACATACCAACCGTCAAGTTTGCACAATTTCATTATCCTCCGACTCATAATTTCCTCAGCAGACCGTTGAAAACATGGCGGGTGTGATACTGAATTCGTCCAGAGTTGATCAGCGAGCGGTGATTCGGTTTCTAATAGCTGAAGGATGTCGACCAGTTGACATTCATCGCAGAATGCGGGCGGTGTATGGTGACAAAATTGTGTCGAAGACAACATTAAAGAACTGGACAACGATGTTTAAAGAAGGACGTGAGTTAACGCAACAATATGCGCCTGGTCTAGTCTCGGAACATCTTCCTTTAACTCACGTCCTTCTTTAAACATTGTTGTCCAGTTCGTCACTGTTGTCTTCCACGCACTTTTGTTACTATACACTGCCCGCATTCTGCGATGAATGTCAACTGGTCGACATCCTTCAGCTGTTAGAAACCGAATCACCGCTTGCTGATCAACTCTGGACGGATTCCGTATCACACACGTCATATTTTCAACGGTCATTTTTCGTTCATCAATTCCCTTTGCTCTTCCCCCGCCCATCCCCCATAATTGATTCAGGAATTCATTATTTGTTTTATTTTCTAAAACATGTCATTCGTTTTTTCACTTATTCTTCTCATTGTCTGAATGGGTCAGTGCTGGAATTAGACCCACGGAAGACAGGTCAATTGTACCCTCTTAATGAAAGAGCGTTGCTACCGTAATCCTGCTAAACCCTAGTAGAATCGCAGGTTTCAGACACTTGGTCATTGACTGACTAAAAAACCCTCTATTGATTCGTTGGGTCTAATAGTGAACGGGTGCTGGTATTAGACCCTCGGAAGACAGGTCAGTCTTACCCTACTAATGACAGGGCGTTGCTACGATAATCCTGCTCAATTCGAGAGGAGTCGCAGACATTTGGTCCACGTGCTTGGCTGATAAGCCGATGGCGCGAGGCTACCATGTGAGGGATTACGGCCGAACGCCTCTAAGCCGGAATCCCGCCCTAAATCTCAGCACCACTGCGATGGAAGGCTACGATATGGTTGGGACCTGGGGCTCGCGTCTCAGCCCGACTCGGTCGAGCCGCAGAAAGAGGTCTTTGCCGTTCGCCGATCAAAGCGGGCGGGAAGCTGCTCGATATTCACCCCATACGGCGATGAGGTGTGAAGCCACTAGTAGACGACTTAGTTCTCTGTCGGGGTGTCGTAAGCAGTAGAGCAGCCACCTCACTGCGAACTGTTGAGACTCAACCCTTGACCATGAGATATGTCCGCACACCAGGCGAACAACATCTCCTTGCCATGACCAGGCTTGTTCCCTGGTTAAATGCACTCCTGTCTCGCTCTTTATCTCTGTCTGCTATCAGTCATCCCAATGGACGCAGAAGAGATGCAGGCCAGCGGACATTGCACCTCTGTCCTATTGTGACAACCTCCCAGGTGGCGGGGAATGCTAGGCGTGCCATCACTGCAGATGAGCCGAGAAAATAAAGGGAGCAAAGAGATACCCCACTCACAGGCATATGCTACGTTTCTGGCAGGACGTGGCGATCCTGAGAAAGTCACACTGGACTGCCTCTCTTCCGGGATAGTACAAACTAGTACATAGTCCATCATATCATATCATTGCCACACCCTATAGACACGAGTGGGAAAGACTCGATAGTCCTGCAAGACAACTTCCCTTAGAGAGACAACTCTGACCAAAAACAACTGCTGCCTTGCAGATAGGCTGGGGACAGCCAAAGGCTAAGGAGGGCATCCCTACGGAAACGCCTGTTGAAATCGGATGCACTGAGCCACAGGCTTAACGAAACAGTGCAACGTATATCGCTGTAACCAGCGTACGAAGAAGAAGAAGAAGAAGAAGAGAAGAAGAAGAAGAAGAATGGGTCAGTCGCAGATCTTGTCAGCTAAAGTGATGTAATTTGACCAATTGGGCTAGGTAAAGAGAGCATGTATCAGGAAGAATTCATGTTGCCTGCACTCGAGGTGCTAAATCTATTAGAATGATAGATAAGAAAAGGGACCTAGGGGTTATAATAGGTCATAAAGGTAAAGTGAGTAAGCAAGTCCAGGTAGCAGCGAATAAGGTAAATGCAATATTAGGTATGATAAAAAGAAATATTAAACATAGGAGTAAAGAAGTGATAGTCAAACTGTATGAAGCATTAGTTAGACCTAGATTGTAGTACTGTGTACGGGTGTAGAGTCCTTATCGTAGATGAGATATAAACATGCTGGAAACGATACAAGGATACAAAATTGATAGTGGGATTCCAGAATTACAGTTATGAGGTAAGACTCAGAAAAACCGGCCTACAGTGTCTAGACAAGAGGAAGATTCGAGGTGACTAAATACAGGTTTATAAGACGATCAGAGGAAGGGATAAATTAGACTATAACAAGTTGTTTTTTTTCAAAATACAACCGCCCACAAGAACAAGAGGGCATAGCTACAAATTAACTAAAGAGAAGTCAAGATTAGATATTAGGAAATATTTTTTTAGTCAGAGAGAGGTTAATGCTTGAATGCATTGCCACAGGAGGTAGTAGAGGCAGGGACAGTTAATGGATTTGAGAATAAATTGGATGCGCATAGCTTTTAGAGCAGGGTGATGTAAATTATACTGGCTGTATACATACTCCGCATAGTCTTCTAAACCAGTATAAAGACGTTGGGTTAAGTTAAGTTAAGTTAGCTAGAGAGCCACCAATGGGTTCCAGAGCCACTTCTCTTCTACCACGGGGTCTATATCTGTAATTCTGTAATCTTGAATCGTTTAGTACATGTAGTATAGAGTACAGTAAAGCCAACTCCTCTACAATTGCATTCTATGACATGTCTGGAAGATTACAATATTATTAATTTCAATTCCACTTTCAGACCCCAGGGAGAACAATTGTAAAAAACATCAACAATTATAATAATTAAACCAAAATCTATTACGTCTTCATAGCTCGATCAAAACATCTCGCCCAGGAATGAACCCTGTTTCACACTACGGATTATGGCTTCTAAAAAATAAAAAGGAAAAAATACTAAGGCAATTATAATTATAATAATATGAATAATCTTTCATCGCTCTATTTGAAATCTTTGACCCGAGGAATGTGGTTTCCTTTCGAGTCACACGTGGACTTATCCATTCACTGAGTTAACAAAAATACACCCACGTGATGGTGAGATTCTACCAACATTGCTGGATATGCTTGACTGGAAACAACCAAACAGATTCTATAGTTTTTGTGTATTTTTCTCAGTTCATCGTAGATTTCTGATATAAAGGCTGGGATCGAAGCTGAAACGCAGTGGATGATGTGGCACCAACCAGCGACTCGTAGCTCATCCAATTACAGCTGGTTTTTTAGCGTATCAGGTTTGCCTTTTTACTGCTATCCCCATTCCCTTAAGTAGGCTACACTAGCTATTTGTCGCTGGCTGCTTGCATCAGGGTCAGCGAACCAGAGCTGACCAAGACCCTATTCAGCCTCCAAACAGGGGCACTCGAGACAGGCTACACTAGTGTAACCTGATAAAGGGGATAGGGATCGCAGTAGAAAGACAAACCTGGTACGCGAAAAAGCCAGATGAAATTGAATGTGTCGAGGGAAAGTGCAGAGTATTCGCAGCCTCGCTGTAACCTACCACACAACGTCACATCTTGTTCAACACTAACGCAGAAGAAGAAGATGTAAAGACAGTCTCTGCTTCTTATACGATCATTGCTCATTTATACTGGGACCGGGTTCTCCAATAAAGTCTACTTTCTTCTTCAGGGTCTCAATACTGATGTACAGTTTCTCCTCTAGGGGAGTAGGCTTGAACCATATCCTTCTCCTCAGATCTGTGCTGGGGACGGCGTGGGCTAGTGGTTAAGTGACACGGCTAACAATCAAAGGTGCTGGGTTCGATCCCCATCACAGCACCGGCCGTTACCCCGGGGAAGCAAACCCTTAGAAAATGCAGGAGGAAGGAGACCCTTACATAAAATGCATGCTGAAGTCGGATCCACTGAGCCGATAGGCGCAAAATAAAAACCACAGTGCAACGCACACCGCTTTGGGGAATAGATAAATAAGGCAAACGCACAAAAAAAAACAGAATCTGGTGTTGGGCGCAGTCCTGAAGTACATGTGCTGCTGTCATGTTTGCCACGCCCCAGTAACATAATCAGGTGGTATATCTTGAATGTTGTGTGCAGGTGGTGCCTCATTCTGTTGTGGCCAGATCGGAGACGGAGTGTGATAGCCTGGTCGTGTTTGGTCAGTTGGTCTGTCCGTCATCTACGGGGATATCTTCCTGTCACTTTTCATTGGATTGTCCGATTACGGGATGAAGCGTTATGACTTCAATTGTGCGATGTTTTGGCATTTTGTGAGATGGATTCTTCTCTTTTCTTCTTCTTCTTGTTCTAGTTCTTCTTATTCTTATTCTTCTTCTTATTCTTCTTCTTCTTCTTTTACCCCTTCTCATTCGACATCGTTTTGTATGTCTACACGCAAATTCTAGCTCTTTGGATAAAGGCTGCTGTGAAAGAAAATTATTCAAATCTATCTATCTAAATTAGCAAACTTCAAAACCAATCCATGAGAGTTATAACAGGAGGCATGAAGTCAACGCCAATTGTAGAACTTGAAAAGATTACAAATCTGCAATCCATGACCGACAGAAGAGACTGCAGAGCCCAGCAGCAAGCAGAGAAACTCAGAAGACTGACAGACCATCCAATGCATCAGAGACTAAATAGATTTGGAAATGGGAAACTAAAGCGGAGAAACTTTGCAGAAATAGCCAAAGCAAAGATGAGCGAAGACCCTATGAACACATTAACAACACCAAAGCCCATCCCTACTGTACGCAAACCTACCTGAAAGCAGCATATCCTTCCGGGGGTGGTAGAAAATATACCAGGTATTGGAAACAAGAACAGCCAGACTGAAAAAGAAAGAAGAGACATAACCCTGAGGTACATAACGAAAAACTACCCAAGCATGGACTGGACCAATGCATACACCAACGGTTCTGTAACAAACACAACACAGAACGGAAGGGCGGGGGTATTCCTGGGCCTACTAAATGGTAGAAAAATAAAACTGTCAGTGGCAACTGGAAAAAACTCAAGCAATTTCAGAGCGGAGGCAGAGGCACTGAGGGCTGCAGTAGAAGAAATGGTGACAGGCCTAAGAAATGAAAACCATATAGTCCTGTTTACAGATGCCCTGTCCGTAGTCACAGCACTAAAAAGCAAGAAAAATATTGAACCTAATGATTTAAGAGCAGTACTCTGTCAACTATGCCAGCAGTCCGCACCAAAAAGAGTAGTTGTACAGTGGGTTCCATCCCACTGTAACATCCAAGGCATGGAGGAAGCAGACAGACTGGCAAAAGAAGGTGCAAGACTACCACAACCAGATTCTAGTGTGACCTACTAAGAGTCCAAAAGGTTTATTAGGACCAGATACATGGCCAAATGGGAAACAAAACATACCGGCTACACAAAAAATGATGCCTATTACCAGTTGAACAGAAGAGAGCAGGTCGAGGTCTTCAGACTCCGCACAGGCCACTACAGACTGGGGTACCATCTATTCAATAAACTGAAGATAGGTGGCACTGACGAGTGCACCTGTGGTACTGGGAAAATGACGCCTGAACATCTGCTGCAAAATTGCCCGACATACGAGGACCAGAGAAAGCACATGTGGCCATCACCAGTGGCAACACTAGACAAGCTCTATGGCAGTGTCGACAGCCTCAGGATGACCGCTGCTTTCTTCGAACAAATACAACTTGGCGTCTGACAGCGTACGAAGAAGAAGAAGAAGAAGAAGAAGAAGAAGAAGAAGAAGAAGAAGAAGAAGAAAAAATATATCTATCTATCTATCTATCTATCTATCTATCTATTTATATATCTGTCTATCCCTCTATCTCTATCTATATATCTATCCCTCTATCTGTCTATATATATGTATATATATATATATATATATATATATATATATATATATATAAATATATATATATATATATATATATAACTCTCTATTTATCTATCTATATATCTATTTATCTACCTACCTGGTTATCTATCTATCTATCTATCTATCTATCTATATATCTATCTATCTATCTATATATCTATCTATCTATCTATCTATCTGTCTATATATCTATCTATCTGTCTATATATCTACCTATGTATATATATATATATATATCTATTTCTATCTACATATCTATCTTTCTACCTATCTATCTATGTATCTAAAGATTTGTTACACCTTGCTGCTAGATAAATCAGCGAAGACTGATGAGTTAAAGGCTAGTAGTATTGGTGACATTGTTGTGGCTTGTATCTCTGGCCCGTCATCACAATTTGGCTGGACTACCTCCGCTACCTTGTGTGTGGCTTTGACTCTCACCTTGTGAATATCTAGTACATTATTTATGTGCCATTCGTTATGAACATACATTTGGCTCTGGTCATGCTACTTGCTCAACCTATTAGATGCCACACCCTCGCTGCCTTGCGGGATTCGTGTTGACGGGTAAGGTTTCGGAAGTATACCCTGAAGAAAAATCTGCATCCAGTGCTACCTCCAATGGTCTTGATAATGTCTTGCCACTGGCCAAAGGTAGATCAGGATGAGAGAGCGAGCTGGACATATTTCGTAATCTTTCTCACTTTAATCCATATCCCGCGGACAGAGCAAAAGAGAAAGAAAGATCGTCCACACGGCTGAACAAAGAGAGTGGTCTTCATCACACGTGAAGGAGGAACATCATAGTGTCGAACAACAAGAAGATATAATATACAAGCAATACACTACTTGCTTGTGTCATTTTACTTTCCATCAAAGAAAAATGTATATTCATGTCTGTATTGTAAAAAAGCACTACAAAATATTATTACACAATGCTTGGAAGTTTAGTTTCAAATTCAGTATTCCTTGACTGCTGAAGACATAGGCTTAGATTCTTACTTACTTAGTCGCTCCTCTTCTACCGTGAGGTGTAGAGGTTTGCCAAAGAGAACGCCACACTGCTCTATCCGCCGTCTTTTTCCTGGCCTCTTCCCAATCCAGCCCTCTATCACTTAGGGACTGTCGTATGTTGTATTCCCAATGTACTTTGGGACGTCCTGGGGGTCTGCGTCCTTGACTTTTGATCTCCCATGACCGCTTTGGTATCCGATCTTCTTTCATTCTACAGACATGGCCAAACCACGGTAGTTGGGACTGCTCCACTCGTGTCTGCATGGGTTGAACTTCAAGATTGCTACGTATCGTCTGGTTACGGATCTTGTCCCTTTTCGTCACCTGAACCGCCTTTCTTATTTACCTCATTTCTGAAGTTTGTAATTGCCTTTCTTGGGCTGTAGTCATTGCCCATGACTTACATCCATATGTCTGGACAGGCACATAGGTCGAGCGGTATACATCCATCTTTGTTTTCCTGCTTATTTCTCTCTTTACTGAGGAAACCTCTGTTTATTGCTTGGAAAAGTATACCTGCTGCTGCCCTTCGTGCAGTTAACTCCTCTTTGATTCCTCCCCTGCTGTCTATTACCACTCCTAGATATTTAAAGTTGCTGACCTGCTCCAGTGCTCGTGTTCCCAGGGTTATCTCATGTCTCTTTTCATCTCTGGTGATCGCCATGGTTTTTGATTTGGAGTTGCTGATGTGTATTCCTCTCTTCTTCAACTCTTCTTCCCAGACCTGCAAGTTGATCTGGATATGTGCTTCGGTTTTCGTGATCAGGGCCACATTGTCTGCAAATGCTAGTTCCGATATGTAACTTGGTCTCATCTTCCAGTAGCCTACTTCATACTTTTTTGTCCGTTCCTTGCAGGCTTTGATGACTTCATCCATGAGGAGTATAAAAAGGTACGGTGATAGAATGTCACCCTGTCTTACTCCGCTAGTGGTCTTGGACTTTTGATTTGATGTCCGCACATAATTTCTGTATGTTTTATAGAAACTCTGTATGGCAGATATCAGGGATCCTGTGATGTTCTTGCTTGTCAGGCACTCCCAGAGTTTGTCCCAAGGAACTTTATCAAATGCTTTCTCGAAATCCAAAAAGCAGAGAGGCATCTCTCTATCATATTCAAGAGCCTTTTCAATTAGCTGTCTGAGTGTAAAGATAAGTTCTTGAGTACTTCTGTTTGCCCTAAGCCCACATTGAGTTTCATCCATATTTGGCTCTGCTAGACCTCTTAATCGCCGTTCTAGAATCCTAGAGTAGACTTTCTCGGGGAGACTGAGAAGGGAAATACCTCTGTGGTTTTCGATTGTCACCCTTTTAAAATATTGGTATTATTATTGCAACCTCCCAGTCTCTTGGTATCTTCTTGTGGCGCCAAGCTGCCTTGAGAATCTTCATAAATAGTATCTCTCCTGCCGTTCCCATGTATTTAACCATTTCTGGTGTTATACCATCATGCCCTGCTGCTTTACCAATCTTAATTTTCTCCAATGCTGCCTTTAGTTCTTCCATTGTGATATTATCGTTTCCATCCAAGGCTCCCTCTTCTTGAATTGGGACTGTTACTTCCAGAGCTTGGTTTTCCTCCACTCCAAGGAGATCTGAGAAATATTCTTTCCATCTGTTCATTACCTCTTCTGGGGCAGTCAACAGCGCACCTTGTTTATCTTTAACAAATTTCAGGGGGCATTCCTTTTCCTTCCTCATATTCTTTAAGGTCCTGTAGAACAGTTTCTGGTTTTCTCCAGCATTAGTTTCCAGTTTCTCTCCAAATTCTTCCCAGGATTTCTGTTTTGCCTTGAGCACAGTCTTCTTTGCTTCTGTTCTAAAATTCACATATTCTTTATATTTCTTTGTTCTGTATTCCTAGCCCCTAGGTATTGCTTCCATGACTTTTTCTTTTCTCGTATTATTCTTTTCACTTCTTCTGTCCACTATGGTGTACTCTCTCTCTTCCACCTTTCTTTGGTTTGACCGCATGCCTCTGCTGCAGCCTCTTTGAGGATGTCTTTGAATTTTACCCATAGAGTTCCATATCTTCTTCAGATTCCTATATCCTTCTACTGCTGTTGTTATGAGCCCTTGGTATCTCCTCTTAACATCTGGTTCTCTTAGTTTCTAAGCCTTAATTTTATTTTTATTTTCTCCTCGTATGTTATAACTTAACTTAACTTAACTTAACGTCTTTATACTGGTTTAGAAGACCCTGCAGAGTCTGTATACAACCAGTTACATTTACATCACATTGCTCTAAAATCTATGCGCATCCAGTTTATTCTTAAACGCATTAACTGTCCCTGCCTCCACCACCTCCCCTGGCAATGCATTCCAAGCAGACACCACTCTCTGACTAAAAAAATATTTCCTAATATCTAACCTGGACCTCTCTTTAATCAGCTTGTAGCTATGTCCTCGTGTTATTGTAGGTGGCTGTATTTTAAAAAACTTGTTATAGTCTAATTTATCGATTCCTCTGATCATCTTATAAACCTGTATTAAGTCACCACGAATTCTTCGCTCTTCGAGACACTGTAGGCCTGTTTTTCTGAGTCGTTCCTCATAACTGTAATTCTGGAATCCAACTATCATCTGTGTCGCTCTTTTTTGTATTCTTTCTAGCATGGTTATGTCCCCTCTATGATAAGGACACCACACCTGTACACAGTACTCCAATCTAGGTCTAACTAAAGCTTTATACAGTTTGACGATCACTTCCTTGCTCCTATGTTTAATATTTCTTTTTATCATACCTAACATTGCATTTGCCTTTTTCACTGCTACCTTAACTTGCTCACTCACCTTTCCTGTATGATCTATTATAACCCCTAGGTCCCTTTCCTTATCTATCTTTCTAATATTGTTTTCTCCCATTCTGTATTTATGTTCCATATTGGATCTACCCATGTGGATGACTGTACATTTATCTACATTAAACTCCATTTGCCAGCTTACAGACCATTCTCGAATTTTATCTAGATCCGACATCAATATATCCACTTCCGCTTTAGATGAGACACTACTGCATAGTTTTGTGTCATCAGCAAATTTTGCAATCATGGATCTCATATCAATGTCCAAATCATTTATATATATCAAGAACAAAATTGGTCCCAAAACCGAGCCCTGTGGCACACCACTTTTCACTTCACTCCACTCAGAGTACTCCTTATTTATGCCCACCCTCTGCCTTCTTCCTGTTAACCAATTTTCAATCCATTTGGCAACTTCGCCACCTATTCCATGTGATTTTAACTTTCGAAATAATCTTTGATGAGGTACTCTATCAAAGGCCTTTGCAAAGTCTAGATAAATAACATCCACTGGCTCCCCTTTATCTATGATTTTAGTAACCTCCTCCATGAATTCTAATAGATTTGTTAAGCATGATCTCCCTCTAGTAAACCCATGCTGACTATTTCTAATTAGATTACATTTTTCTAAATGCATTACAATGTTTTCTTTGATTATTGACTCTAACAATTTACAGACTATGCTCGTTAAACTCACCGGTCTATAATTTGCCGGATCTGATTTTTTGCCTTTTTTGAATAAGGGGATCACTCCTGCATCTTTCCAATCCCGTGGAACAATCCCTTTTGTAAGTGATTGAGAACATAATATAGCCAATGGTTTTGCTAGTTGGTTTCTAATTTCATACAGCAATTTTGGGTGAATACCATCTTGACCTGGACATTTATTCACATTCTTCTTCTTTTTCTTCTGCGTACACAGTCAGACAGTAACCATTATTTTTTCGAAAAAAGCGGCGGTCATCCTGAGACTCTCGCCACTACCATAGAGCTTGTCTTGCAGTTCCACTGGCAATGGCCACATCTGCTCTCTCTGATCCCCGTATGTCGGGCAGTTCTGCAGCAGATGTTCAGTGGTCATTTTACCAGTACCGCACGGGCATTCGTCGGTACACCCTATCTTCAATTTGTTGAATAGGTGGTACCTCAGTCTATTGTGGCCAGTGCGAAGTCTGAAGACAACGACCTGCTCTCTTCGGTTCAACTGGTAATAGGCATCGTTTTTGGTGTAACCAGTATGTTCGGTTTCCCATTTGGTAATGTACCTGGCTTTGATAAGCCGTTTTGACTCTTCGTACGTCATACTGGTATCTGTTTGTGGTAGCCTTGCACCTTCTTTTGCCAGTCTGTCTGCCTCCTCGTTGCCTTGGATGTTGCAGTGTGACGGAACCCACTGTACCACTACCCTTTTTGGTGCGGACAGCTGGCACAGTTTGCAGAGTGCTGCTCTTAAGTCATTAAGCTCAGTGTTTTTCTGGCTTTTTAGCGCTGTGACTACGGCGAGAGCATCTGTCAGCAAGACTATGTGGCTCTCATTTTCACTGTGTGTTGCCATTTCTTCCACTGCCGCCCTCAATGCCTCTGCCTCCGCTCTGAAATTGCTTGTGTACTTACCAGTAGCGAATGACAGTGTTATTTTTCTGCCATTTGGTAGGTTCAGGAATGCTCCTGCCCCTCCGTTCTGTGTAGTGTTTGTTACAGAACCGTCGGTGTATGCATGGGTCCAGTCCATGCTTGGGTAGCTTTTCGTTTTGAAGCTTAGGGTAGTGTCTCTCCTTTCTTTTTCGGTCTGGCAGTTTTTGTTTGCAATACCTGGTATATTTTCTACCACCTCTGGAAATATATCCTGCCTCCAAGTAGGTTTTCGTACAGTAGTGATGGGTTTTGGTATTGTTAGTGCGTTTATGGGATCTTCGTGCATCTTTGCTTTGGCTATTTCGGCAAAGTTTCTCCGCTTTAGTTTCCCAGTTCCCAAATTGTTTAGCCTCTGGTACTTTCCCACTCCTGTTCAACATCTGTTCCTACAATAATATCTTTCCAGATTATGTGGTTCGCTGCCTCTTTCATCCTCTTAACATCTGTCTCAGAGTAGTCGTATGTTCGCGTGTTTATGTTTACTTCTTTCCCTGCAATAAGATCCCAACGGATGATTTGATGGTCACTTGAGCCAAACAGTTCCCCAACGGTAACGTTTTCAATCATATTTTCCTCTGTGGTAAAAACTAGGTCGAGTATGTTTTTGCCTCTGGCGGCTGCTTCTACATGTTGAATTAAAAAATTGTCAGTTATGCACGTAACAAAAGGTTTTGACTCTACAAGTGCTTCTGCCATATCCCATTTTATTTCTGGATAGTTGAAATCTCCCATTAATAATAATTTCCCTTTACTTGCCTTTGCTATGCTACTAATCAGCTCCTCATCTCCCTCTTTTTGACTTGATGGACATCTATAGCACACTCCAATCACTGTTTTTTCACCCCCACTTTCTATTTCTCCCCATACACTTTCATTTTTGTTACCACATGATAAATAATCTTTGATCGTTATATTAACAGAATTTATACAGTATAATAAAACGCCACCTCCCTTAGTCTTGTCTCCAATTATCCTATCTTTCCTTAACATTGTATATCCCTCAATTTCAAGTTCACTATCTGTAATCTCCTCATATGTCCATGATTCTGTTAACCCTATTATATCTGGTTTTTCTTCTTCTACATACAGTTCCAATTCTTCTCTTTTATTTACTATGCTTCTCACATTTGCATAAAAACATTTTAGTTTGTAATTTTGTTGGTTTTCCTCTTTTTGCTTCTGCTTTATCATTTTAGTGTTTGCTTTTCTACTATGTATTTCACACTTCCCTGACACCAAATTACCCCTTTGACTACATCCTCTATAGCACCCTATTGTAGGCCTATCTTTAGTCTCATACTTCATAGGCCTAACTAGTTTAAATTTCTAACACAATGATAGAACATATACTTTGCTACAACATGCTGTCCTATCTCATTTAGATGTAAACCTCCCCTATCTAACATTTTACTTTTGTCTACTTTAACATCAATAAATTCCATTCCCATGTCCGCACACATCACCTGTAACCTAAGGTTGAAACCTATTATTTTGCTATCTAGATAGTCTGACCCATCTGCTCTGTCTAAAATGCCCATCATTGTGACCTTTCTAAACTTTTTTTCCTTAAGTGTTCTCATAAGACTTTTATATTTATCCATAATTATTTCTGTACCATCTCTCTTTACATTATTTGTACCTGCCAATACTACCACATGACTGTTTCCTTTGTCATCTAACCTCTTTATTCTCCCCTCTATGTCCTCTATTTTTGCTCCCCCAATATCCATTCTTTCATTATGTTTCATGCTTGCTGATGGGTATTGCTTGGCTGGATAGTGTTTTTCAATTGCTCTCTTTATTTTTAGTAGGTAGTGGTCGCTTGCTATCTCTGGACCTCTGAACACTCTAGCATCCTTTACATACTTGAAATCGATTTTCTTCACTATTGCATAGTCAATTATGGATCTTTTATTTTTTGCCGGCTCGCATCTTGTGTAGGCATGGATACGCTTGTGTGGAAACCTTGTATTTGTAATGACAAGGTTTTGTTCTCTGCAGAATCTCAGCAGTCGTTTTCCATTGTCATTTAAGACATCTTCTCCATACCTACCGATCACTCCATCCCATCTAGAATAGTCGTTTCCAACTCTTGCGTTGAAGTCTCCAAGGAGAAGTATTTC
The DNA here is from genome assembly GCA_036924085.1 of Ariolimax columbianus. Classification (NCBI taxonomy): domain Eukaryota; kingdom Metazoa; phylum Mollusca; class Gastropoda; order Stylommatophora; family Arionidae; genus Ariolimax; species Ariolimax columbianus. The sequence goes on from JAVGWX010000019.1 coordinate 26,070,339, forward strand.
ATTATGGCAATCGTCAATGGTCCTTTGAAGGAACTCATAAAATTCATCTTTTATGCCAGTGCTCTCATCTTCGTTTGGTGCATACACAATAACGATATCCATTTGACTATCCTCCTCCTGTAGACTTAGAACCATCAGTCGTTCTGAAATGAACTTCCATCCTTTAATGTTTACTTTGTTGTTATTATCCACTATACAGCCAACCCCTGCCCTGGCTCGTTCACTCATGGGAACTCCGCTGTAGTATAACATGTTGCAGTCATGGTCTAGACCTCCGCTGTAGTATAACATGTTGCCGTCATGGTCCAGACCTCCGCTGTAGTATAACATGTTGCCGTCATGATCTAGACCTCCGCTGTAGTATAACATGTTGCCGTCATGGTCCAGACCTCCGCTGTAGCATAACATGTTGCCGTCCTGGTCCAGTCCTCCGCTGTAGTATAACATGTTGCCGTCATGGTCCAGACCTCCGCTGTAATATAACATGTTGCCGTCATGGTCCAGACCTCCGCTGTAGTATAACATGCTGCCGTCATGGTCCAGACCTCCGCTGTAGTATAACATGTTGCCGTCATGGTCCAGACCTCCTCTGTAGTATAACATGTTGCTGTCATGGTCCAGACCTCCGCTGTAGTATAACATGTTGCCGTCATGGTCCAGACCTCCGCTGTAGTATAACATGTTGCCGTCATGGTCCAGACCTCCGCTGTAGTATAACATGTTGCCGCCATGGTCCAGACCTCCGCTGTAGTATAACATGTTGCCGTCATGGTCCAGACCTCCGCTGTAGTATAACATGTTTCCGTCATGGTCCAGAACGCCGTCCTTTTTTATTTGTTTCTGTAAGTGCCAGGACTGTCAATTTTGCTCTCTTCATCTCCTCTATTAGTTCTTGTTCTTTTCCGTTTATACTTCGTACATTCCATGTTCCGTAAATTGTGGTCCTTATTGCTCGCCTGTTCGTCGCCGTTGAGATCAGTCCGGTTTTCTCTATGTTTTGACTTGTAATCGTTTTTTAAAACAAACAGGTGATTAGCCTGTTGTGTCTTCGCATGGTAGAGGGGCTGCCTCCTTACAGTCTCCATGCCTACCGACCGGTTTTTGTCCACGGCTGCTTATTTATTCGCAGCTAACCTCCAAATTAGGAGGCCTTTCAGCAATCCGCAACCCTGCTGACGCGCCTGATATGAGGTAGGTTCCTCCCCAAGGGGTTTAGATTCTTACGCGCAAGAAATTATGAAGATTAGTAGAACACCTGGGCCACACAAGATAAGTGTAAATGATATTGCTCTTCAACATGTTCAAGCGTTCAAATATGTGGGCAGTAATTTTTCAGCAGATGGCAGGATCGACAGGGAAACTGAGACTAGGTGTCAGAAAGCATCTGCGGTAACTTATCAGCTGTCATCATTGCTTAGACACCCGAGCATTAGTTTGGCAACAAAGCAACAGCTGATAAACAGTATACTTATTCCCACTCTGTGCTACCAGTGCCAAACATGGCTTTTGTCTAGGGCACGTGAGAGCAGAATTTTGACGTGTGAAATGAAGTGTTGAAGAAATTCATATGTGTTACCAGGAGAGACAGAATGCGGAACGACGACATTCGAAGTTATGGTCGGCACTACGTCTTGTGCCGAAAACATTTCTAGACAGGAAATAAGTTGGTTTGGTCATCTAATGATAATGCACCCTCGTCAACTTCCACTGATGGATCCCAACGCTTGTAAATTTGGCTACAGAGCAAGGGGGCGGCCGCGAGACAGGTGAATAGATGCCATTAGAGTCTCACATTGACCGACGAAACGCACTTGGCGCAGGATTGACGACTTCAGTTCCCCACGACGCTTAACGGTACAAGTGGAAAGAAAACTAACTAACTACCCACTTCCATTCATCATTGATGTTACGGTTTCCAATTGTTGCCAAATGTATCCCCGTCCGTTTAGCAGAAACGTGGTCTTTAAAATGTTTCATTTTTCAGTCGAGCTTCCGACCCAACCAGTCGCTTAGACAGACTGTGTCTACTATCAGATATGTAGACCATTGTTTTCCTTGTATGTTGATTTGCTAGTTCAGTATTGTTGTTATTTGTTGTCCCTGGTGAAGGTCTATTGGTCGTATGTTGTGTTTGTGTTCTCGTCTCGGTGGGGTATCTGACCATACAAATTTTTAAATTTTGACTAAACTTAACTTTAATCAACTTTGACATTTTTTTCATTTTTTTTCCCCATGATCTTAAAACACCCCTCGAGCACACCAATCTGAAGAGAAAGATATGGCCCACGTCGACCTGTCTCCAGGAGGAAGTCATGGCTGTGTTAAGATCATAAAAAAGACAACCGAATGTATTAAAGAATTTGGAATCCCAGTCTAAATGAACAATGATTGCAGAAGAAGAAGTATTCAAGTCTTTTCTGTGATGCTCAAGCGCTCAGGCGTGTATCCCAAATTTCATTTTTATCAGAAATGATAGTTTTCAGAACAAAGGATTAAATCTTCGTGTTACAAGATGAACGCTTTTCATCCATAGACCGGATGCGCAGGTATATTTCGACATGAAATCGTATTATGGCAGTTTTTAAAAGCTTTTAATGAATCCTGTAGTAACGCGAGGAAAATGTCAATTTTGAAAAGGTATTCTTCAGGGGTCCTTAGTAGCAGGTACAAGAAATAAAAACAATGTGATGCTTGATCAGGGTAATATATTTCCGAAGCAGAAACAAGGGTCATAAAAGAAGGGGAAACATCGATTGTACGTGAGGTGATTAGGTTGAGATATTGAAATAATCAATACAATTCAGATACAAATGAATCATAATAACAGATGACGGAAAGAAGTAAAACAGAAATCAATAACAGATTTGGTATTAGCTAAAACAGGATTCAAGAAAGTAAGAATTATACTGACAAGTCCCTGCTAGTGACAGAGAGAGAGAGAGAGAGAGAGAGAGAGAGAGAGAGAGAGAGAGTGAGAGAAAGAGAGAGTGAGAGAACCAGAGTCAGAGAAACACAGAGACGGAGAGCGAGAAAGACAGAAAGAGAGAGAGAGATACAGAAATATACCGATGCAGTGAGAGAGAAACACAAGAAGAGATCGAGGTAGAGATAAAGCCAGAGACAGAGAGAGACACAGAGACAGAGACACTGATAGAGACATAGACACAGAGTAAGACAGAGAAAGACAAGAGGAGAGAGAAAGACATAACAAAGAGTGATATAGAAAGAGATAGACACTAATATATATATACACATAGAGGCAAAGACAGACAGAGAGAGAGTGTGTGACAGCGAGAAACACATGCATACACAGATAGAGACAGAGAGAGACACAGAGAGAGAGAGAGAGAGTGAGAGAGTGGCTGTTGTTTTCAGCTTTTCGTGCTGCGGTGAGATAACTTTTGACAATTCTTTGATGATGGTTTTCAGTTGCTCTTCTTACATACCGAGGTGAGTTTGAGTACATCCTGGCTGTAGTGCAATGCGAGGCTACCCAGTAAGCTCATCACTATGAAAATCAAAGTATCGATTCCTACCTTGTTGGCCACACTGCTGTGACAAAACCTTTTTTTTCCAGAAGCACGGACGAGGAAGTGAGGTAGGGACTTGATCAATATGTTCCACTTGGCCCTGACGTGAGTTGGGGGGGGGGGGGGGTGTCTTGGTCAGTATGTTTCACCTGGCTCTGACGTGAGATCGAGTAACAAATGAGGAAATACGAGATAGAGTTACAACAGCAATAAGGCCTTTTGAAGACCTCTTGCAACTGACAAAAGAAAGAAACTCGTTTGGTATGGTCACATATCGAGATCAAATGGTCTTGCAAATACGATCCTCCACGTAAAGGTGCAAGGCAGACGACGAAGAGACCGGCCCAAAAAGAGGTGGGAGGACAACATAAAAGAATGGACCACTCTCCAACCAGAAGAGGCACAGGCTGCGGCCGCTGACAGAGAAGGGTGGCGTGAGGTTGTGAGGACGTCTTCATGCGTGCCCCAACGACCTCACCGGTTACGGGATGACGTGGCTTGATCTGACCTGAGACATATGCTGAGAAAGACATAGAAATAAAATACGAAATGTCAAGACAGACTTATGAAGAAACAAAGAACGTCTTAAATGATGTAGAGCTCTTCTTCTTCTTCTTCTTCTTCTTCGTTCGTTCTCAAACTCCCACTACCAAACTCTGAAAGGGCTTAAGTAGCAGAATATAGTCCAGAGAACGGAATGCGTTGTGTCGTAGTTTACAGCTTGACTGCGATATTTGCACCTTTCGGTCCAACACATACGACTTCAGCAAGCATTTTTTGAGTACTGGGTTAGCATTCCCTCTTCGATCCATTCTCCTTAGCCAGTCTGCCCTGATGCAGCCTGTTATCCAGGATCACCGCGTGGAGGTGTAGAAGGGTCTTAACAGCTATGGCTCGCTGGCCCTGACGCTAGCAGTCAGCTATGGGTCGCTGACCACTGCAGCTACTGCGCTGTTCAGCATCTTGATCCCATGTCGAGCTCAAAGAACGAATGTTTGTTTTAAGAAATCGATGGACAACCTGACTTTTCATACACCTGATAATCGTGATGCGTGAAGCGACATTACTGACTAGCTCAGCCGACTCTCAACTGAAAATAACCTTCAGTTTAGCAATAGAAGTGTTTACATCTTTTCATCTGTTTCTCTTGTCTTTTTCTGCTCCGGCCAGATTATATGGAATCTACTATAGTTGTACTCATTTAAGGACACGCCCCAGTACTACTAGTTGCTTTTGAAGTGGTTGTTTCTGAAAGAATTTATTTTACATTGTGAGGTTGTTATCCCCATGGACAATTCTCTTTAACCATATTTTGTGACATGCATGCAGGTGCAGTGGGCCATATTTTTTCCTAATCTGTAATGGGTTCTTAGATCCACTCGGAGGAAAATAACACATGATTGATTTGATTTGTCTTTTTGTTTCAATCAGGTCATGTTGTTGTTGTTGTGAATGCCCACAATGAGTAGGTTTACTCTTGCATGCGCCTTAAAAGGACGTTTAGCGGCGGGTTGCGGAAGTTTCCCTCACATTCCGAGCGTGCTGATGAAGATGGATCAGTGTACTTCAAGCGGTTATGGTATGCTTGGCTTAATCTGGGTGTCACTCACTAATACGGGGATCCGGTCGAACTCACACCTCGTTAGCCAAGACGAACAGTCCGTTTCTAGGGAGGACTACGTCGAGGTGGGGGTCTTGGTCAGTATATTTTACCTGACCCTGACTAACATGTCTGATCAGTATATTTTACCTGACCCTGACTAACATGTTTGATCAGTATATTTTGCATTTTACCTGACCCTGACTAACATGTCTGATCAGTATGTTTTACCTGACCCTGACTAACATGTCTGATCAGTGTGTTTTCGCTGACCCTGACTAACATGTCTGATCAGTATGTTTTATCTGACCCTGACTAACATGTTTGATCAATATGTTTTCGCTGACCAGACGCTAGTCATCCTTATCCCCCCCCCCCAACACCCCACGCCCTCCCTCCAAGCGGATCAAAGGATTACCACTACAGCTAGCACCGTCACAGGGAGCCTGTATCAGAGAATGTGTCAGGGAGATTGCATTGTATCGTTTTTACGGGATGAGGAAGCTAACCTCAAGCACTCCCCTCTTCTGTCCCCGTTAGCACGATGCTCGAAAAATAGTCGCATATCGGACACTGCTGACGGGGATAAAGTGTTGGAGATTTAAATACTTCAATCCCCTTTTACAACATACTTGGACGGTTACAGTGGACTGATTCATTTTAATCAGCTAGCCCTAAGCACAACATTCGTTAATCGCTTCTTACGGAAGGTTACAGTGGTTTGAATTTTTGTTAACCATCGTCCCGTCATGGGCAGCCTACATTAGTCGCTTCCTGCGACAACATTGGAAGGTTACAGTGGTCGGATTCTTGTTAACCAGCTAGACTCCATGCACAACTCTCGCTAATCACCTCTTTCGACAATCTCAGAAAGTTACAGGGGTTGAATTCTCTTTAACTCGGGATAAAAGAGAGCACACGACTTGCCTCGAATTTGAAGCCAAGGTCAAGGAACAAGGTTGGCTGTCTGGAAAAATGCCAGAGTTGTTTTGTAGATGATATTTCTGACGACATCGCTAGCAAAATGTGAAGGGCTGCCCGATGAATGTAATTGGACGTCAAGTAAGGGGGTGAGGTGGGAGGGAAGTACACATATTGCCGCTTCAGTGATCTGATAAATCAGTATAAATGTAAGGCAGCTCGTGAGTCACTATCATTGCCAGTGACCTTTCTTCTACAGGTCAATCGCTTTAGTACATAAATAAGTGATATTCATTTTACAGGACCAATAACTTGCACGAGATCGTGTTTTTCTGTGTTTATTCATCAATTCAGGTAAGAAACTTGCCGCTGTAAATAATTGATGATGAGACAGAACAGTGGTTTAAGCTTGCGTAATTTCAAGAAAATTAATAGTATTGATATGTGATCGGCAGTTTTGAAGAAAATAATGACAACTCCGAGCGTAGAAAATTTAAAATAAATATCTGCAGCTTTGCAAATAAGGCGAAGCTGGGACTGTGAACAAAGCAGTTGGGAAACAAAATAGAGTCCCTTGAAATGTTGTTAAATAGAAGAATGTCGCATTTCGTAGATAAAGAAACAAACAAATTGAGATGTCCTGGCAAGAGTAGGCATGGGTAGATAACTTTTGACAGACAAAATTAAACAGCTCAGATATTTGTCATATAAAAAGACGATATTTTACTTTAAATAATACTGGGTGAAAAGGCGGACAAGAGGCGAACATCGCTATACGTGGGAGAGCAACATCAAATAGTGGACTAATGTCAGTATGACAGAGTGTACCGTCAGGAAAAGAGACAGAAGATATTGGAAGTCCATTATAGCCAACCTTCATTACGGAGACGGCACTTTAATTGAATCATGTACTCAGAATAACATAACAAAGCAGTGAATTTGGGGGTCTAATTCGAGCAGCATCAAATAGTGGACTAATGTCAGTATGACAGAGTGTACCGTCAGGACAAGAGACAGAAGATATTGGAAGTCCATTATAGCCAACCTTCATTACGGAGACGGCACTTTAATTGAATCATGTACTCAGAATAACATAACAAAGCAGTGAATTTGGGGGTCTAATTCGAGCAGCATCAAATAGTGGACTAATGTCAGTATGACAGAGTGTACCGTCAGGACAAGAGACAGAAGATATTGGAAGTCCATTATAGCCAACCTTCATTTCGGAGACGGCACTTTAATTGAATCATGTACTCAGAATAACATTACAAAGCAGTGAATTTGGGGGTCTAATTCGAGCAGCATCAAATAGTGGACTAATGTCAGTATGACAGAGTGTACCGTCAGGACAAGAGACAGAAGATATTGGAAGTCCATTATAGCCAACCTTCATTACGGAGACGGCACTTTAATTGAATCATGTACTCAGAATAACATAACAAAGCAGTGAATTTGGGGGTCTAATTCGAGCAGCATCAAATAGTGGACTAATGTCAGTATGACAGAGTGTACCGTCAGGACAAGAGACAGAAGATATTGGAAGTCCATTATAGCCAACCTTCATTTCGGAGACGGCACTTTAATTGAATCATGTACTCAGAATAACATTACAAAGCAGTGAATTTGGGGGTCTAATTCGAGCAGCATCAAATAGTGGACTAATGTCAGTATGACAGAGTGTACCGTCAGGACAAGAGACAGAAGATATTGGAAGTCCATTATAGCCAACCTTCATTTCGGAGACGGCACTTTAATTGAATCATGTACTCAGAATAACATAACAAAGCAGTGAATTTGGGGGTCTAATTCGAGCAGCATCAAATAGTGGACTAATGTCAGTATGACAGAGTGTACCGTCAGGACAAGAGACAGAAGATATTGGAAGTCCATTATAGCCAACCTTCATTACGGAGACGGCACTTTAATTGAATCATGTACTCAGAATAACATAACAAAGCAGTGAATTTGGGGGTCTAATTCGAGCAGCATCAAATAGTGGACTAATGTCAGTATGACAGAGTGTACCGTCAGGACAAGAGACAGAAGATATTGGAAGTCCATTATAGCCAACCTTCATTACGGAGACGGCACTTTAATTGAATCATGTACTCAGAATAACATAACAAAGCAGTGAATTTGGGGGTCTAATTCTCATTGGAAGTTTTTGGCTAGTAACTTTCTATAAGATAAAGTACGTTTATTGGAGCACACGTTCTCAATTGTGTGTGTGTGTGTAACATGAGCAGGGATTAACCTTTCCAACCGGTCCACAGTTGATTGGATATTGTTTTTGTTTATTTAATCATTTAAAATTTGTATTCAAAGTCATTTCTATGACTTTATTACCATGTGTGTGTGTAAACGATGCATGTGTTGTTGTTGTTGTTGTCACCGTAGATGTCGTTGTTGCTGATGTCGATGTTGTTGTTGCTGTAGTCGATGTTGCTGTTGCTGTTGTCGTCGATGTTGCTGTTGTTGTTGTTGTCGTCGATTTTGTTGTTGTCGCCGTAGCTGTCAATTTTGTTGTCGTCGCTGTTGTCGTCACTGTTGTTGTTGTCGCTGGTGTTGTTGTCGTCGTTGTTGTTGTCGTCGTTGTTTTTATTGTTTTCTTGGTTATTTTTGTTGTCGTCGCTATTGTTGTTGTTGTCGTTGTTGTTGTTGTTTCGTTGCTGTTGTTGTCGTTTCGTCGCTGTTGTTATTGTTGTAGTCGCTGTTGTTGTCATTGTCGTCGCTGTTGTTGTTGTTCTTGTTGTCGTCGCTGGTGTTGTTGTAGTTCTTGTTGTTGTCGTTGTTATTGTTGTTGTCTCTGTTCTTATTGTTCTTGTCGCTGTTGTTATTGTTGTTGTCTCTGTTGTTATTGTTGTTGTCGCTGTTCTTGTAGTTGCCGTCGACACACACACAGACATATACACTATTGTACTTAGCCTCCATTGAAAGCAGTCATTGTATTAGACGTCTATCACTGATTTTCATTGTTTTGTTTGTTTATAATTTTGCGTCATTAATTAATTTATTGCAGAATTCTCCATCGAATCCGATCATAAAACTTGGTTAACGTCAAGCGATTGAGACTGAGTGGCGCTTCGATTACATCCATAATTGGAAACGTCATTTGAGCATTATTTCACCACAAATCAATTATCATGCATCTATAGAAATCAGACATCAATCATCGATATAAATCAGGATCAAGCATCGATAGAAATCAGACATCGATCATCGATAGAAATCAGGATCAAGCATCGATAGAAATCAGACATCGATCATCGATAGAAATCAGGATCAAGCATCGATAGAAATCAGACACCAAGCATCGATAAAAATTAAGATCAAGCATCGATAGAAAACAGGCATCAAGCATCAATAGAAATCAGGGATCAAACATCGATAGAAATTAAGCATCAAGTATCGATAAAAATCAGGCATCAAGCAACGGTAGAATTTAGGCATCAAGTCTCGATTCAAATCAGGGATCAAACAGTTCACTAAAGCAACAATCAAGCAAGCTACCATACGATTATCACTTTATCTACAGAAACAAGATCCACAATGTTTATTTCTCTGAGAAGTGTCAAATTCTCAACATTTGTTCTGGTGATTCAAATTGTATTTATCATCATCATTTCTATCTTTGGTCGTTATCAAGTCGACGAAGATTACCCGGAAATATACGACTCTAGCAACTTTAAACCAGGGGAAGCAAATTTTGCCAAATATCCAAGTAAGTAATGAGTTGTCCGCACTGTTACCGCTCTTCGATATCATTTATTATTCTTGTCTTTTCGTTCGATATCCTTCCTGTTATGTCTACATGTGAAGTGAAGTTCTCTGGAGCAAGTAGTCGTAGTGGAGAGTTCTTCGGGGCTTCCAAACAACTTTGTGTGTATATTCGTCTCCATGTACTAGTATTCAGTACGCGATTAGGCCAAGAATGTCTTGCAGGATATGCATGTTGTCTATCCAGATAAAGAAATTGAAACCACTGCTTCTCTTTTTCTTCTGCGTTCGTTCTCAATCTCCCGCTACCAAGCTCTGAACAGGGCTTTGCAAGTAGCAGGATGTAGTCCGGAGAACGGATTTGCGTTGTGTTGCTAGTTTACAGTTTGTCTGCGATATTTGCACCTTTCGGTCCAACACATCCGTCTTCGGCAGGATTGAAACCACTAATTCTATACCAGTAAAATTATATTCAAATTACTCCGCTGAACTAAAAGCCAAAAGAAGGGTAGTGCTAAATTGGATCCCATCACACTGTGGCATACCAAGAAATGAGACAGCAGACAGGTTGGCAACGGAGGGAGCAACACAAGAACAAAACGAACAAACAATCACCTTCCAAGAAAAGAAGACACTTATCCAAGCAATAAGGAAAATTGACAAAACGAAAGACAACTATCACTGTCTTGATCGAGCAGAACAAGTGAAACTGTTCTCTTGAGATAAAAAAAAACGTGCATTGATAAGTTAAACAGAATCATTGTCCATCCTGTTACCGCTGTTCTTCTTCTTCTTCTTCTTCTTCTTCGTACGCTGTCAGACGTCAACATGAATTTTTTCGCAGAAAGCAGCTGTCATCCTGAGGCTGTCGACACTGCCATAGAGCTTGTCTAGTCTTGGCACTGGTGATGGCCACATGTGCTTTCTCTGGTCCTCGTATGTCGGGCAATTTTGCAGCAGATGTTCAGTGGTCATGTTCCCGGTACCACAGGTGCATTCGTCAGTACCACCTATCTTTAGTTTATTGAAAAGATGGTACCTCAATCTGTTGTGGCCTGTGCAGAGTCTGAAGACCACGACCTGCTCTCTTCTGTTCAACTGGTAATATGTATCATTTTTTGTGTAGCCAGTATGTTATGTTTCCCATTTGGCCATGTATCTGGCTCTAATAAACCTTTTGGACTCTTCGTAGGTCACACTAGATCTGGTTGTGGTAACCTTGCACCTTCGATATCGTTTATTGATAAGTTATACAAACTTGTATTTATTTATTCATCATTTGTTCGTTGTTATTGATATTGAATCCGTTTTTTTTTGTGTGTTTTTTTTGCCAATCAGTCGATCAAAACCCATCGCTCGCTTCGGGACATGGGCGAATGCTAATCCTCCTCCAGCAAGTTCGATCGGAGCAACCCTTTCTTCCTCTCGCCAGTTGAGGTCCGGAGACTGAAGCTCATTTTTATACTCTTCTCCTGGTGTTTCTTGATCTACATCCCTTCATCTTCCCCTGTGGATTCCATGTCAGGGCCTGTCTGACCAAGTTTGATGGTGCTTTCCGCAGTATGTGTCCTATCCAACCACATTCCATCCATTTTATCTTTTGTTCCACTCATTGTTGTTGGCTCTTTTCCAATAGATATTCGTTTCTCGTCATGGCTTGCCAGTCTATACCAATTAACGTATGTAGTTATTTATTGATGAACGACTGAAGTTTCCTCTGTATTAACTATGTTGTTCTTCAAAATCCTGCTCCGTACAGGAGTACTGACCTTGACATTGGATTTAAACAATCTTAACTTGGTATTAGTCTTTATTTCTCTGGATTTCCATTTATTCATCAGAAACATGAATCACCTTCATTTCACTGGATTTCCATTTATTCATCAGTAACATGAATCGCCATCATTTTCCTGGATTTCCATCATTTCCCTGGATTTCCATTTATTCATCAGTAACATGAATCACCTTCATTTCCCTGGATTTCCATTTCTTCATCAGTAACATGAATCACCTTCATTTCCCTGGATTTCCATTTATTCATCAGTAACATGAATCACCTTCATTTCCCTGGATTTCCATTTCTTCATCAGTAACATGAATCACCTTCATTTCCCTGGATTTCCATTTATTCATCAGTAACATGAATCACCTTCATTTCACTGGATTTCCATTTATCCATCAGTAACATGAATCGCCATCATTTTCCTGGATTTCCATCATTTCCCTGGATTTCCATTTCTTCATCAGTAACATGAATCACCTTCATTTCCCTGGATTTCCATTTATTCATCAGTAACATGAATCACCTTCATTTCCCTGGATTTCCATTTATTCATCAGTAACATGAATTACCTTCATCTTTATGGAAAACTGAGACACCAGTCATGTCAAGCACAACACACCGACCAAGACCACAACCTCTTCCATATAGCGTTCTCTAATTTTCTTCCCGTTAAAAACTTGTTATTATACATATAACTAGCGTCAGTGCCAGCGAAACAGAGCCAAAACCCTTCTACACCTCCACGCGGTGATCCTGGATAACAGGCTGCAGCAGGGCAGCCTGGCTAAGGAGAAGGGATTGAAGAGGGAATGCTAATCCGGTACTCAAAAAATGATTGCTGAATTCGGATGTGTTGGACCAAAAGGTGCAAATATCGCAGTGAGGCTGTAAACTACGACACAACGCATTCCGTTCTCTGGACTACATTCTGCTACTTAAGACTTTTTAGGGCTTGGTAGCGGGAGATTGAGAACGAACGAAGCCAAGCCAAGCCAAACCAAGCCAAAATAAGCCAAACCAAGCCAAGCCAAACCAAGCCAAGCCAAACCAAGCCAAGCCAAACCAAGCCAAGCCAAACCAAGCCAAGCCAAGCCAAGCCAAACCAAGCCAAGCCAATCCAAGCCATACATATGATCACACTTTGACAATGCTACCACAATCACACATACAGTGTATGTATAGCTGAGGACAAATTCGCTTGTACTTTCAAGAAACGAAAGTGCGAATCGGTGAGGTTTCCAATAATACAAGCTTCAAGTGCGCCCTTGTATCAAGGGAGGTGGGACCACTGTCTGGTCGTATTGGAGATTGACGAAAAACAGGAAAACCCCTTGTATACACACTATGCGCATTAAAGAACCTATGACAGTTGAAAATCGATAAGAGTATGCTCTTAGCCGTTGTCCTACCAAACGTGCACATCTACCTCCTCCCAGGCCTAGTACGACGCAGGAAGTAAAGATTGCAAAATAAATAACGTACTATAAACAGCCCACAGCTACCTGACATATCCTGCCTGTTTGAATTTCAGGATTCTAAGTATAATTTCTTATCGATATTATACATATAAGCTCTTATTTATATTTTGTGTGTGCATATAATCTTTTACAACCAGACGCGGGCAATATATCTGCTCGCCAGTTGAACTGTAATATTGATGAAAGTTCAAATCAGATTTTTAAACGTACAATTTCAAGAATAAAATCATATGACTCGTCTAGGATTTCAACCACAGACCTCTAGCACCGTCGGCAAGGAGCATATTCATAGATCACTGTATTGTTTAAGAGTAAAGTCTCGCAAATGAAGTGTGTTGCGTTAAAGACGAAAATGATCTTACTTTATTGATTACAAAAGACAGCTAGCTCTGCGAATATGTAAATTTGGTGACGCTTACAGCCGGAAAATAAACAAATCGTAGCTATTTCCTCAATCTCAACTATTTATCTATTGACGTTGTAATGAGATAGAACGTATTGACCGGATTTTAATCAAAAAAAGACACGGAAAAATATATTACGGCAAGCTCCTGATTTAAACCCTTGACCTTCTCACACTGAAAGTAGGATCCACTAATTCGATCAGCCAATCAAATCACTCCGCATACTCTGGATGCGTATGGAAAATGATAGGATGAAAGATATTATTATTATACATACAATCTCGAATTAATATTTATATATACATATATTATTAACATATAGTCTAATTAATTAATATTGATGTTAAAGGTAAAATATAATATTAATATTGTTATCGGGTGTTTTTAGAAGACTACAGAATCTGTATACAACCAGTTTCTTGGAGGGTGGTTTGTACCGACGTGCAAGTCCATTTTAATAGACTCAAACACTAGAGCTAAGTAAACCCGCGGCCTATTAGACGCCATCTAAAGCTGCTCCTAAAAAACCATCTAGGTAAGACTTGGGTAGATTTTTTAAATTTGAATTTTTGTCCGGGAAGCGGCGGTTTAACCTACTCGTCTTCATTTCCAACTGACAAAGAATTGTTAACGTGCTCAACACTGTACACGGGTATCCGATCTCACTACCCAGAGATCAGGGGTCAGACCTCACTACCCAGAGATACGGGGTCAGACCTCACTACCCAGAGATACGGGGTCAGACCTCACTACCCAGAGATACGGGGTCAGACCTCACTACCCAGAGATCAGGGGTCCGATCTCACTACCCAGAGATACGGGGTCCGATCTCACTACCCAGATACCAGGGGTCCAATCCCACTACCCAGAGACCAGGGGTCCGATCTCACTACCAAGAGACCAGGGGTCCGATCTCACTACCCAGAGACCAGGGGTCCGATCTCACTACCCAGAGACCAGGGATCCGATCGCACTACCCAGAGATCAGGGCAATTTTCTCCACAAGATCCGTATAACAAAAAATCAGTCTCCACCGTGATTCGAACGCGCGACCTCCGACATCTTACCTCGAGACCACCTAGTCCCCCAGACCACCAAGTCCCCCCCCCCAGACCACCGAGTCCCCCCCCCCCAGACCACCGAGTCCCCCAGACCACCGAGTCCCCCCCCCCCCATCACCACCGAGTCCCCCTAGACCAATTGAGCGTGTAGAGACCTGGACGCAAACCTTGTCCTTCTATCAAGAGACACGTGTGCTCTAAACACTGCCACCCATACGTTCCCGATCTGTTCAGCAATAATTTATTGCTTCCCATAAGCGATCCTGCCCTTTATGGCTGACGTCAATATTTCAGCCAGTGTGTGCATTTATTTTAACGATTCCCTTTCAACCTCCCAATGTCCTCTCTCCACCCAACCTACCTCTCCCACCTCATCTACCTCTTCTTTAGCCCCTTCCCCCTCCCCCTCACATCTTTTCTTTATTTTTTTGTTTTTGTGTTTAGAAATAGTTATTTAGTTGCCATTTAAAATGGTGGCGAGGTACCTTATCATGAATTAAAAATGTAAATTTGGTCAAATGTCTATTTTTTTCTACATATTCTTTTCATTGTGCAATCTTAACGCCATTGCATTTCTTTTGTGCGTAATTTCCTTATGGATTTATCCTAGTATAATATGCAGTCAAAGAGTTATACAGCAGTGCTCTTTCTGTGTGTTCGGGTCTTTCAAAACATATTTCCATGAGAAAAAAAAATGGGTCGTTAAAAAATAACGAGTTAGATCCCGTTGATCGTGATAAGGTTCAAGTGTTTTCAAACGTTTTCAATACAGTCCTGGATCAAGATGCTAAGCAGCGTCAGGGCCAGCGAACCAGAGCTGCCAAGACCCTTCTACACCTCCACGCGGTAATCCTGGATAACAAGCTGCAGCAGGGCAGACTGGCTAAGGAGAAGGGATCGAAGAGGGAATACTAACCTGATACTCAAAAAATGCTTGCTTAAGTCGGATGTGTTGAACCGAAAGGTGAAAATATCGCAGGCAAGCTGTAAACTACGACACAACGGATTCCGTTCTCTTGACTACATTCTGCTACTTAAGCCCTTTCAGTGTTTGGTAGCGGGAGATTGAGAATGAATGAAGTTAAGCCAATACAGTCCAAACATGTTATCCATTTGGTAAACTCCCTGTACCATCAAAAAGACATACTACAAGTTGGGAAAGCAATGAACTTATTCTTGTTCGCTTTCTTCGTTTGCACCTGTTATTTAGAAAATGCAGGAGGAAGCAGACCCTTACATAAAATGCATGCTGAAGTCGGATGCACTGGGTCGACAGGCGCAAAATAAAAACCACAGTTCAACGTACAACGCCTTGCGAATGAAAAAAAATAAAATCTAAAGTGGCCACACTTCGGGCAAAGTTTCGAGTGTCGCACTATCATACCTTTACATAACATTTCTAGAATGTTCTACTATCAGATCTTTGGGTGTGGCGAAGATGCAGAGTTGAGTGAGCTGACAGCAGCCAGCGACTCATAGAACAGTGACCCACAACTGATCAAGACCCTACTCCGTCTCTAACAACCGGCCCTGCAAACATACTTTCACCATGCAGTCTGGCTAAGAGATTAACGATTTTTTTAAAAAGGGAAGGCAAACACGGTCCTCAAAATGGATTGTTCAAATCGGATATGTCAAGACGAAAGCTGCAAGTTTCGCAGCCTTGCTGTAAGCTACGACCACTACGTGACAAACTCCGTTTTCAGAACGAACTCAGAAGAACAAGAAATGTGAAGGTCGTAGAGTGAACTTTCTAAATTGTACTACAATCAGATGTTGCGAAACACTTTCCCCATAGGAAGAATATAAGCATGATAAGGTCAGGCGACTTTGGCGGTCATAGTGCCCTAGAAATGACACGATCTTCAAATATGGAAGTAATTTGAGCAATGCTGACATTTGAGGTGTAGCATTTAGCTGAACTCATATTGTGCCAAGGTTTATAATCAATCCATGTCCACGCAGAGAAATAAAACAAATTCACTCTACAAAACACAACAAATCACTGTTTAGAGTGGTCCTTTCACAGAATTCTGATCTGAAATCAACTCGATGTCCATCTTTGTTTCCCAAACACCTTTTATATTTGCACTGATAGTTGACTCATCCAAGTTCCGTTATTTAGTCAGCCTTAGAATGTGTCGTTTCAAAGGGATTTTCCAATAAGTCCGATTATATTCAATTACGTTCATTGGTTTGTTATAAGGGATAACCAGGGACCGGCAGCGAGTGGGACACCCTGCAGTATCATAACTTCTGGTAAAGTTTCTAGGGCGTTCTTTAATCATACCTCAGGTACATTTTCTAGATTGTTCTTGTATTGCATTCCGCATACATGTAATGGCTACCTGACGTATAAGTTGTGGAAGATGGAAACAGTAAGGTAGAGAACTGGCCATCTTTGTGTAGTGACATAGGTTGGAAAATCTTCTGTAGTGGAAACTCACCAATTATAATGAATTTGTTATTTTCGAACTGCGGTACTGGGAAAATGACTGCTGAACATCTGCTGCAAAACTGCACGACATACGAGGATCAGAGAAAGCAGATGTGGCCATCACCAGTGGCAACACTAAACAAGCTCTATGGCAGTGTCGACAGCCTCAGGATGACCGCTGCTTTTTTTCAAACAAATAAAGGTTGACGTCTGACAGCGTACGAAGAAGAAGAAGAAAATCGGCTGTACTGATGTCCACAGGCTGAGTGGCCTATGGTGAATCTTCCGTTTCACCCAGGTTGGCTTCCTCGTAGCTCTTCCTGGAAGCGGGCTATTTGCATTGCAGCCTGACTAACAAGGTGTGGGATCGACGTGATCCCCGTAGTAGTGAGCGACACGCAGATGAAGCCAAGCATAGCACAACTGCCCGGATAATCTCGGTCCACTTTCATCAGCACGCTCGGAATGTGAAAATAGCTACGACAACCCGCCACTTAACGTCCTGTTTATGGAGCAAAAAAAAGAGTAATCTTACTCATTGTGAGCATTCAACAACAACAACAACAATTCCAACGTACCCAGTTCGAATAACGCCCGTTTCCAGTTTCGCAGACACGGGTTATTTTTCTCGGAACGATCGGTGCTCCATGTACGGAGAGTAATGACGACAATCTACTCGCCAAGAAACTTATACAAGCCAAATAGGTTGGCGGTTGTAAGATGTACATACAACCACCTCGCTTTTCTCCTCTTCTTTCCTCACAATCTGTTTCATTTGCCTCAGTTCAACAACCACACTCTTACACAACTTCCACACGTACCTTCAGGGTGAGGCTCTTCCATTGCACTTTGGTTGGGTTGACCTCTGAAAGCGCCCAAACCGGCTTATGTACATACAGACGCACACACGCATCCAAGCATTGATTAATTCGTCCTGGTGCCACCTAAGAAGCTGCGGCCAGGGGTGGAAAAGGCCATTGCTCCGCTAGTATAATATGGAGAGGCAAATACTTTCCACAACAACAAAAGGTTGTAAGAAGCGATGTTCTGCAAAGGAAGCGCTACTTATATTTTATGTATACATTCCTGATGTTCGAAATAATGTTGGCAGTTTTGTTCCATTGATTGTAGTCAGCCGTTATTGGTGTCTGTGCTGAGAGAAAATCTTTGTTCTCCGAGTGGAATTAGAGACGGACTTCAAACGCAAGTAGTTTCAGTTGAATAAGTGGAGATTTTGATAAAACCGTGATAATAATATTAACAAAACTACGAGAGTCAAATTTACAGAACAATTATAAGAATATTGACAAAACTACGACAGTACAATTTACAGAACAATTATAAGAATATTGACAAAACAATGATAGTCATTTTGATATAATAGCGTGGAATATAGATGGCATTTTAGCTAGACGTGGAGTGAGCTGGAATAAGCTGAAGAACTTTTCTTGGATTCTCCTGTTCTCTTCCTTCGTTTTCGTCTCTTTTGTCTTTTTCTTCTCTTTTGTCATCTTATTCACTTTTCTACGCCGTCTTCTCTTTAATCTTCTTCTTCTCTTTCGTATGCTTCTTTTTTGTGTTCTATTTCTTCTTCTTGTTCTTCTTGCATTAATGTGTTGTTCTTCTTTTCCGTTTTCTTCTCTTTATCTTTCAACTTTTTCTTCTCTGTCGTCGGCTTCTTCTTCCTAGTTTTTGGTATTTGTGGTTTTCTACTTCGTTTTTGTTCTCTTGCACTGCTTATTTGTTTCTCATTTGTTTTTCATATCATCATAGGCGTCTCAGTCTTTGTAGAGCTTGCACGTGGGGCCCTGTGAGTTTTGTCCAGCTCTGTCTCCTGTATATCGACACTGTCTGCTATGGCTATAATAAAGGCCGATCCGGGAGTGACAGTCCCTGCCATAGATCGTACAACCATACTGAGGAGGTTGGCTTGCCTGGCTGTTCCTTGATCTCTTCAGTCTTTCTCTTTTCTCTGAAGCCAGAAGGCCTCTGCGTGCGTCAGAAGCCACTATGCTCCCTCCAACTGACTGTCTCCGAACAGTACGGCCCTGAGCTAATTTTGTCCCAGCCCTCGGATGGGATGTCGCATGACTTCATGTCCCTCTTGCATACGTCCTTTAATCGCAGTGTGGGACTGTCGATTTTTCTAACTCCGATGGCCAGCTGTCCATAAAAGATATCCTTTGACAGCCTCTCATCTTCTATGCGGTAAACATGTCACAGTCATTGATGACAACGCTGGCTCAACAGCGAGTACATGCTCTAAGTATTTGCTCTCTGTAAGACCGAATTATGTGACACTCTCTCTTGTCACCAAATCCCCAATATACGCCGTAGGCACCTCATGTGAAAAGTGTTCAGCCACGGTTCCTGTTTAGTATAAGTGCTCCAAAATTCGCTTCCAACATGAGTGCCAAGAACGCAGGTCTAATAGACCCGGACCTTGGTGTAGTGAGACAGCGCAGTGTTCCATACATGAGAGTGCCAAGAATGCAGGTCTAATAGACCCGGACCTTGATGTAGTGAGACAGCGCAGTGTTCCATATATGAGAGTGCCAAGAACGCAGGTCTAATAGACCCGGACCTTGGTGTAGTGAGACAGCGCAGTGTTCCATACATGAGCGTGACAAGAACGCAGATCTAATAGACCCGGACCTTGGTGTAGTGAGACAGCGCAGTGTTCCATACATGAGAGTGCCAAGAACGCAGGTCTAATAGACCCGGACCTTGGTGTAGTGAGACAGCGCAGTGTTCCATACATGAGAGTGACAAGAACGCAGGTCTAATATACCCGGACCTTGGTGTAGTGAGACAGCGCAGTGTTCTCCCAGACTCTCTTCGTCAGGCAGGCCATGACGGTACTTGCCCTCCCAAGCATATCGCCTATACTCTTCTCGAGCGAGAGAGTGTTGCTGATGGCAGACTCCAGATAAGTGAAACTGTTGACAGCTTCCAGAGTGACGCCATCAATCAAGAAGGGAGGGTTAATACCGTATGCACCGACCTTCGTCTTTTCTATGCTTATGGTGAGCCCAAACAGCTTGCACCTCTCGGCTAATCTGTCTCCCAGTCTCTGTAGGACCTCCTCACTATTAGTCACTAGAGCCGCATCAACCGCAAATATCACGTCTCTAATGAGCACCGTCCATATGTTCTGTATATATATATATTCTGCCGAAGACGGAAGTGTCGGACCGAAGGGTGCAAATATCGCAGTCAATCTGTAACCTGCTACTTGCAAAGTCCTGTTTATGGCTTGATAGCGGGAGATTGAGAAGGAATGCAGAAGAAGATATATATATATATTTATTTAATTTAAACTCCCTTTAGCTATCACCTTATCAGACTACCTGAACGGCAGGTGGGTCTATCTAGCTGTGCAAATTCATAAACTCGTTTCTTTCACCTAGACGGGCCGTATTAAATTCTGCCTTTTACCTGTTTTCTGTTGTTGTCGTTAGTTTGTTTAAAATTCTCCAGCCGGAGAGTTTTCACCTGTCGTTATTTACTATATTAACCTTCGATTTTCCTGGCACGGTCTTCGGCTATTTGCAGAATTTTGGTTACCGTGTGTCGTATTTCTACGGTCCAGCGCACACGGCTGAATTTTACGAGATTGGTGTCCTTCTCCATGATTGCTGACCGTGGCGGTTTTAGCGTGGTTGGGAAATGTTCACACGGGCCAATAATTGACTAATACATCGCCTTGGAGAGATTGGGCCCTGCCCGGTTAGCAGCATGTCCATGACACATCGCTCACACGGTGAGTGATGTTGTCGAGAAGTAAGGCACTCGTCTTTCAAAGCAATGAACAGAAACGGTTTAAGCGACTCCTGGTCTTGAGGGAGGTAGGACCAGAGTGCCTGCATCCTGAGTTATCTCAAGTCGTCCTGACTTATGTCTTGCTACTGGTCCAAGGTAGCTCGGGACCAGAGAGTAAGGGTGATGACCAGCGCAGTTTACCTCACTATAACCCTAACACAGCGCGTTACATCATCAAAACAAACCCGGCTGATGATGTCACATCATGACTTGCGATGGTCTCATAACTATTAGCTTCCATATTTCTGAATTTGAAATAACGCACTCTTCATTATATCTCTATTTTCATACCAGCAACAACTTTGACAGAGTGAAAATATCGTTGATTCTTATATATGTGTTTCTTATTTATCCTCAAATGCGAGGTAGCTGCAGTAGACATTCAACAGTCCTTCTGGTTTGGTAGTTTCAGTTGAAAATATCGACAGGCTACAGAAGTTATTTGATGTTTGACCTGTCTCTGTTGCACTGGTTAGAGCGTGTGACCTTTTGGAAGTGCATAATTAACTGTAATATATGGATTAACACTCTTCTCTGTAAATACTTTCATTTCTCCGTATATGTACCTACCATAACATTGTTCATACTCTTCTCTGTAAATACTTTAATTTCTCCATATATGTACCTACCATAACATTGTTCATACTCTTCTCTGTAAATACTTTCATTTCTCCGTATATGTACCTACCATAACATTGTTCATACTCTTCTCTGTAAATACTTTAATTTCTCCATATATATACCTACCATAACATTGTTCATACTCTTCTCTGTAAATACTTTAATTTCTCCATATATGTACCTACCATAACATTGTTCATACTCTTCTCTGTAAATACTTTCATTTCTCCGTATATGTACCTACCATAACATTGTTCATACTCTTCTCTGTAAATACTTTAATTTCTCCGTATATGTACCTACCATAACATTGTTCATACTCTTCTCTGTAAATACTTTAATTTCTCCATATATGTACCTACCATAACATTGTTCATACTCTTCTCTGTAAATACTTTCATTTCTCCGTATATGTACCTACCATAACATTGTTCATACTCTTCTCTGTAAATACTTTAATTTCTCCATATATGTACCTACCATAACATTGTTCATACTCTTCTCTGTAAATACTTTCATTTCTCCGTATATGTGCCCACTTTACCATTTTCCATTCTCATCTCTGTAAATACTCTTTTCTCCGTATATGTGCCCATGTTATCCATTTTACATAATTATCTCTTTAATTTAAACTTACCTGTAAATGTCTCTGTAAATATTGGCATTTCTCTGTATCTGATCTACAAAAGTGCAAACATGTTTGTCTCTTCTTTGTTCCACTGATTAGAATGCGTGCCGAATTGGAAGTGCCTAATTTACTGTTAATATTTTAATGTGTATGGGTATGTGTTTTGGTGAGTCAGTGAGAGTGTGTTCGACCGAATGGTGTCTGAATTGAAAAGAATAAATCCACCGTAACATTCCATGCATATGGTAAAATGTGACAAAAGAGAGTTGTAGATGGGGCTAGCAATTTCATCACGTAAATCTATTACTATGAAACAACCACCACAGGCTCTTTTCATGTACGCTCGTGATTCTATAAGGTTATTTCTTCTTCTTCTGCGTTTGTTCTCAATCTCCCGCTACTAAGCCCTAAACAGGGCTTTGCAAGTTGCAGGATGTAGTTCTGAGAACGGAATGCGTTGTGTCGCTAGTTTACAGCTTGACTGCGATATGTGTACCTTTCGGTCCAACACATCTGTCTTCGGTAGGTCAATAAGGTTAAAATAGAGTTCAGAATACCCGATCAGAGAGCGGCACGTAGAGAGCGTAATCCGACATAGTGTATATAGTTAACCACGAAACAATAAAATCTATCGTTTTCAGTTTTCTTTCCACTTGTGCCTTTTTAGCGTCGTGAGGAGCTTGAGTCGTTTATCCTGCTCCAAGTGCGTTGTGTCGGTCAATGTGAGCCCTTGTCGTTGCACAATCACTCTGTCATCTATCCACCTACCTCGCGGCCGCCCTCTTGCACTGTAGCTAGATCTACCAGCATTGTAAGCCATCAGTGGAAGATGGTGAGGGTGCATTCTCATGAGATGACCAAACCAACTTATTTTCTGCCTGGAAATGTATTCGGCACAAGACGTAGTGCCGACCATACTTCGAATGTCGTCATTCCGCATTCTGTCTCTTCTGGTAACACCGATGACTTTCCTCAAACACTTCATTTCACAAGTCGAAATTCTGCTCTCGCATGCCCTTGACAGAGGCCATGTTTGGCACTGGTAGCACACAATATGCATAAATATACTGTTTATCAGCTGTTGCTTTGCCGTCAAACTAATGCTTGGGTATCTAAACAATGGAGACAGCTGATGCTCGGGTGTCTAAACAATGGGGACAGCTGATGCTCGGGTGTCTAAACAATGGGGACAGCTGATGCTCGGGTGTCTAAACAATGGAGACAGCTGATGCTCGGGTGCCTAAGCAATGGGGACAGCTGATGCTCGGGTGTCTAAACAATGGAGACAGCTGATGCTCGGGTGTCTAAACAATGGGGACAGCTGATGCTCGGGTGCCTAAACAATGGGGACAGCTGATGCTCGGGTGTCTAAACAATGGGGACAGCTGATGCTCGGGTGCCTAAACAATGGGGACAGCTGATGCTCGGGTGCCTAAAAAATGGGGACAGCTGATGCTCGGGTGCCTAAGCAATGGGGACAGCTGAATAAGTCACCGCAGATGCTTTGTGACACCTTGTCTCGATGTCCATGTTCATCCTACCGCCTGCTGAAAAATCGAAAATCGATCGTTCGATCGTTTATTTATTGGATTAACCTTTGACCTTTCCTCAGACTTCATGGATGTGAATGGCATGATCTTTGTTGGGTTTGGTTTTCTCATGACCTTCTTGAAGAACTACGGGTTCACCTCAGTAGGAGTCAATCTAATGCTCAGCGCTCTTTGCATTCAGTGGGCTGCTATCGTCAAGGGATTCATTCACGTGGACATCCTTGGCGGCGAGAAGTTTCATATTGGAGTCGAGGAGTAAGTCATTTGGTCTTTGTAGTATGAAACAGTACATGTAAGTCAGCGCTTGAGTGGAATATCTGTTTTTTTATGTTTGTTTTTGTATTGCAAGCGTTTTGTTTTTCGTTCACCTTGCCTCCTAGGGACGAAGTCCGCTTTATTGTGTTTTCATGCCTTACAACCCCGATTATCCGAATTTAGTTTTATTTTTCAAAGGGATACATTTTCATAGGGTACGATCTTGAAAGTTAATGAATCTGAGTTTATACAAGTTTGGATTCTAGGCCGTATCTGTAACCACTTAGTTATACCACCTGTGCGAAGGAAGGGTTGGGTCCAACATAGTACACCAAGGCAAAAGAGCGAAATGAGTTTACTCAACATTTGGCTACCTGGCATCAAACACACACGTGTCTGATTGAATACCAGGATTGAGATATTTAGAGATAAAAATAATAAAAATAATGTTAATAATATTAATAATAATAACAACCTCAGCAATGTTCGCTGTGCGTTTGGCTGGTTTTCTTTATAGTGTGCGTGTGTGAATATGTGTGCTTCTGTGTGAATATGTGTGCTTCTGTGGGCGTGTGTGAATATATGGGCTTTGGTGTGCGTGTGTGAATATGTGGGCTTTGGTGTGCGTGTATGAATATGTGTGCTTCTGTGTGCGTGTGTCAATATGTGTGTTTCGGTGTGCGTGTGTCAATATGAGTGCTTCGGTGTGCGTGTGTCAATATGTGTGCTTCGGTGTGCGTGTGTCAATATGTGTGCTTCGGTGTGCGTGTGTCAATATGTGTGCTTCTGTGTGCGTGTGTCAATATGTGTGTTTCGGTGTGCGTGTGTCAATATGTGTGTTTCGGTGTGCGTGTGTCAATATGTGTGCTTCGGTGTGCGTGTGTCAATATGTGTGCTTCTGTGTGCGTGTGTCAATATGTGTGTTTCGGTGTGCGTGTGTCAATATGTGGGCTTTGGTGTGCGTGTGTGCTTATGCGTGTGTGTACGTGTGAATAATTTTTGTTCTAACCCAGTTTCTCTCTATAAATTAGGATGGTGACGTACGATTTTGCTACAGCGACTGTGCTCATTTCCTTTGGAGCTGTTCTTGGAAAGACCAGTCCAATTCAGCTTCTAGTGATGGGGTTCATAGAGATACTTCTGGCCCAGCTGAACGAGTATGTTGGAGTGGACCTTCTACACGTAAGTTAGCGTCTCTTGTCCATTTTCATAACCCCCCCCCCCCCCTCTCCCCCCTTACCCCGGTTCTTTGTTAATGCCGTCCTTTTGAACTCCGCTCATGAGACCCGCTGCACTTTGGCTTTCTCACGCCGAAGGTTCAATAACCCGAGTTGAAAATGGATTACAACAAAATAGCCATTGTTATTATCCAAGTAAGTGTGTTGTTCGTCCATCATGAATGATGAGGAAATTTTCTTTTTTCGTTTAGCCAGTCATTGCGGTCGAGTGTTCTGTGAGCCGGGGATGTGGATGGTGAAGAGATGGATGACGAGTCGGATTTGGAAATCTGCATACTCGTACTCAGTGAAGGCTTGGAAAGTTCCCTTCGCGAGACGGTGATATTTCACCGACTTTTCAGGCCTTTCTCCCTTGTTCTGCTGTAGTCTTTTAAGAAGCATCGCATGACACTGCTTCTCTGCGGAGAACTATTTGCCAGGTTGTACAGTCTTTTGCAGCATCTTCCCATGATTCGAGGCTTATGCTGAGGGCTTTTAAAGACGTTTTTAGTGTGTCCTTAAAGCGCTTTTTTTGGCCTCATTATGAGCGTTTGCCCTTCTGCATCTCGCCACAGATTATTATTTTTGGTAAACGATAGTCTGGTATGCGAACCAAATGACCCGCCCAGCGAATCTGTGATTACATCATAATGGCATCAATGCTAGGGATACCAGCTCTCTCAGGAACATCTGTGTCCGGGACTCTGTCTTGCCATTTGACATTCATCACCCTCCTGAGACAAAGTGTATGAAAATGATTCAGCTTCTTCGCGTGACGCATGTATACAGTCCATGTTTCACTTGCATATAGCAACACTGGGACCACCACTGCTCTGTACACCTTCAGCTTCGTCTGAAGGCTAATGCTAATGCGCTTCGGTGTAGTCTGCCAGATGCAGCTCTGGCCTTAGCAATTCTGACGCCAAGAAAGTGTATCAAAAGACACGGCCATGAGTGTTACTGTTGATATCAAGCTGAATGGACAACTATTACAGTTCAGGTGTACTTACTATTGATGTGTTATTTCCCACAAATCAGTGTCTGCCATTACCCCAGGCCATCTAACACGAAGTATGCAAGGAAGACACTTGCTGATGAAGGTCTCCAGTCTGAATGTGATACTCTTAAGCACATGCCGAGTCTCCTAGTATCAGAGCAAGATGGACTCTCATCACCATCATCATTATTGGTTCTTTTCGCCTTGTCAGACGATAGTAATTGTGTTTTTAGCACAAAGCCCGGTCAGAAATATAGAGACCATGTGTTGCCCATGCAGTATGGTCTCTCTCTCGGTCTACCTTGTTTGTTCCAAAGGAAAGGTGATACCAATAAGTTTGGAATAAGACAAGCTGCAGAAGCTGCCGGATCAGCAGAGCAATGTTCTATCTGTTTGCCTGTCGGAGCTTCACTCCTAGACCATTCGCCAACCAAAGCTAAGGGCCTTGTCTGCCCTGCTACAACACTCAGCTGGGGTTGTCTTTCCTCGCTCTAGGATTAGGCATTGTATCCTTTTGCGTGTGCTCCTTCGCACATCGTCGGTTGTCAGGTTTGGTAGACGCTGACCAACTTTCAGAGTTATCATAAAACAGGTTGCACAGCTATATCTGATAAAACCCGACAAAATACGCAAGTATCTTATCTGCAAGGCTTCAGATGGTTTTAATTCAGAGTTTTCCTTCTCCTAGATGAGCTTGCCTTCCTAGGCTTTCGAGTCCCATCTGCCCGAAAATACTGGTTTAAATGCGCCAGTGGCTCGCCTTCCGCCCCTTCTCCTGTTAGTCAAAACAGTTTTGCCGTGGAAAGGCGAGGAGATGGGCTTTGTTGTCAGAGGCTATACGAGACGCACGCCATGGGGGCATTTAGTTGGTGTTATGAGTTCATCCTCAGCCCCACCCCCGACTATAACTACATTCGTTACAGCCTAATCTTATTTTCCAATTCTGACAGGTTCCGTATTGGGCGAAAGTTGAAATCAAATCAGGTCCTGTGTATTTTACTGTGCGATCGCACACAGTTGACTATGTAGAGTTGTGGGGCTGGCAACTTCATGTAAAACTGTGTCACAGAAACCATCTATACTAGAGCACGTCATGTCTTTAACACATTCTCCCTGCAAGGAGGTAGGCCAGCTGAAGTAGTGACTATAATGTTCATGAAGGAATGAAAAATAAGACGTGCTGGAGATGATTTCCATTGAAAAGTACGTCATTTCAGCTCTCCGATTTTAAGGTTTAACAAAGCTGACCTTGTTGACAATCTAATTAACTTTACCTTGGGAAACTCAGCGAAAAGAATAAACACACTATAACCTTCACGACATGCCGTAAGATTCAACTAAAGAGGGTTGTGCTTGCGCTAACGACATCATCATATAAAATATTCACGTTGACGCCACCACTGCAAATGCTCGGATATATGTTTTCTGTAAAGGGGACAGCTGCATCTGTGGCCAATGCTTCACTTTGAGCGGAAAAGGCAAATACATGTTACCTTTTTATTCAATTGCGTTCTTATTACCGGGGCCCGAAAAGAGTGCAACGAATAGTAGCATCGAACCTGTCAGGTAAGTGGCAAATGTGATTAAGGAGAGCTGGGCATGGGGCTGGCTACCTAATCCTGAAGAAACATTAAGCGACAAGAAACTTGGACAGATATGACCAGGTCAACATTTGATGAGTTAATGTGTAGTTGTTGCGAAGATCTAATTTTCCATAGGGAGCTGTAAGTGTTTGACTGATTCTTATCGTAAACAGGAGAGACACATTGCAACTTTTGAAATTAAATGTATGTAAAGGGCCATCGATCTCACAGAGAGAGAGAGAGAGGACCAGAGAACGATAGAGAAGAAGAAGAGAGAACAGGAAGAGAGTGAGAAAGAGATAGAAAGACGAAAGAGATCGAGAGAGAGGAAAGCCAAGAGAGACAGTAAGAGGACAGAAGAGAGAGAGAAAAGGGAGAGAGAAAAGGGAGAGTAAAAGAACCAAGAGTGGGATTGAGAAAAGATTACATTAGAGAAATGTTAAGAACTACCCGTTGAACTAGGACGATGAGGCTTACGTCTGGTCAGGCAAAACACACTGATCAGAAAATGTTAGCCAGGGTCAGGAGAAATAAACTGGCCAAGACCATCACCTGACCTCCTCGTTGGTCGTCCTGGACAAATGCTGTTGTCGAGGACAACAGTCCGGCTAACAAGGTGAGGTTCGACGTGATCCCCGTAGTAGTGAGCGACACGCAGATGAAGCCAAGCATAGCAAAACCGCCTGGAGGACCCCGGTCCACCTTCATCAGCACGCTCGGGATGTGAGGAAAGCTACTGCAACCCGCCACTTAACGTCCTTTTAAGGATGCACAAAAGAGCAACCTACTCATTGTGGGCATATATAGCCAGAGAGAAAATCAAATGCTTCGATCATCTGATGAGACGGATCAACTACAACTGCGCGCATATAATACAAATATTGTTGGTTACAAGCCACGATGAAAACAATGTATCAGACGGATTGATGATATAACAGATATATGGACAGCGCATATTAGACACACCAGACAGTTCAATCGTTTTCACGTGAGCTGTCTACAGACTGCTCGGGATTACATGGTCAAGTATAGCACAACCGTCTGGAGGACCAAGATCCACCTTGGTTGAAACGCTATAGAGACTTCTTATATATGTCTCGAAAAGCTTCAACATTGATGTCACCTATTGGGAGATGCTTGCTCAAAGCCATTGCACCTGACCCGTTAGCCTCACACGAGTGCTCAGAAAGAACAGACTCACACCAACCAACCCTCCATCAAAGCCCGACCCTCCAGTTCACCCAAGAAATCATGGGCTTTACAAGTCTGATGCTTCCAGAATTGGCTCCTTATACAGTCCTGATGCAGTACACAATTGCTTGCGATCAAGCCCTGCGCACAGGCTGCAGTAGCCAGACCTCCATAGCTGACCAGGCCAGGCCAGCCACACCAGAGCTGCCAAGACCCTTCTACAACCTCCAAGCGTGATCCGGATGAACAGGACCTGCAGCATGGCAGCACTGGTGGGAAGATAAGGAGGTACGGATCGAAGAGGGAAGGCTAACCCGGTACTCTAAAATGCTTGCTGAAGTCGGATGTGTTGAACCGAAAGGTGCAAATATCGCAGTCAAGCAGTAAACTACAACACAACGCATTCCGTTCTCGGGACTACATTCTGCTACTTAAGCCCTTTCAGGGTTTGGTAACAGGAGATTGAGTACGAACGAAGCCAAGCCAAACCAAGCCAAGCCATATTTGCTTGCGAAGAGCAACTATTATTGTAACCGAAATACTTACGTCAACACGGCTTACAGCGAGCGAGACAACACACTTGGTCCAAGAAATGTCCCGCGCGTCATCACGGCAGAAGTTAACGGGAAAAGTAAAGTAATGCAAAGTTCACGTGGTTTACCTGGCATCTTCTTTCCCCTACCCAGGTTAGAGATATCGGCGAATCAATGTTCATTCACATGTTTGGAGCTTATTTCGGGTTGGCAGTGGCCAGAGTTCTGTATAAAGAAGCGATTGAAGCCTCCAACAAAGAGGGAAGTAACTACCACTCGGATATTTTTGCTATGATCGGTAAGTCAGTTATGTACCTTTCTTCTATATTCTTCATAGTTCTCTTCTGCATCTTCTTCTGCTTCCTTTTCTTTTCCCCTCTTTTTTTTTGCATTGACATTATCTTCCCTTACTTCTTCATCTGTTTTTAACTTATTTTTCAACCTCTTCTTTTTTCTCGTATTTTTCAACCTCCTCTTTTCTAATCGTCTTCAACCTCTTCTATTATCTTTTTTTCACTTCTACTTTTCTAATCTTCTCCAACGTCTTCTATTATCTAATTTTTCACCTCTTCTTTTTTTATCTTGTTTTTAAACCTTTTCATCTTATTCAATCTCTTCTTTTCATCTTATTTGCCAACCTCTTTATCATTTTCAACCTTTTTCTTTTTATCTTATTTTTCAATCTCTTATGTTTTCTTATTTTTCAACCTCTTCTTCTTTATCTTTTTCAACCTTTTATCTTCTATAATGGCCCACAAGCTGGATAAAATCATTGATCATACTGATACTAAAAAAGGGTAATCTCCAACAGTATCAGAACTACAGAACCATCTGTCCGATTAGCCACACCAGTAAAATTATGCTCAAGGTTATCCTTAAAAGACTGCAGCGGAATTGTTGCGGAAGAACAAACGGGTTTCAGGGCTGGTCGAAGCACAATAGAACACATTTTTAACTGCTGATCGAAGCACAATAGAACACATTTTTAACTGCTGGTCGAAGCACAATAGAACACATTTTTAACCTGCGCTTGATCAGTTTCAAATACACTCAGCATAAACAGAAATTGTACCTTCTTCATTGACTTTAAAAAGACTTGATATATTTGGAGAAGAAACCCTATGGGAAACTCTGCGCAAGTACAAGATAGGATGGGGCTCCCTCACGTCAGTGAGAAACTTTACTCCTATGCCAGCAGTGCAGTTTGCCTCAACGGGGCCACAGGTGAATGGCTCCGCACTTGACAGTAGGCGTGCGTCAGGGGTGTCGCCTCTCTCCGACACTTTTCAATGATTTTCTAGAACGCATTATGTCAGAAGCATTGGATGAACACGTAGGGACAGTCAGTATAGGACAGTATAGGTGGATGCATACTCACCAAACTCCAGTTTGCCGACAACATTACCGGTCTGACTGGAACAGAGCCTGAGCGTGCAAGGCTAGTCGCAAACCTGGACAATGCTGCCCAGAAATGTGAGATGGAAATCAGTGCAGAAAAGAGTTAGATCATGGTCAACGCCTCAGAGGGTATTTTAAACCCGATTATGGTCGAAGGTCAACCGCTGGAAAGTGTTACGCGGGTCAAATATTTGGGAGCAGAAATTAATGCGGAGGGGTCTAGAGCGGAGATCTAGTCAAGAACAGCGATGGCCATGGTCGCCCTGACCAGACTGCGAATAATCTGGAAAGACAAGAACAGAAGCCTTAAATCGAATACAATTCCCAATTAAATTCACAATTTTCATTAACCTCACAATTTCCCATTAACCTCACAATTTCCCATTAACCTCACAATTTCCCATTAACCTCACAATTTCCCATTAATCTCACAATTTCCCATTAATCTCACAATTTCCTATTAACCTCACAATTTCGTCTCCTTAATTAGGTACGGTATTTCTATGGATCTTCTGGCCTTCGTTCAATGGAGGATTTGCAGATGATCAGCAACAGCGGGACCGAGCTTACCTCAACACGTTTTTCTCTCTCTGTGCTTGTACGGCCATGACCTTCGCGGTTTCGTCTATAGTGGACAGGGAAGGAAAGTTCAATATGGTAGGTTGTGTAGCCATTGTGTATATGGTAGGTTGTGTAGCCATTGTTGAAAAGGTGGGTTGTGTAGGAATTGTTTAAATGGCAGGTCGTATGGTCATTGTTTACATGGTAGCCATTGTTTATGTGATACCTATTGTTTATATGGTAGCGATTGTTTAAATGGTAGCGATTGTTTATTATATGGTAGCGATTATTTATGTGGTAGGTTGTGTGGCCATTGTTTGTGTGGTAGCCATTGTCTATATGGTAGGTTGTGTGGCCATTGTTTATATGGTAGGTTGTGTAGCCATATGTTCATTCCCTACTTCGTTCTATCTCCCTGTCTTCTTGTATCTCTCTTCCCCCTTAAATCCCCCTCCTATCTCCCTCCCCCCCCCTATCTCCCCTCCCCCATGATAGCTCCCTATCTAGACAATGTAGAGTTAGTAAATGAGACCAGCAAGTCTGTTTTTCCTTTGACCAGGTTCACGTGCAGAACTCGTCATTGGCTGGAGGTGTTGTAGTTGGGGCAACAGCTAATATGCCTATGCAACCATTTGGTGCCCTGATATTTGGGGCTGTTGCTGGAACTATCAGTGTTTTGGGCTACAGATTCCTAACGGTGAGTTGCCTCTTTTAATGTCATAATAATTATAATAAGGAAATGATGCATTCTGACGATAATGATGAGGAGGGGTAATGAGCATGGTGATGATTGATACGGATGATGGGCATCATGAGGATAAGGAAGAGGTGGTGGCGATGATGATGATGATGATGGCGATGATGATGATGTTGTTGATGATGATGATGATGATGTTGTTGATGATGATGATGATGTTGTTGGTGATGATGATGATGTTGATGATGATGATGATGATGATGATGATGTTGTTGGTGATGATGATGTTGATGATGTTGTAGATGATGATGATGATGTTGTTGGTGATGATGATGTTGATGATGTTGTTGATGATGATGATGATGTTGTTGGTGATGATGATGATGTTGATGATGTTGTTGATGATGATGATGATGATGTTGGTGATGATGAGGATGATGTTGGTGATGATAATGATGGCATTGATGATGATGGCAATGATGTTGATAAGGATGATCATGATGATCCAATGGCATTGATGTTGACAAGGATGATGGCGATGACAATGATGTAATTAGAATGATGATTATGAAGAGAATGAGTATGTAAATGATGATGATGATGATGATGTTGGTGATGATCATCATCATCATAATCGTAATCATTATCCCCATCATCGTCATCAGGCTAGCATCTCCCCATGATGCTTACCGGTACAAGTTGATAGATGAAATTATATTATATGAAACCCCTTTAAACTTAATAGAACTTTTCATACCCCTGTAAGTTCAATAGAACTTTTCATCCTCTGTAAGCTCAATAGAACTTTTCATCCTCTGTAAGCTCAATAGAACTTTTCATCCTCTGTAGGCTCAATAGAACTTTCCATCCTCTGTAAGCACAACAGAGCTTTTCATCCTCTGTAAGCTCAATAGAACTTTTCATCCTCTGTAGGCTCAATAGAACTTTTCATCCTCTGTAGGCTCAATAGAACTTTTCATCCTCTGTAGGCTCAATAGAACTTTTCATCCTCTGTAGGCTCAATAGAACTTTTCATCATCTGTAGGCTCAATAGAACTTTTCATCCTCTGTAGGCTCAATAGAACTTTTCATCCTTGTAGGCTCAATAGAACTTTTCATCCTCTGTAGGCTCAATAGAACTTTTCATCCTTGTAGGCTCAATAGAACTTTTCATCCTCTGTAAGCTCAATAGAACTTTTCATCATCTGTAGGCTCAATAGAACTTTTCATCCTTGTAGGCTCAATAGAACTTTTCATCCTCTGTAAGCTCAATAGAACTTTTCATCCTCTGTAAGCTCAATAGAACTTTTCATCCTCTGTACGCCCAATAGAACGTTTCATCCTTTTTAAGCTCAATAGAACTTTCTAATGATCAAATTAGTGTTTCTCCAACCCATAACTAAAGATAACTAATATAATTGTTGAACATTTTCCAGCCACTGATGGCCAAATATCTGAAGATTCATGACACTTGCGGAGTGCACAACCTCCATGGCATGCCGGGACTTTTGGCAGCGATTGGTTCAGC
This sequence comes from Ariolimax columbianus, assembly GCA_036924085.1. NCBI lineage: Eukaryota > Metazoa > Mollusca > Gastropoda > Stylommatophora > Arionidae > Ariolimax > Ariolimax columbianus. The sequence goes on from JAVGWX010000019.1 coordinate 26,103,851, forward strand.
TGTGCTGGCAGCCTTGTCAGAGAACTGGAGCCTTCACGAGTAAGTTTTGATCCAATTTGTAGTTTCATTTATTTTGATACCTTGATTATCTTATGTCACTTTTAGGATCAAGATGCTGAGCAGTGCATGAGCTGGACGGGCAGCGACCCACAGCTGACTGCTAGCATCTGGGCCAGCGAACTAGAGCAGTGCATGAGCTGCAGCAGTCAGGGACCTATAGCTGGCTGCTAGCATCTGGGCCAGCGAACCAGAGCAGCGCATGAGCTGCAGCGGTCAGCGACCCATAGCTGGCTGCTAGCGTAAGGGCCAGCGAACCAGAGCAGCGCATGAGCTGCAGCGGTCAGCCACCCATATCTGACTGCTAGCGTAAGGGCCAGCGAACCAGAGCTGCCAAGACCTTTCTACACCTCTAGGCGGTGATCCTGGATAACCAGCTGCAACAGAACAGACTGTCTAAAGAGAAGGGATTGTAGAGGGAAGGCTAACCCGGTACTAAAAAATGCCTGCTGAAGTCGACTGTTTCGGACCAAAAGGTGCAAATAATAAGAGTCTTGAAACCGGTAGTGAGTTTTATAATGGTAAGAAATGTGATTTATGTTTAGGGGATTTATTTTTGGGATAAACTGTTGTTGTTGTTATTATCCCATAGCTGCTGACCAAGCCTGCTCTTGACAGTCCAAAGCCATTCTAATATATATACAGGTCTTCTTCAGTTGTGTCACTGCTCCGTACAGTGTGTTGGTAATTGTCGGCAGTGCTTGTAAGAATTGTTTCCTTAAGTCCGCAAGCGCCTTGCACTCAACGAGTAGATGTCGAACTGTTTCATCAGGGTAAGAGCTATGTCTGCACAAAGGCAGTTGGTGGAAATTGATGTGATTCTAGTGACTATTGACTCTGGTATGTTCTGTTCAGAACTGAAAGATGAGACTTTGATATCTTCTGTGTAGTTTATTTATATCATCATTGAGACTTCGATCTCTTCTATGTAATTTATTTATGTCATCGTTACTTTTTTACTGTGACATTTCACTAAATATATAGCGACCTGATGTTCCTGTCGCCGACCTGTTCATCCAGATTTCACGAGTGTTATTCTTAATTATTCATTTTACTGTGTGGTTACTGCAGGGTCTATCCAATTGTTTTGAGGCTCCTGTTTTTTCCAATCTGGCTACCATCTCATTCCCTAGTAGCCCACTATGGCCAGGAATCCATTGCAAGGTGACATTTATCCCGTGGGCAGTGATGATGTTGTTGATTGCCCTCCCCACCAAGAATATCCCTTTTTTTCTTTGTATGGGGTGTTCTTCAGCGCCTGGATAAACTGTATGGTGACAAGAAACCTGGAACCGGTTGTTAGTTTTATTAGTGAAAGAAATGTGATTATTTAAATTATAATCTGTATGGCGTCGAGAAAAGCGTGAGATGACTACCAAGTAGTTGAGAAAACTAGATGTAGGCATTTGATATAGAAGAACACGAGCAAAAAAGATAATGGAGAAAAAAAAGACGATAATAACACATCCTGAGGGGGCTCAGTGGTCTCAATGTAAGGTGTCCTCCTCTGGTGCCGGAGGTCACGGATTTCGAATCACGGTGAAGACCGGGATTTTTTCACGTGTATCTTCTGGTAAAAATTCCCCTGATCTCTGGGTAGTGAGATCGGACTCCCGTGTTCAGTGTCAAGCACGTTAAAAATTCCTTGGCAGTTAGAAATCGAAAAGAGTTGGCCTATCGGCCGCTGCCCATACAAAATTGAAGTTAAAAATCTACCGAAATTATTTGTATCTTTCCCCTGGCCTAGTAAAATGCAGGAAGTTTAAAATACCTGCTACGGATAGCCGATAGCTTTCGGCTACCTGGCAGTAGACATTAACATGCCTGTTTGAATACCAGGATTCCAAGTATTCCAAGTATAATCCATCACCTACATCATCTTTTTAGTATACATATTCTCCATTGCAACAGCCGAGAAGCCATTTTCCCTGAAACATTCTCCGAGAACTCAACCGTGACTGGTGCCTTGGGTCGAACTGCTGGACAGCAAGCCGGATACCAGTTCCTGGCAGCTACGATCACACTAGGAATAGCATTGGGCGGCGGTTTGCTGACAGGTATGCCATATTTGTATGTGTCTTTTGTAACATGTATGTTAGGATTCAGTTGTTTTCTTTCCACAATAATACAAACATTCTTAACGGGAGTTTGAGAATGAATAAAGAAAAAGGAGGAGGAGGAAGAATGAGGAAGAAGATAGGAGGAAGAAGGACCAAGTAGGAGGAAAGAGGGAGGAATAGGAAGAATAAGGAGAAGGAAGAAGAGGAAGAAGATAGGAGGAAGAAGGACCAAGTAGGAGGAAGGAGGAATAGGAAGAATGAGAAGGAAGAAGAAGAGGATGAAAAGGAAGAAGAAGAGGAAGAAAGAGGAGAAAGAAGAAGGAAGAAGGAGAAAGAAAAGAAAAAGGAAGAAAAAGAATGGAAAAAGGAGAGAGGAAGGAGGAGAGATGGAGGGAAGACGGAAGGAGGGAAGATGGATGGAGGGAAAATGGAAGGAGGAATATTATGTCCTACTCGCAAAGACCTTTGGGTCTACATGAAAAGCATACAGCACTAAAGCATTTCTAAGATTAATAAATTGACAGAACAATAAAAACATATAGCTGATAGGTAAAGACACTTGTCTCTCAGAATCGGAAATGATGGGGTTTCGATTTCCACAAGATTTAAGGGTCCACTGGTCTCAAGGAATGTGAGATCAGCTTCTAGTCATATTTGAAATTGACGAAAAACTCAGAGATCCCATGTATAAGCTGTGCACATATAAGAACGTTTGGTAGTTGAATTATGCAATCGTGTTGGCAGAGCTGCTAACGCATTTTTTCGTCTCACAACACATGTCTGGGGAAACCCCAAACTTGCAGCGAAAACCAAAGCCATAGTTTACAATGCCTGTGTCGTCAGTACACTTCTGTATGACAGAAAAATGTGGACACTATTTGCCAAACAAGAGTACATGCTCAACACCTTTCCCCTACTGCGCATGAGATCCATCCTTGGCATCTCATGGAGAGACAGGATGACAAATGTGGAGGTGCATTCTCGCACCAGCCTTCCAAGTATGTACACCCTCCTTCGCCAATGAAGACTGCGATGGCTTATTTATGTTCGTCGCATGGAAGACGGTCGCATCCCCAAAGATATTCTCTATGGCCAGCTGGCGTATGATAAAAGAACAGCTGACCAACCACAGCTACGGTTCAAAGACGCATGTAGGGACATGAAGGCTCTGGATGTGGATCTGACAGCTTGGAAGGGCATAGCTGCAGACCAATCCAAATGTAGATGTAACCTAAAGAGCCACCTCAGGTTGAGTTAAAATAAGCTCATGCAACAAAGGGAAGTGAAGAGACAATGTCACGAAAAACTCAGAGTTGCTATTCCAAGGTCGCATCAACCTATATTCAGACATGACTGGGCTGCTACTACTACTGGTAGTTGAAAATCGATAAGATTATGCTGTTAGCCACTGTTCCTACAGAATTCTAAAAAGTAATGAAATTTCTTTTCAATGAGCAACTACCTTACCTTCCCGCAGGTCTTGTCAGCCGCAGGAAGTCAATATTGCAAAATAAAGAACATACTAGGGATAGCCTTCGGCTATCTGACAGCAGGTGTAACAGGCCTGTTTGAATACCATGATTCCAAATATTTATTGCAAAAAATCCAAATTATGAAGATGAGATGCTGTAGAGCATTATTTCTGAAATCACCTGAGTGGCACACATGTTTGAAAAAAGCTGGTCTACTGATAACTCCAAGATGATGTAAAAAGCCCCTAATGTGGGTTTTGCATGTGGTTAGCAGTGACGTCCTGTAAACCATTGCTGTTGAGAACATCATATGAAAGTTTGTCATGATCTCTTGAACCATTATGAGGATTCAGGTGACAGTTTAGAAGAGAGCAGGTCGTGGTCTTCAGACTTCGCACTGGCCACAATAGACTGAGGTACCACCTATTCAACAAATTGAAGATAGGTGGCACTGACGAATGCCCGTGTGGTACCGAGAAAATGACCGCTGAGCATTTGCTGCAAAACTGCCCGACATACGAGGATCAGAGAGAGCAGATGTGGCCATCACCAGTGGCAACACTAGACAAGCTCTATGTCAGTGTCGACAGCCTCAGGATGACCGCTGCCTTTTTCGAAAAAATAATGGTTACTGTTTGACTGCGTACGATGAAGAAGAAGAAGAAGAAGATGACAGTTTCCTGGATCGCATCATCACTGGTGATGAGACGTGGTGCCACCACTGCGATCCTCAGTCAAAACGGCAGTCCATGGAGTGGTGACATGTGAAGTCCCCATCTAGGAAAAAGTTCAAGACGCAGCCCTCAGCAGGTAAAGTAATGTGCACTGTCTTTTGGAATAGGAAAGGTGTAATCCTTCTGGATTCCTGGAACGTGGGCAAAATATCAACTTGGATTGTTAAATTGTGACACTGACTAAGTTGAAGGCTCGAATATCCATGGTTCGGCCAAAGAAGAAAACATCTTTTGCAACACGATAATACCAAGCCCTCATACCAGTTTGAAGACCGTTGAACACATTGTCAGTCTTGACTAGACTGTCCTACCACACCCACCGTATAGTCCAGATTTGGCACCTTCTGACTTCCATCTGTTCGAGTCAATGAAAGATGAACTGCGTGGGCACTTGTTGCCAAATTTCCTAGCAATGATGTCACCACAGCAGCTGTGAAACAAAGGATCCCCTCTGCTGATGCAGATTTTTACGAGCAGGACATGTATACTCTTGTTTATCGTTGGAGCATGGTGAATATGTTGAAAAATAGTTTTTGAAGGCAAGACATTGCTCTTTCAAATGGTGTTTTTCTGAGCCTAACAAACAGTAAAAAGATAACACTGTCAGTGGCAAAGGGAAAAATTCTCAAGCAATTTCACAGCAAAGGCAGAGGCATTGAAAGCTGCAGCAGAAGCAATGCTGACAGGCAAAAGCAATGAAAGTGAGATAGTCTATTTTTTTTACAGATGTCCCTGGGGACGGTGTGGGCTAGCGGTTAAGTGACACGGCGCACAACCAGAAGGTGCTGGGTTCAATCACCATCACAGCACCGGCCGTTACCTCGGGGAAGCAAACCCTTAGAAAATGCAGGAGGAAGCAGACCCTTACATAAAATGCATGCTGAAGTCGATGCACTGGGCCGACAGGCGCAAAATAAAAAACCACAGTGTAACGCACACAGCCTTGAGATTTAAGGCAAACGCCAAAAAAAAGATTCTAAAAAAATACAGATGCCCTGTCCATGGTTACAGCACTAAAAAGCCTGAAAAATACAGAACTAAATGATTTCAAATCAGTACTCTGTCAACTATGCCAGCAATCCATGCCTAAAAGAGTCATGATACAGTGGGTCCTATCCCACTGTAACATTCAAGGCAACGAGAAGGCAGACAGACTGGCAAAAGAAGGTGAAAAGTTACCACAACCAGACTCTAGTGTGACTCACGAAATGTCCAAAAAGTTTATTAGGGCCAAATACATGAACAAATGGGAAACAGAGCATACTGGCTTCACAAGAAATGATGGCTATTATCAGTTGAACAGAAGAGAGCAGGTAGTGATCTTCAGACTCCTCACAGGCCACAACAGACTGAGGTACCATCTATTCAATAAACTGAAGATAGGTGCTACTGATGAGTGCACCTGTGGTACTGGGAAAATGACCCCTGAATATCTGCTGCAAAATTGTCTGACATAAGAGGACCAGAGAAAGCACATGAAGCCATCACCAGTGCCAACACTAGACAAGGTCTATAGCTGTGTTGACAGACTCAGGATGATCGCTGCTTTCTTTTAGCAAATTCAAGTTGACGTCTGACACTGTACGAAGAAGAAGAAATGGTCTTATTGTGGTCCTTTTATCTGTTATGGTTTTCATGGAGTAAAATAGAAGTCATTACTTTCAGAACTCTCATCGTACATATAGCCCAAATTAACCGTGTACTCATCATGTAGCAAGTCCTTTGTAGAACGTCGCTCCTATCACAGTCTGTCTGAAAGAAACTCGTTCTCTTGGCAAAACTCCAGCCTCCGCCAGTCATACTTAGGCACTCCTGGATATCTTGGTGCCATCGTCTTCTTGGTCTGCCCCTTCCATCACCGTTCTCTCAAGACCGTTGTCTCTTGATGTGACCAAAGTATTTGCATTTTCTAGCCAAAATGGAATTGATAAACCAGTTCTCCTCTATGCTCAACTCTTGCCGAATGTCTACATTTGTTTTTTTCTCTGTCCAGGGTATTCTGAGGATCTTTCTTTAACATTTTGACTCAAAGGATTCGATTCTTTGTTTGGTAGTTTTGGTAATCGTGCATGATTCGCAGCCATAAGCTGCCACAGGAAAAACACAGGCTCTCAAGACTTTTACTTTTATCATTTTGTTCGTGCTCTGTCATAATTTCTTCAGGCTGTTTGGTACACAACCATGTACTAAAATTATAAAATACATTTTATTGGGGATTACAAAGATTCAAAAGCATCTTAAAAGAATTTAAAGCGGAAGTGTTTTTTTTATAAACATGACCTTAGAACGTTTGTATCTACACATCCTCAACTTACTGACATAACACCCTAATCTACCAACTGCTACTGGAGACCTGCTCCATATTACTGTCCTATAATTTTTACAATAAATCAACAAATTGTCTTTATGATTATCTGTCTAATGATTTCTTTTTCATCTTCAAATTCTTCAGGATTTATTCTAAAAATTCCTATTTGGAATGCCCCAACGGACGATCATCTGTTTCATGACTGTGAAAACTGGGAAATTCCTGAAGAGGGCGAAACTGACGAACATTCATCCAATCATGTTAAAGCTACAAGCATACAAATGGATACAGGATTGTAGTGTTTATGGTTGGCTATGATTTAGGCAGTTTTAATAACATATACATGAGAGTTGATAGAGAGAACTAGAAATAAAGAAAATAGGAAAATGAAATGCATGAATAAAAAAATTAAATCGATAGTGAGAAAGACACAGATGGAGGAGAACAGAATAGAAAGCAGATAAGAGAGAGGAATCATAGTTATGTGTGTACGTGCGCGTTTATGTTTGTTTGTGTTATGCTACTAAGGTACTCTTTTAGCCACATTTTAAAAAAATGTCACTCCCCGTCTCACCCCTGCACCCAACTCATCTTTTTGTAACAAATCTTGTCGCAATCACTTGTCACTAGAATTTTATTATTTGGTTTTTACACATTCATTATTTCATCTCTATTAATAAACGGGTTTTTAATTCAAAACTGAAATATCATTATGAAGTATTGAAATACTGTGTATGCATGTAAACCATCTAGGGTACCAATTTTTTAAATAAACTTATTCACTCCGGAATATTTTGAACTTCTCAGCAGATATTTTTTTTAATGTATTATTTTTGGCAGGAAGTATAGATACATTTATATATTTGAAAAAATTTGTTTTTGAGAAACTTTTAAATAATGTTATGGCAATAGTTCAAGCCAATATATCGGCTCGGGAGCATTGTAAGGCAATTAATAAGCCAATATGTCAGGTCAACGGAGTGAATATTTTAACCTACGTTACGAATCAAGAGTCTTCGTCAGCGAGAAATAGCAACACACAGTATAATAGGTAACTAATAAGAAATGGCGAGATTGACAAAGGATAAAGAAATGAACTAACCTGAAAGTTACAAACAGAATGCATGGACATGTGCCCATGTGGAGAGAAGAAACAAATGGTAGAAAATATTCGACAGGAGGTAGCCGGCTCCCCGAGAGTTACTATATGACCCTCCTCAACCCAACTGCGAGATAAACTGTACGACGACAAGAGATGCATGTCCCTCCCCAACCCTACTGCGAGATAAACTGTACGACGACAAGAGATGCATGTCCCTCCCCAACCCTACTGCGAGATAAACTGTACAACGACAAGAAATGCATGACCCTCCCCAACCCAACTGCGATATAAATTGTATGACGACAAGAGATGCATGTCCCTCCCCAACCCTACTGCGAGATAAACTGTACAACGACAAGAGATGCATGTCCCTCCCCAACCCTACTGCGAGATAAACTGTACGACGACAAGAAATGCATGTCCCTCCCCAACCCAACTGCGAGATAAACTGTACGACGACAAGAGATGCATGTCCCTCCCCAACCCAACTGCGAGATAAACTGTACGACGACAAGAAATGCATGTCCCTCCCCAACCCAACTGCGAGATAAACTGTACGACGACAAGAGATGCATGTCCCTCCCCAACCCAACTGCGAGATAAACTGTACGACGACAAGAGATGCATGTCCCTCCCCAACCCAACTGCGAGATAAACTGTACGACGACAAGAGATGCATGTCCCTCCCCAACCCAACTGCGAGAGAAACTGTACGACGACAAGAGATGCATGTCCCTCCCCAACCCAACTGCGAGATAAACTGTACAACGACAAGAAATGCATGACCCTCCCCAACCCAACTGCGATATAAATTGTATGACGACAAGAGATGCATGTCCTTCCCAACCCTACTGCGAGATAAACTGTACAACGACAAGAGATGCATGACCCTCCCCAACCCAACTGCGAGATAAACTGTACAACGACAAATGCATGACTCTCCCCAACCCAACTGCAAGATAAACTGTACAACGACAAATGCATGACTCTCCCCAACCCAACTGCGAGATAAACTGTACGACAAATGCATGTCCCTCCCCAACCCAACTGCGAGATAAACTGTACAACGACAAATGCATGACTCTCCCCAACCCAACTGCAAGATAAACTGTACAACGACAAATGCATGACCCTCCCCAACCCAACTGCGAGATAAACTGTACAACGACAAATGCATGTCCCTCCCCAACCCAACTGCGAGATAAACTGTACAACGACAAATGCATGTCCCTCCCCAACCCAACTGCGAGATAAACTGTACAACAACAAATGCATGACCCTCCCCAACCCAACTGTGAGATAAACTGTACGATAAGAAGAACTGCCAGGTTTACAAGGGAAAAGGATTTATTTATTTGAGAGCAAACAACATTGAAAAAGAATTAATCTCTGTTAAATTTAAATCTTACACTGGATCAGAATGTATTCAAGTACATTTTTAATTTGTTCTATCTACACTAGTCTTGGTGCTGGAAATGGCCCTGCTGCAAATGTTAAACAAGCCTGAGACTCATGTTAATTGTACATATTATTTCATCAATATATTGTATGACAGCGTAGGCCAAATTCTGCCAACTGGCCCACCTTGCTATACATTAATCCTCATATTTACTAACAAATGTATATATTATAAATAGTAGTGTTATTCTGTCTCTTCAATTGCGTACATGTAGAATCATGCATGTACATGAAGTGGGCATTTGGCTAAAAGTCTTGAAGAAGACATTTAGTATATTCGTCAAGGAGTAAATATATGTATATCCAATGTACATGTTGTAAGAGTTCACTTCTTTTCTGATATGTTATACCTTCTTCTTTTTCTTTTTCTGTGTTCGTTCTCAATCTCCGACTATTAAGCCCTAAACAGGGCTTTGCAAGTAGCAGGATGTAATCTGGAGAATGAAATGCGTTGTCTCTAGTTTACAGTTTAACTGCGATATTTGCACCTTTCGGTCCGACACATCCGTCTTCGGCAGGATGTTATACCAATCGGTGTTTACTTTTTGAATGCCTACAATGAGTAGGATTACTCCTTTGTGTGCCCTTAAAAGGACGTTTAGTGTCAGGTTGTAGTAGCTTTTCTCGCATCCCGAGCGTGTGGATGAAAGTGAGCCGGGGTCCTCCATGCAGTTATTCCATGCTTGGCTTCATCTACGTGTCACTAACTACTATGGGGATCACATCAATTCCCGCATCTCGCTAGCCAGACTGCCATGAAAATAGCCCGTTTCCAGTGAGGACTGTGAGGAAGTCGAGATGGGGGTCTTTTAACTGCAATTATAACGGCATGTTGTTCATGATGGCACATGCAGAATACTCTGACAACCTTAGCAACCATATTGACAAGATGCAACACAAAGGCATGGTTTTTCTAATTGATTTCCCATTTTTAATTGGAAACCCGCTCGCATAATTAACAAGTTGGTCTAAAATGTAATAGTCTAAGGGCAAAACAATGATTTTCAGGCCACATGATGGTTTTTACATCCGGGTATAGCCAAAAAGACTGAGTGGTTTACAGAGGCAAAGGACGTTAAAAAAGATAGTTCAGACACTGCTCTCAGAGATGAAGTGTTAGATACTTGGTTGTACAAGACCATGGCTTGTTTATAGGGCATAGTGGCCAGCTACCTTTCTCCATGCCTTTCCTTACCTATCAGTAAAACAAGTACCAATTTAGAGCTGGGTTGACTGGAATATGTTAACAAAAGGCATACCTTTGCTAAAAAGATAGTGCCTTCAATGTGAGGTTCAGAATAGGCCCAATTTCTCTTACAAATTTGTCATAAATGACGACTAAAGAGGGTTGTGATTGATGCTGGCAATCTCTTCTATGCTTCACATTGAACAATCAGGTGAATGATTAGAAATGCTTGGAGACTGACTTCCCTTAAGAGGGCAGCTGCAGTGGTAACCTATTCTTAAGATTGGAAAGTAAAGGTGGAATGAATTAATGTATGTTCAGTTGACATAACATTTTCATTATTGCACCCAGGTAAAAGAACCATTTACCTGAAACCTTTACAGTCAAACCTAATTTATTAGATTTATTTATTAAGACACAGATCTTATGAATTAGGCTGAACTGTATAGGATTAAGACACAAATATAATCAATTTAGACCGAACTGTAAAGGGTTAAGACATGAATCTAATAAATTTTGACTGGACTGTAAAGAGTTAAGACACACATCTAATCCATTTAGACCGGATTGTAAACGGTTAAGATATAAATCTAACCAATTTAGGACAGACTGTAAAGAGTTAAAACATGAATCTAACCAATTTAGGTCAGACTAAAGAGTTAAGACATGAATCTCACGAATTTAGGCCAGACTGCAAAGGGTTAAGACATGAATCGAACCAATTTAGTAAAGGGTTAACGACTTATCTACATTTTTTTGTCAAATCATCAAGTTCATTTAGGTGCCATCTCTACATCTCCAACATCCTTGCTTATTGCTGTGATTGTACAATCTTCCAGGCTTTTCCCTGTCCATCTTTTCATGTTATTCGCCCATGTATAATGTTGTTTACCTAGGGGGACGGGACGATGAGACTAACACACTGGCAGAACACACTAATCAGAGAATGTTAGCCAGGGTCAGGAGAAATATACTGGCCAAGCCCCTCACCTGACCTCCTCGTTGGTCGTCCTGGAAACGGGCTGTTGTCGAGGACAACAGTCTGGCTAACAAGGTGAGGTTCGACGTGATCTCCGAAGTAGTGAGCGACATGCAGATGAAGCCAAGCATAGCACAACCACCTGGAAGACCCCATTCCACCTACATTAGCACGTGTGAGATGCGAGGAAAGTTACTGCAACCCATGACTTAATGCTCTTTTCAGGGTGCACATAAGAGTAACATACTTATTGTAGGCATTCGGAACAACAACCTAGTGGGACTCAGTGATCTCGAGGTAAGATGTCTAAAATTCCCCTGATCTCTGGGTAGTGAGATCGGACTTCCGTATTCAGTGATGAGCACGTTAAATATTCCTTGGTAGTTGGAAATCGAAAAAAGTACGCATAACAGCCACTGCCTGGACAAATATTCAAGTTAAAAACTTACCCAAGTTATTTGTACCTTTCCCGAGGTGGGTTGTTAAGAGCAGCTATAGATGACGCCTAACTGACTGCGGGTCTACTTAGCTCTAGTGTTTGAGAATATTAAGATGGACTCACACAACGGTTAAATCACCCTCCAAGAAACTGGTTGTATACAGACTCTGTAGTCTTCTAAACCAGTATAAAGATAAGTAGTTACCTCTGGTAAGTTTACCCTCCACCTTTCCTTCCAGTATTGTTTTCATAACATATCTGAACAATCTGACTGATTTTTGTTTTCCTTGTCACCTTAATTTCTCAAAGAATTCCTTGTCTTATTATTTCCCAACAGATCTATCCAATTCTTCTACATATCCTCATCTCCGTCACTGATTCTCTTCTCATCCCCGTCACTGATTCTCTTCTCATCCTCATCTCCGTCACTGATTCTTTTCTCATCCTCATCTCCGTCACTGATTCTCTTCTCATCCTCATCTCCGTCACTGATTCTCTTCTCATCCTCATCTCCGTCACTGATTCTCTTCTCATCCTCATCTCCGTCACTGATTCTCTTCTCATCCTCATCTCCGTCACTGATTCTCTTCTCCAACTGTTTGTTTATTGTTCACGTCAGCAAGTATTATCCTTATTTAACATCTTTATACTGGTTTGCTTAGCAAGGTCTGGCAAGATAGGCGGTTGGCACTGCGCACGGAAGTCAGATTAGTGCGTACACTGGTCATGTCAGTGTTTCTCTATGCATGTGAGACATGGTAGGTTACAGCTGACCTTCGGCGCAGGATGCGGGCCTTGGAGATGAGATGTTTCCGAGGACTTTTAGACATCACGTACGGAGATCGAGTTGCAAACGGGGAAATCCGAGATAGAATTACAACTGCAATAAGGCCTTTCGGGGATCTCTTGGCAACTGTCAAAAGAAGGAAACTCACTTGGTACGGTCACATATCGAGATCAAATGGTCTTGCAAACACAATCCTCCACGGGAAGGTGCATGGCAGACGACGAAGAGGCCGGCCCAAAAAGAGATGGGAGGACAACATAAAACATAGTCTCCGACTAGAAGAGTCACAGGCAACGGCATCTGACAGAGAGGGATGGCGTGGACTTGTGAGGATGTCTTCATGTGTGCCCCAACGACCTCACCAGTTATGGGATGACCTGACCTGATCTGATACTGGTTTAGAAGACTGCAGAGTCTGTATACAACAATTTTATTTACATTTCCTTGCTCTAAAATCTATGTGTGTCCAATATATTCTTAAATGCATTAATTGTCCTTGCCTCCACTACTTCCTGTGGCAATGTATTCCAAGTATTCACCAACGTATGACATGCATACCAAATAAGAAACAATGTATCGCATTCAGCATATTTTCATGTAGGATTTATAAATTAAATATTGTTTTGTTACTGTTTCTGCAATTTTTATTTTATATTTTCATAGTTACTGTCTTGAATTAATGTGGCTAAGAAAAAACAATATTTGTATATCTATTCCGCATAAGCAAAATGAACAAATATGTGGAGCTCTTTTAAAGTGGATCACTGCTTGGTATATTCTTGTCTTACTTAGTGTTCTCTCTTTACCCCTCTACTATAAAAAGCTATCTAAGTCACAGCATTGTACACAGACTCGAAGCCAGCTGAGTGTGAAGTCACCTTCTGGGTTTCTTCTTCTTCTTCTTCTTCGTTCGTTCTCAATCTCCCGCTACCAAGCCCTAAAAGGGCTTAAGTAGCAGAATGTAGTCCAGAGAACGGAATGCGTTGTGTCGTAGTTTACAGCTTGACTGCGATAGTTGCACCTTTCGGTCCAACACATCCTACTTTTTTGAGTACCGGATTAGCATTCCCTCTTCAACCCTTATCCTTAGCCAGTCTGCCCTGCTGCAGCCTGTTATCCAGGATCACCGCGTGGAGGTGTAGAAGGGTCTTGGCAGCTCTGGTTCGCTGGCCCTGACGCTAGCAGTCAGCTATGTCGCTGGCCACTGCAGCTCATGCGCTGCTCAGCGTCTTGATCCCGTCTGGGTTTGAAAGCTCTAGAAACAATTCCATAAATAGAATACAAGAATAAAAGAAAGCTCTAGAAATACCCCATATATGATACAGGAATAAAATAAAGCTCTAGAAATGCCACATATATGATATAGGAATAAAATAAAGCTCTAGAAATATGCCATATATGATACAGGAATACAAGAAAACTCCTTTAGAAATACCACATATATGTTACAGGAATGGAGATGGCGTGGGCTAGTGGTTAAGTGACACGGCTGACAAACCTGAGATGCTGGGGTCGATCCCCATTGCAGCACCGACCGTTACACCAGGGAAGCAAAACCCTTAGAAAATGCAGAAGGAAGCAGACCTTTACATAAAATGCATGCCGGTCGGATGCACTGGGCCAACAGGAGCAAAATAGAAACCGTAGTGCAACACACACTGCCTTGGGGAATAAAGAAATAAGGCGAACGCACACAAAAAATACAGGAATAAAAAAAAAGCTCTAGAAATACGCCATATATGACACAGAAATAAAAGAAAGCTCTAGAAATACCCCATATATGATACAGGAATAAAATAAAGCTCTAGAAATACCACATATATGATACTGGAATTAAACAATGAAAAACTTTGTTTTCCTGGGGATCGTGTAAAGCTGTGGACTGATAACTCTTTGACAGCCCAATGCTTCCCGGACAAAAGCACATGTCTTTGTCATTTGCTGTGGTGATGCATGCAGGAGGATGCATATATAGTGCACATATTTTGTTGTCCTAGTCGCATTATGATATCGAAGGAGAGAAGAGTATGGATGCATCTTACAACCTTGTACTATATATGTTTGGATGTCTGTGCTGCTTGCTCGTACGTACATATAGATAACAATCAAGTACCAATAGATAACAATCAAGTACATATAGATAACAATCTTCTTCTTCTTCGTACGCAGTCAGTCAGTAACCATTATTTTTTCGAAAAAAGCGGCGGTCATCCTGAGGCTGTCGGCACTGCCATAGAGCTTGTCTTGCAGTTCCACTGGTGATGGCCACATCTGCTCTCTCTGATCCTCGTATGTCGGGCAGTTCTGCGGCAGATGTTCAGCGGTCATTTTACCGGTACCGCACGGGCATTCGTCGGTACCACCTATCTTCAATTTGTTGAATAGGTGGTAATCTGGGGTAGTTGTCTCGCCGCAGCGACTCAATTTCAACCAGTGTTCGTAAAGCGATCTCAGTCCCGCCAGGCGGAGCGATAGCGCGGGCTTGCGGAAAACGCTCGCCTGCCTTTCCCCGTAGAGCGAATTGGGTGCGGTTTGTTGTAGCGGCTCCTCCACCGAGGTGCGCTGGTCTGGTCCGTATCAGGAAACGTGGTCCGTCCGTGGTGATTTATCTAAGGCTTATAGCAGAGCTCGACAGTACGTCTCGCTGGTGGTCCGACTCTCGCAAAGAGCTTGTGACCGGCAAATGGAAAGCAGGAATCGTTGCCTCGAGGCCCTGCGTTCTCCTATGGAGAAGGGCAGGCCGGCAGGCCAAATTGTTTCTAGTCCCAGTGAAATTCATCGCCGAGGTCGTTGGGATCCGTTCTGCACAGAGCGCTGCCATCCCTCCTCGAGCGAGGTCGGTCGTCTGGTGCGTGTGGTAGGCCCCTGTCAGGCGGTCCTAGGTCGACGGAGTGAGGGACGGGTGGAACAACCGTCCGTCCGTCCCGTCAGTCGGTCCCTGCGGCCGTCCCAGCGAGGCTTTTTACACACTCTTCCTCCGCCGACCGGTGTGTGCTGTACGTACGTCTCCGACAGATATCTGGTTGATCCTGCCAGTAGTCATATGCTTGTCTCAAAGATTAAGACATGCATGTCTAAGTTCACACTGTCTCACGGTGAAACCGCGAATGGCTCATTAAATCAGTCGAGGTTCCTTAGATGACACGATCCTACTTGGATAACTGTGGCAATTCTAGAGCTAATACATGCTTACCAAGCTCCGACCCTCGCGGAAAGAGCGCTTTTATTAGTTCAAAACCAATCGTCGTTTCCCCTCGCGGGGTTGCGGCGTCCCCACTGGTGACTCTGGATAACTTTGTGCTGATCGCATGGCCTCATGTGCCGGCGACGCATCTTTCAAATGTCTGCCCTATCAAATGTCGATGGTACGTGACATGCCTACCATGTTTGTAACGGGTAACGGGGAATCAGGGTTCGATTCCGGAGAGGGAGCATGAGAAACGGCTACCACATCCAAGGAAGGCAGCAGGCGCGCAACTTACCAACTCCCGGCACGGGGAGGTAGTGACGAAAAATAACAATACGGGACTCTTTCGAGGCCCCGTAATTGGAATGAGTACACTTTAAACCCTTTAACGAGGATCTATTGGAGGGCAAGGCTGGTGCCAGCAGCCGCGGTAATTCCAGCTCCAATAGCGTATATTAAAGTTGTTGCAGTTAAAAAGCTCGTAGTTGGATCTCAGGCGCAGGCGGGCGGTCCGGCTCGCGCTGGTTCACTGCCCGTTGTCTCCTGCCCTACCGTCTGCCGGCTCTCTCCCACGGGTGCTCTTCGCTGAGCGTCCTGGGTGGCCGGCGCGTTTACTTTGAAAAAATTAGAGTGTTCAAAGCAGGCCTCGGCTGCCTGAATAATGGTGCATGGAATAATGAAATAGGGACCTCGGTTCTATTTTGTTGGTTTTCGGAACTGGAGGTAATGATTAACAGGGACAAACGGGGGCATTCGTATTGCGGCGTTAGAGGTGAAATTCTTGGATCGCCGCAAGACGAGCTACTGCGAAAGCATTTGTCAAGAATGTTTTCATTAATCAAGAACGAAAGTCAGAGGCGCGAAGACGATCAGATACCGTCGTAGTTCTGACCATAAACGATGCCGACTAGCGATCCGCAGGAGTTGCTTCGATGACTCTGCGGGCAGCTTCCGGGAAACCAAAGTGTTTGGGTTCCGGGGGAAGTATGGTTGCAAAGCTGAAACTTAAAGGAATTGACGGAAGGGCACCACCAAGAGTGGAGCCTGCGGCTTAATTTGACTCAACACGGCCAACACTGAAATGACTGACATGCCGAGACCACTTTTCTGTGGTCTAATATGGAACTGGTGCTGGATTTAGACCCTCAGAAATCTGGGGTTATGCCCTCTGAGGCTCGGTTGGTCTGCATTCAGTGTTTGATAAAGGAATTGACGGAAGAGCACTATCAGGAGTGTAGCCTGAGGCTAAAATTGACTAAACACGCCAATAGTGTAGAATGACTGTCAAAAGAGAGCACCTTCGGGGGGTCTAATAGTGAACATGTGCTGGAATTAGACCCTCGAAAATCTGGGGCCACCCTCTAAGTAACTTGATTGTCTCGCTAAAGGAATTGACGGAAGGGCACCACCAGGAGTGGAACCTGCAGCTTTATTTGACTGAACACGCCAATTCTGTAGAACGACTGACAAATCGAGAGCACTACCGTTTGGGTCTAATAATGAACGTACGCTGGTATTAGACTCACGGAAGACAAGTCAGCTCTCAAACACTCTAATGAAAGAACGCCACGGAAATCGTGTTTAACCCCGCAGAAACCGCAGATTTCAAATACCTGGTCATTGACAAACAAAAGCCCTCAATAAATTCGTCTGACCAAATAGTGAACGGGTGCTGGAAATAGACCATCTGAAGACAGGTCAGTTTTACCCTACTAATGACAGGGCTTTGCTACGGAAAACCAGCTCATATCGAGAGGAGCCGCAGACACTTTGGTTCACGTACCAGGCTGATAAGCCAATGGCGCGAGGCTACCATGTGGGAGATTACGGCCGAACCCTTGTAAGCCGCAATCCCGCCCAAAATCTCAGCACCACTGCAATGGGAGGCTCCTACATGCTCGATACCTGGGGCTTGCGCCCCAGCCATATCCGGTAGAGCCGCAGCAAGAGGTCCTTGCCGTCCGCCGATCAAAGCGGGCGGACAACTGCTTGATACTCACCTTATACGGCGATGGGGTGCGAAACCACCAACTAAAGACTTAGTACCTGGTCGGGGTGTCGAAAATAGTAGAGCAGCCACCTCACTGTGAACTGTCGAGACTCAACCAATGACCATGAGAGCTGTCCGCACACCAGGCGAACAACATCTCTGTGACATTACCAGGCGTGTCCTCTGGCTAAGTGCACGTCGGCTACGATATCTACCTCTGTACGTTATCAGCCATATAACTATCATGCTGGACGCAGAAGAGATGCAGACCAGCGGACATTGCACACCTGCCCCACTGTGTCAACACCCCAGGTGGCGGGGAATGCTAGGCGTACCATCCCTGCATAGAAGCCAAGAAAATAAAGGGAAAAAGAGATACCCCACTCACATGCAAATGCTACGTTTCTGGCAGGACGTGACGATCCTGGGATACAGACACACTGGACTGCCTCTCTTCCGGGTAAACCAGTCCATCTCATATATCATCTCACATATCATCATTGCACCCTATAGACACGAGTAGTGAAGACTCGATAGTCTGGTAAGACAACTTCCATAAGAGAGACAACTCTGATCATAAACAACTGCTGCCTTGCAGATAGGCTGGGGACAGCCAAAGGCTAAGGAGGGCATCCCTACAGAAACGCCTGTTGAAATCGGATGCACGGGACCGCAAGCCTAACAAAACAGTGCAACGTAAATCGCAGCATGATGGCAGTACAACCTATTAGAAAAACGCATGGCGCTCATCCTGCGGAGTCCCGCCAGGCAGCGATAGTGCCGGGCCTCACGCCTCGAAGGGGCCCACCCTTGACTACTGGTGGTCACCCACCCATGTGTCGTGGAGTCAAAGCACATGGCTATGGGGCAACTTCTATTGGCCAAAACCTCAAGACCCTCAAAATACTACAGTGGAATGCGGAGGGAGTCATTAACAAAAAACTTTCCCTAACACACCACCTGCATGAAGGTAAGATTGACGTGGCATGTATCCAGGAAACGCACCTCAACAATAACCATAAATTCTCAATCAGAGGATACCAGACTTTCCGTCTAGATAGAGAAGGCCACAAAGGAGGGGTCCTGATACCTACCAGAAACTGCATACCGAGTAGCGCGGTATCTGTCAATCACACCGGACAAGCAGAAATTGTAGGAGTTGACATAATGGCTCAAGAGACGAAGCTCCGCATTTTCAATCTGTACGGACCACCAAATAGAGACCTATCGCTCTCGAGTATGGAGGTCAGAGACTCCAACTGCATAGTAGTTGGAGATTTCAACAGCCACTCGGAGAGATGGGGATACTCTGACACAGACAGCAGAGGTGACGAAGTGGAAGATTGGGAGATAGATGCAAATCTCTCCCTAATCAATAGGCCGGAGGATAGCCCTAGCTTCTATTCAAGAACATGGCATACCACCTCGACTCCAGATTTGGCCTTCTCCACACAGGACATACACCATAAAATAGACCGCCAGGTGCTAAACCAACTGGCAGGTAGCGACCACAGGCTGATCAGGCTAACCATTGACATGGAAGTAGGCCCACAGGAAACAAAACCGCTCCCACGTTGGAATTACAAACGAGCCGACTGGGACAGATTTGCAATCCTGACAGATGGGCTGTGTGAAACCATCAACACACGAAACACCAAAATGAAGCCCATGGTAGAGAGCCTAAGCAAGGCAATAATGCAAGCCGCCACTGAAACCATCCCAAGAGGAGCTAGGAAAAACTATAAGCCCTACTGGAATGATGAGTTGCAGAAAGTGGAAGATGCAGTAACAAATGCTAGGAACATGGCAGGGCGAGAAAAATCCATGGAGGCAAACATCGCCCTCAAAGCCGCCACGGCGAAGTACAAACACACTCTCAAGCAAACAGCAAGAGAAAGCTGGAAAAATAAAACGGAAAGTCTAAACCTGGACAAAGACGGGAACAAGCTATGGAAGCTAGTCAGAGCCATGAACGATGAAACCCCGTCAAATAAACAAATTACTATCAAGCAGGGCGAGAACTTGATCACAGGTAAGAAAGCCGCAAACGCCTTTGTCGATCACTATGCCAGAGCAAACCACATCGAGGTCCCTGCAGATAAGCATACAGACATTAGCGAAGAGCTAAAGGGACACGAAAACATGAACACGGCTCCTGAAGAGCACATGATGGCCAAACTAACAATGCGCGAAATGGAAGAGGCTATGAGAACACTAAAGAAAAGGAAATCTCCCGGAAAAGACGGGGTAACAAACGAAATGCTGATGGGGCTGGGCCAAACAGCGAAGAAGAAACTGCTATCGGTCCTGAACCAAAGCTGGAAAAGGGGAATTGTACCACAGGCATGGAAAGATGCAATACTGGTACCAGTACCAAAAACAGGAAAGGACAAATCAGATCCAAATGGATACAGGCCCATAAGCCTACTGAGCTGTGTCGGCAAGCTGATGGAACGGATGATAAACACCAGACTGATGTGGCATCTGGAAGAAAAACGAATACTAATTCCACAGCAAGTCGGCTTTAGACAGCACAGATCCACTGAGGACCAGGTCATCCTCATAGCCCAGGAGATAGAAGATGCCTACCAGGCACAGAAACACACAGTAGCTGTTTGGGTGGATCTGGAAAAGGCATTTGACAAAGTCTGGAAAGATGGACTTAGAGTCAAGCTAAGAAGAAGTGATGTCTGTGGGAAGATGTACAAGTGGATCAACCACTACCTCAAACAAAGAACGGCCAGAGTCCAAGTACAAGGGCAGATGAGCAAAAAGGTGACACTCGAGCAGGGAGTACCCCAAGGGGGAGTATTGTCACCCACACTCTTCCTGGTATATATAAACGATATTACAGAGAATATACCAAGAAGAGTCCATAGCTCAATGTTTGCAGACGATCTGGCTATGTGGACCTCTGAAAAGAATCTCACCATAGCAAGAAATCGGATGCAGGCGGCCCTAACATCGCTGGAAGAGTGGGCGAACTCATGGCTGGTCAAAATAAACGAGGAGAAAACCACATGCACAATATTCTCGCTTTCATTAAAACCCCAAAGTACCAAATTAAGTCTAAATGGCAAAATCCTGCAGCCAAACGACAACCCAACCTATCTGGGAGTCACATTTGATCGGCGCATGACATGGAAAAGTCAGATTGAGAGAAACCGAATGAAAGCCAGAGAAAGAATGGCAATCATGAGGAAACTTGCTGGCACAAGCTGGGGAGCAGACGAAGGCATACTAAAGAAACTGTATACTGGAAGAGTGAGACCAGTTCTCGAGTATGGCATTGCGGCATGGACAACAGCAGCGAAGGCGAACTTCGATAAAGTTAACAAACTTCAAAACCAAGCCATGAGAATTATAACAGGTGGCATGAAGTCAACGCCAATTGTAGAACTTGAAAAGATTACAAAACTGCAATCCATGACCGATAGAAGAGACTGCAGAGCCCAGCTGCAGTCAGAGAAACTCCGAAGACTGACCGACCATCCAATGCACCAGAGACTAAACAATTTGGGAAATGGGAAACTAAAGCGGAGAAACTTTGCAGAAATAGCCAAAGCAAAGATGCACGAAGATCCCATAAACGCACTAACAACACCAAAACCCATCACTACTGTACGAAAACCTACCTGGAGGCAGGATATATTTCCAGAGGTGGTAGAAAATATACCAGGAATTGCAAACAAAAACTGCCAGACTGAAAAAGAAAGGAGAGATACTACCCTAAGCTTCATAACGAAAAGCTACCCAAGCATGGACTGGACCCATGCATACACCGACGGTTCTGTAACAAACACTACACAGAACGGAGGGGCAGGAGCATTCCTGAACCTACCAAATGGCAGAAAAATAACACTGTCATTCGCTACTGGTAAGTACACAAGCAATTTCAGAGCGGAGGCAGAGGCACTGAGGGCGGCAGTGGAAGAAATGGTGACACACAGTGAAAATGAGAGCCATATAGTCCTGCTGACAGATGCTCTCGCTGTAGTCACAGCGCTAAAAAGCCAGAAAAACACTGAGCTTAATGACTTAAGAGCAGCACTCTGCAAACTGTGCCAGCAGTCCGCACCAAATAGGGTAGTGGTACAGTGGGTTCCGTCACACTGCAACATCCAAGGCAACGAGGAGGCAGACAGACTGGCAAAAGAAGGTGCAAGACTACCACAAACAGATACCAGTATGACGTACGAAGAGTCAAAACGGCTTATCAAAGCCAGATACATGACCAAATGGGAAACCAAACATACTGGTTACACCAAAAACGATGCCTATTACCAGTTGAACCGAAGAGAGCAGGTCATTGTCTTCAGACTTCGCACTGGCCACAATAGACTGAGGTACCACCAATTCAACAAATTGAAGATAGGGTGTACCGACGAATGCCCGTGCGGTACTGGTAAAATGACCGCTGAACATCTGCTGCAGAACTGCCCGACATACGAGGATCAGAGAGAGCAGATGTGGCCATCACCAGTGGAACTGCAAGACAAGCTCTATGGCAGTGGCGACAGCCTCAGGATGACCGCCGCTTTTTTCGAAAAAATAATGGTTACTGTCTGACTGCGTATGCAGAAGAAGAAGAAGAAGAATAGGTGGTACCTCAGTCTATTGTGGCCAGTGCGAAGTCTGAAGACAACGACCTACTCTCTTCGGTTCAACTGGTAATAGGCATCGTTTTCCCATTTGGTCATGTATCTGGCTTTGATAAGCCGTTTTGACTCTTCGTACGTCATACTAGATAACAATCAATTTGAGCCAGTGTAAGTACTCATTCAATCTGTTATGTCCTGTTCTCATGCAGGTAAGGATCACTTGCTCCGCTCGATAAAGGCAGTGATAGGTGTCTCTCGTTTGGTCAATTTTCCTTATGGCTTGTATAAGGGTATCTTTTCCTGGAAGGTGATCGTTTGTTCTTTGTTACCATGACGCTCCCTCTGTTACCAACCTGTCTGCTGTCTCATGTCCTGGTATGCCACAGGGTGATGGTGTCTACTGTTGTTTCGAAGGCCCACAATGAGTAGGGTTACTCCTTTGTGCACCCTGAAAAGGACGTTAAGTTGCGGGTTGTCATAGCTTTCATCACATCTCGAGCGTGCTGAAGAAGGTGGACAGGGGTCCTTAGGCAGTTGTGCTATGCTAGGCTTCATCTGCATGTCACTCACTACTACAGGGATCAAGTGGACCCCTCACCTCGTTTGCCATGAAAACAGCCCGTTTCTAGGGAGGGCTACAAGGAAGCTGAGGTGAGGGTCTTGAACAGTATATTTTACCTGACCCTGACTGACATGTCTGATTAATATGTTGACATGTTAGTCAGGGTCAGGCAAAATATATTGACCAAGACCCTCACTTTGACTTCCCCCGTAGTCCTCCCTGGAAGCGGGTTGTTTTCATGACAGCCTGGCTAACAAGGTCAGGGATCGACGTGATCCCCCATAGTAGTGAGCGACACGCAGATGAAGCCAAGCAACTGCGTGGAGGACCCTGGTCCACCTTCATCAGTACACTTGAGATGTGAGGAAAGCTACAACAACCCGCCATTAAACATCCTTATAAAGGTACACAGAGTCAACCTACTGTGGGCATTCAACAATAATTACAATATGAAAGACAACTCATAGACTACTGACACTAATCTTTATTTCGTTAGTTACGCTTGTTTGGAACACCCAATTCCATATCATGAAATACACAACAGAATCACATTTCTTCTGCAGTAAAAAAAAATGTAGGAATAGAAATGACCACCACTTTTATGAAATAACACAAATAGAGATGGCCATTCTACATATCTTACTTCCAATAGTTTGGAATTACAAAAATTATCTACAGACTGTTGACCATTAAAATTAGACCAGTCTGTTATCTTCAATATCCACAACATGATGATGATGATTCTTGGACTCTGTAAAAATCAAGAATCCAATTTGGTAAATAACGAGACAAGGTTGCCATCCACAAATCTGTGTTGACACATTCATGGGGGGCGGATTTACAATAAAAGGCAAGTGCTCTCTCTTTTTCTGTCCGTACCTCTTTCTTTCTCTCACTATTTCTCTCCCTCTCTTTCTTTTCACTATCACCCTTTCTCTCTCTCACTATCACTCTGATTATCTCTTTCTCTTTCTCTCCCCCTACCTTGCTTACTCTCTCTACCTCCCTCTACCTCTAGCTAATTCTCTCCATATCTCTCCCCTCTCTTTCCATATTTCAACCCTCCCCCTTCTCTCTGCATCTCCCCCTCCTCCCTTTCCATCTCTCCATCTCTGTCATGCTTCCCCCCCCCCTCTCTCTCTCAAATACATCCAGCAAAAATGCTGACACCTACAGAAACCTTCCCATATGCCAAGTCCACACAAAAAAACCAACAGTAAACTACACAATAACAAGCCAACAATCAGAGACAGTCAAGACAAACACAGAATCATCTGTGTTCTTCTTATTTCAAAAACTCAAAACACAGCTGTCAATATTGTCACAAGTAACTGTCTGTATCCATACATCCGGTCAAAGACCAGGTGAATGAACTGAGCGCAGCCAGCGACTCATAGTTGACTGTTTGCATCAGGATCAGTAAATCTTAGCTGACCAAGACCCTATCCCGTCTTCAAGTGGCGGCCCTGGAAACAGACTTACCCATACAGTCTAGTTAAGAGAATAGGGATCAAAGAAGGAAGTGGCAAAACCAGTCTAAAAAAAACCGTTCTGAAACTGAATGTGTCGCATCGAAGAGGCCCAGATATTGCAGCCTCGCTGTAAACTATGCCACAACATCCTTTTCAGCATAAACGCTGAAGAAGACATGTCCATACCTTAAAATCCTGTACACTAGAACAATGACAACCTTGCTGTAAACTACAACAGAATGTCACAAAATACATCATAGGATAAGCATCAACAATGAAAAGAAGTCTCTATTGACTTCCTGAAATTGTCAACTGCATCAACAGAACCCTTTTATGTTAATGATGCAAGGTGGACTGCGTGGGCTAGTGGTTAAGTGACACGGCTCATAACCCAGAGGTGCTGGGTTTGATCTCCATCACAGCACCGGCCTTTAACCTGGGGAAGCAAACCCTTAGAAAATCCAGGAGGAAGCAGGCCCTTACATAAAATGCATGCCGAAGTCGGATGCACTGAGCCGACAGGCGCAAAATAAAAACCACACTGCAACGCATACCGCCTTGGGGAATAGAAAAATAAGGCGAATGCAAAAAAAAATTGTTTAAATGTTAATAAAATTGTGAACTGCATCAACAGAACTATTTTATGTTAATGAAATTGTTAACTGCATTAGCAGAACTATTGTTTGTTTTCCTGAAATTGTCCCCATCATCAACAGAACTATTGTTTGTTCCTGAAATTGTCAACTTGCATCAAAATGACTATTTCACTTTCTGAAATTGTTTACTGTATAGAGAGGACTATTTCACTTTCTGAAATTGTTTACTGTATAGAGAGGACTATTTCACTTTCTGAAATTGTTTACTGTATAGAGAGGACTATTTCACATACTGAAATTGTCACTTGCATCAAAAAGACTACCTGACTTCTTGAAATTGTCAACTGCTTTAAAAAAAACTCGTATTTCCTGAAATTGTCAACTGCATCAAAAAGATTATTTCAATTCTTGAAACTGTCAACTACATAAAAAAAACTACTTGACTTCCTAAAATTGTCAACTGCATCATCAGGGCTATTTTTGATCATTGTTAATAATATCCTATAAAAATCAACTTTTTCAATTTACCTTTTCAGTAGACCCTAAAAAAGGGCTAAAAAAGAATCTATATAATAACAGTTTAGAATACTTTGTCTGTCCTGGAAGGATCCTTGTCCAATGGTTATTATGCAGTTGTGTAGAAGGAGCCATATCAAAGTATATTAACCCTTTACACCCTAACCTGCCCAGTGTATGTTGTTTGGAAACCGAAAACTTTACTACTATGTTCAATGCAACTGTTCTTTTCTGGGAAAGCATTTCCATCTCATATGTAAACAAATAGTATATAAATAAGGCAAAGAAGTATCTCCCTGCTCTTATGAATATGTATTTCCTGTTTTAAGGCTTAGGGCGTAAAGGGTTAATCATTTAAAGAGGAGTGGCTGGCTGAGTGGTTTGTATGTCTGCCTTATGACCACGATGATGTGTATTTGAAGTATAGGTGTTTTATACCGGAGGTGAAATACAAACTTAGTCTGTGCAGTGCATTGTCACTGTATAGGCTAGAGAGCGTTATTCCTAAACCTTATAAATGCTCAACCATCTAAAGTTTGCAGTTGACACAGTCACAATGTCAGAGAGGCTGATCAATTGCCTAAATGAACTCAATGATGCAAGCAAAGAAGTAGATCTTAAAACCAATAGAAAGAAAACCCAAAACATACTGAACGCTTATTGCGCAAGTGGGGACTGGGGCTAGGGAATGAGCCTGTTGGAAACATGGATTCCTACATTTACCTGAGCCAAGGGGAGGAAGACTAACGTCCGGTCAGGCATAACATACTGATCAGACATGTTAGTCAGAGTCAGGCATAACATACTGATCAGACATGTTAGTCAGGGTCAGGCATAACATACTGATCAGACATGTTAGTCAGGGTCAGGCATAACATACTGATCAGACATGTTAGTCAGGGTCAGGCATAACATACTGATCAGACATGTTAGTCAGGGTCAGGCATAACATACTGATCAGACTTGTTAGTCAGGGTCAGGCAAAATATACACACCAAGACCCTCATCTCGGCTTCCTCGTAGCCCTCCCTGGAAGCGGGATGTTTTCATGACAGCCTGGCTAACGAGGTAAGGGATCGACGTGATCTCTGCAGTAGTGAGCAACACACGTATGAAGCCTTGCATAGAGCAACCGCTTGGAGGACCCGGTCCACCTTTATCAGCATGCTTGGGGTGTGAAGAAAGCTACGACAACCTGCCACTTGACGTCCCTTTTAGGGCGCACAAAAGAGTAATTGTACCCATTGTGTGCATTCAACAACAATAACCTGGGCCAAGAAATTACAAACTCCTCAAAAATAAATTGAGAGATTCCACGCAGAATACCAGCAGGGTAGTTTAGCTTCAATCTTATCAAACCCATAGCTTCAATCTTATCAAACCTATAACAGTATTGTTATTCCAGCTTAATGTATGGCTGCGAGGTATGGAACCTACGAAAAGCAGATACAGAGAAGCTCCAAGTCGCTCAAAGGGCAATGGAACAAAGAACATTGGAAATGGAATGAAGTTTCTATACTGAACTGAATTTGAAACAGAGAAATCAGGCGTCAAACTGCCTTCATAGATGCTGCTTTGTTTAAATAATGCAAATGAGCGGAGCATGTGATGTGTATGCCTGACAACAGATGGTTACGAAAGGTGATATCTTGCTGGCTCTCCAACTGCGTCCACAGAGACATCCAATGAGATAAAGAGATGGTTTGAGGAAAACCTTTGGTTCAACATACTCTAGGGCAGAAGACCTCATTGACAACATTTAGCTACCTGATATCGGGCAATTCATTTGTCTGATTGAATACCAGGATTACAAATTTAATCCTCCAAGTGGACCTCGGCAGTGAATTTTTTTAAATTTATCATTACCATCACATCTCCCCAGATAGATCCATCAGGTCTGTTGCATGAATACACTCTTGACAGGTAGGGACGGGTCACTATTCTTTGCCTCATGACAGGGCACAACAGGCTTAACTGACACATCTACAAGCATTGACCGTCTGTCTCACAGCTGATGGTAGACTGTCCCAATGATTCAACACAAGACTCAAAATTGTACAAAAATTAAAGAGGAGCTCCAATAACGGTCGAGTTCATAACTGGAATTCATCTGACACGTGTAAACACCACAGATGCAATCACACACAGAAGAAGTTGCATGAATACGATTCTGTAGCTATTTTGAAAGTACTGTGCTGTCTGTTGCTGACAGACTTACATACTATTTACATATTTGTAAAAGCAAAACTTTTGGTGGGGATGGCAACCGTACAAAAAGGTGTACACAGGCTGAAAAAAATTCTGAAAAGCGTACAAATAACAGATAACCAATTTATGTTGTCAGGTATGTCTCAATAAGTAATGGTAATCAGTCCCACATCAGAATCTGTCATCTGGGATGAAGTGTTACAGACTTGACTGTAACAGGTTTAAAGCTTATTTAAAAAAGTTTAGTGAGGTAGGGTAACCTGTTCCCTTCCTTGCTGCCTTGCCTCTCATAACAGTACAAACAGGCACCCATTTACAGCTGGGTAAATTGGGGCATGCCAGGACCAGGTATTGAAACCGGTACCTTTACCGTGAGAAGTATCCTTTCCAGCCACCCTGCTACTAAGACACTGAAGACAATGCTTAAAAAAAAAAACAGTAGCAACTACTTGTAGCAGCCCAGACACATCACCAAGTACGTGTATATCTCACACTTACAGAAGCTGCACAATTCTGATTATAAAAGTTGATCACGTACAACTCTGACTGTCACGCTGAGATTTAATACAAATCTCACAAAATTAATAAACAAAAGTGACTACAAAAAAAGCTGTATAAGTTTGATTAGTACAGGCCATGAATGCAAGTAATAAAATAAATTTGGGTAGAAGTATTTACATACACAACCACAATTTGGACAGGAAAGTAGAAGAAATGTGACTTCCTCTGTGTTAGTTAACTTATTCATTCCACAGAGCTGAAATACTGGCTCACAAACTTTCTAACAATGCCACAGAGCTGATGTACTGGCTTGAATCATTATTACACACAGGCTTATGCATGAAACTTTCTCAATACCAAGTTTTCATAAATTATAAATGCATATGTACTTCTTAGTGGTAGTTTCACAATGGAAGAATAAATGTCTCAGGGGGCTAAAAATATTCAGAAGTGAAGATAGTTATATGGTGGGTAATGTCACAGGAGCTGAAGGTTTGGAGAGTTTGTTGTAACAAGTCTTTGGCTTTAGAAGGCGGGGGACAACTAGTACCTCTCTCTAGTGATGGTGGGTCGGTCTCATCCCATGGTAGGTACTGTGGTAGGGAATCAAGGGTTGGAGGCTTTACAAGATTTGGGACGACTAGTTCCTGTCCGTGCGGACTTGTTTGCTCTAGTGAAGGTAGTTCCATACCATGGTAGGCACTGTGGTAGGAGATCAATTGTTGGAGGCTTCACATAATTGGGGAAAACTTCCTTCACTATGCCTGAAGACATAAGGGCAGCCTCTACAACTTTCTTCACTTTGCCTCAGGATATAAGTGTTCACTTTCTTCACCACTTCTAAGGATATAAAGTTGCCACTTCGAATTCCTTCACTTTGCCTCAAGATATAAGGGTTGCCACTTCAACCTTCTTTACTATGCCTCAGGATATAAAAGTTGCCACTTAACTTTCTTCACTTTGCCTCAGGATATAAGGGTTGCCAACTTCAACTTCCTTCACTATGCCTCAGAATATAAAAGTTGCCACTTCAACTTTCTTCACTATGCCTCTGTAGATAAGGGTTGACTTTCTTCACTTTGCCTCAGAATATAAAAGTTGCCACTTCAACTTCCTTGACTATGCCTCAGAATATAAAAGTTGCCACTTCAACTTTCTTCACTATGCCTCTGTAGATAAGGGTTGACTTTCTTCACTTTGCCTCAGGATATAAAAGTTGCCACTTCAACTTCCTTCACTATGCCTCAGAATATAAAAGTTGCCACTTCAACTTTCTTCACTATGCCTCTGTAGATAAGGGTTGACTTTCTTCACTACGCCTCAGGATATAAAAGTTGCCACTTCAACTTTCTTCACTTTGCCGCAGGATTTAAAAGTTGCCACTTCAACTTTCTTCACTATGCCTCTGTAGATAAGGGTTGACTTTCTTCACTACGCCTCAGGATATAAAAGTTGCTACTTCAACTTGCTACCAGAGAACAATCAACAAAAGTAAACAACTTGATGCGAAC
This sequence comes from Ariolimax columbianus, assembly GCA_036924085.1. NCBI lineage: Eukaryota > Metazoa > Mollusca > Gastropoda > Stylommatophora > Arionidae > Ariolimax > Ariolimax columbianus. The sequence continues at coordinate 26,133,577 of JAVGWX010000019.1, forward strand.
AGCTTTTACAAAGACAACAACATAGGTCAGCACTTTTTTCTTCTACCTTCCTGTATCTACAACCAGCGACGAGTGACAGTGCTCACTTGAAGTAGTTACATGTTGACACAGGGAAATAATTATTCTGTACATACAACTATTAACAAGAACTTGTACTTTCAAAACAAGTTTACAAATTGGTACAAATTATTAACCAAAAAAATGAATTCTAGTCATGGCTTGGAGACAAACATGCATGTTAAGAACTCAATAGTAGGTTATATAATGTGGAAGTAGGACAAGATTATGTGGCATCTTCTCCAGGTTTACCAGATCTGTTTTCCTCATGATGCAATGACTGATACATGATGAATGAGAGAGAGATGGAGATAAATAGTGAGAGAGAAAGAATGAGTAAGAGAAGAGAGATATCGAGAAATGAAAATGGTTACCAATACAATTTCTCACACACATTCTCAATTCCTCAGGAAAATTTTCCTCCAATTTCATAGAAGCAGGTCTGTTAAGGTCATTAGATAAGAAATTTGTGCTTCATATTATGGTCCAATAACTACAATGTAATAATGAGGAGACTAATCTAAGACAACTCTGCAAGGATTCCCTTACCTTCTCCCATAAAGTGAACATATTTTCCTATTTTATTATTTTTGGTTATTTGGCCCATTACCTTCCCTCCTCCCATAAAGTGAACATATTTTCCTTTGTCTGGCTTTTGGTTATTTGCCAGATTCCTGTCCCTCCTCCCATAAAGTGAACATATTTTCCTATTTTATTATTTTTAGTTATTTGGCCCATTACCTTCCCTCCCCATAAAGTGAACATATTTTCCTATTTTATTATTTTTGGTTATTTGGCCCATTACCTTCCCTCCTCCCATAAAGTGAACATATTTTCCTTTGTCTGGCTTTTGGTTATTTGCCAGATTCCTGTCCCTCCTCCCATAAAGTGAACATATTTTCCTATTTTATTATTTTTAGTTATTTGGCCCATTACCTTCCCTCCCCATAAAGTGAACATATTTTCCTATTTTATTATTTTTGGTTATTTGGCCCATTACCTTCCCTCCTCCCATAAAGTGAACATATTTTCCTTTGTCTGGCTTTTGGTTATTTGCCAGATTCCTGTCCCTCCTCCCATAAAGTGAACATATTTTCCTATTTTATTATTTTTAGTTATTTGGCCCATTACCTTCCCTCCCCATAAAGTGAACATATTTTCCTATTTTATTATTTTTGGTTATTTGGCCCATTACCTTCCCTCCTCCCATAAAGTGAACATATTTTCCTATTTTATTATTTTTGGTTATTTGCCAGATTCCCGTCCCTCCTCCCATAAAGTGAACATATTTTTCTTTGCAATACTTTTGGTTATTTGCCAGATTTTGATTGGCTTGGTGTAAAGTTTTTGATTGGCTGAAGCTGACATGTAAGAAATAGTGGAAAAATCCTGCCGAAGACGGCTATGTGGGACGGGAAGGTGAAAATATGGCAGTTAAGCTGTGAACTAGCTACGCAACGCATCCCGTTCTCCAGACTACATCTTGCTACTTGCAAAGCCCTGTTCATGGCGTAGTAGCGGGAGTTTGAGAGTGAACGTAGAAGAAGCGGAAGAGTGGCAAAATGATTAAGTTCAAGACTGAAGTGTCAACCAAATGAAGATCAAGAGATCAATCAGTGAAATCCTTTTCAGCTCCCTGTGAAGCATATACAAATACATTTCATGACATCAAATGTTGACCTGCCCGTATTTATTGAAGGTTTTTTTGGCTTAGAGTTTCTGGAGGATGAGGTAGCCCATCCCTTTCCCATTTCTCCTTAATCACCTCTCGTGCATGCTAGACAGGTTATAACATCACTATTTATTGATTTATTGCTCCCCACTTGGGCACTGTTACACTCGGCCAAGAAATAGTGGACGAATAAGATAATGTGGGTCTTTAATACGAGGATATTTTTGTTGTTGAATGTATTAGTTAATACGAGTTAAAACTATAGCACTGTTATGGGAGTCAACTGAACTCGGCACCTAGGTAACATATTATAGGCTGTCAAATACAGCTATGTCCCTGTGGATACCATGTCCCCACAATGTATGTTGTGCACTGTGTTAGGACACTTCTTTGGTTGGTTGGGTAGAAAATCCACAGACATACCAGCAACAGGGTGCCAGCACAACTTCTTTGGTAGAAACACTTAGTATTGGACACCTTACCAATCATCAAAGTCCTACTTAGAAAAACCTATAAAAACACCCCCTCAAATATTTTATGATATAGAAGATGGAAGTATGAACTATTTCCCAAAGGTTATTAATTTTAACAATATTACTGAGAAGGGTTGAGTATGAGGCTGGCAAATGTAATATGTTAAACAATAAAGCTACAGAAACCGGTATGGTTCAACAAAAATATTTCCACCAATCTTTACATTGAAAATAGTGTAAGTTAAAGTGCAATGTGCTGGCCAACAGCAACATATGCAAGGAAAATGTCTCGGGGATGAGACATCTTTACTTTTGGTCATCTCATGCCTCCTTTGGTCACCCCCACCTCACCTTTGGTCATGCCACACATCACCTTTGGTCACCTTCACCTCACCTTTGGTCCCTTCACCTTATACAAGCACTTGCACCATAAATTATTAACACTTCATCCTCTACAGCAGTATCTGATATGGTCTATCTTTACTTCTCTCCCCCCCCCCCCCCCCCCCCCCCACCTCAATTTTGGTCATGGCACCTTATACAAGCTGAGTCCTTGCACAATGAATTATTAACACTTCATCGCCTACAGCAGTAGTATATGATACGGGGACTATCTTTACTTTTGGTCACCTCGCAAAGTGATTGTACCTGAATTTGATAGAAGTAAAATGTGAAAGTCAAAGTGATTGTACCTGAATTTGATTATTGACTACGAAAAATGTCGTGCTGAAACTAAATGTGTCCAGCTAAAAGGAAAAACTAAAAAATCTTTTCAGGATGAGTGCCAGGGATCAAGACGCTGAGCAGTGCATGAGATGCACCTGTTAGTGACCCATAACTGACTGCTAGCGTCAGGGTCAGCGAACCAGAGCTGCCAAGTCCTTTCTCCACCTCTACGCGGTGATTCAAGATAACAGGCTGCAACAGAGCATACTGGCTAAGTTGAAAGGATCAAAGAGGGAAAGCTAAGCCGGTATTCAAAAATGCCTGCTGAAGTCGGATGTGTCTGACCGAAAGGTGTATATATATCGCAGTGACGCTCTGTGAACTACGACAGAATGCATTCCGTTCTCCGGACTACATCCTGCTACTTGCAAAGTCCTTTTCAAGGCTTGGTAGCGAGAGATTGAGAACGAACAAACAAGAAGAAGAAGGACGAGTACCAGAAAGAAAGAAAGAATGAAAGAAAGGTTTCAGGAAGGCAGGCAGGGAGGGAGGGAGGGAGGGAGGGAGGGAGGGCGGGAGGGAGGAAGGAAGGAAGGAAGGAAGGAAGGAAGGAAGGAAGGAAGGAAGGAAGGAAGGAAGGAAGGAAGGAAAAGAGTTTGCTACCTTTGATAGATTTGTATACGACTAAGAGTTACTAGGTAGTATGTGAATTGAATGTTCACCTTCAACAGGGGACGGCGTGGGATAGTGGTTAAGTGACACGGCTTACAACCCAATGGTGCTGGGTTCATTTCCCAATCACAGCACCGACCGTTATCCCGGGGAAGCCAACCCTTATAAAATGCAGGAGGAAGCAGACCCTTACATAAAATGTATGCCCAAGTTGGATGCACCGTGTCGCTTGGTGCAAAATGAAAAACAGTGCAACGCTCACAGCCTTGGGGAATAGAGAAATAAAGCGGGCGCACACCAAAAAAAAAAAACACAACTTAAATACACCTTCTCTTCTCTCCTACCCAGTTCACTTTTTACAGACACTTTCCTCCCTTCTGTCTAGGGACATATTTTTTGTCCCAGAGCAAATACAAGATGGGGGATAAAATGTTAGACATTTCATTGTGCAAAGTCTCTCTGCTATTAAGGAAGGGTAGCCAGTGCAGTTCACCTCCTCGTTGACTATCTTCCCTAACTCAAGCATAGTCAGGTACCAATTTACAGCTGCCAACATAACTTACATTCACCATAAGCTAGCTTCAACCATGAGCATATAAATTTGTTAAAGCATTATTGTGGACAAATGTAATGGTAATCACCATAGCAGATAATGGAATACGGCCCAATGCTTAGAAATGTATGATAATAATCAATATACATAATGCTCTAGCTTTGTCACCCTGTATATGTTTTATGACGGACCAGTACCAAATATGTTATTAATTATTATGCATTAATCTAACCACTAACTATCAGGAGTATTACATTGTACTGATGTCACTCATTAACGTGTTGTCTCGATGCAACCTGTGAGACATCACGTGCAGTCTCAGCTTAGCTACTTACATTGGAACTTCAATAATTAGCGAACCCAGAATTCTAGGAACCTCAAAATGCGAACAGAGCTTTTTCCTCTGAACAGTTGTCCGTGGAACATTGAAATGAAAATGTAAGCTTTTGATTGCATCTTCAATGTAACTAATTGAATGTATCTTTGAGACAAAATTAGACATCATTATGAAGAAATGGGAGGGAAGGAATGGGTGGTGTATATGAGGCAAGCAAGAAGGGGGAGATACTTCAATTGTTTTAACTGCTGTTATTTCTTTCACATTGTACAGTTCGACTGACAAGGCAGATCATATGTATCAGTATTGCTAGTGTAATATGCTGTGCTGCAGACAACCCAAGATGGACAGGACACGCCCATGTTGTTCATATGCCCAATAAATACCATCTAAAGCAGCTGCTGTATGTGAGCTGAGAACAGACAGGGTGATAGAAGAAATGCTTCAACAACTCATTGAAAGTGTCTTTAAACTGGTCCGAGATTGAAAAAGGCAAATGCAATGTTAGGTATGATAAAAAGAAATATTAAACATAGGAGCAAGAAAGTGATTGTCAAACTGTATAAAGCATTAGTTAGACCTAGATTAGAGTACTGTGTACAGGAGTTGAGCCCTTATCATAAAGGAGATATAGACATGCTGGAAAGTTTACAAAGAACAGTGACAAAGCTGATTGTTAGATTCCAGAATTAGTTATGAAAGACTCAGAAAAGTCAGCCTACAGTGTCTAGAAATGAGAAGAATTCGAGGTGACTTAATACAGGTTTATAAGATAATCAAAGAAAAGGATAAATTAGACTAGCAAGTTTTTTTCAAAATACAACCACCTACAATAATAACAGGGCATAGCTACAAATTAACTAGAGAAAGGTCCAGATTAGATATTAGGAAATATTTTGTAAGTCAGAGGGTGGTGAATGTTTGGAATGCATTGCCACAGGAAGTAGTGGAGGCAGGAACAATTAATGCATTTAATAATAGATTGGATGCACATATCTTTTAGAGCAATGAAATGTAAATGAAACTGGTTGTATAAAGACTCTGCAGCGTCTTCTCAACCAGTATAAAGACGTTAAGTTATGATGTCCCCTGCTGGGAGATGCTTGCACAGAACCACTCCGCTTCGAACACTATCATCCCATAAGCTCATGAGGAACATATCCGCTGAAACCCAGAGAAAGTGCACTGCCTGAAAGCACAAAATGTGCAGCAGCCCGACAACCAAATCCACCAATATGTGGTAGGATATGTTGTGCTAGTATAGGACTTTAAAGTCATATGTGATCCCACATCACAACATATGTCTGATGCTGTCATCATCTTCACTTGTGATGGGTAACTGCTTTATTATGTTTTGTTAAGAATTGATGTCATTGCAAACCCATAGGTGCACAGCCCCTCTCAGTAAATGGTGACCCGTGCAGATACTGATGGTTTTTGTAGCTCACTGGTTAAACACACTCCTGTTCCATTCTCTCATGTTCCCTTCTATAATGGACCGGTGTGTGTGATTTCAGGATCCTGCAATCTGTGCATTGTTAGTTCATCGTCTGCATCTAAAAGGCAGTCATTGGTCAACTTCAAAATGTCACCTCTATCCATTGCCAGTGTCTCCCACTGTGGCTGTCCCTGAGGCCAAGATGCTAGCTCATTCCATCCTGCAAACCCCATGATGGCCATAATGTGTGATATAATGGTCCTAAATGTTTAAAGTGTATGATGATAGTGGACCCAACTGGTTAAAGTGTATAATGATAGTGAATCCAATTGTCGAAAGCTGAAGATAGTGGACCAAACTGTTCAAGCATGTGATTATAGTGGACCCAACTTTTCAAGCCTGTGATCATAGTCGACCCAACTTTTCAAGCCTGTGATCATAGTGGACCCAACTTTTCAAGCCTGTGATTATAGTGGACCAAACTGTTCAAGCTTGTGATTATAGTGGACCCAACTGTTCAAGCATGTGATCATAGTGGACCCAACTTTTCAAGCATGTGATTATAGTGGACCCAGATGTTCAAGCCTGTGATTATAGTGGACCCAACTGTTCAAGCCTGTGATCATAGTGGACCCAACTTTTCAAGCCTGTGATTATAGTGGACCCAACTTTTCAAGCCTGTGATTATAGTGGACCCACCTATTCAAAGCTGATGATAGTGGACCCACCTATTCAAAGCTGATGATAGTGGACCCAACTGTTCAAAGTGTACGATGATAGTGGACCAAGCTGTTCAAAGTTAATGATAGTGGACCCAACTGTTCAAAGCTGATGATATTGGACACAACTGTTCAAGCCTGTGATCATAGTGGACCCACCTATTCAAAGCTGATGATAGTGGACCCACCTATTCAAAGCTGATGATAGTGGACCCAACTGTTCAAAGCTGATGATAGTGGACCCAACTGTTCGAAGCTGATGATAGTGGACCCAACTGTTCAAAGCTGATGATAGTGGACCCAACTGTTCAAAGTTGATGATAGTGAACCCACCTATTCAAAGCTGATGATAGGTGACCCAACTGTTCAAGCCTGTGATCATAGTGGACCCAACTTTTCAAGCCTGTGATCACAGTGGACCAAACTATTCAAGCCTGTGATTATAGTGGACCAAACTATTCAAGCCTGTGATCATAGTGGACCCAACTTTTCAAGCCTGTGATTATAGTGGACCAAACTATTCAAGCCTGTGATCATAGTGGACCCAACTTTTCAAGCCTGTGATCATAGTCGACCCAACTTTTCAAGCCTGTGATCATAGTGGACCAAACTGTTCAAGCATGTGATTATAGTGGACCCAACTTTTCAAGCCTGTGATCATAGTCGACCCAACTTTTCAAGCCTGTGATCAAAGTGGACCCAACTTTTCAAGCCTGTGATTATAGTGGACCAAACTGTTCAAGCCTGTGATTATAGTGGACCCAACTGTTCAAGCCTGTGATCATAGTGGACCCAACTTTTCAAGCCTGTGATTATAGTGGACCCAACTTTTCAAGCCTGTGATTATAGTGGACCCAACTTTTCAAGCCTGTGAACATAGTGGACCCAACTTTTCAAGCCTGTGATCATAGTGGACCCAAGTAGCTGATTTTATAGGACACAACTGTTTAAAGCTTATGATAGTGTGAGACCCAACTGTTTAAAGCTTATGATAGTGTGAGACCCAACTGTTTAAAGCTTATGATAGTGTGAGACCCAACTGTTTAAAGCTTATGATAGTGTGGGACCCAACTGTTTAAGTATATGATGATAATGGACCACAGCATATGGCCTGTTGCAGGAAAACTGCAATAGAGCATCAATATCCTCTTGATTTCTCTACCATTTTGAAATTGTCAACTCCATTCAGAACACCCTTAGTAACTATTTATGTAATATACAGTGAAGTACAGTGGCTTTATTCCTACGTCCGCAACAAGTGACCACAAGTCTCACACAGAACGAAGTTAGCAAACTCATGGTGTGTGATGATAGTGGAGCCAAAATGACAAAATTGTTGAATTAATTTTCTGAAATGCTGATACGGTGTAGGTATGTCAAAACTGGACCCAACTCAAAAGTAAGTGAATTACATTTGAAATATTTACACAATGAAATTGAATTGAATTCTATAATGAAATTAGTGACTTACTAAATATTTGTACATTAAAAAAATGAAGTTAAAAAATGGATATGCCAATATTGTGTACGAAAATAAAAAATTAAGTCAGTAAATGACATTTTAAATGTCGTTATGATGAATTATAAAAGTAAGTAAATGACATTTCAAATGTCCGCATGGTAGATGTAAAAGTAAGTAGATTATATTTGAAACACTGAAATGGTGAATGAAAAAGGAAGTGATATTTGAAATATTGATTTGCTGTGCTATCAAATAAATACTCCATATATGATATATGAATTTTAAAAGTCAAAATCGATTTTTCAGGGATCAGCAGATAAAGAAGAAAGCCAGTAACTGACCTTCAATATGTCAACAATATGATGCATGGTGAATTAAAAGAATAGGCTTGTATAAATACAGATATAATGTAAAACAGGCAAAAATTAAGTTAGCAAATGTTGGTTTCTGTACCGGGTGTGGTAACTGGGTCATACATTTAAAGGGTGTCTAAAAATAATATATTGTATATTAATGGAGCCGTTGATTTAAACTTGCAGGATTCCATCGAGACACGCATTAGTGAGATGTTTGCAGCAAGATGGAGCTCCTTCCCACGACCATTGTGATGTAAGTGTCTATCTTGCTGAAAATTTGCAAAAAAGATGGATTGGACTGAAAGATAGCATTGAATATCCCCATCGTTCACCAGACCTCACGCCATTGGACTTTTTCTGATAGACACCTTTAAAAGATGTTGATTGCACAAAACCTGCAAGAATCGATGAACTGAAAGCAGCCATTGAAAGAGAATGATCTAATATCCCAAAATGCACTGTTCCACGGCTCTGTAAAGGGGAGGAAGACTAACGTCTGGTCAGGCACAACATACTGATCAGAGATATTTGTCAGGGTCAGGCAAAACATATTGTCCAAGACCCTCACCTCTGCTTCTTAGTAGCCCTCCCTGGAAATTGGCTGTTTTCATGGCAGCCTGGCTAACGGTGTGAGGGATCAACGTGATCCCGTAGTAGTGAGAGACATGCAGATGAAGCCAAGCATAACACAACTACCTGGAGGACACCGGTCCACCTTCATCAGCACACTCGGGATGTGAGGAGAGCTACTGCAACCCGCCACTTAACATCTTTTTCAGGGCACTCTAGAATAAGCCTACTCATTCCGGGCATTCGAAACAACGAATCTGTAGAACGAGGTTGTCGTTCCTTCCAGTTTTAACAGAAACGTTAGACCAAAATAATGACACACCTTCTTTCATTTAAATTATAAACCTTGAATGACCTTAATTGCAGACTGTATTCATAAATATTCACAAAATGTATACATTATTTTTAGACACCTTGCATTTGTTTTTAAATCGACTTTTGACCTTCAGTACCACCGCAAATTCCATTTATTTTTACCATGATAGTCAGTAAAAATGATATCTGAAATGTTGATATGGTGGATTAATAAAATCAGCAAAAATGATTATCTGATGTTGATATGGTTTAAGGCAATGGTAACCAACCTTTTGCAGATCGCAGACACCCTGAGATCATAGACGATTTCTTGTGGATCATACTTTCCTACATCGCACTAGATGCCTAATTTTTAAACCACAGGCAGCAATTTAATTTATTAATCTAGATTTGGTGTGTGAGACCAGGCAGGATTCTTGATGTAAGATTATATTTTTAATGTAATTCCACCATATGACATCTGAGGCCCCTTAGTAGGAAAGAATGAATAGGGGTACTGCTCTCTACTGTTGTTGTTCCTAGTTCTTAGTCGACCTGTACTTCTACAGGGGCATCTGGGGGGGGGGGGGGGGGGGGGGGGGGGTTTGTGTAAAGTATCACTGAATTCCATCATGCATATCATTTGTATAAGCTTTTATCTTGGTATGACCGCTGTCCATTTGTGTTGACTTCTATTTCTCTTATTTTAACCAACTTTCCCCATAGTCCAGAGAGCTTGACATTGTGTACACAGCCTCTACTAGTACGATCTGTTAATCTCTCAAAGTTCAATGGCTATTGGATAAGTCATTCAAAAGCTATTACTGAAATACTTAGTTTTCTAAAAAATTTCCTTTGTTCAGTCAATTGACCTTGTTTTGATAGAATCACTTGCAAATTCCCAGCGATTTGCCGCCAGAGCTTGCCAATGAATTCTTCGTCGCAGACTAAAAAATTATTGTCAAAGCGTCGGCAACAACAACAATTTTTTAAAATAAAAAAATGGCCTAGTATAAATAGAAACTTATACCGAAGAAGCTTTTGTATTTTTACTTGTTATCAATCAACCAATCAATCAAAGTCAGACAATCCTCTCTATGACCACATCTCGCCAGCACAAATATATAACGAGGTTTACGTGAGACGGTGGCCACCTCATCAGGTAAGGCAAAGAACTACAGAGACTTTGACTTGACTTAAGTCACTTCTCTTCTACCACAGTGTATCAAGCCATCTTTCCTTTTTCTTGTGATGGGCTAACAGGTCTCCATGTCCAACCCTCCTTAGTCAATTGTTATGACACGTACCAGGCAGGTTACAGTGTTACTATTCTTTGCTCCTGTTTTATGTCCTACTATTACTAGGACGGTTACAATAACTACTTCAGTTGAATGTAAATGCTTTAGGATATATTTCCTGTATGGACGAGAAGTGAATATGGCACAGTTTTTCTACTGGAGCCCACAAAAACAGCAGAACATGATGATGCTGGGAACCTTAATTTAACAAAAATGGCTGCTCAGAAATGTTGATACAATGTACAGAGCAAGTGGACCCAACATGCACAATACAGTTAGGAAATGGCAAGTTGGTCCGATGTTTCAAGAAAATTAACCAGCAGTGACACACTAACAAGTTGAAGTGTGCAACATACACAGGCGGACTTCTTTCTGTAAGCTAGCTGTAGTGTTTAGCATATGGTACTTTACATATAGAAATAGAGATATTGGCAAAGCTGCTGCTACATTTGCTCGCCTGACAAGACATGATTGGAAAAACCAAAAACTGACAAATTAAAGACAAGACCATGGTATACAATGCTTGTGTTGTAAGAACACTTCTATATGGCAGCAAAACTTGGACAACATATGCCAAACAAGAGCATTAACACCTTCCACCTACGACGCCTGCAATCCCTTCTTGGAATTACGTGGAGGGACAGAGTGACATTTTCCAGAGGTGCACTCTTGCACTGGTTTTCCAAACATGTACACTCTACTTAGGCTGCAAAGACTATGATGGCTTGGTCATGGAAGACGGTCACATTCCCAAAGATATTCTCTATGGACAGTTGGTGGATGGCATGAGAACAGTCGGCCGGCCACAGTTGAGGTTCAAAGATATGTGCAAGCATGATGTGAAAGCCCTGGACATGAGTCTGACATCCTGGGAAGACGAAGCTGCAGACCGATCCAGGTGGAGATGTACCCTGAATGGCTACCTCACGCTTGGCGAAGCGAAGCTCTTGTGACACAGAGAAGTGAAAAGACAACGCTGCAAACAAAAGCTAAGTATACATTTTTTGTTTGTTTATCACACCAAGTCATATCATCCTTTAGTCAGTCATGACTGAAAGGGGCTACTATATTATACTATACTTACACATCAAGCTTGGCCAAGGAAGTGATCGTCAAACTGTATAAAGCTTTAGTTAGACCTAGATTGGAGTACTGTGTACAGGTGTGGAGTCCTTATCATAGAGGGGACATAAACATGCTAGAAAGAATACAGAAAAGAGCGACAAAGATGATAGTGGGATTCCAGAATTACAGTTATGAGGAACGACTCAGAAAAACCGGCCTACAGTGTCTCGAAGAGAGAAGAATTCGTGGTGACTTAATACAGGTTTATAAGATGATCAGAGGAATCGATAAATTAGACTATAACAAGTTTTTTAAAATACAGCAACCTACAATAACACGAGGGCATAGCTACAAACTGACTAAAGAGAGGTCCAGGTTAGATATTAGGAAATATTTTTTTAGTCAGAGAGTGGTGTCTGCTTGGAATGCATTGCCAGGGGAGGTAGTGGAGGCAGGGATAGTTAATGCATTTAAGAATAAACTGGATGCGCATAGCTTTTAGAGCAAGGTGATGTAAATGTAACTGGTTGTATACAGACTCTGCAGGGTCTTCTAAACCAGTATAAAGACGTTAAGTTAAGTTAAGTTAAGAATCGGGCAAATTGGTCAAGTTCAAATGTTGTTTTCATCCTATCATCATCATGCGCTGAGTGGCATTGATGGTCCCAGATTAGCACAGATTATGGGGGAACTGAGACGCTAGTCCGGTCAGGCACAACATACTGACCAGGACTTCACGTCAATGTCAGGTACAATCAACTGACCAAGACCACTATCTCTTCCATGTAACCTTCTTGGAAACTGGCTTTTTCCAAGGCAGTCTGAATGATAAGATGTGGATTGATGTGATCCCCATAGTAGTAAGCATGACGCAGATGAAGCCAATCATAGCACAACCACCTGGTCCATCTTTATACGCACACTCATAATGTGAAGAAAGCGACTGCAACCTGCCACTTAATACCCTTCTCAGGGCACACACAAGAGTAAAGTTACTCATTGTGGGTATTAAACAAACAGCAACCACAGTTTTTTTGTCCCTATTCCTTTAGCAAGGATGCAGTACGACCATCCTGCATCTAGGTCATACTACATGAAGGTTTCAGGGCCAAGAGCGAGAAGACGACCCCGATGACGATGGATAGAGAGTATCAAAGAAACACTCCAAAAGTTCAACATGCCAGCAACACAAGGGCCCCCACCTAGGGCAAACCAGAAGTGTAGGCATACCTCCTCTCTGTGACGCTGCAAGACAAGAGCAGCAGGACAGAAGATTGTTCCTAGTACTGTAAAGCTATTCATTGTGTGCAAAGGCTACTATTCGGCTCATATGAAACATATCGACCCAAGATATGTCTCGCATCCATGTCGCACACCTCGAAACAGGCTGCAACCTGGCCAATGAGGTGGGGATCAACAATATTATCCCCACAATGGTGGAGTCTACGGAGAAGCCCTTTTGTTGCACTACAGCAATGAAGACGCATGCCCACCTTCTTCAGTGAACTTAATGATGACAGAAGAGCCGCAGTAAGCCCGAGAATATTTGAGTGAAGAACTTAGTACGAGTTGATTCGAAATAAACAAATAAATGAACAACATCCTGTCTCAGGTGCGGAAGATTACATGTGAAATAAAATGTCTCTGGAACGTCACCAGGAGAGTCAGGATGAGAAATGAGGACATTAAAATGATGTTGGAACCTATCCCTTGTGCGGACTTTATTTCTGAGCAGAAATTGTGATGGTTTGGTCATCTCTTGCAACCAAATCAACTTCCCCTGCGCGCTTATAACACAATAGGTTCCGACTTCAGGCCCGAGGGAGGTCATGTGGCAGACGGAATGATAGCGTCAGGGTGCTACTACAATCGCATAGGTGTGTGATGGCAGATGCCACACACTTGGCCCAGGAGAGATGACTTATGCTCCCCATGATGCTTCACAGCACAATTAGATGGAAAACTTAACTGAACTGATTAACTCTGTTCACTCTCTTCCATGCTATTCTCCCACATGATCCACTCCATATGTAAACATACCTTGCCAAGGTTGGAGAGCCTTCTACCCTAAAGGCCAGACTAAGGGGCTAAGAAACTGATTGAGCCCTATAGGTGTAGCGGTAGAATCCACCAGCAAGTCGTATATGCTATGGGCTATACCAATCCACCCGCAGTTCACAGGTCAAATGCATTCTTGTTTCAGTATTTGTCCTCTATCAATTATTCCCATGCTAAAAATATTGTACTTCTGTCACTTTGTGACGATCTCCCCGGTGACAGAGAATGCCAGGTGTGCTGTCAGTGCACATAAATGACTGAGGAATGATGAGATGATTGAATCAAATGTGAATGCCACGTCCCTGACAGTACATAATGATCCTGGGACACAGACACACTGGACTGCCTCCCTTCAGGTCTTAGTCTTAGTCAACCTGTACTTTTGTGCAGGTCCCAGCTTTCGCGTGAGCTGGATATAGCCAGGAGGAGGATTTCCTGCTTGGCAGGCTAGGCTCGAGCAGCTTATTACTCCGCTGCATTGAGACAAGTGCCGCGGAGCGTGGTTAACCAATGTGTGAGTCCATCTTAATAGACTCAAACACTAGAGCAAAGTAAACCCGCAGCCTGTTAGGTGCCATCTATGCTGCTCTTAAAAAACAAACCACCTAACCATGACCAGTGTTATGCCATGTCACACAGTTAGTCACCTCATACGACATGCTCTCTGTGGGACAGTAGTGCTATTCTTGTCCTTGTCATACACAAAGACCCCGGGGGACCACTCCCTTCAGGCACCCTAGAAAAAAGCATCCATACACTGCCCTTCGATATCTTGATGCCTCTAAGATAACAGGCTTAATATGAATATGTGCTATTTGTCCGAAAGGCATTAGACTGTCATGAGCTACCAGCTCATAGTTAAAGGGATCCATCATCACCTTCATGAACATCTTCCATTTAATATCTTCCAAGATGTTAAACTGCCCACTATCTTCTCCCTGTAACTTTGTTGTCAGTGTTCTCCAACCCTAATCTTAAAAAACATTCAAAATAGAGAGGATTTCTTTCTTTCTCATGTTTGTAATAAGCTGCCTTTGTTGTTTTCGTCATTTCAAATTAAATGTAATATTCAGGATAAACCTGGTTCATGTGTCAATGAAAAGATTCTGATCAATCATTCATTTGAGGCATCCTAGTGGTTCATGGATTGAAAATAAGAGGATCACTGTAAACTTCCAATCATATTGTAAAAAAGGGTTGTGAATGAAGCTAGCAATCTCAAGTTGTAATATAATTGCAAAACGTAGGATCATCATTATTCATATAAAGACTTATCATGTTAATGCTTTAGTGATGGCAGACAGAGGCCTCAAACCTTCAGGGACTGATCTACTGCCCCAGCACTTCTGGAAATCATAGCAACGACAGAGCTGGCTTCGAAAGCATCCATTGTGGAGACATTAGATATTAATATGAAGGTCATACTGTTTTGATAGCAATAGTTTTATATGGCAAGGTTGCTAGTCCTGTCCCCAGCTCTCTTGAGTCACCTTTTACGACATGCTTGGAAGATTACAGTTTGTCTATTGTTTTCAACCCGGTACTATTTTGGATAAGAAGAAAATGTTTATAGGATATATAATAACTCAAACACATACTTCGATGCACTCTAACTATACATTCTGTGATAAATTGTCATTAAAAACATTATCCACTGCGTGAAATTCGAAGTTCGTGTACGAACTATATCCAATTTTGCCAAATAACACACAGATGGCCCTCAGATCTTGTTGAACAATGTCCTCAAGTAATTGGTAGTTATATATTACAAATGTACAAGAGCAGTGAGGGAATCATACGGACGTCTCAGAGTTCAACTGCAGTACAAACTTGTTGGACTTTGGGTGAAGCATCTCTTCGGTGAGGCTGAAGTGAGGGATCTTTGTTACGGTACACAATAAAGAAACTGGTCCCTTTTTCAGCTGGAAGACCATTCTATTGTCTAGTTCCCGTGTCAGGAGCTGCTCACAGACCAGGACCCACCTCTCCGTGCCTTTCACTTCCTGCTCGTTGCCACACACGACAGCCCCCTGGGTCAAGTACTGGGACACAAATGCACGGGGGCTCATGTCATGAGAGATACAGCAAGCCAAGTGGTTCAAAACCGAGTCCATTGTGTACCTAGGCTGCTGGCGAGTCACCCTGAGATATTTCTGTAACGCTCTAGCCAGGGATGGGAATACGGCAGCTGCTGCTTCGTTGGGATCCATCGGAATAGCTGGACCTGCCAAATAAAAGTTCAATCCAATTTTTTAAATTAGATGAGGGAACTACAAACAGGCATAGAAAGTTTTGGCTCATCAGATCATGCTTAAATCAGATATATGTAACAACGGTCTCCCGTCGACCGGCTGGAGGCGTAGGAGGAGCCGCTGCCACCATTTTACATGGCTTCGGCAGATAGCAGTCTTTCCTTCAGTACTGGACGAGGTTTGGTTAAAAATCTCAGCAGTTGGACATGGTAGTGGTCAATCGATGCAACAAGCCTTAGATGCCTAGACGAACATTATTATTAGCTACAGACTGACCCAAAGTTTCCAAACTCAGCAACTACTTTTTAAAAAATGTAACTTTATTCACCAATATGCTCTATACGATTGTCATTACTTTCAAGACACGTACAAATAATTAAATATGCTCTATATGATTGTCATTACTTTCAAGACACGTACAAATAATTAAATATGCTCTATATGATGTCATTACTTTCAAGACACGTACAAATAATTAAATATGCTCTATATGATTGTCATTACATTCAAGACACGTACAAATAATTAAATATGCTCTATATGATTGCCATTACTTTCAAGACACGGACAAATAATTAAATATTCTATAAATGATTATTACTTTCAAGAAACTTATAAATAATTAAATGTGCTCTATATGATTATTACTTTCAAGACACGTACAAATAAATATGTACGATGAGCATATTTCGTGAATAAAGAAATTTTTTTCAAAAGTGTCAATTTTCCTTACGTACAGAAACTTTTGGACCACCCTATATTATAGAACTGCTAACATCAGATTAAGAATGGGAGATGAAGATTTAATGAATGAGACGGTAGGGGAAGGCGTGGCCTAGTGGTTAAGTGGCACGGCTCACGACCCAAAGGTGCTGGGTTCGATCCCCATCACAGCACCGGCCATTACCCCGGGGAAGCAAACCCTTAGAAAATGCAGGGGGAAGCAGACCCTTACATAAAATGCGTGCTGAAGTCGGATGCACTGGGCCGACAGGCGCAAAATAAAAACCACAGTGCAACACACACCGCCTCGGGGAATAGAGAAATAAGGCGAACGGAAAAAAAAAGAAAAGAAAAGAATGAGATGGTAACAGTCTGGAACTCATAGTCTACTGTTTGCATCGAGGTCATAGAACCAGATCTGTTCAGAGGTCAATTTTTTTAGTCAGAGAGTAGTGAATGCTTGGAATTGGAATGCATTGACACAGGAAGTAGTGGAGGCAGGGACAATTAATGCATTTAAAAATAGATTGGATGCACATAGATATTTTTAGATCAAGTGAATGTAAAAAAAAAATGGAGTCTTCTAAACCAGTATAAAGACGTTGAGTTGAGTTGAGTTAAGTTAAGTTAAAAAAATACCTGGGAAAAAAAATGTGAAATGGAACTAAAATTTAAATGATTACACCTGGATTGAGGCAGAAAGATCAGTCCAGGACTATATGCTGGCGAGAGATGTTGTGAGTGGCATTTGCACCAAGAGGAGAGACAGACTTTGATTGATTGCCTTTCTTATTAGCTTGCTTTCCCTAACTCTTATTCTTCTGCGTTCGTTCTCAATCTCTGGCTACGAAGCGCTGAACAGAGTTTTGCAAGTAGCAGGATGTAGTCCGGAGAACGGTATGCGTTGTGTCGCTAGTTTAGTTTGACTGCAATATTTGCACCTTTCGGTCCGACACATCCGTCTTCGGCAGAGCTTTCCCTAACTGCAAACCAGCATCCTATTTACACCTGGGCAGCCTAAACTGTTTCTTGACCAGAGTGCGAACCCAACACTTTCTCAGTTAGAGACATGCACTTTAACCTCTAACTGCCAAGCTGCCTGACTTACCTTGTTCATCGTGCATGCGTTTAATATGCGTAAATGCCTCTTCAGTAGCC
Source organism: Ariolimax columbianus (assembly GCA_036924085.1). Taxonomy (NCBI): domain Eukaryota; kingdom Metazoa; phylum Mollusca; class Gastropoda; order Stylommatophora; family Arionidae; genus Ariolimax; species Ariolimax columbianus. Next base: position 26,151,400 of record JAVGWX010000019.1, read on the forward strand.
ACCAGCAACCGAGCTCTACGTTTCCGTACTCGTCTCTCGTATTCCTGCTCATCGTAAAATCTGTCATTGTGGCCGGTTTCTCGCCGCCGTGCTGTTGCAGGGAACACTGCTCTGTTTTGTCCCTGATTTGCTGGCTGGTTCGGGGCATTTCCATCGATGTCATAAACCTTGAATGCTGTGCTTGAATGTTTGCTGTGTTTTTTCGTTACATTCTCTAGGTATGGGTTATACATCTGTCGAAAATAATAGAAAATTGTGTAGACATACTTAATAGTATTATGCTGTTGCTGCTAAACAAATTCAAATTGGTCAGAAAATGTAAATACTTTGGTCACTTCAAGAGACACAACAATCTCGCGAGGATGGATAGTGATGGATGGTACTAAGAAAAAGAGGCAGGTCTTTTACTTCCTTAACCACAAGTGAGGAATCCATTTACAACTGGGTTGGCTGCAGCATCGTGGTTGCGAGAGCTGAACCATGTACCTTTGCCATGAAAAGCAAGTGCTCTCTCTACCACTACACCAATCAGACAATCACTAGGAGAGATGTGTTTGTTTCAAATGCCCATAATGAGTAGGTTTACTATTTTGTGCGCCCTGAAAAGGACGTTAAGCGGCGGGTTGCAGTAGCTTTCCTAACATCTCGAGCGTGCTGATGAAGGTGGACCGCGGTCCTCCAGGCAGTTGTGCTATTGGCTTCATATGTGTGTCACTCACTACTTCGGGGATCATGTCGATCCCTTACCTTTGTTAGCCAGACTGCCATGAAAACAGCTCGTTTCCAGGGAGTGCTACTAGGAAGCCGAGGTGAGGCTGACCCTGACTAACATGTCTGATCAGTATATTTTGCCTGACCAGACGTTAGTCTTCCTCCCCTCTAGGAGAGATAACGTGAGAAATGATGACATTAGAAGTAAAGTGAGAAACCATGGACTGCATGGAAGACTAACGATACAGTACTCGAAGAGGCAAACGCAAATACAACTCATTGCTTGGATTTAGAACAAGACAGGGGATCAAGATGCTGAGCAGCACATGAGCTGCAGTGGTTAGCGACCCATAGCTGACTGCTAGCGTCAGGACCAGCGAACCATAGCTGCCAAGACACTTCTACACCTCCACGCGGTGATCCTGGATAACAGGCTGCAGCAGGACAGACCAGCTAAGGTGAAGGCATCGAAGAGGGAATGCTAACCCGGTACTTAAAAAATGCTTGCTGAAGTTGGATGTGTTGGACCGAAAGGTGCATATATCGCAGCCAAGCTGTAAACTACGACACAATGCATTCCATTCTCTGGACTACATTCTGCTACTTAAGCCCTTTCAGGGTTTGGTAGTGGGAGATTGAGAACGAACGAAGAAGAACAACAACAACAAGACAGTCATCATTTTTCAGGCATATTATGAGAAGGTGGCTTGGAGCACGTTGTGACAACGGAAAGAGCAGGAAAAAGAGACAGAGGAAGGCAGAGAGAGAATATGTTGGACAGCCTGAGAGAATGGCCATGATGACAATCAAAAACAGTGTTGGGTAAACGACTCATTATCCCTCCCTCCCTCCCTCTCTCTCTCTCTCTCTCTCTCTCTCTACACCCAAACCTTGAACATCTCACCTCACCTCAATATGTTTCTTCTTCTCCTCACTCACGTATCCTCTATAGCTTCCCTCCACATAACAAACCTATACCCGAACCTATAACACCTTACCTCAAAATCCCTATAGTACAGTTCCAATATATGCACAGCTGCCCGTTGAATGCTGAGAAGACCAATGTTGTACACCCGAGACTCCCCATCTGGCGAGCGCACAACTCTGATGGCAAACTGTGGCTGCAGTTGTCTGACCTCCAGCAGAATGATGGCAATGTAATGAACAAACAACAAACTGTCCACCAGGGACAATGCAAACTTGACGATGCCCTGTGATAGATAGACAAAAATAACAGTAATAGTTGCCCTTTGACGACAGCATAAGACTTGTGCTGTGAGATATGATAGAAGCCTCACAGTTTGTTTTTTTTATTAGTCAGATTCTTCCTCTTCTTTGCGTTCGGTTTCGATTGCTCGTTTTATGCCACCAGATGGGCCGATTCCATGAAGTGACACAGTCGCATGTCCTCAATGGTTCCCCACAGTTTGTCTTGTATGTTTCTTTAATCGGGCCAGGTCTTCTCACAGGAGCCTTAGTGCAGTGGCAATGTTTGCAGGATGTGTTCTGGAGTCTGGGGTCCTCTCTGACGGTGCAGTGGCCATGTTTGCAGGATGTGTTCTGGAGTCTGGGGTCCTCTCTGATAGTGCAGTGGCCATGTTTGCAGGATGTGTTCTGGAGTCTGGGGTCCTCTCTGACAGTGCAGTGGCCATGTTTGCAGGATGTGTTCTGGAGTCTGGGGTCCTCTCTTACGGTGCAGTGGCCATGTTTGCAGGATGTGTTCTGGAGTCTGGGGTCCTCTCTGACAGTGCAGTGGCCATGTTTGCAGGATGTGTTCTGGAGTCTGGGGTCCTCTCTGACGGTGCAGTGGCCATGTTTGCAGAATGTGTTCTGGAGTCTGGGGTCCTCTCTTACGGTGCAGTGGCCATGTTTGCAGGATGTGTTCTGGAGTCTGGGGTAATCTCTGACAGTGCAGTGGCCATGTTTGCAGGATGTGTTCTGGAGTCTGGGGTCCTCTCTGACGGTGCAGTGGCCATGTTTGCAGGATGTGTTCTGGAGTCTGGGGTCCTCTCTGACAGTGCAGTGGCCATGTTTGCAGGATGTGTTCTGGAGTCTGGGGTCCTCTCTTACGGTGCAGTGGCCATGTTTGCAGGATGTGTTCTGGAGTCTGGGGTCCTCTCTGACAGTGCAGTGGCCATGTTTGCAGGATGTGTTCTGGAGTCTGGGGTCCTCTCTGACGGTGCAGTGGCCATGTTTGCAGGATGTGTTCTGGAGTCTGGGGTCCTCTCTGACAGTGCAGTGGCCATGTTTGCAGGATGTGTTCTGGAGTCTGGGGTCCTTTCTTACGGTGCAGTGGCCATGTTTGCAGGATGTGTTCTGGAGTCTGGGGTAATCTCTGACAGTGCAGTGGCCATGTTTGCAGGATGTGTTCTGGAGTCTGGGGTCCTCTCTGACGGTGCAGTGGCCATGTTTGCAGGATGTGTTCTGGAGTCTGGGGTCCTCTCTTACAGTGCAGTGGCCATGTTTGCAGGATGTGTTCTGGAGTCTGGGGTCCTCTCTTACAGTGCAGTGGCCATGTTTGCAGGATGTGTTCTGGAGTCTGGGGTCCTCTCTTACAGTGCAGTGGCCATGTTTGCAGGATGTGTTCTGGAGTCTGGGGTCCTCTCTGACGGTGCAGTGGCCATGTTTGCAGGATGTGTTCTGGAGTCTGGGGTCCTCTCTGACGGTGCAGTGGCCATGTTTGCAGGATGTGTTCTGGAGTCTGGGGTCCTCTCTGACATGTGCAGTCTGTGCTGCTTTCATTTTATGCATCTGTGCATTTAGTCTGCAATGATCTGTTCTGAGGCGAAAAATTGTGGTATACAGTCAGTCTGGTTCTGTAACTTGCAAATGAATGTATTCAAGTGGGAAAGAATTGCGATGTGCCAGCTCTACTCTCTCGTCCCGTGCTACCTTAATCAGTGACAAGACTCAAGATGACTGGAGGCTGTGCAGGATGCAATTTTTCCTCAGGTTATACTCCAGTAAACAGGTGATCCACAAAGTAGGGATAGATATGGTTAGAGGAGATACAGTTAATGTGGGTGGCTACTGATAGTGTACTTTCACAGACATGAGTTGTCTCGAGGTAAGACGTCGGCCTCGGGTGTTGGAGATCGTGGGTTCAAATCACGGTGGAGACTGAGATTTTTTTCATGTGGACTTTCCGGTATTTCCCAGGATCTCTGGGTAATAGAGATCAGATGCCCGTGTGCAGCGTCAAGCAAGTTAAAAATCCCTCGGCAGTTAAAAATCGGAAAGAGTAGGATTAACGACCGCTGCCCGGGCAAAATTCAAAATTATGTTCAAAATCAACCCAATCTATTACGGGATCCTCGCCGGTGCTACGGAGTTTGTGTATTGTGCTGAGATTTTCAAAAAAATATGGAGAAGAATAGGGCACATGGGTTAAACCGTGTGCAAAATAAACTAAGCTAAACTAAACTAAGACTTCAAAACAATTTTAAAAAATAAACATACAAAAAGTACGACACTGTGGGTGTTCAAATCTCGCAAGCTTCAAGCGACTCCTGATCTCAATGGAGGTGAGATCATGCGATTAGTCCTATAAGAGACAGACGATAAACTCAAGAGATCCATGCATGCACTGTGCATGTAAAAGAACCTATGGCAGCTGAAAATGGAAAAGATACTATCCGGGGAAAAACAAATTGGAAAGGAATTAACTTTCTATCCACATTGCATGGCTAGGAGCGTAAAAGAAATACTCACTTTTGGAAATGATTTCTTATGTTTTTCTCTTGGATTTGAAGATTCACCCATTATTGAGAATGGGGAAGTGAAGTTTTTGCAACAGATTTTTCTGAGGTAGCATCTGTTTAAATTGTTTAGGTAGATACAATAATTACGTTTATAGTGGAAAGTGACAGAAATGACCATTTGTAAATATTTATAAACCATTTCCAGTGGAAGTTTTTAATTAATTTTTTTTTCAAGCAAGAGACGCCAAATGCAGGTGAGTTTCTATGTTTGTGCTGTTTTTCAACACTATCACCTTCATCTTCTTGTATCTCAGAAACTGACACACACATAACAAAAGAAATAACACCAACAAGTTCTTTATCCATTTATGTCTCTGCACACAAACAAATCATATCTATATATCAACAAAGAAAAAAGATACGGGCTCTCAAAATCTACAACCTAGAAAAATGTGAAGCGCTGAAAAATAATGCTGCTGAAAATTGTGTAATTTTGTAACGTAGAGTGGCTTAGATTAACATTACCAAGGTTCAAACCCATGTCTCCTGACTAGGTGACCAGGATCTTAACCTCTAAACCTCCAGGTCATTCCACTTTTCATAAGACAAAATAAAAGGTGCAATAATTATGATAATCAGAATACAAAAGTCTTACTTACTTCATAGGTCCCTTGTTTCTCTTTAACGATGCGGACTCCATAAAACAGCCAGAAGGCAAAGGTCAGGACAAATACAAGAAACAGAACAACGGCTCGGAACACAAACACTCGTGGCATGGTCGCTCTTGGCTGGGGAAATGTTGGACAAAACATCAGGTAAGTCTTAAACCAACTTTCATCCATCAAACTTTATCATTATCTAATCTATCAAACCCCCTTTCATCCATCCAACTCATCTTTATCTCATCTATCAAATCATCTTTCATCCATCCAACTCATCTTTATCTTATCTATCAAACCCCCTTTCATCCATCCAACTCATCTTTATCTCATCTATCAAATCATCTTTCATCCATCCAACTCATCTTTATATTATCTATCAAACCCCCTTTCATCCATCCAACTCATCTTTATCTCATCTATCAAATCATCTTTCATCCGTCCAACTCATCTTTATCTTATCTATCAAACCAATTTTCATCCATCAAACTCATCTTTATCTTCTCTATCAAACCAATTTTCATCCATCAAACTTATCTTTATCTTATCTATCAAACCAATTTTCATCCATCTAACTCATCTTTATCTTAACTATCAAACCAACTTTCATCCGTCCAACTCATCTTCATCTTATCTATCAAACGCCCGTTCATCAATCCATCATCATCATCTAGTATGTCCTTTGTAGAATGTCGCTCTCATCACAGCCAGCAATTTGAATCTCGGTCTACAGTCAATCTTTCTGCCTGCTCCATGTTCACGTTTAGAGTATCCTTGATATCGTCTATCCATCTTCGCCTTGGTCGACCCCTGCGCCACCTTCCAGGTACCATGCCCTCCATGACCATTCTTTCCAGTCCATCATAACGTTTGACGTGACCAAAAAAAAGTATATTTCCTAAACTTAACATTGTTTATGAGCCAGTTTTCTTCAACATTCAGGTCTTCTAGGGTGGTTTTATTTGTCACTTTCTTTATCCAAGGAATTTTTAAGATTCTTATACAACATTTTGTTTGGAACGCTCCAATTAACTTCCTTGCTACTTGTGTCATAGTTCATCCATCCACATCATCTTTATCTCATCTATCTTTCCTTCTTCTTTTTCTTTGGCGTTTGTCCTGAAAGGGATGTTTGTGATGTTGTGCCGTAGTTTACAGCAATGCGATATCTGTGCCTTTCAGCACAACACATCCGATTCCATAGCACATCCAACACTAGCATACACACACACCCATCAACATAGCGGATCTCCAACAGTAGCACACACAAATACCTTCCTGAAAAACAGAGCCAGAGCTCCAACCAAGAGCACCAACAACTTGAAAGCAAAGCTGATGAGCAGCCCCTCGCACTCAGGCTGGCACTCTCCGGGTCTATCCACACCAACGCGCCACTGAATAAAGTCCAGCTTGGGAAGAATAAGCATGGCGATGGGGGACAGGAAGGCGATCACGCTTAGCCCGACTGTCAAGGTGGTCCCGACATATCTGGCACAGTTCACACCAACCTGGTGGATAAAGTGGGATTGAAGACTGAGAAGTGTGAGAGAGAGAGAGAGAGAGAGAGAGAGAGAGAGGGGGGAGGTAGGGAGAGGGGAGGGAGAGAGGGGAGGGAGAGAGGGGAGGGAGGGAGAGAGAGAGTGAGGGAGGGAGAGAGGGAGACAGAGAGAGAGGGAGGGAGGAAGAGAGAGGGAGGGAGAGAGAGGGGGAGGGGGGAGGGAGAGAGGGAGGGAGAGAGAGAGTGAGGAAGGGAGAGAGGGAGGGTGAGAGAGTGAGGGAGGGAGGGAGAGAGAGAGGGGGAGGGAGAGGGGAGGGAGGGAGAGAGAGAGTGAGGGAGGGAGAGAGACAGAGAGAGAGGGAGGGAGGGAGGGGGAGGGAGGAAGAGAGAGGGAGGGAGAGAGAGGGGGGGGAGAGAGAGGGGGAGAGAGAGGGGGAGGGAGAGGGGAGGGAGGGAGAGAGTGAGGGAGGGAGAGAGAGAGGGGGGAGGGAGAGGGGAGGGAGGGAGAGAGGGAGTGAGGGAGGGAGAGAGGGAGGGAGAGAGAGAGGGAGGGAGGGAGGGAGGAAGAGAGAGGGAGGGAGGGGGAGAGAGGGGGAGAGAGAGAGGGAGGGAGAGAGAGGGAGGGAGGGGGGGAGAGAGAGAAAGGGAGAGAGGGAGGGAGGAAGGGAGAGAGAGAGGGAGAGAGAGAGAGAGAGGGAGGAAGGGAGAGAGAGAGAGAGAGGGAGGGAGGGAGGGAGGGAGAGAGAGAGAGGGAGGGAGGGAGAGAGAGGGAGGGAGAGAGAGAGTGTGTGTGTGAGACAGAGAGTGTGTGAGAGACAGAGAGAGTGTGTTGTGAGAGACAGAGAGAGAGAGAGAGAGAGAGAGCGCCAGACATACAGATCAGAATAATAAATTAATAGAGAGAAAACGAGAAAGAGAAAATATATCTAGCACAATTCACATACACCAACCTGATGGATGAATAAGGGAATAAATAATGATGAGTAAGGAATACAATGAGAGAGAGAGAGAGTGAGAGACAGAGAGAGAGTATGAGAGAGAGAGAGAGAGTGTGAGAGACAGAGAGAGAGAGAGTGTGTGAGAGACAGAGAGAGAGTGAGAGACAGAGAGAGAGTGTGTGAGAGACAGAGAGAGAGAGAGAGAGTGAGTTAGAAAGACAGAGTGAAATACAGAGTGAAAGTGGGAGCAAACAAGAAAGAGAAAGATGGAGAAAGAAAGACAAGAAAAACAGAAAAAGAAAAAGTGAGGGAAAAAAAGGGAGAAAATGTGAGAGAAAAAGTGTGAGGAAGCCAGAAAGAGAGAGAGAGAGAGACAGAGAAATAAAGCGAGAAAGACAGAGAAAAAGATGAGAAAGACAGATAGAATGAGAGAAAAAGAGAGAGACAAAAAGTGACTGAAAGAGAGAAAGAGTTAGCAAAAGACATGGAAAGAGAGGGAGAGAGAAACACAGTTAGAGAGAAAGTGAGACCGAGAAAAGAGTGAGAGAAAGACAGACAGGAAGATGCATTTAAGAATAAATGGGATGCACATAGCTTTTAGAGCAAGGTAATGTAAATGAAACTGTATACAGATTCGGCAGTCTTCTGAAGCAGTATAAAGACGTTAAGAGAAGTGAAGAGAGAGAGAGAGAAAGAGAGGGAGAGAGAGAGAGAAAGAGAGGGAGAGAGAAATACAGTCTGCCCTAGCAAGACAAGGAGGCAACGAGCCAAAAGCCACACCACAGCAATCAGGATGCCACGCAAATACGCAACACGAAAGTATACCTCTATCTGCAAAGCGTTATGGTGCTCTGCCTGTGGTGGACAACCAGGCAGGTACAGTGCCGGGTCCCCTGTTTCGAAAGGGCCCAAACTTTATTTATTACTGAAGGTCCTTCTCGGATGCCTTGTGCAGTCAGGAGGCACGAGAATTGAGCTATAGGCCAAACAAAACCAAAAACAAAGGAAAGACCACATAAAATAATGCACTGGAATGCTGAAGTGTCAACAGCAAAAGAGATGGTTATGGTAGAAAATTAGAGCTTGAGAATATCCTGTTCGAAGAGCAAGTAAATGTAAGCTGCTTGCAAGAAACGCATCTCAATAAAGATATAGCCTTCAAAATTAGAGGATACCAGTGCTATAGATCTCACTGACAAGACAGACGGAAGGGTGGAATACTGACACTTGAGAGAAATAGCATCAATGCTTATCAGCAGGAAGTATATATGGAGGGGGCAGAATACCAGATGATGCATCTCAAGACAGAAAGTACAGAATTCCACCTGCTAAATTATTACTGTCCGAGTGATCGTCCACTGGCAGTGGATACGATTGCAGCAAAGGAAAGACTGATTGTGTGTGGAGACTTCAATAGCCACTCACAGAGCAATCATGATACCACTCTCAAAACCAGGGAAAGACAGTTCCATGGCATCCAGCTATAGACTAATCAGCCTCACAAGCTGCATCTGTAAAACAATGGAACGTATCATCAACCTAGGGCTACAGGGTACCTTGAGAGTCAAAACCTTCTTGTGCAACAGCAGGCAGGATTTAGGAAATGCTACTCCCATACTTACATAATAGAAGAGCCAGAGTCCAACTAGATGGCCTCAAGAGCAAGAAAATTCGACTGCGTCATGGTGTACTTCTAGGAGGGGTTCTTTCCCCTACACTTTTCCTAGTCTTCATCAATAACATGATTGCTGAACCACCACAAGAAACAAAAGTTGTAACGTACGCAGATGACTTGGAAATATGGTGTACAAATGAGCATGCAACAGTGGCCACCAAAATGCTGCAAAGAGCTATTGATGTCTTGTCCTCATGGACAAATAGATGGCGTGTAAACATTAACACAGAAAAATGTAGCACTACGCTTTTCACCCTCTTCCTAAAACAAAAAGCTGGAGTTATCAAGATAAATGCAGAACACCTCAGAGAAGACAAATAGCCCATCTATCTTGGAGTTAGATTCGATGATATGTTGACATGGAGGGAATACGTCAACAATGCAACCAAAACAGCCAGGAGGAAGTTAGCCATACTGAGAAAATTAAGTGGAAAAATACTTAAAGAAGGTAAACAACCACATCTGGAATATGAGTCAGCAGAGTGGTGTCCTGCGGCAAACATGACCCTAAAAGAGGTGGATAAGGTGCAAAATCAGGCACTAAGGGTAATTACAGGAGCAATGAAATCCACACCTATAGTGGAGATGGAGATACAAGCACTAAGAGAACGCAGAAACACAAAGGTATTAATACAGGCAGAAAAGTTCCTCTGCATTCCGAGCCATTCAATGAAAGACAGATTTCAAAATGTTGCAATGGGAATGCTGAAAAGAAGTAGTTTTATGCATCAGGCCAAATGACTTTGCAGGCAAATTATAGATCTACTATCAGTATGCATTCAAACAAAAGTGAAAGGAATATAAGACAAGAATGAACAGAACAGTGTGCAAATGTAGGATAATGACCCTCAGTTTCCTGGATGAAGAATACCCACAAGACCTCTGGATCAGAGTATACACAGATGGGTCAGCACAGAATGCAGTAAAGAATGACTGGGCGAGGGAGTATACATAGAATACCCAAACAACATTAGCAATACAGTCAGAGTACCAATTGAAAAATTATGTTGCAGAAATTTACGCAATCAAGGTAGCAACTGAGAAACTGTTGAACACCAATGTCAGTCCACAACCTGTAGTATTTCTGACATTTGCACAATCAGCATTCCAAGCACTGAAATTCGAGAAACTGCCAGATCTACAGGCAACCAGTGCAAGATTGTCATGCAGTGGATACTTTCTCATTGTGGAGTACCAAGAAATGAGAGAGCAGACTGATTGGCAAAGGAGGCTGCTGCAGACGAGCAACCAGATGTGCCAGTTACATATCAACAGACGATAAGGATGATCAAATCAATCAGAAAGCCAACAACGGTAACACCAGATGATTACCATAAGATGAACAGACAAGAGCAAACTGTTGTGTTGCGCCTTAGAACAGAACACAACCAACACTGCAGCCACATATACACTAAAATGAAGATTGACAACTCAGCCATGTGTACATGCGGACAGGCACCCCAGACAGCAGAGCACACACTACAGAACTGCCCCGAATATGATATACAGAGAAAATCTCTCTGGCCCATAGAAACAATACTGGAAGAGAAACTTTATGGACCTGTATGTGAAATACAAAAGACAGTGAAGTTTATACAAGAGACAACATTGCAGATACAGACAATATTTTCAAGCAAACAAAAGAACAAGAAGATGAAAACAAGTTGCTACAGAAATCACCACTGTAAAAAGCACACAAAGTGCTTTTGTGCGTTTCCTGACGTAGGTCAACTGTATTGGTGGTATTATGTTTCAGCTGGAGCAAAAAATGGAGAAGAAGAAGACAACAGTTCTATCTCACTATAAGACAACACACCATACCTGTCTGTCGCTGTCCTTAACTGCAAACTTGGCCAGATCTTCCATGGAGAATCCTGTCTCGCTTGTGTTGCCAGTGATAGCTGTAGTATTATCCCCCCAGTTGTCATCTTGTGGTATGACCTGGTGTCAAGAACATTAAAGGTTTGTTACTGCTGATTAGGTACTTTTGTCCTCATTTTGGGTGTGGCTCGTGCCTCAACCAAAGACCAAGCCTATTTGGTTACATCAATCAATCAATCAATCCCAGGCTAGAGTAGCCTTCGTTCGCATTAAACAATATTTGGATGTCATGGCAGTGCAGCACAAACACCAAACAAAGAATGTACAGTAGCTTTCTGTGCTTACGTTTGGTGCGAAGTGCTGGAGAACAACGAAAAACAAAGCATCAAAATTGTCATCTTATCACACAACCTGCCTAAGAAAGATCCATACCCTTTTCTGGTTAAACACTGAGAGCTGCTTGCTCGGAGCAATCATGAAAACATGAGAAAACCATCATAGCCGGCCGGCGCTGCAATTGGATAGGTCACATTCTGAGAAAGGGACCAGACACCATCACTAGAGCAGCCTTGGTATGGAATCTAGAGGGGAGGCAAAAGAGAGGTCATCCTAAGACACCTTAGTGAAGAGGCAAGTGGAGGTTGAAATGAAAATCATGGATCAGAGCCGAGGCACTGTATGAAGGGTGGCTGCACACCGGTGAAGGAATTTGTTGAAGTAAAATAAAAAGGACAGATTCCATTAGGTCCACTGCACATAGTGGACGATGTGGTCAGCAACAAGCCGGCCGCCTTTACTTCCAAGATTTTTTCTGGTACCCAATTCAATTTCTGTGGTTGGGCCAACCACATAAGGGGAGGAGGAAGGAGGGGGAGGAGGAGGAAGAGGATGAAGAAGAAAAAAGAATAAGAAAAGGAGGTTGTGGAAGGAGGAGGGAGGGAGAAGAAGGAGGAAGGAGGAAGAAGGAGGAGGAAGAAGGAGAAGGAAGGAGGGGTAGGAAGGAGGAGGGGTAGGAAGGAGGAGAAGAAGAAGAACAAGAAGAACTACAACAACAAAAAAAACAAGAAGAACACAAAGATGAAGAAAAAGAAGATAAGAATAACAATATGAACAAGAACAACAAGATGAGCTCAAGCAAACAACAACAAAAACAAGAAGAACACAAAGATGAAGAAAAAGAAGATAAGAATAACAATATGAACAAGAACAACAAGATGAGCTCAAGCAAACAACAAAAAAAACAAGAAGAACACAAAGATGAAGAAAAAGAAGATAAGAATAACAATATGAACAAGAACAACAAGATGAGCTCAAGCAAACAACAACAAAAACAAGAAGAACACAAAGATGAAGAAAAAGAAGATAAGAATAACAATATGAACAAGAACAACAAGATGAGCTCAAGCAAACAACAAAAAAAACAAGAAGAACACAAAGATGAAGAAAAAGAAGATAAGAATAACAATATGAACAAGAACAACAAGATGAGCTCAAGCAAACAACAAAAAAAACAAGAAGAACACAAAGATGAAGAAAAAGAAGATAAGAATAACAATATGAACAAGAACAACAAGATGAGCTCAAGCAAACAACAAAAAAAACAAGAAGAACACAAAGATGAAGAAAAAGAAGATAAGAATAACAATATGAACAAGAACAACAAGATGAGCTCAAGCAAACAACAAAAAAAACAAGAAGAACACAAAGATGAAGAAAAAGAAGATAAGAATAACAATATGAACAAGAACAACAAGATGAGCTCAAGCAAACAACAACAAAAACAAGAAGAACACAAAGATGAAGAAAAAGAAGATAAGAATAACAATATGAACAAGAACAACAAGATGAGCTCAAGCAAACAACAAAAAAAACAAGAAGAACACAAAGATGAAGAAAAAGAAGATAAGAATAACAATATGAACAAGAACAACAAGATGAGCTCAAGCAAAATAAGTTAATGTACAGGCTTATAAAACACACTCATTTATCTCTCCTGATACCTTTGCCTCCAAATTACATTAACAATCTTGGAGGCCGGAATCAATTGAATTATCATCAACATTCCGCAGCACAGCTTTTATTAACATTTTGCATCTTCTTAAACAGTGCATCTCAAGCTTTGTGTGGTCAAAGCAAACTTTACAATTTTGTTTAATCCTCATGACACACTTATCTAATCCTGTACGCGAATGGAAACTAGATTTTAAAGTTTCACCCAAGGTTTGAAAAAAAAATTGTATTAAATTATTCAGGGCAACTTCAGAATAAAGTTGTGAAGGCAGGGACAATTAATGCACTTAAGAATAGATTGGATGCGCATAGCTTTTAGAGCAAGGAAATGTAAATGGAACTGGTTGTATACAGAGTCTTCTAAACCGGTATAATGACGTTAAGTTAAGTTATAAAGAATTTGCAGTTAATTAAATTGATTTTCTTCATTTAGAGCAGTGTTTCTCAAACCTGATGTCATGACACACTTGACAAATTTGGTTTAACTTTACTTCACCCTTATCTGACCCCATGCCCGAAGACATGTTACAGTGTATATAATTTCTTCACCAGTTTTAAGAAACAAATTAAATTAACCAGTTCCGGGGGATAATTTGCAAAAAAGAAAACTTCTGTTAATTAAATTTGTCAGCTGTGAAATCTGTTTTTTTAACTTAACGTCTTTATACTGGTTTAGAAGACTGCAGAATCTGTATACAACCAGTTTCATTTACATGTCCTTGCTCTAAAAGCTATGCGCATCAAATCTATTCTTAAATGCATTAATTATCCCTGCCTCCACTACTTCCTGTAGCAGTACATTCCAAGCATTCACCACTCTCTGACTAAAAAAATATTTCCTAATATCTAATCTGGACCTTTCTTTAATTAATTTGTAGCTATGCCCTCTTGTTCTAGTAAGTGATTGTATTTTTAAAAACTTGTTATAGCCTAATTTATCTGTTCCTTTTGATGATCTTATAAATCTGTATAAGATCACCTCGAATTCTTCTCTTTTCTAGACACTGTAGGCCGGTTTTTCTGAGTCTTTCCTTTTAACTGTAATTCTGGAATCCCACTATCAGCTTTGTATCCTTTCCAGCATGTTTATATCTCCTCTATGATAAGAACTCCACACCTGTACACAGTAAAAGTGCACATTTTTCATAGCATAACTAGATGGGTGTAGCAGTGCACTGTTTGAGATTCACTGTTCCTAAAATGTTGCTTGGAAACAGCTTCCAATAATTTAATAATACAGCACATGTTTAAGGACATATTCTGAAGTATTTGCAAGTCTCTCAGCTTATCTGCTCTCACTCTCTGTTTTGTATGTATGTGTGTGTATATGGACAGAGAAAAGAACAAATGTAGACATTCGGCAAGAGTTGAGCAAAGAGGAGAACTGGTTTATCAATTCCATTTTGGCTAGAAAATGCAAATACTTTGGTCACATCAAGAGACACAACGGTCTTGAGAGAACGGTGATGGAAGGTATGGTGCCAGGCAAAAGAGGAAGGGGTAGACCAAGAAGACGATGGCACCAAGATATCCAGGAATGCCTGAGTATGACAGTGGCGGAAGCTGGTGTTTTGGCAAGGGAACGAGTTTCTTTCAGACAGACTGTGATGGGAGCGACGTTCCACAAAGGACATGCTACATGATGATATATATATATATTCATACATTGCATACCATGGCCTACATTGCATACCGTGACACACATTACATATCATAACACACATTACATTACACACGTGATTACATAACATTACATTGCATAATATTACACGCAGAGTTTTGTGTTCTAGCCCACTACAATCAAGTTGGTGAGGGAAAAAAATGACTAAGCACAAATACCAAATCAATACGTGATCACTCTACCAGGAGAGGGTTGGGCCCTGTACAGTTAGAAACACATACCCAAGACACATCACTCATACGTTAACAAGCAGCAGTGAGATGTGATGCCCCTACAACCTCTTAAGAGTTATGGGAAAGACAAGACGAGAATACACCCTATTATAACCAGAAGGACTCTGGTTCTTCAAAAGTGTAAGCTATTTTTGTCTGTCCCTCTTTCTGTTTCTCTCTCTCTCTCTATCTATCTCTTCATGTCATTCTCTTTCTGTAACTCTCTCTTTCCCTTTCTGTGTATTTCTCTCTTTCTGGCTGACTGCATTTTTCCCTTTTCTCTCTCTACATCCCTCTCTCTTTCTACCTCTTTACCTCTAGATGTTCGTCTTTATCTCTTTCTGTCTCTCTCTCTCTCTATGTCATCCCATATTTCTTTAACTCTCCCTTTCTATGTATTTCTCTCTTTCTGCCTCTGTTTGACTGTATCTTTCCTCTTTCTTTCTCTCTCTATCATTCT
Organism: Ariolimax columbianus; assembly: GCA_036924085.1. Lineage (NCBI taxonomy): Eukaryota > Metazoa > Mollusca > Gastropoda > Stylommatophora > Arionidae > Ariolimax > Ariolimax columbianus. The sequence continues at coordinate 26,166,766 of JAVGWX010000019.1, forward strand.
TTCTATATCCCTCCCTATTTCTACCTCTTAATGTTTAGATATCTCTCTTTCTCTCTATATATATATATATGTCATTCTTTTTATAACTCTCTCTCACTCTTTCCATGTATTTCTCTCTTTCTGCCTGTCTAACTGTGTCTTTCCTCTTTCTGTCTCTCTTTTTATATCTCTCCCTCTTTCTACCTCTTAACCTCTAGATGTTCCTCTCTCTACACATCTCTCTCTTTATGCCAATCTCTATTTTTGCCCTTCTTGCTATTCCTGGTTATTTTTCTTCATACCATCTCTTTATTTCCTTTTTTTTTTATCTCTATTTATGCCCCTCTTGCTTTCTATTTTTATGATGTTCCTTTTTTTCCTCTATCATGCTGTCTCCCCTCTGTATGTCCATTTCTCTTTCTGTGACTGTTTCTTTTTCTCTGTTTCCCTCTCTTTCTACTCTCTCTGCATTTCTGTGGGTGAGTGCCTATCTCTCTTCTTCTTCTTCTTCGTTCGTTCTCACAATCTCCCGCTACCAATCCCTGAACAGTGCTTTGCAAGTAGTAGGATCTAGTCCGGAGAACGGAATGCGTTGTGTCGCTAGTTTACAGCTTGACTGCGATATTTGCGTCTTCGGCAGCGTGTCTCTCTCTATTCTTCTGTCTTTTTGCCTCTCTCTATATTCCTCCCTCTCTTTCCATCTAATCTCTCCTTTAGCCTGTTTCTCTCTCACCCTTAACATTTCAAGCATACAGTACCTGTACTTCAATTCTCTCCTCCCCACCACCCCTCTCCACATCTGCCTCCTGCCCTGGAGTTTTGATAGTGACAGATCTGTCAACTCTCTCCATCTCATGGACGTGACCTCTTGACATTCCCCTGTTACTCCCTGGACGAGAAGGCACCTGGACCATGAAATCAATAATAAACAATAAGATATAGTAATGAAGTACAGAAAACAACGAGAATATAACAAACCAAAAAATAAATAAAGTACAGAACAACGTTACACATTTAAGAAGTTGAACTAACAAAGTTGGCAGGAATAAAACAAGATATTAACACAGGTATTAACAATGCCAGATCTACGAAATCAAGTCAGTAAGTGGGTCACAAATTGATATGGGATAGCTGAAAACGTAGTTGGTAGTTCCTAAAGATATCGCTAGGTGGCAGCACCATAAAGTTTAGTGATTATTTTAGTAAATTAGCGGGAGATTGAGAACAAATCAAGTCAGTAAGTGGGTCACAAATTGATATGGGATAGCTGAAAACGTAGTTGGTAGTTCCTAAAGATATCGCTAGGTGGCAGCACCATAAAGTTTAGTGATTATTTTAGTAAATTAGCGGGAGATTGAGAACGAATGCAGAAAAAGATAAGAAAGCTAAGATGGCTGTATACCGATCCACATATGTACCAGTTTTGACTTACAGATGTGAATCATGGACAATGAACAAAACTCAATAAAATCAACTCCAATGATGTGAAATGAGATATTTAAGAAAGAAGGTAGAAGTAAGAAGAAGAAGCAAGGTACACAATCAGACTGTAAGAAACAATCTCAAAGCTATGCCCTGCAAATTTGAGTAGGAAAATCTTAAATTTGGTGATTTGGCCATGTCTGTAGAACGAAAAAAAAGATTAGCTACCTTGAAAGTCATAGAAGCAAAGAGCCAAGGATTCAGACCCTGAGGATGACACAAAGCCCTCTGGGATTACAATACAAGATGGTAGGTCCATAATAATACAGGCCAATAGGAAAACAGCTGGAAGAAACTCCACGCAGCAGGTTAGAAGAGGAGTGCTAAGTAAGTAGCTTCTCAAAGCAATGGTGCTTGGTTTAATTCCTTGCCCCAGTTGTAAATGGGCATCTGATTTAGGTGGGATCAGCAATGCTGCTGGCGGGGAACCAATTACCCCACCTCAAATAGGTAAGATCTATTACAATGTAAAGCAATTCCAACCTTTTTATACCTGGCGCCCACTTTTTACAACTTTCGTGAGGGTAAATTTTCGTATCGCCTACTAAAATCTAGATTGAAGACAATTTCACGATCGCTCACTGATCCTGTATATTTTGGATGTTTTTAATACATCATCATCTTATAGCATGTCGCTCCGATCATAATCTGTCTGAAAGAAACTCGATCTATTGTCAAAGCTCCAGCCTGCTCCAGAGTCAAGCCAAAGCATTCTTTGATACCTTGGTGCCATCGCATTTTAGTCTGTCTCTGCTTCTTTTGCTCTGCACCATACCTACCATTAACGTTCTATCAAAATGGTTGTGTCTTTTCATATGGCTGAAGTATTTCATCAGTGAGGGATCGACGTGATCCCAGTAGCAGTGAGTGACACGCAGATGAAGCCAAGCATAGCACAACCGCCTGGAGGACCCCGGTCTACCATCATCAGCACGCTCGGGATGTGAGTAAAGCTACTACAACCCGCCACTTAACGCCAATTTCAGGGCGCACAAAAGAGTAACCTACTCATTGTAGGTATTCGCAAACAACAACACATCATAGAAGTAGAGAGGAACAAAATCATTACTTTTAGTTACCTTATCATCATTTCCCAGCCTTCACCTGTGGGTTTTTAGCAATTCCTTTCTCCCCATCACTCCATTTGATAAAAAATAAGTCCAACATTGTTATTGGTTCTCCTAATGAGTTTATAGAAAGGTCTGATTTCAGTCGTTTGTAGTGAAGTTTTATAACAATGGTTTTCCCATGGTGAGGTTGCCATCTCCCTGCACAACCTTCAGTCACCTCTTACAGTATGCATGAAATAAAACAGTGGTCCTATTATATTTTTCCACCAGAAACTACTCGGTTGGCATTCCAATGTTACCACCACCTCTGCCATTCATGTCTCATCCACCGTTTGGCTTGGCTTGGCTTCGTTCATTCTCAATCTCCTGCTACCAAGCCCTGAAAGGGCTTAAGTAGCAGAATGTAGTCCAGAGAATGGAATGCGTTGTGTCGTAGTTTACAGCTTGACTGCGTAATTTGCACCTTTTGGTCAAACACATCCGACTTCAGCAAGCACTTTTTTAATACCGGGTTAGCATTCCCTCTTCAATCCCTTCTCCTTAGCCAGTCTGCCCTGCTGCAGCCTGTTATCCAGGATCACCGCGTGGAGGTGTAGAAGGGTCTTGGCAGCTTTGGTTCACTGGCCCTGACGCCAGCAGTCAGCTATGGGTAGCTGATCACTGCAGCTGATGCACTGCTCAGCGTCTTGATTCTATCCACCGTTTCATCCTGGGTGATGGTCTTGACAAAACTGGTTCTCGCCGTATTTGTCTCAATACTAGATCGATGGCTTCAGTTACAAAACAACACAGATTTAGTAGGGCAGGGATCAGCAACCTACAACCCGCCAGCAAAAAAATATCTAGCCAACGATCCAAAATCTAATTATCATATCCCCAGGCTCTCTGTGGTCCTAAAAATAATTCATGTGTATTTCAAGTCTGGCTGTCGAACAGCACGCTTTTATCAAATTGTATAAATTTGCCAGTTTCCTATTATTCAAGGGGGCTTCCAGTGAAAACCTTAAAAGTGTGATAGAAATTATAAAAACCATGCATTTATACTGTAACTTGTTAATATGGTTGCTAAGGATGTCAAGAGTGTCCTGCATGTGCCATCATGGTGCAGATGAACAACATGACGTCATAATTGCAGTTAAAAGATGGCCGCCCAGCTATTGACATGCACCAAACAGGAGCAGCGTTCTGTTATCTGTTTATTTAGCAGCGAAGGGGTGAAACCTATAGAAATTCATCTGCGAATGAAGGCCCAGTACAGTGATGCATGCCTTTCACTCCAGCAAAAGTATAAGTGGAATAAGAAGTTTCAAATTGGTGTGAGTTCTGTGACAGACTATTCACGACCAGGTCAGGCATACAGAGTAGTGACGCCTGAGTTGATTGTAGATGCTGACCCCCTCGTAAAGAAAAATCCCTGATTGACTGTGAATGACATTAATGCACATCTGCACATCGGTCAAGGTTCAGCACACCACATCATCCCTGATGTGCTATAGTACCACAAAGTGTATGCTAGATTGGTGTCATAACACCTTACTCAGCTCGGAACATCGATGCGTTGATGCAAGTCAGGACCTTTTGCGGCACCTTGAAGCAGAAGGTGATGGTTTTCTAGCAAAGAGTGTTACTGGCGACGAAACCTGCATTCACTACAATGAGCCTGAAATGAAGAGAGCGAGCAAGGAATGGTGGCATCTCTTCTCCCAGAAACCAAAGAAGTTTTGCACACAGCATTCTACAGGGAAAGATATGCTGACTCTCTTTTGGAATGAACGAGGCAATAGTTTAAAGCACTTTTGTTTTTGTTTTTCTGCGTTCGCCTTATTTATCTATTCCCCAAGACGGTCAGCATTGCACTATGATTTTTATTTTGCACCTGTCAGCCCAGTGCATCCAACTTCAGAATGCATTTTAGGTAAGGGTCTGCTTCCTCCTGATTTTCTCAGGGTTTGCTTCTCCGGGGTAACGGCCGGTGCTGTGATGCGGATTGAACCCAGCACCTTCGGTTGCACCGTGTCCCTTAACCACTAGCCCACGCCGTCCTCTTTAGGGCACTACATGCTCAGGGGGAACACTATCATCACTTGGAGAATGACAAAGACATTATAGAGGAAACTCCAATTGTTCATCAATATATTTCTATGGAGGATAATGGCAAAATATGGTGAGGAATGAAGACCTGTGTTCATAAAGTCGCAGGACATGGTGAGGAATGAAGACCTGTGTTCATAAAGTCGCAGGACATGGTGAGGAATGAAGACCTGTGTTCATAAAGTCGCAGGACATGGTGAGGAATGAAGACCTGTGGAAATGAAGACAACAACCAATGGAGCAACAGATCAAATGTTAGAGATGTAGAGATTGGATGGGACACTCGCTATGGAAGCCATCATCAAATCTGGCCAGACAGGCCCTGACATTGAATTTGCATGGTAAGACGAAGTGAGGTGGTGGTTGTTTGCGAAAGCCCATAATTAGTACGTTACTCTTTTATGCACCCTGAAAAGGACGTTAAGCAGCGGGTTGCAGTACTTTTCCTCATATCCCATGTGTGCTGATGAAGGTGGACCAGGGTCCTTCAGGCAGTTGTGCTATGCTTGGCTTCATTTATGTGTTGCTCACTACTACAGGGATCACCTCGATCCCTCACTTGAGGACGTCCAGGTAAGGGTCTTGGCCAGTATGTTTTGCCTGACCCTGATTAACATGTCTGATCAGTATGTTTTGCCTGACCAGACTTTAGTCTTCCTACCCTACGAAGAGAGGTAGACACGTAGAAACAACAGGAGAAGAGACTGTGAAAATTAACTTTGGCCCCTGGACCTCAACTGGAGATAGGCAAATAAAGCGCAGCTTTAACTGAACATGCTTGAAGAGGGTTGTTAATGTCCTGTGCCCCAAAAGAAGTGAATGTCATTGATAATGTTACATTATCAAAACCTTTCAGCTCTCAGTTTGCACGTCTTCAATACACACAAAGTTCATCTTTCTTGTGTCAACCCCTATTTTTTTTTTTTTTTTGCTTAGATGTTTGCCTCACTAGTTTCTACTGGCGGAGGCGCGCCATTTTCCACCCCAGACCGTAGTCAATTGGGCGATATCAGGACGCATAAACCAGTGCTTGGATGCATGTGTGCATCTGTATGTACCTATGCTAGGTTTGTGCGCCCTCAGAAGCTAGCCCAACCAAAGTGCTATGGAAGGGCTTTACCACGAGGGCGCGTGTGAAAGTTGTGCAAGGGTGTGACTGTAGGACAGAGTCAAATGAAACAGAGTGAGAAGAGAAAAGGTTTTGTGTCAACCCCTACACTTCTCTCTACATCTTTTATATCTCTCTTCTGTTTTGTCCTCCCCCTGTTTTTCTTACCCTGTGGATTCTAGTGCAGATCCGTTTCTGTAATGCAATCAGCTTGTGTGCATAATGCAAGCCCTATCAAACACCAGTGTCTTCTAGTCATATTCCATTCCATTTCTTATATTGTGTGCATGCACTCATTTACGAAAGTCTGTGTATGTTTTTGGCTGTTGTTCACAACTAGGTAACTTCTACTAGCTCGAGATATCCTACATAAACAAATGTCCATGTACAACTGGAACCCACACCTTTGAACATGTCCTACAAAACTGCCCTGCCCACAAAGAGATGGACAAGAGGAGCAGAGCTGAGGCAGAAGCTACCAGGCTGCCATCCAGATTTAGAAAAGACTGAAATTCATCCGGCGGGTGGACTGCAGATCTAACAAGCCCCAATACTTGAACGCAGAAGAAGAAAGTTGTGTTTTTATTGCTCTCTTTGTTTCATAAATATACTTCCTTTTTCTTCTCCGGTATTCATCCTGAAAAGAACATTGTGACATAATTTACAGTGAGGCTGCAATCTATGTGCCTTTTGACCTGACACATTCGGTTTAGGTGGCTTTTTTTTTATACCGGGTATTCTTTGCGTTTGCCTTATTTCTCTATTCTCCAAAGTGGTGTGCGTTACACTGTGGTTTTTATTTTGCGCCTGTTGGCCCAGTGCATCCAACTTCAGCATGCATTTTATGTAAGGGTCTGCTTCCTCCTGCACTTTCTAAGGGTTTGCTTCCCCGGGGTAACGGCTGGTGCTGTGATGGGGATCAAACCCAGAACCTTCTGGTTATGAGCCGTGTCACTTAACCACTAGCCCACACCGTGCCTTTCAAGGGATATACCGGTAATCATACTGAGTATGTCTCACATTGCAATCCTATTTCTCTTAGGCAAACTGCACTCGTGCAGCCTGTTTCCAGAGCCGCCACTTGAAGGCCCTGGTTCGTAAACCCTTATACAACAGGTCAGTCATGAGTCACTCGCTGCTATCAGCTCAATCACTGTGTTGCATCTTCCACCCGAGCTATACAATAAGGACTTTACAATGAAATTGAAAGATTGTTATTTTTGTGCTGGATTTAAAATTTCTTTGGTTTTCCATAAATTCCCAATGCAATGAAAGCTCATCTCATGTTTTATATTCCTATTTAACATCTTTATCTGCTCGTGCTGTTTTGATATTTGCAACAGAATGACATTATTCTCACCTGTGGACGGGTGTGCTGGCGGTGATGTCCTCCATTTCCATGATGATTACTTCCATGGCTCCGAAGTGACCTCTCAGACCTCTCACTTCTCCCTGATCTGACACTTTCCCCTCCATCCATCTGCAGAAAGAATAAGAGTTTATTCAAACAGATGTATAATATATATAAACAAAGAGGATGTGTGCATGCAATATGATTGAATGTTATCAGGGGAATACTTTAATAATCCTTCATTATCTTTCTAGTTTCCACATCTTATTAAATTACGCCACAAACATTTAGACTTTACCATTTTTGGGTACGCCAGTTGTCTTGTAAATCCATGAAATTGTCACAGAGAACTGGTAGTGTTCCTAACCAGATCGGCATTTCTGTATGTTTCTACTACAAACGTATTTATGACATCTACATAAACAAACTAAACAGACCTACCTCAGAAAAGTCAGTTGCAACAACTTAACTTCCATCACCCTCAATATTGGATAAACCTTCCAAATATATGTGAAACCGAAAAAAAATCATTTAAACATTATCTAAAGTCAAAAAAGCCATTGTATTGTTCTCAGTGCGGACAGACATGGCCTTGTTTTCAATTCAGCTGGTTCTATGGCAAAACCGGTGTTAACACAATGAATATAATAGTGAGTATACAGAGACAATGACCAAAGGAAAATATTTCTGCCAATGGTTCACTAAAAGTTATCAAAACTTTTCAACATCCTATGGAGCACAGGTCCAACAAATACAAGCCAAGTCATCTAATCCTGGTTCAACCAATCCAGCCCTGCCTCAATCTCCCATCTTCCTTGTTTCCTTCAGATTTGTCTCAAGTAGTTCTATCCATGGGCGTTTTGATAAACCTCTACTTCTCTTGCTTTGGTGATTTCAGAACAGAGATTGTCTTGTACTGCTATCAGCTGGTTTCCTGAATGTGTGCCTAGTTCTTTCCAACACTACCACATTAGTGGTCATATCATCACATTTCAATTATCTCTATTGTGCAGGCACTTATTTATGAATGTCTGTACCTTTTTCATGTGTTGCTTTTCCTCAGTGTTTCAGAGTCATGCAAAAGAACTGACTTAACTTTGAAGCTGAAGATTTGAATTTTTTTTGTTGGACGTTTCTTTTTAATCCCTATTTGATCTCTAATCTCTTAGCAAGGTGGTTGCTGTCTATTTCCAGGGCCGCCCCTTAGAACGGAATATGATCTTGATTAGTTATGGATCACTCACACTGATGCAAGCAGCCAGCTATGAGGTGCTGGCTGCTGTTTGCTCATTCACTGCTTTATCTTCGCCCCAGATAGGAGCAGTTCAGGCCCTATGTTCCCATTAACACGATATGTCAACACATTTATTTGTCACTCCAGGTGATGGATACCTACGCTGCCTTCAATCTACTTCAACCAGTATTTAGGGAATTCTGAATCCATTTGCTTGCAGTGCTGTTTCAGTAGCAATGACTCTTTACACAGTGAGGTTTTTCTTAGTTTTTCCAGTATAATTTTGTTTAAAACTTTACCTGGTACTAATAAGAGCATTATTCCTCTGTAATTATTACATTATTGTATCATATTTTTACCTAGGATAGAATAAAAAAACCTAGACTGTACTAGGGTTTTGAACCTATATCTGTGCTTCAAAAACGCCCGGCCCACAAAGAACTAAGATGCCAGATGTCCAGATGGAGCAGAACTGAATCAAACGCTATGGGGTCACCATTGAGACATGGAAAGGACTGTGGACCATCCTAGTAATAGGACAAGATTTAGCATGATCAGAAAACCTGAACGCAGAAGAAGAACCTATATCCACTTGATGCCCTCAAATGTGCACGTCTCTTTAATTGCTGGAAATGCTGATAACAAGAGCACAAATTCTATAGCTCCTGTGATGGTCCTGAAAATTGCTCATTTTGTCAGGTGCCTGTTTACAGCTGTGTTAACCTGGTTATACCATTTTTAAAAACCAGCCATCTCCCAGTCTGTCAAACTAAGCATGACACAATATGAACCTGGTTCATTGGGACTGTAAACCAAGCTCATAACCTATAGGCCATTACGATTGGCATATTAACTTGTTGAAAATGTTTTGAAATCATTTCAGTTCTTCTTCTTAATCTTCATTGTTCATTCTCAAACTCCCGCTACCAAGCCCTGAAAAGGACTTTGCAAATAGGGGGATGTAGTTCGGAGAACGGAATGTGGTGTGTCGTAGTTTACAGTTTGACTACTAATATAGTGACACATCCGACTTCAGCAGACATTTTTGTGTACCGGTTGGCCTTCACAATTTAATCCCTTCTCCTAAGTCAGTATGTCCTGTTGCAGCCTGTTATACAGGAGGTGGAAAAGGGTCTAGGCAGCTCTGGGTCGCTGGCCCTGACACTAGCAGTCAGATTTGGGTCGCTACAGCTCATGCACTGCTCAGCATTTTTCAGTTCAAATGGCATCTACGCATTGAAGATCAGCTGGAATGTCTCTCCAGTGTACTCAATCTCTTGTTGTAATGTGCAAACTGGTTTTTTCCAGTCCATCGCCTGATGTTATCCACCCACTTAGATGTAGTTTGCCTCTTGCACAACTGTCTTCCACCCTACACTCTAGTAGTCTTCAACAAGTAGGTATATGTCTTGTTAAAATTCCAAAATATGGCTTGGCTTCGTTCATTCTCAATCTCCCACTACCAAACCCTGAAAGGACTTAAGTAGCAGAATGTAGTCCAGAGAACGGCATGCATTGTGTCGTAGTTTACAGCTTGACTGCGATATTTGCACCTTTCGGTTCAACAAATCCAACTTCAGCAAGCATTTTTAGAGTACCGAGTTAGCATTCCCTCTTCGATCCCTTCTCCTTAGCCAGCCTGCTCTGCTGCAGCCTGTTATCCAGGATCACCGCGTGGAGGTGTAGAAGGGTCTTGGCAGTTCTGGTTCGCTGGCCCTGACGCTAGCAGTCAGCTATGGGTCGCTGACCACTGCAGCTCATGCGCTCATTCCAAAATATCATACCTGTCTGAAGGCGCTGAGCAGTGCACCAGCTGCAGCTGTCAGCGACCTATAGCTGGCTGCTAGAGTCAGGGCCAGCGAACCAGAGCTGCCAAGACCCATCTCCAATTCCATGCGGTGATCCTGGATAACAGGCTGCAATAGAGCAGACTGGCTAAGGAGAAGGGATCGAAGAGGGAAGACAACAACCTGGTACTCAAAAATGCCTTTTGAGGTCAGATGTGTTGGACCACAACAGACTGAGGTACCATCTATTCAATAAACTTAAGATAGGTGGCACATGTGGTACAGGGAAAATGACCGCTGAACATCTGCTGCAAAATTGCCCAACATATGAGGACCAGAGAAAGCACATGTGGCCATCACCAGTGCCAACACTAGACAAGCTCTATTGCAGTGTCGACAGCCTCAGGATGACAGCTGCTTTCTTCGAACAAATTCAAGTTGACGTCTGACAGCGTACGAAGAAGAAGAAGAAGAAATGTTGGACCAAAAGGTGCAAATATCGCAGTCAAGCTGTAAACTACGACACAGTGCATTACGTTCTCTGGACTACATTCTGCTACTTGCAAAGCCTTTATCAGGGCTTGGTAACGGGAGATTGACTAATAAACGAACGAAGAAGAAACTACCTGTCTAACCTTGATTTCAGTCATTAATTCTCTTTTCCCTTGCAACATTTTCAAAACCTCCACATTTGTTCTCTTCCCTTTTAAAAAAAATTAGACCCAATATTTTATATACCGTCATTTTGAAGGCTTTGATACTCTTTCCCAACTTTAAATGTCTCTGAAATCTTCTTAAACCACCTACCTTCCTCTGTCCCCCCATAAGGTGTTTGCTGCAATGTTTAAGGACCACTATTTTAACTTCTTAACTTTCTTTCAGAGGACCACACACAGCGGGAACAAAGCGGAACAAAGAGCATGCGATCTTCTGTTTGCTTTCAGGGCACAACTACATTTACATGCAAATATGAGTATAGTAGCTCTTCTTTGAAAACTATGGCACGTTTCTTTGTATGTGTCAATGAGAGCCAGATCTGTACGTGCTGTGTAAATAAGTATATGTTTTAGAATTCTTGCCGAGTATTTGAATATTGCTCACTTAACAAACTTGAGTATGATGATGGTGTTATGGCTCTATGAACAGTGATCTAGCTATAATACGCAATGAATTTGTAATAGGAGGTTTGATGGTGTTATGGCTCTATGAACAGTGATCTAGCTATAATATGCAATGAATTTGTAAAAGGAGGTTACAGATGTCCTTGACATCCCTTGAACAGGAGAGGAGAGACTTTGAAGAAGTGAAGGTCAGAGATAAAAGAGTGAAGAATAGATGTATTAAATAAAGTGAGACAAGAGATTAGATAGGATGTATTTATTTTGCATTCTTTCTGCCTCTCTCTGATCTGCAGAGAGAGGCAGAAAATATGCAAAATAAATTTAGAGAAAAAATTACGGAGAATGTATTGGATCACAGAATTAGGGAGAGAGGAGCAACAAATGATAAATAAAGTGAGAGAAGAGATTAAAAAAAGAAAGAATTACAAATATGCTAGAGAAGATGAGAAGAGAGTAGAGAGAATATCACCAAGTTGGCAGAGACAAATTTACATAGATGCTAGAGATAAAGGAAATAAGATAATCGAGAGAATTCAGTTCAGTCACAGAAAAAAAACTAGGAAAAAAAAAAGATTTTCAAAAGGATATACTAGGTCACAGATAAAAAGAAAGAATGACAAATAAGCTAGAGAAAGTGAAAGAAGATATTGAGTGAATGTTTTAATTTACAAAGGAAGAGTGAGGCGGAGAATCAAAAAAAAGCAAGAGAAAGTGAGAGATGATATTGGGTGAATGTTTTAATTTACAAAGGAAGAGTGAGGAAAGAGGATTGAAAATAAGCTTGAAAATAAGCTAGAGAAAGTGAGAGATGATATTGAGTAAATGTTTTAATTTACAAAGGAAGAGTGAGGAAAGAGGATTGAAAATAAGCTTGAAAATAAGCTAGAGAAAGTGAGAGATGATATTGAGTAAATGTTTTAATTTACAAAGGAAGAGTGAGGAAAGAGGATTGAAAATAAGCTTGAAAATAAGCTAGAGAAAGTGAGAGATGATATTGAGTAAATGTTTTAATTTACAAAGGAAGAGTGAGAAAAGAGGATTGAAAATAAGCTTGAAAATAAGCTAGAGAAAGTGAGAGATGATATTGAGTAAATGTTTTAATTTACAAAGGAAGAGTGAGGAAAGAGGATTGAAAATAAGCTAGAGAAAGTGAGAGATGATATTGAGTAAATGTTTTAATTTACAAAGGAAGAGTGAGGAAAGAGGATTGAAAATAAGCTAGAGAAAGTGAGAGATGATATTGAGTAAATGTTTTAATTTACAAAGGAAGAGTGAGGAAAGAGGATTGAAAATAAGCTAGAGAAAGTGAGAGATGATATTGAGTAAATGTTTTAATTTACAAAGGAAGAGTGAGGAAAGAGGATTGAAAATAAGCTAGAGAAAGTGAGAGATGATATTAGGCTGGATATTTCGCCACCTTTCTATGGGGCTTCTCTCTGGGCTCTGTTCTGAGGGTTGTATAGTCCGCAGAAAACGGTTTTCCTCTATTTCAGTTGTATTCTTTCTGCTGTATGTCCAAAAAGATGGTATCTCTGGTCACAGGACTGCATTTGTCTCTCAAATTCAGATGCGACATGTCTTCTTCTTCTTCTGCGTTAATTCTCAATCTCCCGCTACCAAGCCCTGAACAGGGCTTTGCTAGTAGCAGAATGTAGTCCGGAGAACGGATTTGCGTTGTGTCGCTAGTTTACAGTTTGCCTGAGATATTTGCACCTTTCACTCTGACACATCCGTCTTCGGCAGGACATGTCTTCTAATATCCGAAGGTGCGATACCAGCGAATGCATAGACTTTCTCCGTTGGTGTCAGTTTAAGGCATCCTGTTTCAATTCGGCATGTTTCATTTACTGCCACATCGACCTGTTTCGTGTGTGTAGATGCATCCCATACTGGTCTTCTAGGCGGTTGTGTTATGCTTGGCTTCATCTGCATGTCGCTCACTACTATGGGGATCACGTCGACGCCTCACCTCATTAGCCAATAATAATAATGTTCGCCTAGGCATATGAGGCCCGTTGTGTCGGTCGAATGCCACCATGACCAGTCGAAACCGCGCTCTGCCAGACCTCGTCTATAGCAGGAGGGGAAGTTGCGATCTGTTGAAGCTACATGTTTCGGGGCGGCCTCTCCTGCGCTTCCAGCCAGCTGGTTGGTTACCCTTAGCATTTTGAACTGCCTTGAAAATGATCTGGTGAGCTGGAACTACCTGATCCAGTTGGAAGACATCTCCAAACAGGAAAAGGCGACGACGGTCCAGGACTTCTGACACAGTTGGGAGGTTAGTCACAGTAAAGACAACATTTTGTACCAACGAATTGCAAAGAATACGCAGCTGGTTGCGCATATGATAGGACTTGAGATGTCCTTTTTCAGCCGAGTCCAGGTTTCGGCTCCATACATTAGCACTGAAATCACACACCACTGGTAAATACGCAGCTTTGAACAGCGGTAATCTACTATTGTTCCACGCGCGGCGTAGGTCATCCATCACGGAAACAGCGAAGTCAATCCGTCTTGACATTTCTGGGCTACTGCCGTCCGTCAGATGACATTGTGCTTTAGAGTTAAGAAAGTTTATTTACGCTCTCCACTGTGTGACTGCGGACTACTATGTTCTGGGACCTTGTATCAGAACCAATATACTGAATTATGGTCTTCTCCCATGAGATTGATCATTAGTCGGGCTGCCATGAGAACAGCCCGTTTCCAGGAAGGGCCACTAGGAAGCCGAGGTGAGGGTCTTGGCCAGTTTGTTTCGCCTGAACCTGACTAACATGTCTGATCAGAATTTGTTTCCTGAACCTGACTAACATGTCTAACCAGTATGTTTTGCCTGAACTGAATAACATGTCTGACCAGTATATTTTGCCTGAACCTGACTAACATGTCTGACCAGTATGTTTTGCCTGAACCTGACTAACATGTCTGACCAGTATGTTTTGCCTGAACCTGACTAACATGTCTAATCAGTATATTTTGCCAGACCAGATGTTAGTGATCCTCCGCAGCTGGTTATTTTAAATAACTATATACAATTTCCATTTGATATTAGATTTTAAAACGAATAAATAAACTACTTTTTAAATAGTGTTTTTAATTCTGTCTGAGCGGTTAGCGAACAAATTTTCCTATTCTCACCTGTCCACAGGTGTAAACAGGTTAGGAAACACTGCTCTAAAACATTTCCCCATAAACTGTGTGGGACCTCCATACCTTTTTTGTTCGAAACATATCATTCATATCAAAAACTATATGCCACATTCAGCTTACCGTCAAGGGCTGGTATCTACAAAACAGGATGGCTACAACAACGCTGCAGACCCTCCTGGCACGCAGTAATGTGACGATGTGGCTGAGGAGAACGACTAATGATGATGATGATAATCTTCTCGTCTGTTCCGTCAGGTCATGGGTGAGTCTTAAGGTGGCTCAAGCCTGGGTCACATCAGATCCTGCTGGAAGTGGAAAAGGAGATAATGTTAATCCTCGCGTTAGAGTTACAATTAGGAAAATGCGAGAAAGAATTAAAAACAAAAAGATGACTTTTTAAGACCTCTTAGCAACGGTCAAAAGACATAAACTCGATTGGAACGACCACATATTGAGATCAAACGGTATTGAAAATACGATCCTGTACGGAAAGGTGCAAGGCGGATGATGAATAGGTCGTCCCAAACAGAGATGGGAGAACAACATAAAAGAATGGACCAATTTCCGACCAGAGAAGGCACAAGCAGAAGCCACTAATAGAGAGGGGTGTCATGAGTTGTGGGGGTGTCTTCATATATACCCCAACGTCCTCACCTGTTACGGGATGACTTGACTTGACACGTGTGTACGTGTACCAGATGAAAGCAAGAACAGCATATAAATGTAATAGTGGAGACGGAAAGAAGAAGTGCGCATGAATACGTGATGGTATTTTTTCTGTTGTTTTGAAACTAAGCCCAGAGCTGCTAAGACCCATCTTCTCTGCCATGTGGTGATCCTAGATAACAAGCTGCAACAGGGCAGATATGCTAGGAGGAGGGATCAAAGAGGGAAGGTTAACACGGTATCCACAAATGTCATGCTGAAGTCGGATGGATCGAACCCAAAGGTGCAAATATCGCAGTCAATCTGTAAACTGCGACACAATGCATTCCGTTCTCCGGACTAAATCCTGCTACTTGCAAAGCCCTTTCCAGGGTTTGGTAGCTGGAGTTTCTTCTTCTTCCTCTTCTTCGTTCTCAATCTATCGCTATCAAGCCCTGAAAAGGGCTTTGCAAGTAGCAGAATGTAGTCCAGAGAACGGAATGCGTTGTAGTTTTCAGCTTGAATGCGATATTTGTACCTTTCGGTCCAACACATCTGACTTCAGCAGACATTTTTTAGTACGAGACGTATTCAAATGAAACCGGACCTAACTGCACCAAGTGAACATACGCTCAATGCGCCTGATGACGTCACTTCTGGTGTAAACAGCACATACCAACCGTCAAGTTTCCAAAATTTCATTATCCTCCAACTCATAGTTTCCTCAGCAGAGGAACAGTTGGAAACATGGCGAGTGTGATACGGAATCCGTCTAGAGTTGACCAGCGTGCGTTGATTCGGTTTCTAACAGCTGAAGGATATCGACCAGTTGACATTCATCGCAGAAAGCGAATGTCGCCTATAACGACATCAATGAACTCTCTCCACAGTCTGCAGTCATCCTTCGTAAAGTGATCAGGCTCTACTTCATGACACCCATGTCTGTTTCTACGGTTCTTCGCCGTGTCTTAAGGTCTGCCTCTCTTTTTTCCTTCGCCGTGGAGTCCATACCTTGTCAGCTCTGGTTTTGGTAGATGTTCTCTTCTTGTGATATGGCGAATCCAATTCAAAGCACCGACCGATTATAATAGTGTAATGCCAATCTGCCCGGTAGTAAATAGGTTCCAGACTTACAATTATAGAAGACAGGCGGCGAAAAAGTGAGTTGGTAACCCCTACCTCAGAAAAGGCGGACTTGACACAATAGTATACCGCTTCATCCCCTAAGGCAATGTTTGCTACAGGACTACTTTTACCTACACAAAATAATCGCAATATCCTTCCGCCTCGTCCCCCCCCCCCCTTTCCTCCCGCGCGCACACGAGAAACAAAGGCTAGTCCGGACCTGCCAGGGTCAAGCATCAATATACTGGCCAAGGTCATTATCTCTCTTTAATGTAGCGTTCCATTGAAACACTGTATTCAAGGCTGTCTGGCTGACGATATGTGGATAGTCGTGATCCCCGTAGTAGTGAGCAGATGAAGCCAAGCATAGCACAACCGCCTGGACGACCACGGTCCACCTTCATAAGCACGCTCAGGATGTGAGGAAAGAAACTACAACACCCCACTTAACCGTCTTTTCGGGGAGCACAAAAGAGTAGGCATTCTCATCGTAGGCATTAAACAAACAAAACATACACACAGGGAGGGAGAGAGAGAGAGTGAGAAAGAGAGAGAGAGAGAGAGCGCGAAATTTCATTACGTTTGAAATCTGCCAGCAAAATTGAAAACACAGGGATTTCTCCTAAGAGTCAAATATGGGAGGAAAAGCTTTCCGTCGTACCTCTGACACAGTCAAAACAACGAATATCTTGGCGAGCGGATTCTCTGCGTTAAGACCTTGGTCGTTCAGAGGTGTTACTACTCCCCGGGTGGACTATGACAAGTCTCAGGGATGCCAGCTCACAGAGAAATAATAATAATATAATAATGTTCGCTTAGGCGTCTGAGGCCCGTTGCGTTGGATGAACAGCACCATGTCCAGTTGAAACTGTGTGCTGCCAGGCCTCCTCTGAGGCAGATGGGGAGGATGCTACCTGTTGGAGCCACGTGTTTCGGGGACGACCTCTCCGGCGCTTCCAGCCAGCAGGGTGAAGGCCGTTTGCACTGTTGACTGTTTTTTGAAGGATCTGGTGAGCTGGGACCTCCTTGTCCAGTCGGACAACATGACCGAACAGGGAAATGCGGCGACGTTCCAGAATAACCGAGACAGGGGGGAGATGTGTTTTTGCGGAAACATCCACATTCCGGACTAAATCGTACCAACGAATGCCACAGAGTGGCCTCCATGAAAATAGTATTCTTCTTCTTCTTCTTCTTCTTCTTCTTGCGCTGTTAGACATCGACCTTTATTTTTTCGAAAAAAGCAGCGGTCATCCTGAGGCTGTCGACACTGCCATAGAGCTTGTCTAGTGTTGCCACTGGTGATGGCCACATCTGCTATCTCTGGTCCTCGTATGTCGGGCAGTTTTGCAGCAAATGCTCAGTGGTCATTTTCCCTGTACCACACGAGCATTCGTCAGTGCCACCTATCTTCAATTTGTTGAATAGGTGGTACCTTAGTCTATTGTGGCCAGTGCGAAGTCTGATGACCACGACCTGCTCTCTTCTGTTCAACTGGTAATAGGCATCGTTTTTTGTGTAGCCAGTATGTTGTTTCCCATTTGGTCATGTACCTAGCTCTAATAAGCCGTTTTGACTATTCGTATGTCATACTAGTATCTGGTTCTTGTAGTTTTGCACCTTCTTTTGCCAATCTGTCTGCCTCCTCGTTGCCTTGGATGTTGCAGTGAGATGGAACCCACTGTACCACTACTCTTTTTGGTGCGGACTGCTGGCGTAGTTGACAGAGTACTGCTCTTAAATCAATAAGTTCAGTACTTTTCTGGCTTTTTAGTGCTGTGACTACGGCCAGGGCATCTGTAAGCAGGACTATATGGCTTTCATTCCTTTTACATGTCACCATTTCTTCCGCTGCCGCCCTCAGTGCCTCTACCTCCGCTCTGAAATTGCTTGTGTATTTTCCAGTTGCCAATAACAGTGTTATGGAAAATAGTATTCGAAAGAGCCATTTGCTTATGTTGATGTCCGGAGCTGCGAGTTATTAAGATGTTCACAAACTGATATGGGATAGCTGAACAATGTAGTTGGTTCTTGTTGTTGTTTACGAATGCCCACAATGAGTAGGTTATTCTTTTGTGCGCCCTTTAAAAAAAGACATTAAGTGGAGGGTTGCATTAGCTTTCCTCACATCCCAAGCGTGCTGATGAAGGTAGACAGGGGTCCTCCAGGCGGTGGTGCTATGCTTGGCTTCAGCTGCGTGTTGATAACTACTATGGGGATCACGTCGATCCCTCACCCCGTTAGCCAGGCTGCATGAAAACAGCCCGTTTCCAGGAAGGACTACAATGAAGCCGAGGTGAGGATCTAGGCCAGTATGTTTTGCCTGACCAGACGTTAGTCTACCTGCCCAATGTAGTTGGTAGTTTCTAATGTCATTTGGTAGCAGCAACATCCAGCTTTGTCATTTCTGTAGGTAGCAGACACTAGGTGTCACGTGCACGTGCGCAGCTCAGATACAAAATGACGTCCGTGCTCACGGTGTGATGTTGCGCAATGGGGGGAGGCGAGAGAAACAGGACTCTCTCCAAAGTATGTTCATCAAGAAATACTTCCTGTTTACGGTCAGAACATTTGTTGCGTAAAGCGGCGCATAACTGGGTCGATACATTTTCTCAAGGACGCTCAAAAACGTGTGATGTAGTCCAACCTGGTCGTCCTGACCAAACTGCAACAGAAACATTTGTGCGGCAGATGAGATGAGAGAGATGGGAGAAATGGAAGAGATGGGAGAGATGAGCAAGATGGGAGAGATGAGAGAGATGAGAGAGATGAGCGAGATGAGAGAGATGGGAGAGATGAGAGAGATGGACAGAGATGAGAGATGAGAGATGGGAGAGACGAGAGAGATGGGAGAGACCAGAGAGATGGGAGAGATGAGAGAGATGGGAGATATGGGAAAGATGAGAGAGATGGGAGAGATGAGAGAGATGAGAGAGATGCCAGGCGAGTAACGATAGACATTGTAGAAACTACAATATGGTGTTCGCATGGTTTTGTTTACAGCATAATGCATGATCAATTGAATTTTCGACAAGTGTGCTCACGGTGGACACCCAGACAACTGATTGACGAATACAACATGAACTGAATAGGCCTCTCGGTATGCAGATGAAGGAAAATACATGTTGTTGTTTCGAATGCCTACAATGAGTAGGTTTATTCTTTTGTGTGCCCTGAAAAGGACATACGCCGGGTTGCAGTAACTTTCCTCACATCTCGAGCACGCTGATGAAGGTGGGCCGCGGTCCTCTAGGCGGTTGTGCAATGCTTGGCTTCATCTGCGAGTCGCTCACTACTACCATCCACATTTCGTCAGTCAGACTTCCTTGAAAACAACCTGATTGCAGGGAACGCTACATGGAAGAGAGATTGTGGTATTGACCCTAAAAGGACGTCCTGGTCAGTATGTTGTGACTAACTGGACTAGCATCTCAGTTCCCCGCAGCTTTTGGTGCACTGATATATGGAATGGTCGAAAAGTTTTGCACTTTAGTTTGAAGGAGTCCAGGCACTTACCTGGAAATCGGTGTTAACTTGAGTCCTCTATGTATTCAGCCTGCAAAGCGATACACGTTTCTCTTCTATTCTTCACCTCCCTGGTGCACTTGTATTACGCCTCCGTCTGGACCAGTATCTTCCTCGAAATAAAGTCCTGGACGTAAAAAGAAACGACCACGAAGAGGAATCTTCATCTTTGGGAACAGGTGTCAGCCAAGTCCAAGTGGTGGATGGGGCATGATCTACACGTTTTTCTAACAACTAGGATTTGATTACTAAACTGGATATGTGGTTCCAGGTCCAAATGAGGGAGTTCTGCATCAAAAAGGTGAAGAATAGATGGGAGACATGTATTGTCTTGCAGGCTGAATACACATTGAAGCACTAACGTTCACACAAATTTCAAGGTAAGTATCTTGACTCCCTCAAACTATAGTGCACAATTGTTCGACCATCCCTCGTAGTGCGATAGAATAAGTGCATCAATGTTTAAGGAGATTATGTTAAGAAATAAGGGATAATATACTGCCGAAGACGGATGTGTCGGAACGAAAGGTGCAAATATCACAATCAAGCTGTAAACTAGCGACACAGCGAATTCCGTTCTCCGGACTATATCCTGCTACATGCAAAACCCTGTTCGGGGCTTGGTCGCGGAGATTGAGAACGAACGCATAAGAAGAAGAAGAAGAAGAAGAGGAAGAAGAAGAAGAAGAGGAAGAAGAAGAGGAAGAAGAAGAGGATGAGGAAGAAGAAGGAAGAAAGGAAGGAAGGAAGGAAGGAAGGAAGGAAGGAAGGCAGGCAGGAAGGAAGGAAGAAAGGAAGGAAGAAGAAGAAGAAAAAGAAGAGGAGGAGGAAGAATGGATAATATAAGTCGAACAGCAAATGGTGTTCACGTTCATATCTCATTAATTTTAAATGTGTTCTTCTAAAATAGCCATTTGTTACATATTTACTATTGTCAGCTCATTCACGGTGCTGCATGCTCGGCCCCAGACTTTGATCAAACACATGAGATCCAAAGCGAAATTTAAAAGTACAAGTACCAAACGGCTATTTTGTTTAATCCAATACTTGTGGGAAAATATCGTTAGATGTCTTAGTCTCATCCAAAGAACACGTGCTGAAGACTGAGGTACCTTCTTATTTGTCGTTCGTTCTCCTGATTTGGTACCTCTGTAGTGGATGAAGATGCTGAGCAGTGAATAGCGTCAGGGCCAGCGAACCAAAGCTGGCAAGAACCTTCTACACCTCCACGCGGTGATCCTGGATAACACGTTGGCTAAGGAGAAGGGATCGAAGAGGAAAGGCTAACCAGGTACCCAAAAATGCCTGCTGAAGTCGGATGTGTCTGACCTAAGGGTCCAAAAATCGCAGTCAAGATGTAAACTTCGACGCAAAACATCCCGTTCTCCGGGCAACATCCTGTTACTTGTAAAGCCCTTTTCAGGGCTTGGTAGCGGGAGTTTGAGAACAATCGATGAAGAAAGAAAGAAATCCTTGGCGAGGCATAGGTATGTTGTTTTTTAATTCGAGGTAAAATAAAAACCTAGTCCTTTCGGCATGTGGTTACTACAGAGGCAATCCGCCTTTATTCCTCATCTCTAACAATCGTTTAATGGACCTCAGCAGCGAACATAAACACTGCAACTGCCGTGACAGTTTTTACATTTTTAGGTAAAGTCCGTTCACATGATGGTGCATGAAACCCGTCAATCAATCAATCAATCAAAGTCCATCGATCCCTTTAGTGCATAGGTCATTGAGTACATCTCGCCAGTATACACGGTCCTAGGCTACTCTTTCTGCATCTCTCCAGATGTAATCGTTTATTAGTTGTTCCCTCTGGCATTCTCGTTTGCTGAGAGGTCGATGCGAGAGCATGTCTGGCTACGTTGGACGGTGCTTTACTCATGGTATGGCCTATCCAGCCCAAATGTATTATCTTAACTGGCTGTTCCAGTGAATATTGTTGGCTCCTTTCTCACAGATCTTCATTCCTCGCGTGCACAGCCTAATTTGTCTTATCCACATGTGCCGCGAGGCGTCGTGGAGAGCCGTAGTTTTCTGTCCAAGGCTAGACGTGTCGCAGAAGTTGTCGTCATTTCATGACGATTTAGAATATCCGCAAACATTTCCTTTCAATCTAGTTCTCGGACTGCCACGGTTGCAAAAACCCAAACAACCGTGCGTTATAGGCGCAGAGTGGTAGTTGGTCCGGATGCATTCTCATTAGGTGGCTGAACCAGTTGATTCTCAATAATCAAAATATTCCGAGCAAGGTCTTGCTTCAACTTTTCTTCTCACATCTTCATTGCGCATTCTGTCTCTCCTAGTTACGGTGATTGTTTTCTGGAGGCAGGCACCTCATCTCACATGTCGTGATCTTTCTCTCATATCTTCATTGCGCATTCTGTCTCTCCTAGTTACGGTGATTGTTTTCTGGAGGCAGGCACCTCATCTCACATGTCGTGATCTTTCTCTCATATCTTCATTGCGCATTCTGTCTCTCCTAGTTACGGTGATTGTTTTCTGGAGGCAGGCACCTCATCTCACATGTCGTGATCTTTCTCTCATATCTTCATTGCGCATTCTGTCTCTCCTAGTTACGGTGATTGTTTTCTGGAGGCAGGCACCTCATCTCACATGTCGTGATCTTTCTCTCATATCTTCATTGCGCATTCTGTCTCTCCTAGTTACGGTGATTGTTTTCTGGAGGCAGGCACCTCATCTCACATGTCGTGATCTTTCTCTCATATCTTCATTGCGCATTCTGTCTCTCCTAGTTACGGTGATTGTTTTCTGGAGGCAGGCACCTCATCTCACATGTCGTGATCTTTCTATCTAAGAGATTTTGTTAAAGTCCATGTTTGGCCCCCGTAACAGAGAGTTGGCATGAATTAACATTCTTCCGTAACAGAGAGTTGCATGAATTAACATTCTTTTTGTGGACATGTTTATGTTAGAGTGTTTCAATAATGGTGACAGCTGTTATGCAATCGCATTTGCTGGTGTTGCTATACTCCGAAATTGAAGATTATCTTAGCTTCGCCACAATCTAAGACACGCTAGTCTAGTACAGTCTTAGCTTCGCCACAATCTAAGACACGCTAGTCTAGTACAGTCTTAGCTTCGCCACAACCTAAGACATGCTAGTCTAGTACAGTCTTATCTTGGCCACAATCTAAAATACTCTAGTCTTGTACAAGTCTTAGCTTGGCCACAATCTAAAACACTTTAGTCTAGTACAAGTCTTAGCTTGGCCACAATCTAAAACACTATAGTCTAGTACAAGTCTTAGCTTGGACACAATCTAAAACACTCTAGTCTAGTACACGTCTTAGCCTGGCCACAATCTAAGATACTCTAGTCTAGTTCACGTCTTAGCTTGGCCACAATCTAAAACACTTTAGTCTAGTACAAGTCTTAGCTTGGCCACAATCTAAAACACTCTAGTCTAGTACAAGTCTTAGCTTGGACACAATCTAAAACACTTTAGTCTAGTACAACTCTTGCGGTACAAGAACAGAACAGACGAGGCATAGGTCGACCGAGGTCTACTTTCATCACTTAGGCCTGCATGGATGTGGTAGTCAAATCTAAGACTTTGGCGTGACATGATACAGGGTCTCCAAAACCAGTCTTCGAACTGAATAACCGACGACGGTGTTGCTATTTTGGCGGATGATACAAATAACCAAGTGAAAAACATGTATATGGGTTATTATGAGCAAGGATATGTAGGTTATATAGTGATGCACCATTCGGACCATTGAAACCATTTGGATCATGCAAATTGTTTAGACCATAGAAACCATTTCTATCACGGAAACTATTCGGACCATGGACATCATTCGAATCATGCAAACAAGGTAGACCACGAAGACCATTCAGACCTTTTACGAACATTCGGACCATGGAAACCTTTTAGACCATGGAAACCATTTGGACCAGTTATACCTTCCGATCATGGAAATCATTTGATCAATTGTAATCATTTGGACCATTTATACCTTCAGATCATGGAAATCTTTTGATCAATTGTAATCATTTTTACCATTTATACCTTCAGATCATGGAAACCATTTGATCAATTGTAATCATTTCTACCATTTATACCTTCAGATCATGGAAACCATTTGATCAATTGTAATCATTTCTACCATTTATACCTTCAGATCATGGAAACCATTTGATCAATTGTAATCATTTATACCATTTATACCTTCAGATCATGGAAACCATTTGATCAATTGTAATCATTTCTACCATTTATACCTTCAGATCATGGAAACCATTTGATCAATTGTAATCATTTGGACCATTTATACCTTCAGATCATGGAAACCATTTGATCAATTGTAATCATTTCTACCATTTATACCTTCAGATCATGGAAACCATTTGATCAATTGTAATCATTTGGACCATTTATACCTTCAGATCATGGAAACCATTTGATCAATTGTAATCATTTCTACCATTTATACATTCAGATCATGGAAACCATTTGATCAATTGTAATCATTTGGACCATGAAATCATGTATAGCATGGAATACAACAATCCGTACAATGGATAGCATTTGGACCACAAAAACCAATTACAAGTCACTCCTGAACCTTTCGTGTGGCCCTTTCGTCATTACCTGTACCTCATGCAGCCCTCGGTGTGTTTTAGTTGCAGACCCCTGTTATATATTGATTATGGCCGGTGTGCCTCCATTATATCCGGTACAGTCCCAAATGCTGTCACGTTCGGAAGTGAAATTGTGGATGAGCTCCCAATTCTAGCTAAATACCCCCGCCCCTAGGGCTTGTGGGACAGTCTCTAACGTAAACATCTCAGATCGTGTCTTCTCTGTGCATCTGTTCCAACATACAGGTAAAGGGATGAGCGTAGTGTCCTCGCCTTCTCTATTTCGACTTTGTTAAGCGTAGGGTACATCCTACTATTGATGTTTCGAATCCACACAATAAGTAGGTGTACTCTTTTGTGCGCCCTGAAAAGGACGTTAAGTGACGGGTTGCAGTAGCTTTCCTCACATCCCGAGCGGGGTCGGCGTGGTCTAGTGGTTAAGTGTCACGGCTCACAACTAGAAGGTGCTGGGTTCGATCCCCATCACAGCACCGGCCGTTACCCCGGGGAATCAAACCATTAGAAAATGCAGGAGGAAGCAGACCCTTACATAAAATGCATGCTGAAGTCGGATGCACTGGGTCAACAGGCGCAAAATAAAAACCATAGTACAACGCACACCGCCTTGGGGATTAGAGAAATAAGGCGAACGCAACAAAACAAAATCCCGAGCGTGCTGATGAAGTAGGACCGGGGTCATCTGGGCTGTTGTGCTATGCTTGGCATTATCTGCGTGACGCTGACTACTACGAAGATTAAATCAATCCCCACCTCGTTAGCAAGACTGCCCATAGCACAGCCTGGAGAGCTGCGTGAAAGTCAGGTGGAGTTTTGGTCAGTATATTTCACCTTTAAAAGGAGCAGCCAAATCGTGATCGTCCTATAAGCGTAGTGGTAGATGTTTCGTTTTTTTACGGAGAAAGGTAAGAGTTCAACTGCCGTTACCAGCACCTTTCAGTGGAACCACATTTTATTGGGTGACTACCTCGCTTACTGTTAGAGAAGGAAACTCAGCAAGGAAGGGAAATTACTACCCGAATTGACTAAAACAGATGTGGACTCACACAGCAAAGTCTCAAACACGTCATCCCTGACAGCAGTATCTGAAATTGGACAAACTTTTACCTCACCAAAACATGCCTACTACGCCCAGGAGATCACTATTTTGTAGCCACGCCACTGGCGGCTAGGTAGAAGGTGTACTTATTTGTTTGAATTAACGTCTATTCAAATACACTTTCCCGATTTACCTGTATCCCTGGTCTAACTCCTAACACTAACTTGCTCCTATTTTTCTGCTAATTTTGCATGCGTTCTATAAGCTTGTAGCGATGTTTTCGTCATCTCGGTTGAGATGGGAGACGCCACAGGGTGCACGAAAACCAATCACAGATGCTGAAGTTCGCTTTATGCCAGTGGTTCTTAGACTGCGGCACACGCGGATGTTGTGGGGGGTTGCAAGGATTAATATAAGTACTACTTGGGGTCCAGGCTGTCCCAAGTGGTGGCCCTCAAAAAATGTTGTTGCACAGATTGCAATGCTGTCGAGGATGAAGTGTTGGAGACTTCATTTCACTCGGACTTTTAGGTGAGGGACACAGCGCACTCATTTCGTCGTTGCAAATAAGTCAAGTGCCCATTTACAGCGCCGTGGACTGAGACGCCCCTTTTCACTAACGTCACTAACTTTCTACTAACTACAGCAGGATGTGACCTTGGAGTAGCAAATTTCTACTAAATTTTTGGTTTTCCTTTTCCTTGCGGTGTTATCTTTTCACTCTGCGTACCTGGTCTCCTGTTTGGCTTATCTATCTAAGCCATTTCCAGTTTTAGTTTTGCAAACCACGTGTCCTCTTTGGCTAATCTATCTAAACCATTTCCAGTTTTAGTTTTACATACCTGGTCTCCTGTTTGGCTAATCTATTTAAACCATTTCCAGTTTTAGCTTGACATAATTGGTCTCCTCTTTGGCTGATCTATCTGAACTATCTCCAGTTTTAGCTTGACATAATTGGTCTCCTCTTTGGCTGATCTATCTGAACTATCTCCAGTTTTAGCTTGACATAATTGGTCTCCTCTTTGGCTGATCTATCTGAACTATCTCCAGTTTTAGCTTGACATAATTGGTCTCCTCTTTAGCTGATCTATCTGAACCATCTCCAGTTTTAGCTTGACATAATTGGTCTCCTCTTTGGCTGATCTATCTGAACCATTTCCAGTTTTAGCTTGACATAATTGGTCTCCTCTTTGGCTGATCTATCTGAACCATTTCCAGTTTTAGCTTTACATTCCTGGTCTTCCCTTTGGCTAATCCATCTGTTACCTCATCATCATGTTTTTATAAATGAACAGGAATCCACTTTTGATTTCAAAGTGTGTAGCTGTTAAGTGCATGCTAGAAGCGCTCTAATTTATTGTTTCTATGGTTTCAGTTGGATTTTATGAAGGAACAAAAACCCTAAGACTAATTCATGTTTAAGAATCGCCGTTCAACCCTGAGCGCTACATTGTTTACCGCTCTCGTGAAAGCGTAGGTTCGTCCATATGAATCACCATGCGTTGCGAAGCAAAGCGTTACTATGCTAATGAACGAAACCTCACGATATTTCACCACCCATTACAATAATTTCCCCAAATCCATTATAATAGTTTCCAGAGTCTGTCCATTAGTAATGCTTCAGAAAATAGTTACTCGCGCCAAATAAAAGTGCACAAAGAATGTTGTCCATGAGCCATTAGTGAACGGGGTACATGTTAACACCGGCTCGGCTATAAACGTAAGAAGTGTGTCCTTGGCAGAACGTCGCTTCTTACAACCGTCAACCTATTTGGCTGTTACAAGTTTCTTGGCAGGTGTGCAGTACAGTAGGATGTCATTAATATAGATAGAACCGAGAAAATCTCCGTGTCTGTCGATCTGGACACGGCGGAATTCGAACCCGATACGATGGGATTGTGAAACGGACGTTTTACGCCTAGGCCAATCAAATACTTTGGTCTGTAATATGGGATTCGCAATAATGGCAATTGGAAGGTAAAGGTCAGTCCTATGGCAACAACTGCCGTCGAGGATGAAGAAAACTTATCATGTACTAGGCCGCAGCCTATGTGAGGTGGGTTGGACATTTCCCTTCCGTGGTGTTGTTACCTTTCCAAACTCATTCGTTGGGTAATAATGAAAGCATGTATTGATAACTATTCTCACTGTGATTACCTACAGGTAAAGGATGTCCTTTAGTAAACTTTACCGCTGGTTGGGAATGACGAGTTAGAGACGTCAAAGCATGTACGGAGGTTCCGTGATTCTATATCAAAGCGTTAATAACCGGGTGCGGATCTCGGTAGTAATAGCAGATATCTGGTCATCGAACGATCGCTGTGAGCTATTGAGACTTAGACTGGGAGGTGTATTCGCACTGCAGACGATCATATCACACGCTAGCGCTGCTGGTCGTCACTCGACAAGAGTGTGCGGCGCATGTGACTGGCAGCATCATCATGTAAAAACCTTTGCTTACGAAACTGCACTGCAACGAAATGGATTAATGAATCTCTGAAGCTAGTTGGAGTAAACAAAACGCAGTGATGTACCCTCGCTCTGCTTTCTAGAGTGACAAGGTAAATGATGAGGTGATGGTTATAAGAGTGCTAGCTTTCGGGACAAATGTACTAGGTTCGTCTCCCGTTATCGGAACACTTCAGTCAATCTAGCTTTAAATGGGCACCTAGCTTACTAGTACAGCTAGAAAATAACACACCATTCCACCTCATAAACAAGCTGTGACCGTGTATATTTCTACGGCGTTCGTCCTGAAAAGCATTTTTGTGACGTGTGTCGTAGTTAACATCCGCGCTGTGTTGTCCACGGCTACGGAACATCTGATTTCAGCATGGCATTTCTTGTGTCCTTCCTCCCGACCTTTTCTGTCGGGCTATCGATTGGATTTGTCATCGACTCAGCTCACACCATCAAGGTGTCGCCATCGACGTCAATGACCTCGCCTACGCCGATGATATAGTTCTGGTTGGCCCAGACAACGCAGCACTGCAATGGTCTCTCGAATATCTACACCATGAAACAACAAATATGGGCTTATCAATGTCATGGCCTTAGACTTAAGACCCGAACCTCGGCTCCGATACAAGATAGTTTAAGACCGGAACCTCGGCTCCGATACAGGATATTTTAAGACTGGAACCTCGGCTCCGATACAGGATATTTTAAGACCGGAACCTCGGCTCCGATACAGGATATTAGGGTGCAGTAGCCGATGACCAAACTTCGGGGGGTACCAATGAATGTATACACCGGTAGCATGATCACATCTGACGGCCGCAGTGACTCAGACATGTCAATGTGGATCGGGCTTGCCGCTTCCGCAATGGACGACCTTCTCCGCGTGTGGATCAACAGCAGACTTTCCCTGCAATATAAATTACGCATCTACCAGACACGTATGATCCCCGTACTCGTTGGTGGCTTAAATGACACTGCTTAAAGATGAGACTTTTTCATATCCGCAAATATCGACGCAATCTCGGAATTCGATGGAATGACCTTGTTGAGGTCACCGCGCAGACAAATCTCCCCCTCATCTTGGAAAATCGGGTCCGGCGCCGCCTTTCCATCTTCAGCCAAGTTGTCCGACAGAATCAGGACGTTCCGCCTCATCAGCTCTTTCTCAAATAATTTATTTGTCCCAAGGACCCCTCACGACCGACTGGAGGCGTTGGGGGGGGGGGGGGGGGGCATGCCACCGCTTCTTATGACTCCGATAGTTGGTAGACTCCCCTTCATCTCTAGACGATGCCTGACAACAAGCTGCAGCAGGTGGCCATTGCAGAGGTTATTCGACTCAACGGGTCACTGATGCCTATTACTATTATTGGGAGCATATTTGCCTTCCCTTTTCGATCCCTAATCTCTTCGCCAAACTGAATAGCTGTAGTCTGTTTCCAGGGCTGGATGCAGGATAGGGTCTTGGTCAGTTATGGACCATTGTCCCTGATACAAGTAGCCCCCCAGCTAAGATTAATTGGCTGCTGACAACTCATGCACTGCTACATTTTCTAAACATCTCATTCCCGACAGCACTGCGCTTGACTTTTCCACCTATTATTGCGAGTTCGCCATTGCCTGTGCTCCCTTACGATCGACTTGACCACGCAACATGAATACAACCTGGAAAACAGTTGACAGAACCATCCCTGTTACACCTTGACACCCCCCTATGTGACCAGTCCATTTCGTTACTGAAAGTGCTGACGACAGAAAGCGAACTCCGTAGCTCCAGCGCCGGCTACGAAATGCTTCCCTGACTTTGCCAGGTACCCATTTACAACTAGGTTCTTCTTCTTCTTCTTCGTCGTACGCAGTCAGACAGCAACCATTATTTTGCCGAAAAAAGCAGCGGTCATCCTGAGGCTGTCGACACTGCCATAGAGCTTGTCTAGTGTTGCCACTGGTGATGTTCAGCGGTCATTTTCCCGGTACCACACGAGCATTCGTCAGTGATACCTATCTTCAATTTGTTGAATAGGTGGTACCTAAGTCTATTGTGGCCAGTGCGAAGTCTGAAGACCACGACCTGCTCTCTTCTGTTCAACTGGTAATAGGCATCGTTTTTTGTGTAGCCAGTATGTTCTGTTTCCTATTTGGTCATGTATCTAGCTCTAATAAGCCGTTTTGACTCTTCGTATGTCATACTAGTATCTGGTTGTGGTAGTTTTGCACCTTCTTTTGCCAGTCTGTCTGCCTCCTCGTTGCCTTGGATGTTGCAGTGGGATGGAACCCACTGCACCACTACCCTTTTTGGTGCGGACTGCTGGCATAGTTGACAGAGTACTGCTCTTAAATCATTAAGTTCAGTATTTTTCTGGCTTTTTAGTGCTGTGACTACGACCAGAGCATCTGTAAGCAGGACTATATGGCTTTCCTTCCTTACAACTAGGTTCGACTGGGAGAAGCGGTCGTACCAAGACAACAACAACAAAAACCAACGGCATGCCTGGTCTGTTAAACCGGGTGCGGCGTGATTTGAAAAGTGCACTTTCTTTCCATGACAAAGGTGCAGGGTCCAACTCCCGCTACCGTCAGCTCCAGTCAACCAAGCTGTAAATTGGTACCTGGCTGACGGTTAGGAAAGGGAAAAGGGAACTGGCCACCCCACCTCACAAAGTTGTGGCATGAGACATACACTTCTGTCCAGGCAGATATCTTAGAACTTAAAAATGAGAATAATTAAATGATATGTGCTTCCAGTTTTATTGCATTGAGTATAAACCTGGACACTGACCAAGAAAATAGAGAAGTGTATTTACGCCTTTGAAATATGGGTATTCAAAAGATGGACGATTTTCTTGGAAAGATAAAAAAAACAAATGGTGAGGTTCTGGAACAACTCAAATGTAGTGAAGATAGTTTTGAAGGAAGTCATTATTATTATTATTGTTTTTGCGTTCGCCTTATTTCTCTATTCCCCAAGGCGGTGTGCGTTGCACTATGTTTTTATTTTGCGCCTGGCGATCCAGTGCATCCGATTTCGGCATACATTTTATGTACGTGTCTGCTTCCTCCTGCATTTTCTAAGGGTTTTCTTCCCCGGGGTAACTGCCGTTGCTGTGATGGGGGAGCGAACCTTCGGGTTGTGAGCCGTGTCACTTAACCACTAGCCCACGCCGTCCCCACTCTGAAGGAAATTTAAAAAAGCAGCAAAATAAAACATTTTGGTCATGTCAAGCGACATGGCAGTATGCTTAAAGTTATATTAGAGGGACGAGTAGAAGGCAAGAGAGCCAGAGGGCGGCAGGTGTACAGCTGGACAGCCAACAGTGAAACGTGACATGGACACAGTTTGACTGAGTGTACCAGCCTGGTGAGGTAAACCTGGACAGACAACATCAAGATGTGGTCGGGACACAGTTTGACTGAGTGTACCAGCCTGGTGAGGTAAACCTGGACAGACAACATCAAGATGTGGTCGGGACACAGTTTGACTGAGTTTACAGATGGACAGACAACATTAAAACGTGGCCAGGACACAGTTTGACTGAGTGTACAGATGGACAGAACATTAAAACGTGGCCGTGACACAGTTTGACTGAGTGTACAGATGGACAGACAACATTAAAACGTGGCCGTGACACAGTTTGACTGAGTGTACCAGCCAGACACGGAAGAGAGACAGCTGGAGATCCGATGCAGAGACGTTACTTGATGACGATAGTACAATGACAACTCCAACACTTCATTCCTGACGACACTGTCTGCCAAGGAACTACTTCAATCTTTCTTTTTAACGTTGGGATCATAAACCGAACTCACACCCCCTAGACCACACGCTTCCCTGCAGGAATAAATAAGTTGCTCACAAATTTCCCCTAGTTTTCGGATAGAAAAAAATATAAGACTCCTCGGTGCAAACCAGGAAACAGAAGGAAAGAAGCTGTGTTTTCACGTTTTGTTAATTCAGTGACAAACTTAATTTACGCCTGTCAGACCTGACGACGACCAGCACATATTACCACTCAGAAACAGCCAGACCTGTCCCCGTTCTTACGTTGCCATTTTAATCAGTTCAGCTAAGCACCTGATGTTGATTTCTTTTTTAAGCAGTCAGACGAGAATCCCGATGCGTATTCGTGGATTCGTCTTCTACCATGAGGTGTTGAGGTGTTATTTCAAGTTTGTCGTTTTGATCACAGTTTTAGCAGGATGCAATAGTCGGCCCCATGCACAACTCTCTTTGCTTAGTCGCCCATCGTCTAGTAATATTAGTGGTGGTGGTGCAGCATCAGTAGTAGTAGTAATGGTGGTGGTAGTGTAGCTGTTGTAGTAGTAGCAGCAGTATTAATAGTGATAGTAATAGTGCTAATGTAGTAGTAGTAGCAGTAGTGGTGATAGTGTAGTTGTAGTAGTATAGTAGTAGTAGTTTGGTAGTAGTAGTAGTGGTAGTAGTAATAGTAGTAGTAGTAGTAGTAGTAGTAGTATAGTAGTAGTAGGTTGGTAGTAGTAGTAGTGGTAGTAGTAGTAGTATAGTAGTAGTAGTAGTAGTAGTAGTAGTAGTAGTTTGGTAGTAGTAGTTTGGTAGTAGTAATAGTAGTAGTTTGGTAGAAGTAGTAGTAGTAGTGGTAGTAGTAGTAGTAGTAGTAGTTGTAGTAATAGTAGTATAGTAGTAGTAGTAGTAGTATAGTAGTAGTAGTTTGGTAGTAGTAATAGTAGTAGTTTGGTAGTAGTAGTAGTAGTAGTGGTAGTAGTAGTAGTAGTAGTAGTAGTAGTAATGGCACTAGTAGTAGTAGTAGTAGTAGTAGTAGTAGTAGTAGTAGTAGTAGATGTAGTAGTAGTTGTTGTTATAGTAATAATAGCATTCCCAGATGGCATCCTCACATACATGACTAGCTCGGAAAGGCTTGAAATGGCCAAGAACATAAAGACACTTTACAGGAAATCTCACAGTGATGCAAGGAGTCAAACTCACAGTCATGCAAGGAGTCAACCTCACAGTCATGCAAGGAGTCAATCTCACAGTCATGCAAGGAGTCAATCTCACAGTCTTGCAAGGAGTCTATCTCACAGTCATGCAAGGAGTCAATCTCACAGTCATGCAATGAGTCAATCTCACAGTCATGCAAGGAGTCAATCTCACAGATCAATCCAGATAAAGCCGGTGTGATGAGATGCTCTTTGAACAACTCAGTAGTAAATGCTGACCGACCCAACCTAATGGGGAGGAAGACCTAACGTCTGGTCAGGCAAAATATACTGATCAGGCATGTTAGTCAGGGTCAGGCAAAATATACTGGTCAGACATGTTAGTCAGGGTCAGGCAAAATATACTGATCAGACTTGTTAGTCAGGGTCAAGCAAAATATACTGGTCAGACATGTTAGTCAAGGTCAGGCAAAATATTCTGATCAGACATGTTAGTCGGGGTCAGGCAAAATATACTGATCAGACATGTTACTCAGGGTCAGGCAAAATATACTGATCAGACATGTTACTCAGGGTCAGGCAACATATACTGATCAGACATGTTATTCATGGTTAGGAAAAACATACTGGCCACTACCCTCATCTTGGCTTCCTTGAAACGGACTGTTTTCATGGCAGCCTGGCTAACGAGGTGAGGGATCTACGTGATACCCATAGTAGTGAGCGACATGCAGATGAAGCCAAGTGTAGCACAACCGCCTGGAAGACCCCAGTGCACCTTGATCATCACGCTCGGGATGTGAGAAAAGCTACTGCAACCGCCATTAAACGTTCTTTTCAGGGCACACAAAAGAGTAACCTACTCATTGTGGGTATTCGCAAACAGCAACCTAACCAAACCCTTGATGGGTGTTCGCAAACAGCAACCTAACCAAACCCTTAATGGGTGTTCGTAAACAGCAACCTAACCAAACCCTGGATGGGTGTTCGCAAACAGCAACCTAACCAAACACTTGATGGGTGTTCGCAAACAGCAACCTAACCAAACACTTGATGGGTGTTCGCAAACAGCAACCTAACCAAACCCTTGATGGGTGTTCGCAATCAGCAACCTAACCAAACCCTTGATGGGTGTTCGCAAACAGCAACCTAACCAAACCCTTGATGGGTGTTCGCAAACAGCAACCTAACCAAATCCTTGATGGGTGTTCGCAAACAGCAACCTAACCAAACCCTTGATGGGTGTTCGCAAACAGCAACCTAACCAAAGCCTTGATGAGTGTTCGCAAACAGCAACCTAATCAAACCCTTGATGGGTGTTCGCAAACAGCAACCTAACCAAACACTTGATGGGTGTTCGCAAACAGCAACCTAACCAAACACGTGATGGTTGTATCATTGAGAGGCACGATAGCTTGAGATGTCTTGGAGTGACCTATGATTGTAGCTTGTATTATAAGTACCGCATTGATCAAATCATCCAGAGATGCAGGCGAAGTCTGGCAGCACTAAACATAACGATAGTTCCCAACCCGGAACAGCTGCTGATTTTCACCCTATTCAATCAGTTGGTTCTGTCAATTATCGATTATGAACTGAACACCTTGACAATGTCACGGTCCAGGTGTAAAATGTTGGAAAGGCAACCTTAAATGAAGGAATGCGACTGGTCCTTGATTGCACCAGGGGTACATCCATTATAAAGATTAGATTTAAGCTCGGGCTAATGTCTTTACAGTCAAGAAACCCATTGTTAGGGATTTAGCGGTAGACAAGAGGCCTCCACTGTGCACGAGCACTGAAAATATCAAGAGTAAAATAATCAGGGGAGAGATGACATGGATGGCACATGGAAAGAGAACGAGTGGTCAGGTGGCTACAGTGGTGACCATAAGTAAAAGAGAAAGAATGGACTCCCACCGGAGGTTAAATCAGGGGCTACCACCGGGCCTCGAGGTTAAACATCTTATGAGTATAATGTCCAGGATTCTAGTATTGTTATATATATATATAATATATATATATATATATATATATATATATATATATATATATATATATATATATATATGTTTATGAACAGATTTTGATCTTTACTATGTCCATTAACGGCTGAAAGTAGCTGATCTAGCCCTTCCGCACTTCTTGATAGTATCACTGTGTCATCTGCATATCGTAACTCTGGAATCTCGTACCCCCCAATCGTAAATGGGTCGAAACTTTCAATGTTCTCATCTTCTCGCACATTTCTCATTATACATTCCGCATATATGTTGTACAGATAAGGTGAGAGTATACATCCCTGTCGGACTCCCTTTTGTACTGCAAACCAATCTGATGTTTGCCCAGATACTCGGACAGCGGCTTGTTGATCTTGGTATAATGTTTCAATGAGATGGACTATATGCAAAAGAAACCCCATTTCCTTCATGATTCTCCACAGATTTTGATGTTTTACCGTGTCGAAGGCCTTAGTGTAATCAATGAAACATGTGTACAGGTCTACATTAAACTCTCTACATTTTTCATAGATATTCCTTAAATTGAATATGTGGTCCCGGGTCCCTCTGTCTTTCCTAAAACCTGCCTGGACTACGTGAATTTCAGATTCAAACCTTTTCTCTATCCTTCTTAATAGGATTCGCAGGAGTATCTTGCTAGCATGGCTGATCAGTGCGATAGTTCGTGCACAGCTTCAGGTTGCTTTTTTTGGGGAGGGGAATATAAATTGATTTCTTCCATGCTTCTGGCCACTCTGCACTGTGCCATATCTGTTTACACAGCTTGTGGTAGACTCGAGCACATGCCTCTCCTCCTGCTTGTATTAGCTCTGCTGGGATATCATTGCATCCTGGGGACTTTCCCTTTTTCAGGCTTTTAATTGCAGAGCATACTTCTTCCAATGTTGGTTCAGGTTCTTTCTCATCCTTTGGTAGGATTGTAACTGAGCGCTTTGTGCTGTCTCCATACATGGTTCTGCAGTACTCTCTCCATCTATTCAGTATGTCTTTGGTTTCTGTTAGTGTGTTATCCTCTTCGTCATTTATGACATGTGGAACCGGACGGAATTCCCTTGTCAGTGTTCTTATTGCTTTGAATGCATCTCTTTCTTTGCCTTGTTGTTGTAGGTTTTCTATATCCTTACATGTTTCTACTATGTATCTTCTTTTATCTTTTCTTATTTCTCTTCTGACTTTTCTTGCGCAGTTTTTATATGCTGTGTTGGTCCCCTTACTTCCCATTTGTTTTAATTGTTGCCTTTCTGCAATGAGTTTCTGTGTTTCGTCTGTTATATAGCTCTGTGTCTTGTGCAATATCTTTGGAATCATTTCTTCTGCTGTCGAGATCAAAATCTCCCTTGCGTACGATGTCAACTCCTCAGATGTCATCTCTTCCTGTATAGCAAGCAACGCCTCAAATTTGTTTTCTACTTTGATGTTGTATTCAGTAGGTATTGCTGATACATCGAAGCATATTGGCTGGCAACCTTTGTAGATCCTGCGTAGTCTTGTTTGGAAAACTGCAAACAGTAATTCGTGGTCAGTATCGCAGTCTGCTCCTGGCAGTGTTTTTGTCGCCAGCACATTCGATCTCCATCTTTGTTGCATTAGGATGTAGTCTATTTGATTTCTGCTGTTGCCATCCGGGGAGGTCCACGTGTACAGTCTTCGTGGATGTTGTTTGAAGAAGGTGTTGGCAATGGAGAGGTTGTTTTCCGTGGAGAATTCAACCAGTCTTTCTCCTCGCTCATTTCTGTGTCCCAAACCAAAAGGTCCTCGAACACTTCTCTCCTCTTCGGCTCTTTCCTCTCCGACTTTCGCATTGAAATCTCCAATGATGACCAAGATGTCTCTTTTTTCAACTTTTTCCATCGCTTCTTGCACCGATAAAACACAATGTCGGCATACATTTACAGTGGGTGGTGAGGAAATAGATCAGGTTACACATTTTGAATATCTGGGCTCCAGAATCGACAAAAATGGTGACTGCTCGAAAGAAATCAGAAGTAAGACTAGCTATGGCAATGCAGAGACTGAACAGCCTGAAGAAATTATGGCAGGGCACCAACAAAACGATAAAAGTAAAAGTCTTGAGAGCCTGTGTTTTTCCTGTGGCAGCTTATGGCTGTGAAGCATGGACGATTACCAAAACTTCTAGACAAAGAATCGAATCCTTCGAGTCAAAGTGTTACAGGAAGATCCTCAGAATACCCTGGACAGAGAAAAGAACAAATGTAGACATTCGGCAAGAGTTGAGCATAGAGGAGAACTGGTTTATCAATTCCATTTTGGCTAGAAAATGCAAATACTTTGGTCACATCAGGAGACACAACGGTCTTGAGAGGACGGTGATGGAAGGTATGGTGCCAGGCAAAAGAGGAAGGGGTAGACCAAGAAGACGATGGCACCAAGATATCCAGGAGTGCCTGAGTATGACAGTGGCGGAAGCTGGAGTTTTGGCAAGGGAACGAGTTTCTTTCAGACAGACTGTGATGGGAGCGATGTTCTACAAAGGACATGCTACATGATGATGATATATATATATATATCGATGGATCTGTGCTGTATGGTAAGAAAGCTGGATAGGGTTTCCCTGCTAGAGTGAGAGGCAGGGCTGTTGCTGAGAGTAGCGGTGCATACTTGACAACATCCAGTATCAGATTGGGGATCTGTTGTATCTATTTGATTCCTCTTTAATGAGTATTGTAATCGCCTCTGCCTCAATTCTTGCTTCGGACGACCAAAGGGTGCAAATAGTGCAGTCAAGCTGTAAACTAGCGACACAAAGCATTCCGTTCTGACTACATTCTGCTACTCGCAAAACCCTGTTCAGGGCTTGGTAGCGGGAGATTGAGAACGAACGCAGAAAAAGCAGAAGAAAAAGAAGAAGAAGAAGAAGAAAAAGAAGAAGAAAAGAACAAGGAAATTCATGGAAAAACTCAAGGAAATAATGGCCGAGTTGAAATCGACCGTGCCAGGCCGAAAGGCCCAGATACCGCAGACTCGATCTAAACTACGACTCGACTTGACAAACGATCTTTTCAGGAGGACCGACGCAGGAGAAGAAAGAAGATTCTTTTAAATATTCAAATTACTCGCAACATATCAAATCGATGAAGCGTAAGAATGACATACCAACATTCCATTCTGCATTCTTCATGGCCTTATTCTGTTATCATACTAGGATGTTGTTGTTTGCGAATGCCCACAATGAGGTTACTCTTTTGTGCCCCTTGAAAAAGACGTTAAGTGGCCGGTTGCAGTACCTTTCCTCACACCCCGAGCGTGCTGATGAAGGTGGACCGGGGTCCTCCAGGTAGTTCTATGCTTAGCTTCATCTGCGTGTCACTCACTACTACGGGGATCATGTCGATACCACACCTCGTTAGCCAGGCTGCCATGAAAACAGCCAGTTTCCAGGAAGGGCTACGAGGAAGTCGAGTCGAGGGTCTTGTCCAGTATGTTTTGCCTGAATCTAACTAACATGTCTGATCAGTACATTTTGACTGACCCTGACTAACATGTCTGACCAGTATATTTTGACTGACCCTGACTAACATGTCTGACCAGTATATTTTGACTGACCCTAACATGTCTGATCAGTATATTTTGACTGACCCTGACTAACATGTCTGATCCGGATATTTTGACTGACCAGACGTTAGATTTCATTGCCACATATGTATGATAAAAGCTGGAAAACGACAGACACTAGAACATAAACTAAATGCTTTTGAAAATCAATGTCTAAGAAAACTTATTGAACATTGGATGGGAATAATTGAAGACCAACAAGCTAATAAGCTACATGTAAAACTGTATGCAAGGAAGTGCTAGAAATGAAGAAACTGCAGCATAAAGAATGGATAACAGCAGAAACGATCACTAAGATCGAGATAAGGCGAAATAAGAAAATGGCCTTAATAAATAGTAAAACGAGAGCCACAAAAAGCACAGCACAGAAAGAGTATGTAGAGAGCAACAAGGAGGTTAAAAAGAGCATCAAGACAGACAAAAGACGTTACATTGATGGTTTGGCTGAAGAAGCGGAAGAGGCTGTAGGGAAGGGAAATAAGAAAGGTCTATATGAGGCTACCAAGAAACTATCAGGAAAGTATCAACAACAAGGTAGATCAATCAAAAATAAACCTGGGGAAAATATAACCTTGAAGAACAGAAGAAAAGATGGGTAGAATACTTTGAAGAGCTTTTGAACAGACCAGCACCAGACAACCCACCAGCAGAGAAGGACTTGTCGATCAACTGTGATAATCCAAGTAAAGAAGAGATTAGAAGAGCCATAGAGTTTCTAAGGAATGAAAAAGCAGCAGGACCTGATGGGATACCACCAGAAGCCATAAAAGCAGATGTTGAAACATGTACTAACATGCTCCACAACTTGATAGGCGCCATCTGGGAGCAAGAAACCTTACCAAAAGATTGGAGAGAGGGGCTACCTGGTGAAACTGCCTAAGAAGGGAGATTTACAGGAATGCAAAAACCATAGAGGAATAATGTTATTATCAGTGCCAGGAAAGGTGTTAAATAGAGTAATACTAGAAAGGTGTTAAATAGAGTAATACTAGAAAGGTTGAAAAAGGTAGTGGATAACAGGATAAGGGATGTGCAGGTGGGTTTCTGACAGAATAGAGCATGCATTGATCAGATAGCCACATTGCGGATAATTGTGGAGCAATCATTGGAATGGAATTCTAGTTTGTACATCAATTTAGTTGATTATGAAAAGGCTTCCGACAGTTTGGACAGAGATATACTATGGAAACTACTGAGACACTACGGAATTCCTCAAAAGCTCACAAACATAATTAGACACAGACATATGAAAGTATGCAATGTAGAGTTATACATGACGGACAACTCACAGAACCATTCAAAATTAAATCAGGGGTATGACAGGGTTGTCTACTTTCGCCTTTCCAGTTCATTCTGGCAGTGAACTGGATTATGAAAGTAACAACAAATGAGAGAAATGGAATCCAGTGGACCTTGAATAAACAGCTGTAAGATCTCGATTTTGCGGATGATATAGCCTTTCTGTCCCACAGTCAAAGCCAAATAAAAATTCAACTGGATTATACCTCTAAACAAGTCGGTTTGAAGATACATGAGGAAAAGATAAATTTAATTATGGCCAATGCAATAAACACAGAACCAATCAGGCTGAAAGGAACGTTACTGGAAGAGGTAGAGGTATTTACATACCTAGGAAGTATCCTCAACAAGGAAGGATGGACAGACCAGGATATAAAAAAGGGATACAAAAAAGCAAGAGTTGCACTTGGAATGTTGAAACCCATATGGAACTCCAAGGAAATAAAAAGGAAGACAAAAATAAGGATTTTCAATTCAAATGTGAAGTTAGTCCTGCTGTATGGAGCGGAAACCTGGAGGATGACCAAAGGCAATGACAGGAGGCTGCAGGGTTTTGTCAACAGATGCCTGAGAAAGATTCTTGGTATAAAATGGTTTGACAAAGTTTCAAACTACAGACTGCAGGAGAGAGTGGGCAAAGGTAAATTGGAACAGGAAATCTTAGAAAGAAAGTGGAGATGGATGGGTCATATATTAAGAAAGCTCCAGGCCAGTATCACCAGGCAATCCCTGTCATGAAACCCCCAGGGAAGGAGAGGCATATGCAGACCAAGGAATACATGGAGACGAGATCTGGAGGCGGAAGTAAAGGAAACAGGAAAAAGCTGGAAGATGAAAAGATTGCACAGGACAGAGCTGCATGGCCTATGCACTCCTGGGTGATAGAATTCGAAAGAGAAGCTAATAAGAGAAAACAGCAACAAGCAATATGTTTCTACCATCATTAAGAAAAAAACGGTGGACATATATCGGGCACCTGCTTAGAATGTGGGTCCCATATAACAGTAGAAATAGGGAAAGGGCAAACAAGACTTCGCAAAACGATCATCGCATAAGGCTCAACTATGGGTCTAAACAACATACGAGGCGTGTTCAAATGAAACCGGACCAAACTGCAACAAGTGAACATATGTACGATGCGCATGATGATGTCCCTTCTGGTGTCAACAGCACATACCAACCGTCAAGTTTCCAAAATTTCATTATCCTCCGACTCATAGATTCCTCAGCAGACCGTTGACTACATTGGGGGTGCGATACGGAATCCGTCCAGAGTAGATCAGCGAGCTACGGTGATTCGGTTTATAACAGCGGAAAGATTTCGACCAGTTGACATTCATCGCAGAATGCAGGCAGTGTATGGTGACAAAAATGTGTCGAAGACAACAGTGAAGAACCGGACAACGATGTTTAAAGAAGGGCGTCAGTTAACGAAAGATCTTCCGAGACCAGGTCAGACGCATATTGTTGCGTTAACTCATGTCCTTCTTTAAACATCGTTGTCCAGTTCTTCACTGTTGTCTTCGACACATTTTTGTCACAATACACTGCCTGTATTCTGCGATGAATGTCAACTGGTCGACATCCTTCCGCTGTTAGAAACCGAATCACCGCTCGCTGATCAACTCTGGACGGATTCCGTATCACACTCGCCATGTTTTCAACGGGCTGCTGGGGAAACTCTGAGTCGGAGGATAACACAATTTTGCAAACTTGACGGTTGGTATGTGCTGTTGACACCAGAAGGGACGTCATCATGCACATCGTACGTATGTTCACTTGTTGCAGTTTGGTCCGGTTTGATTTGAACACGCCTCGTACAAGAACTTTGAAAAGTAGTGTGACACCGTTCAAACTGGAGTTCTTGTTTCTGTTTTATGGCGCTCAAAGAACACGTATAGATATTTAGAAGAAGAAGACGGACAAGAAGAAGTAAGTCTGTCTTTTATCTTTCTGTCCTGATGAAGACGAGAGGAACAATATGGGAATTGTGTTAAATGAACCAGGCAGATTACTCTTTGTTGAAGAGGAAAATATAACACAAGACAAATCGGTGTCTCCTCCTCTCCCAACCCCTCCTTAATGGGACTGCAGTTTGAAACGCCTGAAACAACAGAGACAGAGGTAGGCAGACGTAGATTGCAGAAGCTTCCGGGGCTATTAAACTCGTCGTCACGGTTCACGTCTGATGAGTTTCTCTCGCTCATGCATCAACGCGCTAACGATCCGGGAAACAAAACGCATAATTTGCTACGGCGGGCTCCTCACGTAGTAGGGGCGGTTATGTGACATCAATGCTTCTCAATGTGTGACAGATAGCCCTTCTTGCCCACTTGCCGAGCAATTGGAAGTGTATAGCGACCGCTGTTGAAGAGAAAATTAATGTAATTGGATATCAAGGTCAGATTTTAGGAAGAATGAGGTGGGGGGGGGGGGGGGGGAGGGCGGGGGCGGGTGATAGCTTTGTTGTGTTGTTCCAAAGGCAATGTGCGCTGTACTGTTTTGTGTCTAACGTCGCAGTACATCCGACTACATCACATTTTTATTAGCTTTGCATTTACCTGTTGAGCTGCTCAAATCTCCATCACTACCATACAGTTTGTTGCTCAAATAACCACATATATTTATTTCCCTCATAAACCTGCCACACTGTCTCAGACTTCAATCACTGCCATACAGTTTGTTCATAACCACATATATTTCCCTCATAAACCTGCCACACTGTCTCAGACTTCCCTCACTGCCATTCAGTTTGTCCCTCAAATAACAATATTTATTTCCCTCATAAACCTGCCGGACTGCCTCACTGCCATACAACGCACCCCTCCTCTAGGTTGGAGAGGGTGATGCCATCACTCTGCTTCTATGGTAAAGTCGGCAGACGTGAAGGACCCATTTTACTGTTGGTTACGGACGGTTAGCACGACCGGTCCAGGTTGCCTTAGTTTTAAAAAAAATAGTTTTCTCTGTTGTCTTCCTCGTTGGTTCGCTTACTTGTTTCCTACTTCAATGTATGTTGCAGTGAAAAACAAAAACTAGAAGAATAAACGGTCTGAGGACCATTGTGTACTTTTTTTGTTTAATGGGGCAGTTCCGCTTGAGCTTGGATGCTTGGCTCAGGAATGAGCCAGACCACAACCAGCAAGAGTAGATCAAAGAGAAGCGGTTCTCAGATCAGTTGATCACATTTCTCCATTCAGTCACAAGCGGGATAGTCTTGGTATTCTCTAGGCTCCTGACATGTTATACTTACGGTCCCTC
This sequence comes from Ariolimax columbianus, assembly GCA_036924085.1. Lineage (NCBI taxonomy): Eukaryota > Metazoa > Mollusca > Gastropoda > Stylommatophora > Arionidae > Ariolimax > Ariolimax columbianus. Next base: position 26,209,630 of record JAVGWX010000019.1, read on the forward strand.
TAAAAGCCGAGTGGTATTTCAACATATCAGTGGCAGAGTGTTGCTATAGCTGTGAGGTAAGATCAAAGAACAATCGAACACGTGAAACGGTGGGGGTTTAAGCATCCCCTGACCCCAAGGAAGGTGGGACCAGCGATTAGTCATATCGGAGATTGACGAAAAACTCGAAGGCCCCGTACACACGATGTGCGAGTAAAAGAGCCCTCGCCACTAGCAAATCGGAAAGAGCGTGTTGTTAACATCCCGAAATATGAGATCCCTACACAATACACAAAACCGCCGTATCGTCTGCATATATGAATTCTCTAGTGCCTGAACTGATCGTTTGATCAGTGATGTCTTAATGATTTAAGAGCAGTACTCTGTCAACTATGCCAGCAGTCCGCACTAAGAAGAGTAGTGGTACAGTGGGTTCCATCCCACTGTAACATCCAAGGCAACTAGGAGGCAGACAGATTGGCAAAAGAAGGTGCAAGACTACCACACACAGATACTAGTGTGACCTACGAAGAGTCAAAAAGGCTTATTAGAGCTAGATACATGACCAAATGGGAAATAGAACATACTGGCTACACAAAAAACGATGCCTATTACCAGCTGAACAGAAGAGAGCAGGTCGTGGTCTTCAGACTTCGCACTGGCCACAATAGACTGAGGTACCACCTATTCAACAAATTGAAGATAGGTGGCACTGACGAATGCCAGTGTGGTACCGGGAAAATAACCGCTGAACATTTGCAGCAAAACTGCACGACATACGAGGACCAGAGAACGCAGATGTGGCCATCACCAGTGGCAACACTAGACAAGCTCTATGGCAGTGTCGACAGCCTCAGGATGACCGCTGCTTTTTTAGAAAAAATACAGGTTGACGTCTGACAGCGTACGAAGAAAAAGAAGAAGATCGGTGATGTAAACATTATATCGCGTATGTGACCATTGTTTCGGTTCCTCCAGCGAATATTTTTATTTTACAATGTAACGTAAAATCGTATATTATGTAGTAGATATTTAACTGCCCGTGCCAGGCGCAAATCATTTATGACTTTGCATATCTTAGATATGAGTAGGCGATGATTTATCGTGTCGTATGTCGCTGTGAAGTCAATCGAACCCCGCCGTCTGACTTGCTTACGCTCGTGTCCATTTTCAATATGTTGAATTATATTGAGGATAAAGAATTTCCGAGCCTGTATGTGCCGGGAATCAGGTTATTTTCGACAATGACTGATATTCGGCACAGAATAATTTCCTCGAACACTTTATACGTGACATAATAAAGACATTTGCCTGAAATGCTTAGCGTCTGATGACGTTTCTCCTGTTTTAAGCAGTGTCACGACTCTGCTTTCATCCAGTTTGTTGGTAATCTGCAGAACTATTCTACGAGGCGTATTCAAATTGAAACCAGACCTAACTGCACCAAGTGAACATACGTACGATGCTCATGATGACGTCATATCTGGTGTATACTGCACATATCAACCATCAAGTTTCGTAGTTTTCTCAGCAGACCGTTGAAAACAAGGCGCGTGTGATACGGAATCCGTCCAGGGTTGATCAGCGAGCGGTGATTCGGTTTCTAACAGCTGAAGGATGTCGACCAGTTGACATTCATCCCAGAATGCAGGCAGTGTATCGTGACAAAAGTATGTCAAAGACAACAGTGAAGAACTGGACACGATGTTTAAAGATGGACGTGAGTTAACGAACGATCTTGCGAGACCAGGTCAGGCGCATATTGTTGCGTCAGAAGATGATTTCGCCAAAATTGATGCAGCAATTCGGGTGGACCGTCGCCGAAGCTTACGTTCGCTAGCAGAGGAATTCGCTGAGTCGCCAGGGACAATTCAAATGGTGGTTAGCAAGAAACTGAAGTATCGGAAGGTGTGTTCATAATGGGCACCTCGGTTGCTGACCAACCACCATAAGGAAGAACACATGGGATGGAGTTTGAACCACTTGCTGCGATAAGAAGAGGAGAGTGATTCGTTTCTTTTGCGCATAGTGGCAGGTGGACCCGCCTCGGTCGACATCTTTCAGCTGTTGGAAACCGAATCACCGCTAGCTGATCAACTCTGAACGGATTCTGTATCACACCCTCCATGTTTTCAACGGTCTGTTGAAGAAACTACGAGTCAGAAGAAAATTACATTTTGCAAACATGACGGTTGGTATGTGCTGTATACACCAGAAGTGACGTCATCGTGTGCATCGTGCGTATGTTCACTTAGTGCAGTTAGGTCCGGTTTCATTTGAACACGCCTCGTACATGAGTTAATTAAATCCAGTACCCACTTCTTAGCAAAGAGCAATTGTTCCCTGGAATAAAACTATCATAGTTGACAAATCCTTTCAACACCTGTAAACACAGGCTGCACTGGTGTAGTCTAGTTAAGAAAAAAAAGGGGTCGCAGTGGGAAGGCAAACCCGGTACCCAAAAACGTCTGCTGAAATGAGATGTGCCGGACCGGATGTCTATGTCTCGCTGTAAACCACGACACGTCACAACTTCCTTTTCATGACGAACGCCGAATAAGAAATTCAAGCATATACTGTTATCGTGTATCAACAATTTCAAAGTCCACCTTCTTAACTTGTTCGGACTCAGGGTCATCCTAAACTGTCTGGACCCAAAAGGCCTTCCTAAATTGTCTGGACTCTAGGGCCCTACCAAATTGTCCAGACCCAAGAGGCCTTCCTAAATTGTCTAGACTCCATGGTCCTACCAAATTATCCGGACCCAAGAAGCCTTCCTAAATTGCCTGGACTCCACGGCCCTACTAAATTGTTCGGACCCAAGAAGCCTTCCTAAATTGTCCGTATCCTGTGGCATTCCTAAATTGTCCAGACTCCAGGGTCTTACCAAATTGCTCGGACCCAAGAGACAGTCCTAAATTTTCTAAACTCTGGGGGTCTTCCTAAAAACCATCGGACCATCCTAACCTGCCCGGACACCAGGGCCTTTCTAAGTTTACAAAGGGTCCTGCAACGTTAGAAGGTTGGGCACCTCTGCAGTATATGCAAATATGAGATTAACGAACCATATTTTCTCCATATTTGCTAGAAGCTGTCCAGCAAATCCTTGTGGACATTAGCAGGGGAAATAACCACAACTGCGACAGCGTAGTTGTTTTTTGGTGTATTTATGGTTCGTTGTACCAGAAGAATTTATAAATACTGGCAATAAAATGACTGATTATCATCGCGTTATCATTCTTCTCTACAGAGAGACTGGTACAATGGGAACGTGGTCATTGGGGGGTTAAACAGCAGTTAAGCGTGTGTTCCCAGAGCCTGAGAGGGGTGATATCTTGTTGAACCCGATTACGTGCATGTTTGGGTTTGTGAAATGGGTCGGTAACGTTCTTCTTCTTCCTCTTCTGGGTTCGTTCTCAATCTCCTGCTACCAAACCATGAAAGAGCTCATGTAGCAGAATGTAGTCCAGAGAACGGAATGCGTTGTGTTGTAGTTTACAGCTTGACTGCGATATTTGCACCTTTCGGTCCAACACATCCGACTTCAGCAAGCATTGTTTGAGTACCAGGTTAGCATTCCCTCTTCTATCCCTTCTCCTTAGCCAGTCTGCCCTGCTGCAGCCTGTTATCCAGGATCACCTCGTGGAGGTGTAGAAGGGTCTTGGCAGCTCTGTTTCGCTGGCCCTGACGCTAGCAGTCAGCTATGGGTCGCTGACCACTGCAGCTCATCCGCTGCTCAGCGTCTTGATCCCGATCGGTAACCAATTCGCTAACTTGTCCCCTTACCTATCACTATACTTTCTTTTCTGGTGTCCGGTATTCGTGTTTCCAGAGTTCGTGTCATATAATTGTCGCTAAGAAATGTGTGCTGATTCACTGGTATGAGAATTCCCATGTAGTATGTATACGCTTGAACTGAGATTTTTGCAACCCCAACATACCTGGTTCGAAATCACTTACATAAAATGAATGCTGAAGTCTGATGCACTGTGCCGAAAGGCGCAAAATAAAAACCACAGTGTAACGCACTCCACCTTGGAGAATTAGATAAATAAGACGAACGCAAAAACAAAACAAAAATTAGTGTCCAGTTCGACTGGGTATGTTGGGGATTTTTCTCGGTATCAGCACTTCCCGCACAAAACGAATTACTGTAGTAGTGTCAAACTGCCATAGTTGAACATATTACCAACAGATACACAAACGCATCCATATACTGGTCAATACGTCAACATTACAAACAAATACACAAACGCATCCATATACTGGTCAATACGTCAACATCAATTTACAGCTGGGTCAACTGGAACATATGACAGTTACAGGACTCGAACCCCGTACCTTTGTCGCGAAAAGCGAGTACAGCTACACCAATCAGACGCTTTATATACTTACAAAACAACCTCCAGTATGTAGTTACTTCAGTGTTAAAGCCGTTGGTTATCTGGGATCTGCTCTTCACGTCTACGTCCATCTTGCCATCCTCAATGATCCTGGAAGCTACAACAGCGGGAGTATTTTTAATTATGGCAGGGGAAGGAAGACTAACGTCTGGTCAGGCAAAATATACTGAGCAGACATGTTAGTCAGGGCCAGGTAAAATATACTGAGCAGACATGTTAGTCAGGGTCAGGCAAAATATACTGATCAGACATGTTAGTCAGGGTCAGGCAAAATATACTGCTCAGATATGTTAGTCAGAGTCAGGTAAAATATACTGATCAGACATGTTAGTCAGGGTCAGGCAAAATATACTGATCAGACATGTTAGTCAGGGCCAGGTAAAATATATTGATCAGACATGTTAGTCAAGGTCAGGTAAAATATACTTATCAGACATGTTAGTCAGGGTCAGGCAAAATATACTGATCAGTCATGTTAGTCAGGGTCAGGCAAAATATAGAGCAGACATGTTAGTCAGGGTCAGGCAAAATATACTGATCAGATATGTTAGTCAGAGTCAGGTAAAATATACTGATCAGACATGTTAGTCAGGGCCAGGTAAAATATACTGATCAGACATGTTAGTCAAGGTCAGGTAAAATATACTGATCAGACATGTTACTCAGGGTCAGGCAAAATATACTGATCAGACATGTTACTCAGGGCCAGGTAAAATATATTGATCAGACATGTTAGTCAAGGTCAGGTAAAATATACTGATCAGATATGTTAGTCAGAGTCAGGTAAAATATACTGATCAGACATGTTAGTCAGGGCCAGGTAAAATATACTGATCAGACATGTTAGTCAAGGTCAGGTAAAATATACTGATCAGACATGTTAGTCAGAGTCAGGCAAAATATACTGATCAGGCATGTTAGTCAGGGTCAGGCAAAATATATTGATCAGATATGTTACTCAGGGCCAGGTAAAATATATTGATCAGACATGTTAGTCAAGGTCAGGTAAAATATACTTATCAGACATGTTAGTCAGGGTCAGGCAAAACATACTGATCAGTCATGTTAGTCATGGTCAGGCAAAATATAGAGCAGACATGTTAGTCAGGGTCAGGCAAAATATACTGATCAGATATGTTAGTCAGAGTCAGGTAAAATATACTGATCAGACATGTTAGTCAGGGCCAGGTAAAATATACTGATCAGACATGTTAGTCAAGGTCAGGTAAAATATACTGATCAGACATGTTAGTCAGAGTCAGGCAAAATATACTGATCAGGCATGTTAGTCAGGGTCAGGCAAAATATACTGATCAGACATGTTAGTCAGGGTCAGGCAAAATATACTGATCAGACATGTTAGTCAGGGTCAGGCAAAATATACTGATCAGACATGTTAGTCAGGGTCAAGTAAAATATATTTGCCAAGATCCTCACCTCGGCTTCCTAGCAGCACTCTCTAGAAACAGGCTGTTTTCATGGCAGCCTGACTAACGGTTTAGAGAAATCGACGTGATCCGAGTAGAAGTGAGCGACCCGCAGATGAAGCCAATCATAGCACAACCGCCTGGAGAACCCGGTCCACCTTCATTAGCACAATCGGGTTGTGTGGAAAGCTACTGTAACCCGCCACTTAACGTCCTTTTCAGGGCGCACAAAAGAGTAAACCTACTCATTGTAGGCATTCGAAACAACAACACTGCTGGTAGTGTCACCCAAGCCGGACAGGGCCTTGGAGAAGCTCCACAATAAGTGACTGAGGGGCAGGTGGAGTTTTACAGGTGTAGCTGCAGTTTGTCATTTATCTTCATGACGAAGGGATGCAGACCAACAGACATTGCACCTGTCACTTCGTGACGAGCTCTTGGATGGTGGCGAATGCCAGACGTTCCGTCACTACTGGTCAGCTGGCGTGGCTGACTAGGGAATGATGAGTTGTCCCATTCAGATATGCGTGCTACGTCACTGACAGGACGTGACGATCTAGGGACACTGACACAATGTACTTCTTTCGGGGATACCCGAAATATGATCCCACACCCTTCCCTTCGAAATTATTATTCCTCTAAAAGACTTTATGCGAACTGAGGAACATGTCTGCTTTTGTCCTGGAAAAATTAGACTACCAAGTCTACCATCTCACATATAATAGCATTCTATCAGCATCATTTTCTCCAATAAAGATAGACAAGCAGGAAGTATATTATTATATTGCGTTAATACTGTGTTTCTTCGACACGAAGACGGCATCTATTGTAAGACACCCCCCCCCCCCCCCTCCCATAATTTCAGCTCCACGAACACACAAAATTTAAAGCTACGATTCTAAGATACATAGTTACCAATCCAAAGAAAAATAATACTATCAATTGGTTTACTAACAACAAATCTGAATTTCCACAAAATGTATTGCCAAGAGAAACCGGCTTTCAGCTAAACGGAGTATTTTATAGACCATCTGAGACTTCATTAATTAACCAAGACAGTCAATTTGTCTGCCTAGCAAAACCTGGCTTCTGATGGTACAGACAGGGGACCTTTAAATGGCAATGAAAAGTCAGCCGTGAGTACAAAATCTCGTTTGATTTCTATATCGAATTACAGAGACGCGCCAATAGCAGATAGTGACACGGTCCACAACCCAAACTTGCCTGTGTTCGGATCCAGGAAACAGCAAGGCCGTACCCCTAAGTTGTGTCAACTAATTTGTTAAAAAAGGATACAGAAGTCGGATACACTGGGATAATAGACACCTAATATAATACAAAGTTCTCTAGTTAAGCACACAACGGCAGAACAGATCAGTTGTTCCTCTATAGTAGCTTATTGTTTGGATGCTGAGTCGCTGTCAGTGTTCAGAGAGCTCTTATATCGCAAGGCTCATTTCATGTGTTTTACTGTACGAGAGGCAGTCAGAAAGTTACCTAATCTTCTTCTTTGTTCATTCTCAATCACCCGTTACCAGGACCTGAAAATGGCTTTGACATCAGCAGGATGTAGTTCGGAGAACGGAATGCATTATGTTGTGGTTTACAGCTTGACTGCGATATTTGGACCTTTAGGTCCAACACATCCGACGTCAGCAGGGGTTACCTAATATGTTGTACTAAAAGATAAACATAAATTAATGTTATTTTATAACTATTCTTAATTTGTATACGGAGAGCTCGCTGCTCCAGTGGTATCCTAGATGGCTCTGTGTGTCGAAGAGACCAGAACAAAGCCACTGTCCCATATTGATGCGACTATTACGCCATCTCCGACGGCAGTATATGCCGTGTGACTACCATTATATGTTTTTATTCAGTTATTTCCTGACTGGTTTCATGGAGAGCTGTTCGTGTGGCAGAGATGAGAAAAGGACAACTGTCACACTTGGGAGAGCAATGGTGAATATCCATGTGAGATCGACGCCGTCCTATTGGAGACGGACGATAAACTCAGAGGGCACATGTACACGATCTGCACGAAAAAGGACCTTTACAATTTGTAGACTATCGTATGGACACTATTTCCATTGTTGGGGTAGTCGAGGGATTATAAGGCTGAGGAAAACAGGCAGCTTCGCCACTGTTGTCTTCCCGTCGTGTGTTGACTATGTTTATATCACCCCAAACAGAAAAAAAAACATATGCCTTACCGGGGATTCGATCCTCTGCCCATCTTGTCAGCAGGCGGTCAGCGAAACCATTCTGCAACGCGGTTAGAGGTTTAAAATCATAAAGAGCGGGCTGCTGTCCGGACAAAGAGTATGTCGCAAGAGGCAATTAAGAATACAGTCGTGACCGCCCTGTGGCAGAAGACTCCCCAATTCTCTTCACAGTACACTTTCAAAGGCTAAAGCCTACGGTGAATGGATTCTTCTGGGGTTGAAAGAAACATCCCTAGATACAATACCCTCAAACTCAACACAATAAAATAAGGCACTTTTCCCCACTCACTTCTTACGCTCTCCTGGCCACCTAATCTGACCGTTGTTCGTCATTTGGAACAAAGACGACAACCTGATAAGTCGCGATGTCAGACGGAATAGCAGATACGTACACTATTTTTTCCTTATATGTTGATATTCCCCACACATGTATTCATCCCTTCTTCTATGATTCGCTAGTTCAGCATTGTTGTTATTTGTTGTCCCTAATGAAGGCATATTGGTCGTAACGTTGGTTTCGTTTGTACTTTTGTCTCGGCGCGATATCTGACTACACATTTTTGTAGTTTTTTTTTAAAGTAATTTTAATCAACTTTAAACAAATATTTTTTTCCCATAAATGTTTATCTCACAGGAATAAAATAAGAATAATCCTTATCTCGAGGACCAGACATGAAGAATGGGGATACCCCTGTCTGAGTCTTCTCTGTCGTGTGGAAGGCTTCCTGCGATTGTGATGATGTGCCTGGCAACGTTGGGGGGGGGGGGGGGGGGGAAGAAAGGCGGAGGGGATGTGAGAGAGAGTAAGAGAGAAAAGAAAGAGGAAGTGTACGGGGTTTTTTTTCAGCAAGAAAGAATGCGGCATTTCTTAATGGGCAAAACAGCGCACGTATAAATTGCCCTGGCTACAGATAACCCCCATTAACATAAACGGGTACAAGAGGTTTACGTCTTATAAACCGCCACGTCGCTGACAACTAATGAGGTTTTTTTAACCCAGGCGAGTTACGTGAACGGGTAGCGACTACCGAATGTGTGATGCTTGGGTGGAGATGCCTGGAGCGAGTAACATGAAAATGAGAAAAATGGCTCACGAAGAAGGCTCGCCTGTGATGAAATGAGTGGGGAATAAATAGTAGGTACAGCAGGCGTGTGTGTTAGTTGGTGGAGGATGAGAGAATGAAACAGAGAAGTACCAGAGAAATAAGGAATGACAGAAAATTCAAGTGAAAAATATGACCACCAATGTTTGTCTATGCCCAATAGTCTTTATCTTCGACAAAGGCAGCACAGAGGAAACTCCAGTCGTTTGTCAATCTTCGACAAAGGCAGCACAGAGGAAACTCCAGTCGTTTGTCAATCTTCGACAAAGGCAGCACAGAGGAAACTCCAGTCGTTTGTCAATCTTCGACAAAGGCAGCACAGAGGAAACTCCAGTCGTTTGTCAATCTTCGACAAAGGCAGCACAGAGGAAACTCCAGTCGTTTGTCAATAAATGGATACCGTGGATAATGGGTATAGGTTGGCAAGACATGGTGAGGAATGAAGATCTTTGGACAATGAGCTAGAAACGGTTGAGCAGCTAATCAAAAGTAGGGAATGGGGCTGGATAGGGCACGCGCTTCTGAAATCACCATTTAACGTGGTCAGACAGGCCCTGATGTGGAATCGACAGGGGAAAAAAAATCAAGAGATGTAGATTAAGACACGCAGGCCACCTTTACTTCCCAGACGTGCTCTAGTGCCCAACATTACAGGCTGAATCGACTTCGGATCCGTTTGCGATTAAAATCTATCTTGCACCAATTGAGAATGAGGTAATCGAATAGACCAGACTGTACAGAAAAAAATTCAAAAAGTAACGAAATTCCTACCAGTGGACAGCATGAAGGGCAAAATGATGCGGGGACCTACATCATGCAATGACATAGCAGACCAACCACCTCCTTGACTGCACACTCCATCGCTAGTGTATATATATAGTAATGCCTCTACACCCTCACTTGTGGATGGAATTAATAAGAGGTAGGAAGAACACTTGACGGAAGGGGCAAAGAGCAGGCGTATTGATACTTGGAGAGAATAGATTTAGGAGAATATAGCTCGAGCGGACGGCCCAAAATTGGAATAGGTGGGCAGCATTAGTTGCAGTCCTATGTTCCACGGAGAACCAGTAAGTTTGAGTGAAGATAGAGCGGATGGTATACATATTGTACTCTGTACCCAATGGACACGGGTTCAAAACTTCGGTACGGGATGTTTTTATTTCTTTCAGAGATAAATACAAACTGTGTCCGTACACTGCGTGGAAGCTGCAACGACAAAGAGCCTTTATTCCACAGCAATATAAAGTCTCCCAGCGGACTACAGCAGTGGGGGCAAACGCCGTAATTATAGCTCTTTGTTGATAGTACAAATGAATTAACGATGAGATTTATGATTTGAGAGATCGTTAAGCGCCAAAAGAGAGAGATGGAAGAAAAGAGTGCGGTGAGAAATATGGTCATATCATTATGTCATACACTAGCACAACTGTTAAGTAAAGGGGGGGGGGGGGGGGGGTAAAATAGGCACAAAAGACGGGAGTAAATGGAAACACGAACAAAGAAGAAAACAATTATGGTTGGGAAAAAGGGAGGGTACGGAAAATATGGCAATTAGAATGAGTCATGGCGAGAATAGTAGCGTAGTACGAAACGTGGGTGGGAGTGAGTGAGTGAGAATGTCAATCAGATAGAATGAAGAGAAATATGCTAATCTACTTATAGCATTTTCTATAGGGACTATTCTATCAAACGAATCTGCCAGATGTATTATCATATTACACTATTTGCCATGGTGGCGTCAAATTCGGTTTTCTCGATCAGCTGTCGTGTCTGAGATCGCCAATTTCTGGGTGGACATCTCAACTCTTCGCACAATCATCATCACCCGCTCTTCTCGCTATAATTGAAGCATCTGGGAAATTCTTCTATCAGTTGATATTCCTGCCAGGAAGAATGTCAAATATTGTATGCGAAGTATTAAGCTGCTCGAGCCTAGCCCGCTAAGCAGGAAACCCTTATCCCGGCTACATCCAGCCCATACCAAAGCTGGAACCTACACAATGGCATCTGCCCCTGTAGAAGTACAGGTCGACTAAGAACTAAGACGCTGCTCACTAGAACTTTATCCTCGGCGCCAATCTGGCAGGAATGCCGTATGCAAAAAAGCCAACAGCATTTTGTATGCATCCCGATCCTTTGCTGCGGTGTACCAGCGCGGGGGCCTTGATCTTTGTCAAACCATCTCTACAATGCACAGATGGGCTTGTCCAGTGGACGTGTGTAACCACAAGGCCACGAAAACGTCGCTCTCCGTGTCCATATATTGTCTGTCAGGCACGCGTACGACATGAACAGCCCAGCAGTATTTGCGCGAAATGTGGTTTCTGCGACGTCTTGAAATAGAATCTGATGTCGAATTTCCTCATTGTGTATCTTATCCGGTGTGGATATATTTAGAACACGCTGTTTCGCAACTCTTTGAGTAAGTCGAAGCTTCTCAGCATCTGCTTTGCGCAATAGCCACACATCACAGCCGTAAATTGTATTGTAGTGTACCAACATAATCGACAGGCAACTAGACATACACCAACGTCGTGAGTAAGACAGATTCAGAAAAAAGTTCCCAACCATTGACCGACCACCTCTTCACGATCAATCAACTGATGGACGAAACATTCTTCTTCTTCGTTCGTTCTCAATCTCCCGCTACCAAACCCTGAAATGGCTTAAGTAGCAGAATGTAGTCCAGAGAACGGAATGCGTTGTGTCGTAATTTACAGCTTGGCTGCGATATTTGCACATTTCGGTCCAACACATCGGACTTCAGCAAGCATTTTTTTAGTACCGGGTTACCTTTCCCTCTTCGATCCCTTCTCCTTAGCCAGTCTGCCCTGCTGCAGCCTGTTATCCAGGATCACCTCGTGGAGGTGTAGAAGGGTCTTAGCAGCTATGGTTCGCTGGCCCTGACGCTAGCAGTCAGCTATGGGTCGCTGACCACTGCAGCATCTTGATCCCGGACGAAACATTCGAACTGCGCATACCCTTATGTCTTGTATTTATTGATTACCGAAAAGACTTTGACTGTATCGAAATCAATGCAGTGGTAAATGCTCTCAGAAATTTGGGTATTTCCGAATTATACACACAAATAATTGAGGAAAATTACGATGGCTTTAAAACGGCAATTACTCTATAACCATCGACGAATATATATTCCGATAACAAGAGGGGTTCAACAGGGCGACGATATCTCCCCAAAGTTATTAACAGAGGTTCTCGACAAGGTCTCCCAATGGTTAAATTTGGCGGACAGAGGCATACAAATAAATGGCGAAAAACTCTTTTTAATGACGACGGCAGACATGAAAGAGAGATAGAGACGAAAGTGCAAACGCTGTCACCTACCAACTGTCACAACTTCTAAGACGTCACAAGATTTCCATTCAAGCTAAAAAAGCAGATTATAAATAGTATGTTCCTCCCCACCGTATGCTGCCAATACCAGATATTGGTACTGAACCGAATCGAGCACTGGAACGGAGTTAGCCACGTACATATTGCGGTGACCATGAAAGGTCACAAACAACACCAGAAGAGACAGAATCACAAATATGAATATTCAGGAAAAGGTTGGAACAATTCATTGCGTACAATACATCGAGCAACAGAGAATGAATTGGTTTGGTCTATTGCTTTTGTTTGGTTTATTCCGTTCGCTTTATTTCTCTATTCCTCAAGGTGGGTGGGCGTTGCACTACGGTCTTTTAAAGGTCTGCTTCCTCATACATTTTCTAAAGGTTTACTTCACGGGGTAACGGCCGGTGCTGTGATGGGGCTCGAACCCAGCACCTTACAGTTGTCCCCTGGCCTTATTATGAAAATGCAACCAGACCACATTGTTCATTCAACCTTCTATGGGAGACCATCAGGAAGAGACCGAGGAAATGGTGGATAGACAGCGTGCCGTAAAATAGTGAAAAATGTTGCTCGAGATACGAGAGGTAAAATACAAATACATACCACGACACTGGGCTAGAACCCGGTAGAAAGTGAGACGACAAAAGTAGAAGAAGAATCTCACATATTTACGATTGGCAGACGACGCTGTGTTCCTTGGTCATACCATTAACGAGATCAAGCAATCCTTAAACGGCCTAAATGACATCAGCAAAGCTGCTGTCATAAGATTAATAACAAATAAAATAAAATGCCTGAGAAATCCCTAATGTCTAAAGCAGAAAATCAAGCTGGGAGATGAAACAATTAAGGCTGCCTGCTCCTACGTCTGCTGGGACCAAAAAAATAACTGCCACCCACAATACTGCTCTCACAATCTCTAGATCCATCTAACACCAATGACAATTCTAAGTGCTACACCTGAAGTCGCTATTTAAAAAAACACCACCTGGAGTGAATGACAATTCTAAACAGGTCAGCTGAAGTGGGTGAAAATTCTAAGCAATCCACCTAAAGCCAATGTCAATTCAAAGCGACCCATATAACACCAATTTCAATTCCAAGCGACACATATAACATCAATGTCAATTCAAAGCGACACATATAACATCAATGTCAATTCAAAGCGATCCATCTGAAGCCAAAGACAATTCTAAGAGAGCCATCTAACACCAATGTCAATTCTAAGCGATCCACCTGAATCCAATAACAATTCTAAGCGGGTCACCTGAATCCAATGACAATTCTAAGCGGGTCACCTGAAACTAACAACAATTCTAAGCGACCCACCTGAAACTAACAACAATTCTAAGCGACCCACCTGAAACTAACAACAATCAATTCCAAGCGACCCACCTGAAACTAACAACAATTCTAAGCGACCCACCTGAAACTAACAACAATTCTAAGCGACCCACCTGAAACTAACAACAATTCCAAGCGACCCACCTGAAACTAACAACAATTCTAAGCGACCCACCTGAAACTAACAACAATTCTAAGCGACCCACCTGAAACTAACAACAATTCTAAGCGACCCACCTGAAACTAACAACAATTCTAAGCGACCCACCTGAAACTAACAACAATTCTAAGCGACCCACCTGAAACTAACAACAATTCTAAGCGACCCACCTGAAACTAACAACAATTCTAAGCGACCCACCTGAAACTAACAACAATTCTAAGCGACCCACCTGAAACTAACAACAATTCTAAGCGACCCACCTGAAACTAACAACAATTCTAAGCGACCCACCTGAAACTAACAACAATTCTAAGCGACCCACCTGAAACTAACAACAATTCTAAGCGACCCACCTGAAACTAACAACAATTCTAAGCGACCCACCTGAAACTAACAACAATTCATAGTGACACCCCTCGTCCTACGAGGTAAAATTAAAAACCTTGCGCACAAAACCTCAACTTAAGAGATATGGATAGTTTCGCGAACATCCCATCCGGGTACGACGTTGAGAAATACTGGTCTATATCAGGGGTCGGCAAACTACGGCCCGAGGGTCACATCCGACCCACCGCGTCTTTTTTTCTTCTACGGACCGCGAGCTAAGAATGGATTTTACATTTTCAGCAAAACCTTTAAAATGTCACAGTATGCGCTATAACGGAACGGCCGACTGTCGAGATGAGGAGTTGTGAGGGAGACTGTATGTGACAATTTTCAAGAGAAGAATCTATAAGAATTTTACAAATGTCTTCCAAGTGATGAATACGGTCAATTTACCCTTTCGAGTCCAGTCAGCAGTGTAAACTCTTTGTTATATTGAAGAGTATTAAACTGTTAGTTGGACTGGAAGGAGTTATACTGCTGGCTGGACTGGAGGGAGTTATACTGTTGGCTGGACTGGAAGAAGTTATACTGCTGGCTGGACTGGAAAAAGTTATACTGCTGGCTGGACTGGAAGGAGTTATACTGCTGGCTGGACTGGAGGGAGTTATACTGCTGGCTGGACTGGAGGGAGTTATACTGTTGGCTGGACTGGAAGGAGTTATACTGCTGGCTGGACTGGAAGGAGTTATACTGCTGGCTGGACTGGAGGGAGTTATACTGCTGGCTGGACTGGAAGGAGTTATACTGCTGGCTGGACTGGAAGGAGTTATACTGCTGGCTGGACTGGAGGGAGTTATACTGCTGGCTGGACTGGAAGGAGTTATACTGTTGGCTGGACTGGAAGAAGTTATACTGCTGGCTGGACTGGAGGGAGTTATACTGTTGGCTGGACTGGAAGGAGTTATACTGTTGGCTGGACTGGAAGGAGTTATACTGCTGGCTGGACTGGAGGGAGTTATACTGTTGGCTGGACTGGAAGAAGTTATACTGCTGGCTGGACTGGAGGAAGTTATACTGTTGGCTGGACTGGAAGGAGTTATACTGTTGGCTGGACTGGAAGGAGTTATACTGTTGGCTGGACTGGAGGGAGTTATACTGCTGGCTGGACTGGAAAAAGTTATACTGCTGGCTGGACTGGAAGGAGTTATACTGCTGGCTGGACTGGAGGGAGTTATACTGTTGGCTGGACTGGAAGGAGTTATACTGTTGGCTGGACTGGAAGGAGTTATACTGCTGGCTGGACTGGAGGGAGTTATACTGTTGGCTGGACTGGAAGGAGTTATACTGTTGGCTGGACTGGAAGGAGTTATACTGCTGGCTGGACTGGAGGGAGTTATACTGCTGGCTGGACTGGAGGGAGTTATACTGCTGGCTGGACTGGAGGGAGTTATACTGCTGGCTGGACTGGAAAAAGTTATACTGCTGGCTGGACTGGAAGGAGTTATACTGCTGGCTGGACTGGAGGGAGTTATACTGCTGGCTGGACTGGAGGGAGTTATACTGCTGGCTGGACTGGAGGGAGTTATACTGCTGGCTGGACTGGAGGGAGTTATACTGCTGGCTGGACTGGAAAAAGTTATACTGCTGGCTGGACTGGAGGGAGTTATACTGCTGGCTGGACTGGAGGGAGTTATACTGCTGGCTGGACTGGAAAAAGTTATACTGCTGGCTGGACTGGAATAGGTTAAACTGTTGGTTGGACTGGAAAGAGTTATTCTGCTGGTTGGACTGAAAAGATTAATATCATAAGCTTGGGGATTTATGTTTGTATTTGGCAGCACCTACCCATGTGAAAAGATATTTTCAAAAATGAAATACGGGGTGTTGACTAGCCCATTTTCCCCTGAAGTTGGCTTTAATTATGGTCTTGGTCTCATTATATGTATGCTCAGGTCTGTTTGTGGGGATACTCCTCCACAGTTTGTCTGCAGTTGCATTGCTTTAAAAGAAGCAATTATATTCTTCTCTCCAGTATTTTTTTAAATTTTTTTTTATTTTATGTGTTTGCCTCATTAGTTTCTACTGGCGGAGGCGCGCCTATTCCATCCTAGACCGTAGTCAACCTGGGCGATATTAAGACGCATAAACCAGAGCTTGGATCTATGTGTTGAGCATAGAGGAGAACTGGTTTATCAATTCCATTTTGGCTAGAAAATGCAAATACTTTGGTCACATCAAGAGACACAAAGGTCTTGAGAGAACGGTGATGGAAGGTATGTGCCAGGCAAAAGAGGAAGGGGTAGACCAAGAAGACGATGGCACCAAGATATCCAGGAGTGCCTGAGTATGACAGTGGTGCAAGCTGGTGTTTTGGCAAGGGAACGAGTTTCTTTCAGACAGACTGTGATGGGAGTGACGTTCTACAAAGGACATGCTACATGATGATGGATCTATGTGTGCATCTGTATGTATCTATGCTAGGTTTGTGCGCTCTCAGAGGCCAGCCCAACCAAAGTGAAATGGAAGGGTCTCACCCTGAGGGCGCATGTGAAAGTTGTGCAAGAGTGTGATTGTTGGACAGAGTCAAATGAAACAGTGAGATAAGAAGAGAGAGGAAGGGTAGCCAACCCAGACTCACCAGTTGAGCTGTATTTCAAACAAATGTAGTCTACTTATTATTATTAGTATGTAGCATTTTGCTCAATAAATTTGTTAAAACAAGTGGTTTACCTACATAAGTATCCTCGAGTTTGCCTCTTGGTTCACAGTCTAAAATATTTACTGTCGCCCTTTACACACAAAAAATGTTTTCCGACCCCTGGTCTACATGATGAGAACCATTTTAGTCAAAGGGCAACAACCCAGTGCAGAATGACCAACTAGGGGGAGCAATCGGGCAAATACACACGGTACTGGAACATCAAGTTTACATTAGAATTTGAACTGGCTTGCTCTGTTTATTCACAAATACGCCAATCTTTTACCTGCCAAAGGGGTCTGAATTATTTCCCACTAGAACAAACACGAAGAATCTGACACTCTTAAATTTAAATGTTTCTGTTTCCAGGCCGTTCGGTTCCCCGATGCAGTCCCAACAACCTGTCAATAACAGATGACCGTTTAGTAGCGTCATTGATGACTTATCGGTCTGTGTGTCGTTATACTCCGTATTCGCGGTTCTCTCTCAAATAATGACATCTTCTTTTTGTATCATAAACTTGGCGCTCTGTCGCGGAATACTGTTATTAAGATTCGACGTCATTGAACCCCTGACAGACACATAGGTGCTCTGTCCCTCTCAGTAAATGGTGAAAAGTGTAAATAGTGATGGTTCATGTAGATCACTGGTTATACACATTCCTTGTCCGTCCTCTGAGACGCCTCTCTATCTGTTGGACCTGTGAATGATTTCAAAATGTGCAGTATCTTCGTCCAAAGAAGGCGGTCATTGATCAACTTCAAAATGTCACCTCTATCAATTAACATAAATGTCCCCACTGCAAGTACCGCTGAGGTCAGCTCTTTCATTTCCGCAAACCCCAGCATGACCAGGACAGTAGATGCACACACTCTCCCATGGCTTCGATGCTTCTATGTCCACTATCCACTCATGCCACAGCCAGCACTTATGCACACTCGGAAGCAAGGATGTGAAAGTCAGAGACGATTACGGTCAGTATTAAACCCTTAACAGTCCGATTTCTCTGAAATCACATATCAGGTCAGGTCATCCCGTAACCGGTGAGGTCGTTGGGGCACACATGAAGACATCCTCACAACCCCACGCCACCCTTCTCTGCCAGCGGCCGCTGCATGTGCCTCTTCTGGTCGGAGATTGGTCCATTCTTTTATGTTGTCCTCCGACTTCTTTTTGGGACGGCCTCTTCGTCGTCTGCCTTGCACCTTTTCGTTGAGGATTGTATTTTCAAGACTATTTGATCTCGATATGTGACCGTACTAAGCGAGTTTCCTTCTTTTGACAGTTGCCAAGAGGTCTTCAAAATGCTGTATACACCATACGATACAATATCCTCGACTTGAGTCCGACGGGTGTACCGTATACGAGATAGCCAACAATGTCCTGTATACAGTCCGATCTTTCGCATTGTCGTACCATTTCGGACCTAGGTCTCTCGACTGACCATCTCGCCATCGCATGGGTGGGCGGCCGTGTGGTCGTGTTAAGTCATATGGTCACCAAAACGTCGTTCTGAGTGTCCATCTGTTATCTGGCATGCGCACCATATGGCTATCCCAGTGGTATGTACGAGACAATGCATCCTTCACGACGTCTCAAATGTAAGTCGTCGACTAGTTTGAATTCAAGGTACATCCGTGGTCTGGTGGCATCCATAATGAACTAAAACAGCAGAGCAATTTAGACCCGCACCGGTTATGGCGCCATCTTTGCCGCATCTTTTAAACGAAACTACGACATTGTTGGTGCACTGATATTTGGACTTACATTGGTCTATACTAAGGACCAATACAAATGATAATGAAACAAACTAAAACAATCTCATAAAAATAATATAGAATATCAGGTAACAAATAAAAAGTCAAATTTAAATATCTCAGGCAGAAATATTATATTCGTGACTTCTTATAACCGTTGTTATTACCAAAGCTGAACTGTCTGTCTGTCTGCAGCAGACAAAATTCGGTACTTTATGTCTTAATTTACCCCAAACAAAAGAAATATATATTATTAGCAACAAATGTGAGTTGACATCACAGAACAGTCCATTTTTTAACTGCTTGGAGTGTCATATAATCTCTACTTTTTCTACTTCCACCCATTCCTCTAGCCTTAGCAATGAATTTATTGGATCCATCAATGTTGGTCCATGATAAAGAGAGTAGCATCCAGTTTCTACAGCAATGTCGTTATTCATGCTGTCAATGTTCAGTGTCGAGCACGTTAAAAATTCCCTGGCAGTCGGAAATCGAAAAGAATAGGCTTAACGGCCACTACCCGGATAAAATTCTATTCAAGTTATTTGTACTTTTCCCCATGTGGTTTGTTAAGAGCAGCTATAGATGGCGCCTAACTGGCTGTGGGTCTACTTAGTTCTAGTGTTTGGGTCTATTAAGATTGTCTCGCACATAGGTAAAAACCACTCTCCGAGAAACTGGTTGTATACAGACTGTAGAGTCTTCTAAACCAGTATAAGGATGTTAAGTTCAGTTATAACAACCATGCTTTATAACCCTAACCACAATCCTAAACCTTCACAAAACTGAATATAACCATCTTTTCTACACTTCTATCTGTATCTGTCTTTGCGTATTTTTTTTAAACAAAATTATATCGACTTGTTCGGGACGGCGTGGCCTAGTGGTTAAGTGACACGGCTCACAACCAGAAGGTGCAGGGTTCGATCCCCATCACAGCACCGGCCGTTACCCCGGGGAAGCAACCCCTTAGAAAATGCAGGAGGAAGCAGACCCTTACATAAAATGCATGCTGAAGTCAGATGCACTGGGCCTACAGGCGCAAAATAAAAACTACAGTGCAACGCACACCGCCTTGGGGATTAGAGAAATAAGGCGAAAGCAAACAAAAAACAAACAAAAAATATATCGACTTGTTCTCCCCTTAACCTGATATAGAATGTCCCGTTACATACAATGGGAACAAAGGGAACTCTGTTTGGGGTGAATTGAGATGCAAGTAACAAAAATTGCATACACCAAAAACAAAACAAAAAACTCCTAAACATCAAGACGGATGGCAACATGTCTTAATTTGACAGCAGATAAGCCTCACTTCTTGCATTAACTTAGAAGAGATTTTGCCCAGACTGTCATGTTTTATGACAAAGACATACACACAATAATGCAGGAGGGAAAAGGAATGATAGATGGCAGGAAAACGGGCATTATGAAGGAAAAATTGAAGACTAAATGCTGTAAGACAAAAACACATTTTAGAGGCATTTTTAAGTAATTACATTTTTTTTCCCGTTCACCTTATTTCTCTATTCCCCAAAGCGGTGTGCGTTGCACTGTGGTTTTTATTTTGCGCCTGTCGCTCCAGTGCATCCGACTTCAGCATGCATTTTATGTAAGGGTCTGCTTCCTCCTGCATTTTCTAAGGGTTTGCTTCCCCGGTGTAACGGCCTGTGCTGTTGTGAGCCGTGTCACTTAACCACTAGCCCATGCCGTCCACAGTAATTAAGTAAATTCTTTAACTTGAACGAAGAAAAAAATCTTACATTTAATTTAATGCTTATTTGCTATAAGATTTAATCGATATTGGCATGCACCTTTTAAAAAAGATTTGTTGACATCTGTTTCTGGGACATTCACATATCACTGATCTTCTTCTTCTTTCGTTCGCTTGAAAATATGTCTATATCTGCAATGTTGTCTCTTGTATAAACTTCACTGTCTTTTGTAGTTAACACATAGGTCCACAAAGTTTCTCTTCCAGTGTTGTTTCTATGAGCCTCCATTGTTGTTTCTATGAGCCTGTGAGATTTTTCTCTGTATATTATATTCGGGGCAGTTTGGTAGCATGTGCTCTGCACTCTGGGGTGCCTGTCCGCATGTATACGCAGTTCTGCATGAGTAGCCAATCTTCAATTGTATGTACACGTGGATGTGTCCTGTTCTAAGGCGCAACACAAGTTTGTTCTTGTTTGGTCATCTTACGGTAATCGTCTTGTGCTACCGTTGGTGGCTTTCTGATTGATTTGATCATCCTTATATCTGTTGGTATGTGGTATGTAACTGGTACATCTGGCTGCTCATCTACAGCACACTCCGTTGCCAGTTGATTTGCGCTCTCGTTTCTGGTACTCCACAATGAGAAAGTATTCACTGCATGACAATCTTACGCTGGTTGTTCAGTTCAGACAGTAGAGCCTGTAGACCTGGCAGTTTCCCCGGACTTCAGTGCTACGATATCACTGATCTTATATCCAGAGAAACACAGTAAAGGCTAAATGTTGATCTGCTTTGCATTTTTGCCAAACAATTTGACATTTCTCTGTTGATACTTATAAAGGTAAAGGTGGGTTCCATGGCAACAACTGCAGTAAGGGATGAAGATAATTCTTCATGTACTAAGCCGTAGCCTATGCCTTCCTGTTTATACCTTCAACATACGCCAGATACTCATTTCCAGCCGGCTGAACTGGAACATACCAGGTCGTACAAGGAACAGACCCCCACTCTGTATTTGTTCTGTCCGTCCGTGATACCGAACCCTGGCACACTGTGATTCCAGTCTTAGCAAGCCAGCTCATTGTTGACTAGGCTACACGCTTACTTATACAGTAAGAATTTTTCAACAAATTTTGAAGATGTAAGAAGAGACAATATGCAAAATTCCTGGTGAAACTGAACAATTTCAACGTCTTAGCAGGAAAGAAAGTTAGCAGACAGAAATCATGACTGGCTTTTTGAAATCTTCACGAGCTAACAAGTTTACACTCTTCTTTTCCCTGTGCCAGGTAGTGTTGTTACAGATCCAGCAGGCTCCAGGCTCTTGCCCTTTGGCCCACTGCCATGTAATAGTATCTGCACATGTTTATCAGCTGTTGTCTAGTGCCATACAAAGTGTTCCATGTATCTGGCCGCTGAGGAAGAACTATTCCCCGAGCACTCAAAGAGATGATCAACAGTTTCACATGGGCATGTACACAGCTGGCACTCTGGAGTGTGTTGTAGTTGGATTATGTTCAGGTTCTTCTTAAGTGGGACGTGTTGGGTTCTCAGTCAGAAAATGGTGCTCTAATCTTTCCTTGTGATTTACACTGCCATTTTGAATGTGGTCAATATCTAAATATTTTGATACGATCTGGTCTACAGTGACCAGACACCTCCTAATGTTTGAAGAACTGACATTTAACTTGTGAAAATGACAATGTTTTGGGCATTTGAAGGAAAGGCATCAAAAATTATCCTCTGATGGTACAAAGCAGCTACAAGTGCAGTGATTTCAGCTTCATAGTTGAAGCAACCCCCCCCCCCCCCCCCCCCCCAATGTTGGCATACATCTAAGGGGTGACGACGGGAAACGTGCAGTAGCAAGACATGACATGTCCATAAAAACATAAATAAGTAATGGCTGAGTGACAAAAAGTAAGATGGACGCGCTTTCGACTCACTCCAGTGTTTGTGTCATTTTCTGCTGTTTGTCAGTTCCTGTTCAGATTATAACTAACAACTCCTTCACCAGGCGGCATCAAGAAATTTATGTGCTTTCAATCGGTTATCCTGTTTGTTATGCTGCATCTTGCTGCAGCTGTGCCTGGCTTAGACGATGGAAACCGGTCCATGATGGAGTTCACTGTTCCAATTGACTGTACCCAGGAATCAGCCCTGGTTATCACTACTCAAGGGCTTCCTGCTTAGACTGAAACAGCCTTCCTTCTGCACACCCCGCCCCCTCAACCGTAGGTTACGCAATACCTCTCCTAACTTTGCATTCTCAGCACAGCAAGTGTCATGCTGACCCGAAGGTGGACACAATCCAGAGGACTCTGGGGCGAAAAGCGAAAAAACAGAGTCAAACACGGACAAAGAAAGTCTGACACAAACATTGGTCCAACAAACACTCCTCACTGCCTTCATCACGAGGCAGCGGAGTACTCTGCTCCACCTGGGGAATCTTGAGGATTTTGATCGACAGACTGCACATGAACAAGCTTCAGCAGTTGAACATAGTAGTGGTGGTTTGATGCAACAGGCCTTAGATGCCTATGCAAACATTATTATTAGTGACGGCACCAGGACAGTTAGGCTATCTCCTCATCTAGAAACACATTTGAATTGAGGCACATTGTACATTTCTATTTTCTTGTGCAGGATGAAATACAAGCTTAGCCTGCACACTGTGAGGTGAGTGCAGGGCATGCCACTTTACTCCTATCACATAAATCCTTTAGACAAACTCCACTATGAAAAAACACAATAATTTTTAAGATAAATAACCTTGATCGCTAAAACTGATCAGATCAGATAAGATTAACTTGATCTTGCTGCCCTCTTATACCTTAAGGTGACAAATTTGTTTAGAATCTAGGAGCCGAGTAAAAAGATCTAGGAGTCAAGCAAAGTGCCGGATATACAGGATGCTGCAGGAAATTGTGCTCGTAAATATGACTCTGATCCTGAAATGTTAGGTGTCACACTACAATTTATAGGTGCCACAGCGACATGGCAACCTGGATTTGTTGTGATCTGTCTTATATCATGCTGCAAATAGGACTACTTTTATTGTTGTTGTGATTAATGATTTCTGCATCCGACCCCATGCCCAAGCCTTCTTAGTCATGCCCTGACTTTCTTGGCAGGTTACAGCATTATTATTCTTTGATCCCCATCGAGGTACTACTAGCACATGAGCGTTATGATTAGATTAGTTGCCATCTATAAAGTGAAAGTCAGCAGAAATGGATCTCGACTGTATTCAATCTCTTGCCTTTAATGTACAAACTGACAAGAGTTTTCTCTCCTGTTCATTTCTTCATGTTAACCTCCTCACTTATTGTCTTCCATAAACTGATTCACACTTATTTTGTGTGTCAGGTCAGGTGATCCCGTAACCGGTGAGGTCGTTGGGGCACACATGAAGACATCCTCACAACCACATACCATCCTTTTCTGTCAGCAACCGTTGCTTGTGCCGTCCTCTGGTCGGAGATTGGTACATTCTTTTATGTTATCATCCCACCTCCTTTTGGGACGACCTCTTCATCGTCTGCCTTGCATCTTTCCGTGCAGGGTCGTATTTGCAAGACCATTTGATCTCGATATGTGCCCGTACAAAATGAGTTTCCTTCTTTTGACAGTAGACAAGAGGTCTATTATTGGACCTATTGTTGTTGTAATTCTTTCTCATATTTCCTCAATTGTAACTCGATCTTTGTATGCGACGTTTAGAAGTCTTCTGAAACATCTCATCCCCAAGGCTTGTATCCTCCGCTGCAGGTCAGCTGTAATTGTCCATGTCTCACAAGCATAGAGGAATATTGACAGGACCAATGTACGCATTAATATTATCTTCTTGCCAGATTTTGTTAAGCTGGGCAAGTGCCGCTATTGTCTGTGCTATTCTGGCCAAAACCTCACATTTTGATCCGTCATCTCTGACAATCGAACCCAGATTTTAAAACGGTCAACCACTTCGAGTCCCTGTCCATCAGCTATTATCCCTCTGTTGAAGCCCTCAGCAATGTTGGTCATTAATTGTGTCGAGCAGAAGGATCTCACCCTGGGGGCCACTCTTCCCCTTCTCTCTCTTCTCTCACCTCCCTCTGTTTCATTTGACTCTGTCCCACAGTCACACCCTTGCACAACTTTCACACGTGCCCTCGTGGTAAAGCCCTTCCATAGCACTTTGGTTGGGCTAGCTTCTGAGGGTGCACAAACCTAGCATAGGTACATACAGACGCACACATGCATCCAAGCACTGGTTTATGCGTCCTGATATCGCCCAATGGACTACGGTCTGGGGTGGAAAATGACACGCCTCCGCCAGTAGAAACTAGTGAGGCAAACATCTAAGCAAAAAAACAAAAAAAAATTAATTGTGTCTTTCCAGCGTTAATCTCCAGTCAGGAGCTGTTCCATCGAGCCTTCTTGTCAATTCCTGGAGTTCCGCTTCTGTACACACCAACCTGTCGATATCATCTGCAAAACGATGTTTGTGCATTATTCGTTATTAATGCTTAACTTTACTACACTACAGCACCTCAGATTTTGTTAACTGATAAACAGCACTAGGGATTGGCAGAAGGCTGAGGAGATCAGTGACAGCTTACATAATTAGGTATGGCACATGAAGAAAAGGATTATTTTTCCAATCCCAAGGAAAACAAGTTATTAACTGTTCTATTTCTTGCTACTGCAACTAATTATAATTACACAGTGTTGGAAGACACACTTCGTACAAGATGTCATATATATTGGTAGCAATGTAGTCAAAGTAAGAGATACAGATAAGAATATCAAAATAAGAATACAAAAGGTGAGATGAGATTTCATTGCATTGGGGAACTAATGGAAAACAAAAAACAGATAAAGCCAAACACAAAAATAAATTATGCCATTTTCAAAGTAAAGGATGTTCTATTGTATGGCTCTGAAACATGGAGAACAACAAAATAAAACAACCAAAAAGATTTCATCAATGGTTTCTTGCATAGAATAGAGAGATCAAACGGTTACAAAAGATCATTAATGTGGAACCTTTGTTGGATCGAACCAGACAGATATCAGTGGGACATGAGGTGAGGACTAGTGTTGAATAAGACATACATTAAGGAAACTAGCTGATAGCATTACAAGGTAGTCTCTGTTCTGAAATCCTATGGGTAAGAGAGGTTATTGTTTCGAATGCCCACAATGAGTAGGTCTACTCTTTTGTGAAAAGGATGTTAAGTGACAGGTTGCTGTAGCTGAGCATGCTGATGAAGGTGGACCGGGGTCCTCCAGGCGGTTGTGCTATGCTTGGCTTCATCTGCGTGTCGCTCACCACTACGGGGATCACGCCAATCCCTCACCTTGTTAGCCAGGCTGACATGAAAACAGCCCGTTTCCAGGGACGGCTACGAGGAAGCCAAGGTGAGATTCTTGGCCATTATATTTTTCCTGACCATGACTAACATTTCTCATCAGTATGTTTTGCCTGAACAGACTTCCTTCCCAGCAAAAAAGATAGACAGACAAAAAACATACAGGAAAAAGAGAGCTCAAGACAAACATAACGAAAACTGGGAGGACTAATACAGAACTGAAAGAGATGGCTCAGGACAGGAAACTTGGCATGTATTTGTTGAAGACCTGTGCTCAACATGAAGTCTATATAATCACTGATATCGCACCTACGGATATTAGAAGACATGTCGCGTCTGAAGTTGAGAGACAAAAGCAATCCTGTGACCAGAGACACCCTCTTTTTGGACATGCAACAGAAAGAATAAAACTGACATCAAGAAAAAGTTTCTGCGGACTGTATAGCCCTCAGAACAGAGCCCCGAGAGAAACCACATAGAAAAGTGGAACCAAAAGAATGGTGAAGGTTGGATGCGGATCAATGAAGAACCTGCACCAGGACATAATTTGCCTTTATACTACGTGGAGATCTCTGAACATGTTAAGAACAGGTGTGTCCAGATGTGGGTCTAACCTGAAAAAGTGGGGATTTGCAGACGATGAATATTGCAAATGTGGGGCCATCCAGGACCCAAAACACCTGATTATATGTCCTAGGATGCAGGAATCCTGTGCAACAACAGACCTTATGGTGGCAAATGAAAAAGCACTGACCGTGGCTGGTTTTTGGGCAAAGACTATGTGAGGTTGCCAGTCACAGAAAGTAATTAAGTAACAAGAAGCTGAAATGTTTTTGATTAGAGCTTTCTTTCAAATCCAGATGACAACTTCAATCTATGAAAGATACTTTATCAGCTTGTGTGAAAGGTGATGTGTGCAAACCCATGAGCAGGAGAGTTTTCTACCCTGAGATGTTTAGATTTAAAAAGTCTTCATCTTCTAATACCAAGGAATTTGAGATATTCACTTTTCTATTCTGTCATTTTTTTTAAAGTAAAGATCCCGATTTCACGCCTGTTTGGCTTTTTGGAAAAATGGTGTTAAACAAATATTTTTCTTGACCAATGGCACACTAGAGGTAATGTGGTCAACATCATGCTGGTCATCTTTACTTTCACAGATTATTCTGTACTGAATTTGTTAGGATGGGCGGACCCCGCAAGCTATTTTGCTATCAGGCAAAATCCTGCACCAACTGGTGGGTCGAACCCCAACCGCTCGGCTTGAAGCCAGTGCACTAATCACTGTGCTACCTTAGATCCCATTCTATGTCATATTTGGGGTATTCTTTCTAAAAATGTCTACCAAACACAGATGACTACAACACAGACTTTCGACATGTGAAAGGTGAAGTGTACAAGGCCATGATTTGGAAAGCTTTCTATCCTAGAGAAGTTAAGATACAAGTATAAATATAATATACTCACTCTCTGAGAGAAAAGGCTTTATGTAATCCACACTGTGTCCAACAAACGGTCACAAACTTTATCCTTCTTCGTTATACAGCAAGTCACCAGCTGATGAGCTGCAATAAATGTGTGAAAGACATTAACAAATTTAATTTAAATAGAAACGCAAACTAAAATTTAGCATGAAAACTATTTTAAACATAAGGGGTGGTCACATTAGCTAAGAGGTGAGGTGTTCACTTCTTAAGAAACAAGATCGAAATGGTGAGTTTGAATCTCTTGTTGTTTTTTGGTGTTTTAGAATGCCCACAATCATTGTTTACTCTTTTTTATGCAGTAGCTTTCCTCATTTACAGAGCGTGTCGATGAAGGTGGATCAGAGGTCCCCCAGGCTGCTGTGTGATGCTTGGCTTCATCTGCATGATCCTCACTACTATCTACATCTCACTAGCCACACTGCTTTGAAAACAGCCTGTTTCCAGGGAACACTACATGAAAGAGAGATGCAGCCTGTGTCAGTGTATTATGCCAGACTCTGATGAGACATGGGAGCCAAGGTAGCACAGTGGTTAGTGCACTGACTTCCTAGTCGAGCGATCAGGGTTTGGTCGCCAGCTGATGCAGGATTTTTCCAATCAAAATGGGTCTTGTTGTTGAGTACCAGAAAAATATGGAAAAGTAAAGGCAGCTTCTCCTAGCGTGGGATCAATATGCTGAGCAGTGCATGAGCTGCAGTGACCCAAAGCTGCCAAGACACTTTTACATCTCCCCGTGGTGGGCCTGGATAACAGGCTGCAACAGGGCAGACTGGATAAGGACAAGGTATCGAAGACGAAAGTCGGATGTGTTGCACCGAAAGCTGCATATATCGCAGTCAAGCTGAAAAACTACGACACACCACACTCCGTTCTTCTGACAACATCCTGCTACCTGCAAAGCCATTTTCACGGCTCGGTGGTGGGAGTTTAAGAACAAAAAATGAAGAAGAAAAGAAAAAAAACTAGTGTGTTGGTAAAAATAAATGTGAGCCTGACACCATATTTCCAATATACAATACTGGTGTGTTAACGGAATCTTCTTTCTCTCTGATGAGACATCCTGTTCAGTATGCTGTGCCTGACTGGGCTAGCATCTCATCGTCCATAACTGCGCATCCCCCCCCCCTCCTCCCCAGATCTATGCACAGTCATGTTAGAGATTATTAACTCGGAGGTCCCATGTACATGATGTGTGCATTAACAAAAATCATCACAGTTAAAAATCAAACGGAGCAGGTTGTTAGCTGTAGTCTGGCGAAAAATTCTAAAGGTAATGAAATTCATGCCCAATAGAGTTCTGCATATGGCCAAAACAGACTGCACTTGCATCATGCAAAGACACAACAGGTCAATCACCTATTTGTCACACACAGTGTTGCAAATATATTTTTTTTAAATACCTCTTCCCCCAAAGGGATAGAAGAGGAGTGACTAAATGAAGCTAAATCACTAGGTATATACAGACTGAATAAACATGTAAACTTCAACTCCTTCACCGCTCGTGACATGTGGTCTGAACCCATTGCTGTCCCCTGTACTGCCAGTTAAGAAAGATATGTTGGTCCAATGGTTCAGTTCTAAACTGTACAGAGCTAAAGCTCCTACCAACATTCAAGTTTCGTCAGACATTATTAACATCAAAGATATGATCCCAAGAAGAAGAACTAGAAGGAATATGGTTTGGTTTAGTTAGATATGATATTCTAACCTGTGCTGGTCAGTGGCCATACATTTTCAATGGTCAGTCTGGCTAGTCTAGTTGTTGGAGTGTAAGCATAACATGGCAAACATACCAGATTCTTCTTCTTCTTCATCGTACGCAGCCAGACATCAACCTTAATTTTTTCGAAAAAAGCAGCCATCATCCTGAGGCTGTCGACACTGCCATAGAGCTTGTCTATTGTTGCCGCTGGTGATGGCCACATCTGCTCTCTCTGATCCTCGTATGTCGGGCAGTTTTGCAGCAAATATTCAGCGATCATTTTCCCGATACCACAAGGGCATTCGTCAGTGCCACCTATCTTCAATTTGTTGAATAGGTGGTACCTAAGTCTATTGTGGCCAGTGTGAAGTCTGAAGACCACGACCTGCTCTCTTCTGTTCAACTGGTAATAGGCATCGTTTTTGGTGTAACCAGTATGTTCTGTTTCCCATTTGGTCATGTATCTAGCTCTAATAAGCTGTTTTAACTCTTCGTATGTCATACTAGTATCTGGTTGTGGTAGTCTTGCACCTTCTTTTGCCAGTCTGTCTGCCTCCTCGTTGCCTTGGATGTTGAAGTGGGATGGAACCCACTGTACCACTACCCTTTTCGGTGCGGACTGCTGGCATAGTTGACAGAGTACTGCTCTTAAATCATTAAGCTCAGTATTTTTCTGGCTCTTCAGTGCTGTGACTATGGCCAAGGCATCGGTAAGCAGGACTATGTGGCTTTCATTCCTTTTACCTGTCACCATTTCTTCTACTGCCGCCCTCAGTGCCTCTGCCTCCGCTCTGAAATTGCTTGTGTATTTTCCAGTAGCGAATGACTGTGCTATTTTTCTGCCATTTGGTAGGTTCAGAAATGCTCCTGCCCCTCCGTTCTGTGTAGTGTTTGTTACAGAGCCGCCGGTGTATGCATGGATCCAGTCCATGCTTGGGTAGTTTTCCGATATGTAGCTCAGGGTAGTATCTCTTCTTTCTTTTTCAGTCTGGCAGTTTTTGTTTCCAATACCTATACCAGATTCAATCCTAGGACTCTACACACTACAGTCTAATTAGCTGTAAATTGCTACCTTACTTACAGTTAGAGGATTGAGGGCAACAAATAAGAGAAAAAAACAAAAAGGATCTAGTACAATGAAGTCATTAACACTTCTTCCACAACAACAGTGCCTGCTATGAGACTACCTTTCTACCATTAGCTTCATGAATATCCCTTGTTCTTCAGTCCAAATGCCATAAGTTCACTGACCTTCACTTCCTGTTCGTTCCCTACAAGTCAATATGTCAGTGTATGACCAGTAAGCACTTTTTCTTTGTGCACACTTTTTTGTCAACCCAGCCTTAAATGGGTACTGACTGGTTCAGTCCCTGCAGTAAAAGCGGCGAGGGAGAGGAGATGGCTACCTCCCTCATATAACTGAGCCTTTGAAATGTGAGATGGCTAACACCCCTACGGCAGTGATGCTTTGGGTTATTTTACTTTCCTTTTTTACACTTTCATATGTCAACCTGAATATATTTCTTCTTCTTCTTCGTTCGTTCTCAATCTCCCGCTACCAAACCCTGAAAGGGCTTAAGTAGCAGAATGTAGTCCAGAGAACGGAATGCGCTGTGTTGTAGTTTACAGCTTGACTGCGATATTTGCCCCTTTCGGTCCAACACATCCAACTTCAGCAATCATTTTTTGAGTACCGGGTTAGCATTCCCTCTTCGATCTCTTCTCCTTACCCAGTCTGCCCTGCTGCAGCCTGTTATCCAGGATCACCGCATGGAGGTGTAGAAGTGTCTTGGCAGCTCTGGTTCGCTGGCCCTGACGCTAGCAGTCAGCTAT
This sequence comes from Ariolimax columbianus, assembly GCA_036924085.1. NCBI lineage: Eukaryota > Metazoa > Mollusca > Gastropoda > Stylommatophora > Arionidae > Ariolimax > Ariolimax columbianus. The sequence goes on from JAVGWX010000019.1 coordinate 26,240,511, forward strand.
GGGTCGCAGACCACTGCAGCTCATGCGCTGCTCAGCATCTTGATCCCGAATATATTTCAAGAAAGCAGTGTTCAGCTAAACGTTGTTAGTATTTCCAAAGTATTCTCATTCTTGGATCTTTTGTCTCCCATGCAAATTTACACTGCGTGTCTTCATGAGACTTCTTTATTATGCTAGTGATCTTTTGCAGGATTCCCATGGTAGTTTCCAGAATGTATCCCTAACCAAGCTGTCAAAAGACTTTTCCATGGCCAACAAAGCTGATGTCCAGATTTAAATCCCATTCTAATGACTATTCAACATTTATGCGCATTGAGACTTTCTGGTTCGCAGATGATTTGTTCTGTCTGAAATCTGCTTATTTGTGTCTTAGTTTGGTATCTACGTATCTACAGCTTGTATAACCTTTAAAATGTAACTCTGTTCAACACTTTACCTGGTACTGAAAAGAAAATTATTCCTCTGTAATAATGTTAGACTTGCAGATTTGCTTTTCTTTGGTGGTTTAACCAGAAAGTGGCACATGTACACTTATTAAATGGATATATAAAAAACTGATAATAATCATCAATATTGACTAACATTTTTAGATGTTAGTAAAAATAAAAGTTAAAAGATTTTTATCATAGAGCTTTGAAAGAAAAACTATACGTGTGAGCTAGATTTGAATCAGTAACCTATAAATTTCAAAATTTTCCTCAATGAGCATTATGGGTATTGATGTGTGTATGCTGTGGATCACACCACATGGTACTGTGAGACAGATGGGGACAAATCATTATGTTAGATTGATATCTCTAAAACTGTATTTTACTCTTTACTGATTATGTGTCCTATGTTATTAGGAAAACTTTGAAGTGTCTGCATGTTTCAAAGTATTATTTTTTATTCAAAAAAATAAAAAATAAAAATTGTTGGGTGAGCTGAAGCAACAAAAGCACAGAAAAAATATAGACTACATACAAAAATAAAATAAAACATAAGGGAAAATCTATTTAACTCAACGTCTTTATACTGGTTTAGACAACTCTACAGGATCTGTAGACTGTTTGTCCATTACTTTTTAAAACCTGACACAATGATTGTAAGGCAAGGTTTTAGATTTGTGAAGATGGTCAAAAAAGTCTACAAAATAATATAGATAAACTACCAAACAGGCTGACAGGTAAGATAACTTATCATTGTTAAGATCATAAGACGGTCTTTGAGTAGCCTGCTTTAGTAATTTTCATATTTTAGAACTATAACTACAAGATAAGTATAAGACAGTAGTATAGGCCCACTGCCTGACTGACAGCATGTCATATGGCTACTATAATTGCAGACTTATTTTCTACCCTAAAACAGAATATTCTCAAAACCACACATTGACATAGCATACCCTGCAATTTACATGACACAGGCCACAAGCCTATTGTCATATTGTCAATAATAATAAAATTATTATTAATATTGACCGCCTGTAAGCAGACAATGAGACATCTGTGTTTGAAATACAATTATACACATACGGTACAATGAGTAACAATGTCTTGTAGACCTAACCATTCAGTTCATTGGCATTGTCCTATTATATTATTGGAAAAACTCGGTTGTCCAGGGATCTGAAGAACGCTGGTCTACAAAACAACATTTAAAATAATTTAATTCTACACCCCTGGGTAGAGACCAGTGACTATCATATCATTAAGTTATTATTTAATATTAACTAATAATATATAAATTGTAATTGTTTCCTCCAGTGTCCATTTGACCATAGACAACATATTGATATTCAATCGTTCATTATACATACATTATTAGTTATTACTTATCTTATATCTACTACTAGTAGTCTACTAAACTATATAGGAGTACATTACTATATTAACTATATACAGGATAGTATCAAAAATGTCTCAAATTCACACTCACAGACTTAAAATTAAAAGTTCGACTGGTTGTTGGTTAATTCTAGCAACGACATTATCCTAAATTTGGTTACCTATTGCTCAAGATATCTAATTTATGTACTGACACCACAAAATGAAGTTTTGCTGTAATGTAATTCGTTAAGACACTAGACAGACTCACTCAAACTCGCTTCGCCTACCAGTTACTAAGTCTTACTGTTACCAGCTACCTACCTACTCTACTGTCAGTCTCAGAGTCTGTGGCGACTGATGACCGGGTGACGGTAGGTTGGTCTTTCACATGGACAGGTTGAATTAGATATCCTTTATGCTGATTTATAAAACACAAAGTACACTTTACGAAAAATGTATAATTACCAATGCAAATCCAAAAAGCTGACCGCAAATACACAAAGGAAATACGATTTTGTCACTAGCGTATCACTTTCACTCGTTTGCTGGCAGCCATGTTTTAAAATGAGTGGCTGTCCCACAAACTTCACTTTCTGTTGTATAATGAAGGAAACTTTAGAAATTCCTACAGACAAACATTTACAAATTGCTCATAAAATCTATACTTTACCGAAATACATAATTAGTAATACTTTAAACCTGTATATTCTTTTTTTAATCAATTTGAAGATTATTTTTTAATTTTAAATGTGGGAGAGTGGGAGAAATTTCTAACAGCCAGGTAATAAATTCAAGTCCTTGCAAAGTGTAAGCCTTTGTTATTTGCAGAGGCATAACCACAATAAAGGGTTATTTGGGTACAATTATAATTGTGACATTCTTTACAGTTTGGGTTGCTTTACAGTCATAATTAATCTATTTGACAAAATGTGTACTATTTACTGAATAATTATTAAGAATTACCTACTTCAGGATCAAAGGTTCTTCATCGGGGACAGAAGATTACAATGATGAAACTAACAAGCAAATCTTATTCTAAACAGTTTACGGTGAAAGTGGTTAAAGAAATATCGCTTTGCTGATTTTGTTAAATCATCATGTTGGAAGACTATATACATAGCAAAAAATTAACAGATAATTAAAATAACTAAGAAAATGTTTAATTAAAGTTTGGACTATTTACCACTGCGTATCTGCTTCTTGCTTTTGATGTCATTTCTCCTTGTTTCTTCTGACCTAATAATTTTAATTTTGTATAGTTTTGTTGTATGGCTCTGTAACACATAGAGCAAAGAAAAAGGTTGGAGCTTTCATGAATGTGTGTCTGCGCCAAATAGAGGGATTACAATAATGTAATAAAGTCTTAAAATCTTTCAGGGGAATCTGAAAGAACCGGTCAGATAGCAGTTGCTTCTTGACAAAAGGAGAAGGCCGTAGCGTTTGATAGGACACACATTGATGAAAACAACTGACAGCATTACAAGACCGGATTTTTTATTCAACTCCGAAGAGAAAGAAAGTAGATGCAGAGACAAACCCTCTTAGGAAAATAGCTTGCAACAAACATAAAGACAATACCAAAGTAATGAACAGAGCTGGAATTGATGACCCAGGACAAGAGGTCTTAGCGTGTATTTAATGAAGGTCTGCGCCCTGTAGGTAGTGAGGTCGTATTCCTGTATATAGTGTCAAGCTCGTTAAAAATCCCTTGGCAGTTAGAAATCAAAAAGACTAAGCTTAACTGGCGCTGCCCGAGCAAATTTCTAAATTCTAGTTCAAAATCTATCCAAATTATTTGTCAGCTCGTGCATTGCTCAGAATCTTAATCCCCTGTCCTAAGTTGAAAGATTATGCTCTGCTCTCTGCGATGCAGTTTGTTGATTTGTATTTTTGTTTTTTGGGGGCGGGTGTTCGCCTTATTTCTCTATTCCACAAGGTGGTGTGCGTTGCACTGTGTTTTTATTTAGCGTCTGTCGGCCCACTGCATCCGACTTCGGCATTTTGTGTTAGAGTCTGCTTCCTCTTTCATTTTCTAAGGGTTTGCTTTCCCGTGGTAACAGCCGGTGCTGTGATGGGGAGCGAACCCAGCACCTTTGGATTCTGAGCTATGCCACTTAACTATTAGACCGCGCCGTCCCTGTTGATGTTATGATTTGTGTTTGTGTGTGTCATTTATTTAAACATGCACGTGCAGTAGATTCTTCTGTCCACGTAAAACTCCCGTACTGACTTAATAGCATCTACCCCCTCTACCAAAGATAGATCTTCTTTTCTTTTAATTTAAGCTTCAAGTTCCTACATGGTGAGGTAGCCGGCCCCAAGGGTACCTCTTTTCACTCGCCTCTTACGCAGTAGTTACGCCACTGCGAAATGTACCTAGGTTTATGCGTCTTGACGCCAAAATACCGTTAACTCTACTAATAGTTGCTCTCTTCAATTCTTTATTAACGTGTTACGCCCTAAAGATAGAATACTGTCCTTCGCATGTTAGTATTCAGCTGTGTTAAATGTACTTCCCTTAATGTTGCTGCTATCTTCAGTCAATATTGCTCTACGGATAATAAAGCTTGAAAAACGTTTTCTTCTTCTTCGTTTGCTCTCAAATAATCCAATCAATTTCCCTCATATACTTCACGGTCTGTCTCATATTTCTCTCCTGATCATACAGTTTATCCGTCACATTGGTTGGAGTGGAGCATGCTGTCAATCTGCTCCTCTTGTGGAATCGATAGATTTGGATCATTTTTAACTATTTGTCTGTTCTCACCACACATTTGTATCTTAACATCTTTTTACTGGTTTAGAAGATTCAGAAGAGTCTGTATACAACCAGGTTCGTGGAGTGTGGTTAACCGATGTGCAAGTCCACATCAATAGACGCAAACACTAGAGCAAAGAAGACCCGCAGCCTGTTAGGTGCCATCTATGCTGTTCTTAGCAAACCACCTAATCATAGCCGGTGTTTTGCCATGTCACACAGTTAATCGCCTCTTATGACATGCTCTCTGTGGGGCAGTGGTGCTATTTTTGTCTTTGTCATACACAGATAATAATTATTATAAACTGCTGTTGCCAAAATCTGAAAATAATCTTCTTCTTCTTCTTCGTACACAGTCAAATGTCGACTTGAATTTGTTCAAAGAAAGCAGAGGTTATCCTGAGGCTGTCGACACTGCCATAGAGCTTGTCTAGTGTTGGGACTGGTGATGGCCACATGTGCTTTTTCTGGTTCTCGTATGTCGAGCAATTTTGCAGCAGATGTTCAAAGGTAATTTTTCCTCTACCACAGGTGGATTCGTCAGTATCACCTATCTTCAGTTTATTGAATAGGTGGTACCTCTATCTGTTGTGGCCTGTGCGGAGTCTGAAGACCACTGCCTGATTTATAGTGTAGAGTTTTTTTTTCATTTACTTCTGGCCTAAAAGTTTGAAATCGGGTCCCAATCGAGAGAGATGTTGAAATACACACGTTTTATTTCTTGGACCGAAGATGCAACAATGAATAAACTGGCAGCTGGTTATAGCTGGTTAGTTCCATTACGGCCAGCACACCAGAGCTGACCAAGACCCTACTCCGCCTCGAATTGTCGACCATAGAAACAGGCTGCACTAATGGTGTTTGACTAACGGAAAGCATTCGCAGAGGTAAGACAAACCCGGTACCCAACATTGTTAGCTGTAATCGGATGTGTTCGGGACGATAGGCGCAGATTTCGCAGACTCATAATAAATTACGACATAACGTCAGGGCGTTCTGTTCGAGACGATCGAAGAAGCAAAAGAAGAAGAAGAAAAAGAAGAAGAAATACACACACGTACAAACCAAGTGCTGGAACAGTAGTCTCATTTTTGTAGTTGGTACCTAGAACGCAATGAAATTTTTTTTTTTTTTTTTTTTGCGTTCGCCTTATTTATCTATTCCACAAGGCGGTGTGCGTTGCACTGTGGTTTTTTCTTTTGTGCCCGTCAGCCCAGTGCATCCGACCGCAGCATGCATTTTATGTAAGGGTCTGCTTCCTCTTGCATTTTCTAAAGGTTTGCTTCCCCGGGGTAACGGCCGGTGCTGTGATGGGGACCCAGCACCTTCGATTGTGAGCCGTGTCACTTAACCACTAGTTCACGCCATCCCCCAAACGCAGTGAATGAGCGGAGTCGCTGGCTGTTGGCCTCTTCACCAACCAATCAGAGTAGATCTAGAACCAATTCCGCCTCAAAGTGACGGTTCTGAAAACAGGCTGCATAAGTGCAGCCTGGCCTGGCTGAATGAATAAGAATAGAAGCGGAAAGGCAAACTAGGACCTAGAAATGTTCGTGTTGAAAACGAAAACGTTGGACAGTAAGAGTCAAATATCGAAGCTTTGATGTAAACTACGTGGCCAAGATGTAACAGTGTCGAAGCTTTGATGTCAACTACGGGGCCAAGATGTAACAGTGTCGAAGTTTTGATGTAAACTACGTGGCCAAGATGTAACAGTGTCGAATCTTTGATGTAAACTACGGGGCCAAGATGTAACAGTGTCGAAGCTTTGATGTAAACTACGTGGCCAAGATGTAACAGTGTCGAAGCTTTGATGTAAACTACGTGGTCAAGATGTAACAGTGTCGAAGCTTTGATGTAAACTACGGGGCCAAGATGTAACAGTGTCGAAGCTTTGATGTAAACTACGTGGCAAAGATGTAACAGTGTCGCAGCTTGGATGTAAAATACGGGGCCAAGATGTAACAGTGTCGAAGCTTTGATGAAAACTACGTGGCCAAGATGTAACAGTGTCGCAGCTTTGATGTAAACTACGTGGCCAAGATGTAACAGTGTCGCAGCTTTGATGTAAACTACGTGGCCAAGATGTAACAGTGTCGAAGCTTTGATGTAAACTACGGGGCCAAGATGTAACAGTGTCGAAGCTTTGATGTAAACTACGTGGCCAAGATGTAACAGTGTCGAAGCTTTGATGTAAACTACGTGGCCAAGATATAACAGTGTCGAAGCTTTGATGGAAACTACGTGGCCAAGATGTAACAGTGTCGAAGCTTTGATGTAAACTACGGGGCCAAGATGTAACAGTATCGAAGCTTTGATGTAAACTACGTGGCCAAGATGTAACAGTGTCGCAGCTTTGATGTAAACTACGTGGCCAAGATGTAACAGTGTCGAAGCTTTGATGTAAACTACGTGGCCAAGATGTAACAGTGTCGAAGCTTTGATGTAAACTACGTGGCCAAGATGTAACAGTGTCGAAGCTTTGATGTAAACTACGGGGCCAAGATGTAACAGTGTCGAAGCTTTGATGTAAACTACGTGGCCAAGATGTAACAGTGTCGAAGCTTTGATGTAAACTACGTGGCCAAGATGTAACAGTGTCGCAGCTTTGATGTAAACTACGTGGCCAAGATGTAACAGTGTCGAAGCTTTGATGTAAACTACGTGGCAAAGATGTAACAGTGTCGAAGCTTTGATGTCAACTACGGGGCCAAGATGTAACAGTGTCGAAGCTTTGATGTAAACTACGGGGCCAAGATGTAACAGTGTCGAAGCTTTGATGTAAACTACGTGGCCAAGATATAACAGTGTCGAAGCTTTGATGGAAACTACGTGGCCAAGATGTAACAGTGTCGCAGCTTTGATGTAAACTACGTGGCCAAGATGTAACAGTGTCGAAGCTTTGATGTAAACTACGTGGCCAAGATGTAACAGTGTCGAAGCTTTGATGTAAACTACGTGGCCAAGATGTAACAGTGTCGAAGCTTTGATGTAAACTACGTGGCCAAGATGTAACAGTGTCGAAGCTTTGATGAAAACTACGTGGCAAAGATGTAACAGTGTCGAAGCTTTGATGTAAACTACGGGGCCAAGATGTAACAGTGTCGAAGCTTTGATGTAAACTACGTGGCCAAGATGTAACAGTGTCGAAGCTTTGATGTAAACTACGTGGCAAAGATGTAACAGTGAACGAGCTAACAGCAGCCAGCGATGCATGGCTGGTTGTTTGTATCAAGGTCAGCAAACCAGAGTTGACCATCACCCCATTCTGCCTCAATGTGACGATCCTGGGAACAGGCTGCACTAGTCACTAGTATAGTCTGGCAATGGGATAGGGATGTCAGTGGTAAGGCAAACCCGATACCAAACAAAACCCAGATGCAATCAAATGTGTCAGGTCAAAAGGCTCAGATATCGCATCTTCGCTGTAAAATATGACACAACACCCATATTAGGATGAACGCCGAAGAAGAACAAGAAGAAGAAGAAGAAGAAGAAGAAGAAGAAGAAGAAGAAGAAGAAGAAGAAGAAAATTAAGCAAGAAGAAGAAGACGAAAAATAAGCAAGAAGAAAATTAAGATGAAAAAAAGACGAAGAAAAAATAATAATAATAAGAAGAAGAAGAAGAACCTCTACACCACACGGTAGAAGAGGAGCGACTAAGTAAGTAAGTAAATAATAATATTAATAAGAAGAAGCTGTAATCTACGAGACAACATAACAGGACGTCATTTTTAAGACGAACGTAACAGACGAAGAAGAAGGAGAAGAAGAAGAGGTCATTATGTCTCTTATTGAAACATTTATATGTTTACTTTTAGTGGTAGGAAACTAAATTTATCTGAACATCTAAGTAGTAAGACTTCAGTACAAGGGTTTTTTATCTTTAACTTCTTAACTATAAAGAGCAGGAAGTGTCATCCTTCTGGTGTCAATTGTTGATGTTGTTTTGTGTTGTTTTTTTCTCATTTGGCAATCATGAGGGATTGAACCAATACCGCCTATATGTATATATACACGGTGTATGTCAACCATCACCATATTTTTGTTTTTGGTTAGTAGGGTAGCGCTTGTTGGTGTGGAAATGAGTAATTTAGTTGGTATGAAGACAAAAGCTAGTGAATCGTTAGCGATTGTAAAAGCAAACAAACCCAACGAATAAAAATGAGTATCGATGGACAGACAATAAAACAAACGCAGAGGTTTTCATACTCGCTCAAAGTTGTTGCAGAAAACGCCCGTTGTGAAATGGCGAACAGAAATAGGATCGCAGTATCAAAAAAGGCATTCCGCGAGAAGCAACAAACTTCTAAACAATCAAGTAATATAAATACTGAGCTACATAATAGAATAATGACAAGACACATCTGGCCCGTTGCGCTGTGCGGCTCTGAAACATGGGCTCTGAACAAAAACGATGAATAAACCTTTGAAGCTATTGAGATGTGGTGTGCTAAAGATGCAGCACAGTGCATGAGCTTCCAGCGACCCATATATGGCTGCTTGCACCAGGGTCAGCGAAACACGGCTGACCAAGACTCTATTCCGCCTCCGAGTGGCGGCCCTGGAAATTAGCTGCGCAAATGTAATCTGGCTAAGAGAATATGGATTATAAAGGGAAGGCAAACCAGGGATACCAAAAAGCCAGCTGAAATCAAATGTGTTGGGCTGAAAGGCGTTGATACTGCAGCCTTGCTGTAAACTACGACACAATGTGCTTTTCGGAACGAGCGCCCAAGTTTGTATCCAATTGCATCATTCTCTGTATTTCCTGTCAACTGTGATGATGGCTCGAATGTAGTTTATGATTCCTCTTCTTCGTTTCTTCTTCTTCTTTTCTTGTTCTTCTTTTCTTGTTCTTCTTCTTTTCTTCTTCTTTCTTCAGTGTTCCCGCAGGCCATACTATTATTGCTGGTTTTTGTTTGCTGTTTATTTTCTTTGCCAGACTTGAGGATTCTTCTTCTTCTGCGTTCGTTCTCAATCTCCCGCTACCAAACCCTGAAAGTGCTTAAGTGACAGAATGTAGGCCAGAGAACGGAATGCGTTGTGTCGTAGTTTACAGCTTGACTGCGATATTTGCACCTTTTGGTCCAACACATCCGACTTCAGCAAGCACTTTTTGAGTACCGGGTTAGCATTCCCTATTCGATCCCTTCTCCTTAGCCAGTCTGCCCTGCTGCAGCCTGTTATCCAGGATCACCGCGTGGAGGTATAGAGGGGTCTTGGCAGCTCTGGTTCGCTGGACCTGACGCTAGCAGTCAGCTATGGGTCGCTGACCACTGCAGCTCATGCGCTGCTCAGCGTCTTGAGGATTGAACCCACAATATTCTGACTGCCAGGCTTTTTAATTCTGCTAACGAAATTGAGGCTATAAATAAAATATAGGTAACTATATAAAATATCTTTTAACAATTCAACAATATACAATAAAAAATGTAATTAACAATGCCATCAACAACAGTTTCGTTTTCCATAGACTTCTTCTTCTTCGTTATCAATCCCCCATGACCAAGCCATGAACAGGGCTTTGCAAGTAGCAGGATGTAGTCTAAGCAGCTCTCCCTGGAAACACGGTGTTTTATGGCAGTCTGGGTAACAAGGTGAGGAGAATCAATACTCATACTGTGATCCCAATAGTGGTGAGCTTTACGAATAGCCCCCCCCCCCCCGCATTGCACTACAGCCAGGAAGACCACGGGTCACCTTCTTAAGTACGTCTCGTTATGTTAGGAGAGTCACTGTAACCCGCAACCAAAGAAAATCGTGAAGAGTAGCTCCAGTAGGAGTGGCCGAAGCAATAACAAATACTGCTTCAGAGCAATAGTGGCAGAGAAGAGACAATACTAACAAAAGAATAAAATGAAGAATGCCTTCACGTTCCTGCTGGTACCTGGCATTGTCTAAACATTTTCACTTCCGTTGGCGCGGTGTCCTTTTTTTCGTCACACTCACTGTGCATGTTTTCGTAGCGAAGCCAGTGTAGTTTCTTTCCATTAAAACAATGACGAAGTATGTATCATTCTAGAACACAACTAAAAGTAGTTAACCGGGGTCACAGAGTGGGCAGGTTATGATGCCACGGCTGTTGTTTGCTGTCTTGGTGATACCTGTCAGCCGGCTGATGACGTTAAAAATGCAGGTCCTGTGCTTAGCTTATATCTAAGTCTGGAGTGCAATTTGTCTTAGTACTGTGTTGTGTACTATTGCTACACTACAATCTACAGTGCAATTACTAATTGCAGTGACTACAACTACAAGTATATTATAAAACTTTTAGCTCTAACATTTTCATACTTAATCAATACGAATAATAGTGCTTTTTAGCATGAAATGTTTCAGTTTATCATGAACAGTGAACACTATGAAATGACTTTTACTTAAACTTAAATGACTTCAGTATTCAATCAATCATTTTCAATGCATAGGGAACATTTGACATAGTTCACTAACATTAATAAGTTATTAATAACAAACCTACCAGGGTGCAACTGTCAAATGTATTCTAAAGTTCAGTTTGTTTATCTAGAGACAGAGACCAGAGGAGATGTATCATTCAATGATTCATTGCCACAAACTTCGGAGTTTGGTACCAACCAAGTAATCAACAGCTGTCATGGTCATATATTCATATAGTATATAATAATTATATAAGTAGGTCTATATACTATATTATATAGTATATAGGCTCCAGTTGGTGGTAAGGCTTGTTAGTTAAGGTTAACATTTCTAGAGGGGATATGAATATCCAATCTGAGTATCAGTATTTTCACTAACATCCAGATGGACTACTTCTGTCAGTGTTACTACTGTGACTGTCAATGTTATTACTACTTCTGCATTCATCCTGAAAAAGACATTGTCACCATTGTGTTGTTGTAGTTAAGGACATTCAATTGTGTTATAGTTTACAGCACGGCTGCGATTTCTGCACCTTTCGGCTCGACACATCCGATTGCAGCTCACTATTGGGTATCAGGTTTGTCTTCCCACTGGGATCCCTGTTCTCTAAGCCAGGCTCATCACCATATTATGATTGCAGTCTTCTGTATATTTTCGCAGATTTCACGCCTTCATTTACAAGAAACTTCAGTACTGGCCGCCATTTTTATTTATATGTCCTGCGACTGACCCATGGCGATTGCCCCTAACTTATGATAGTAGTTCCAGCACGCTACAACCCATTTAGGTGGAACTGGAACAAAAAGTCCCAGTTTGATGTGAACATCCCTAGCACCGGTATTTGTTTAGTGTGCTTAGAAAAATACTTCTTCTCCATTGAGATGTGGTCTGCCTGGTTCTTTGCATATGACAAGGACAAGAATAGAACCACTGCGTCAGAGAGCATGTTATAAGTGGTGACTACCTATGTGACATGGCATAATACTGGCCATGATTAGATGATTTGTTTAGAGCAGCATAGATGGTGCCTAACAGGCTGCAGGTCTACTTTGCTCTAGTGTTTGAGTCTATTAAGGACTCGTACATTGGTTAACTACCCTCCGTAAGCGCTTGTCCCTACGCAGTAGAGTATTAAGCTGCTTGAGCCTAGCCCGCTAGGCAAGACACCCTTCTCCCGGCTACATCCAGCTCGTACCAGAGCTGGGACCCTGTAGAAGTACAGGTTGACTAAAAACTAAGAACCTCTTTTCTGCACACTACTCCAAGAATCAAAACAAAATGCACACTTAATACTATCATGTTCCACTTAGTTGTGTAGTAAAAAAACACGTTTGCTATTTTGGTTCTCTTATAGAGGTCGCATTGAATTGGGGGACATAACTCCACACAATATCAAGCAGCTGAAGAGATTGAACCAGGTTGTCTTCCCAGTGACCTATAATGATAAATTTTACAAGGATGTTCTCGAGGTTGGCGAGCTTGCAAAGTTAGGTAAGTGAAATATGTATGGTCTTATGTCTATGCTTTGGATAAGAAACTAGCAGCATCTAGAATGAGCATCTGCGTAACATAGTAGTAAGTGGTAGAGCTCTTGTATCTCACTGCAAAGGTGCTGAGTTCATTTCCTGTTATTGGGGACGACGAGGGCTAGTGGTTAAGTGACACGGCTCACAACCGAATGTGCTGGGTTCGATCCCCACCACAAGACCGGCCGTTACCCTGGGGAAAGAAACCCTTAGAAAATGCAGGAGGAAGCAGACCCTTACATAAAATGCATGCTAAAGTTGGATGCACTGGGCCAACAGGCGCAAAATAAAAACTATAGTGCAACACACACCGCCTTGGAGAATTGAGAAATAAGGCGGACGCAAAAAAAACAACAATTTCCTTTTATTGAAACACAATTTGACCAAGCTGTAAATGGATACCTGGCTTCCTGTTAGGAAAGAAAAGGCAGCGAGGAAGGGGGCTGTCCACCCGGACCTATAAAAAGCTGAGGTGTAGCACATTGAAGTCTCTAACACTTCAATGTATGACAGCGGTGACATCTATATAACTACCTTTACAACTTTCACTTCACATAGTCACTCCACTCCCTTTCAACCAGTCAATCACTTAGGTGGCACTGACGAATGCACCTGTGGTACAGGGAAAATGACCGCTGAACATCTGCTGCAAAATTGCCCGACATACGAGGATCAGAGAAAGCATATGTGGCCATCACCAGTGGCAACACTAGACAAGCTTTATGGCAGTGTCGATAGCCTCAGGATGACAGCTGCTTTCTTCGAACAAATTCAAGTTGACGTCTGACAGCGTACGAAGAAGTCAATCACTTAAATCATGTTGCTCCTCTTTGTGAATAGGTCATTGGCGATATCTCGTCAGCATGCACGGTCCCAAGTTACTCTGTCTGCCTCTCTCCGGGTCATCATCATCATCTGGTTGATCAGTCCAGAGACTGGCTGTAAGGTTGTCTGAGTATATCTCTTCATTTGACTCTATCCTCTGCAGTTCTCTTCATTGCGGCATAAGTTCGTACTTTAATGTCCCTGCATGCCTGAGATGTAAAGATGAGTTTTGGTCGCTCCGTTTCATTGAAACTTCTCTTTAGTATATTCTGTATAAGACTTCCAAGTCTCATAGCGTGACCCATCCAATTCATCCGTTTTTGTATCATATGCAATATTTGTCTTTGTGCGCCCACTTCAGTGAGTACATTGTCATTGGATCTTTCTGTCCAACCAACTCTTTCCATTCTATGGTAGCACCACATATCAAACGCTTCCAAACTTTTTTCATCCTTTTTCGTCAGAGTCCATGTTTCAGCCCCATACAGTGCAATTGGCCATATATGAGTGGTGATTATTCTTTTCCTCAGTTCGCTATCCTGATATTCTTTGATGTTAACAATTTCTGTGTAACAATTTAATAGTAGTTCCCTCTCACATTCTCTTCTCTGTTTCTTTTAAAAGTATGCCTCTCTTTTCTTTCCCGGCCGGTTCCATGTGAGAGCCTGTCTGGTTATGTTGGACGGTGCCTTTCTCAGCATGTGTCTATCCAACACTGTTTTCTTCTCTTACTTTGTCGTTACAGTGAGTAACAGTGACTATTCTTGACTCCTTTCCCACAGGTCTTCATTCTTCACCATGTCCTGCCACTGTAAACACTTTATCCTTCACAGGCATGCATCTGTTATTAGTAATTAAGTATTGTCTTCTTCTAGCTACGTTACCATGGTTCATTCATTCGCTTATAGCAATACTTTTTTTTCATTGCCCTATTACAATTATTTCATTGATTCCTTTATCACAATCATTTGATTGATACCCCTATTATAAATGATTCATTGATTCCCATATTACAATACTGATTCATTGATACCCATATTTTATTCCCTCTCGTTTGCCTTATTTCTTTAATCCCCAAAGCGGTGTGAATTGCACTGTGGTTTTTATTTTGTGCCCATCTGCCCAGTGCATCTGACTTCAGCATGCATTTTATGTAAGGGTCTGCTTCCTCCTGTATTTTATGTAAGGGTCTGCTTCCCCAGGGTAACGGCCGGTGCTGTGATGGGGATCGAACCCAAAACCTTCGGGTTGAGAGTCGTGTCAACCACTAGCCCACGCTGTCCCCATTGATATCCATATTACAATGATTTATTGATTCATATGTGGAGACGGCATGGCCTAGTGGTTAAGTGGCACGGCTCACAATCCGAAGGTGCTGGATTCGATCCCCATCACAGCACCAGCCATTACCCCGGGGAAGCAAACCCTTAGAAAATGCAGGAGAAAGCAAACCCTTACATAAAATGCGTGCTGAAGTCGGATGCAATGGGTCGACAGGCGCAACATAAAAACCACAGTGCTACGCACACCGCCTTGGGGATTAGAGAAAGTAAGGCAAACGCCAAAAAAAATTATTCTCATATTACATTACTGATTGATTGAGTCCCCTATTACAATATTGATTCCTGTATTACAATGATTCATTGATTCCCATATTACAACTCTGATTTATTGATTCTCTTATTATTTTCACAGCCTATTATAATGACATCGTTATTGGAGCCGTCTGCTGTAGAATTGACACCTCTGAGAGCCTGCGCCGTTTGTACATTATGACTCTTGGATGTCTGGCTCCATATCGAAGACTTGGCATTGGTACACTTTATGTTGTTGTTCACATTTGTATTTGAACTCAATCAATCAATCATGTCAATGCCGATGTATTGATTCGAGAAATTCTCAAAATACAGCAGAGTGCAAGGTGGGAAAAGAAGAGGTCGTCCCAAAAAAGGTGGAAGGACAGCATAAAAGAGTGGACCAATCTCTGACCAGAGGAGGCACAGGCAGCAGTCGTTGACAGAGAAGAGAGGTTGTGGGGGTGTCTTCATGAGTGCTCTAACAACTTCATTGGTTGCAGGATAATCTGGTCTGGAGAGAAGAGAAGAGAACAGCCTCTAGAACAGGTCAGGCAGTTCAAATACCTTGAAGACAATAAGGGAGATATCAAAGACAAGTTGACTATAAATAATATTAAAAATCTAAGATGGTTGTATAACACTCTTCCTATGTACCAGTTTTGACTTATGGGCAATGGCTACAACACAGAAAAGTCAGTCCCAAGCCTCAGAAATGATATATCTAAGGAAGGTGGTCCAAGTAACAAGAAGAGACAGACAAGGTCCGCAATCAGACAATGCGACAAGTTCTCAAAGCTCACCCCTTGTAAACTTGAGTGGGGCAATCTCAGCTTTGATGGTTTGGTCATGCCTGCAGAATGAAAGAAGATCTGCAATCGCTGCAGTGATGAGAAGCAATAAGCCAAGGATTATGACACAAAGTCCGCTGGGGTGGCAACATAATACAGTCTATAAGAGACTGGAACGAGGCCAAATGGAAGACTGCTGTTAGAACAGTCTTGGCTTGGCTTCATTTGTTCTCAATCTCCTGCTATCAAACTCTGAAAGGGCTTAAGTAGCAGAATGTAGTCCAGAGAACGGAATGCGCTGTGTCGTAGTTTACAGCGATATTTACACCTTTCGGTCCAACACATCCGACTTCAGCAAGCATTTTTTGAGTACCGGGTTAGGTTTCCCTCTTCGATCCCTTCTCCTTAGCCAGTCTGCCCTGCTGCAGCCTGTTATTCAGGATCACCGAGTGGAGGTGTAGAAGGGTCTTGGCAGCTCTGGTTCGCTGACCCTGACGCTAGCAGTCAGCTATGGGTCGCTGACCACTGCAGCTCATGCGCTGCTTAGCATCTTGATCCCAGAACAGTCTGATGCTCAGTAAACTTCAACAACCAAGAATAGTTGAGGAATGACTAAGTAAGCGAGTACTTCCTACTAAGGGAAGATAATTTGCTTTTCATTTACAAATTTGTTCCAGACAATTTGTTGTCGTTGTGAATATGGGATGGAATTTCATATTTTTGGTTCTGAAAGACTAACGTCTGGTCAGGCAAAATATACTGACCAAGATCCTCACCTCGGCTTCCTTGTAGCCTTCCCTGGAAATAGGCGGTTTTCATGGCAGCTAGGCTAACAAGGTGAGGGATTGAAGTGACACGCGGATGAAGTCAAGCATAGCACAGCCGCCTGGAGTACCCCGTTCCACCTTCATCAGCACACTCGGAATGTGAGGAAAGCTGCAACCCATCACTTAACGTCCTTTTCAGGGTGCACAAAAGAGTAACCTACTCATTGTGGGCATTCGCAAACAACAACAATAACAACAGTGAGGCTGTGCAGTCTGCACCTTTCGGCCCGACACATCTAATTTTGCTGGTACTTGTTTGGCCTTCTCACTGCGGTTCCTATTCTCTTAGTCAGACTACATTAGTGTAGCCTGTTTCCAGGACCGCCACTTGGTGGAGGAACGGAGTCTTGGCCAGCTATGGTTCGCTGACCCGTTGCAAACAGCCACCCATGAGTCACTGGATGCTGTCAGCTCATTCACTGCTGCACCATTGTTTGAGTTTGAAACCTTTGAATTAGTTAGGTGTATGGGCAGCGTTTGACAAAAGTGCCCGCCTGTGACGAGTGTAAACTTTTGATTGACTAGCCAAAAAAATATAAGGTTTTAATTGTTAATTACCTTTTAAAATCGTTACTACATAACGACTCACACACGATTATTAATGATATTACGGTTCGAATAGATTGTACATTAGCTAGCTTATGATGGTGAATCTAAATGGACCTCCACTACCCCAATTTAAATCTACTAAAGTCATTGATGAATGGTGCAACAGTACTAAAGCTAATAGGCATGTTCAAGGACACAAGCGCCAAGCCTCTGACAGTAGTGCTTTTTTTCTTATGAAGAAATAGGCTAATACTGTGTAAGTAATACAATGTATTTTGATTTGGTACACATTATTTAGAAAAAAAAGTGAATGAGTGCCTAGTTTAAATTTGCTAATATATATTGCATGACTGTAGTCCGACCATGCTGACTGGTGAGCCACCCTAAAATTTGTCGAGCCTTGTGTATAGATATGCTTATATGATGTCGTTTTGGTTGTATCATCAGAATAGAGTATCGATCCTTTGAGGCTTGATAGCTTTGTGTAAAAAAAAATGGTAGAGCAGGAAGTGAAATAAACATGTGATTTGTATGTCATAGGATATTTGCTTGCTGGTACAGTTAATATCATATTTACTTTACCAAAGTGCAAAAAAAGCCCATATCTGTTAAGGTTTCGGTGGCTTAAGGTTTCTATGTGAGGCGGTTACAGAAGGCGAGAAGTGCTTTCATTTCATTGGGGAATTTATGGAGGTAAACAAAAATTAGAACCATCACCAAAATAAAAATATCAACTCAAATGTAAAATTCGTTCTATTATATGGCTCTGAAACATGGAGGGCAACACAGGTACTTATGAAAAAGGTACAGACTTTTGTAAATGGTTGCCTGTGCAAAATACAAGGGTGGAGATGGTACGACAAGATCAGCATCGTGAAACTGATGGAGAAAAACGGGATAAATACCAGTGGAGCATGAAATACGGAGGTGAATAGACCACACTGAAATCCACAGGGCAAGAGAAGTAGAGGAAGACTGAGACACTCATGGAAGAGAACTGGAAGCAAATGTAAAGGCAGCAAATAAGACGTCAACAGAATTGACTCATGATAGGAAGACTTGGCGAGTATTTGTAATAACACCGGCCGTTACCCTGGGGAAGCAAAAGCAAATCCTTTCATAAAATGCATGCTGAAGCCGGATGCACTGGGCTGACAGGCACAAAATAAAAACAGTGCAACACACACCGCCTTGGGGTATAGAGGAATAAGTCGAACGCCAACAAGAAAAACCTCACTTTAAATGGCTGGAATCAGGCATTTCTAATAGCTAGTTAGCCAAATATAGTGTTGGACCCATGCTTCAACAAATGGAGCACCAGGATTTTGATTAATTAATGTGTTAAGCAATATATGTTATGCTGATGACACAGTTATATGTGAAAAATGACAAATTATAACAGCAGAAATGAAATGCCTGTGAAAAATATTGGGTGTAACAAGGGGAGACAGGATCAGAAACAATGACATCAGGAGACTGGTGGAAACAACACCAGTAGTAGACTACATCAAAAGACAGCAAGTAAACTGGTTTGGCCACGTAACAAGACTACCACCACGCAGCACCCCCCAAACAAGCAATGCTATTTAGATGGAACAGATTCAAGGCCAACCTCTTCGCTGAAACGCAAAACAAAATAAGCAAAAGAAGAAGAAAAAGACAATGCCGTTAGCTAATAATGAACTACATCTACGGGGACTTGTTGACCACACCAACAAAGTCAATGAAGATAACGGACTAAATCTAAAGATTTGCAATACACAAACATTGATCATAAAGGAAAGATGCAGATTAAATGTGAGGTTCAGAAAGAAAGATAGATATTAATGACAAACTTCATATTAAACATTTAAAAAAATATTCAAGTACCTCGGTGCCACCATAGCAGATCACAGGAGTATAAACAGAAATAAGAAACACAATGGCACTAACAAGAGGTGACTTCAAGAAGTTTAGAAACATACTGTAATTCAACTTTCTGACTACAATTAACAGAGCGAGTCTTGGAGTGTTATGTGGAACCAATATTGCTTTATGGATGTGAGTAGTGGACAGTGCATAAACAAACTGAGAAATCACTTGCAGCAACAGAAATGTGATTGCTGAGACGAGTACTACATATAAAATGGACAGCAAGGCTGACGATGCAGCAGTGAAATGAGCTGGCAGCAGCCAGCAACTTTCAGCTGAATCAAGGTCAGTGACCCATAACTGGCCAAAGCCCTATTCCGCCTTCAAGCAGCAATCTTGGAAACAAACTGCAACCATCCAGTCTGGCCAATAGATTAACGATCGAAGAGGGAAGGAAACCATTTCCCCAAAATGCCATTCTGAAATCGGATATGTCAGTCCGAAAGGTGTAGATATTGAAGGTGGACTGGAACACAAAGTCCTTTTCAGGTTTGAATGCCGAAAAAGAAATGGACAGAAAAAGAATCCAATAAAGACATAATACAGGAAAACAATATTCAATGATATTTGCTAGCTAACATCAAATGTAGATAGGCTTTGTGCATTGATACACCAGAAAGGAGGTTCTAGAAAGCCTTTTAACAATAGGAGACACACACAGACAGAGATATAAGATATGGGAATACATGACTAAACAGCTGGAAGAACATAGTGCGCTTGTGTTACATTTCTTAAAGGACAGATGATTATAGGAGTTGATTATCAACACTGTGTGGCACGATGTGTACACAGACAAGACTTTCCAAATCTGTTTGTTGAAATCAATCAATCTTCTTCTTCTTCTTCATCGTACGCAGTCAGACAGTAACCATTATTTTTTCGAAAAAAAGCAGCCGTCATCCTGAGGCTGTCGACACTGCCATAGAGCTTGTCTAGTGTTGCCACTGGTGATGGCCACATCTGCTCTCTCTGATCCTCGTATGTCGGGCAGTTTTGCAGCAAATGCTCAGCGGTCATTTTCCCGGTACCACACGGGCATTCGTCAGTGCCACCTATCTTCAATTTGTTGAATAGGTGGTACCTTAGTCTATTGTGGCCAGTGCGAAGTCTGAAGACCACGACCTGCTCTATTCTGTTCAACTGGTAATAGACATCGTTTTTGGTGTAGCCAGTATGTTCGGTTTCCTATTTGGTCATGTATCTAGCTCTAATAAGCCGTTTTGACTCTTCGTATGTCACACTGGTATCTGGTTGTGGTAGTTTTGCACCTTCTTTTGCCAGTCTGTCTGCCTCCTCGTTGCCTTGGATGTTGCAGTGGGATGGAACCCACTACACCACTCCCTTTTTGGTGCGGCCTGTTGGCATAGTTGACAGAGTACTGCTCTTAAATCATTAAGTTCAGTATTTTTCTGGCTTTTTAGTGTTGTGACTACGGCCAGAGCATCTGAAAGCAGGACTATGTGGCTTTCATTCCTTTTGCCTGTCACCGAAATCAATCAATCAAAGCCTGTCTCTCCTCGGTGCATATGCCATTGACATCTCGTCAGCATACAGTCTTTCTGCCTCTCTCCAAGTGAAATCATTTAATCTTAGTTCCTTCTCACATTTTCATCTCCATGTATTTCTTGGTCTACCTCTACTTCTCTTCCCTTGAGGATTCCATGTTAGATCCTTCTCGCTATGTTGGACAGTACCTTCTGTTGCATATATCCTATCCAGTCCCATTTTCTTTCCTTAATTTGTTGTTTCAGTGGCTGTTGGTTCCTTTCCCACAGGTCTTCATTTCTCCCCACGTCCTGCCACTTTATGCCCATTATTCTTAGCAGGCATCTGTTAACGAAGAACTGGAGTCTCTGTTGATTGGCCATGATCATTCTCCACATTTTGACTCCATACAGCAGCACTGACTAAACTCTGCTTTTCTACCTCCTGATGCATCAATTGTGCTGCCCAAATATTAAAAGGTATCCACTTCTTCTGATGACTCTCCCTCCAGCATGATTTTTTCTTTGTTAATGCTTTCACTCCGTAATTATTTTGCTCGTAATTATTTTGCTCGCTGTACCGGAATTATGTTTTGGGTACAATTTTAGACAGTGGATTACACCTCTTTCGTTCTAAACTGTGCGAGGTTTATTTAATTGGATGTGCACATATATATCAAATTGACATGTAGAGGACAGGGAAATATAATTGACAATTTGTGTATTAATAATAAAATACATGTAATTAGCATAGTTGAAAAATCATTAATATTAAATGACAACACAACAAAACAGCATAATCAAAATATGAACGTATCAAAGCCCAGTTACTGTTATAGTTATTAAAATTGGTGTCTCAGATCATGAAGGTAATCCGTTTTAGAAATCACAAAATTTCAAATGTATCAAATTTTAGCATAAGAAATAGATTTTAGAAAATTTTAACTGAGGCCACCAAGGTATTCACATTAATAGAAAATATCACAAAATAATTTGTTTAAATTCATTGTAAAATCATTTTCTGCGCCAGGTTCCATGTTATAAATGAAAAAAATAATACAACTTTCCATAGCTTATTGACAATGCATTTACATGTTTTCTTTATTATTGTACTTGCACTTTGGTGTTAAATGCAAAGTAACCCATATCATTACTGCAGTAGGGGTGTGAGGTGTTAACCATCTCACATAGGCTTGGCTTTGGTGTACATATCTTGAAACAAGTGCCGTACCAGGTTGGGGCAACACACCATCATCAGCACTGTTTGATTTATCAAACATTTCTGCGTTACTTTCATAATTTGATAACAAACTATTCGTTTCAAACAATTCCTCTTCACTTTCCATGATATTTTTTTATAAACTATACGCTCTAGAGACAGAACAAAAATATTTGGGAAATCAGAATGCAAGTAATTACCATATAGAATGTATACAGCTTCTGCCGAAGACAGACGTGCCGGGTCGAAAGGTGCAAATATCGCAGTCAAACTGTAAACTAGCGACACAGCGCATGCCGTTCTCCGGACTACATCCTGCTACTTGCAAAACTCTGTTCAGGGCTTAGTAGCCGGAATGAGAACAAACGCAGAAGAAGAATGTAATCAAACCCCAAAAAAATTCTATTGTGAAAAGCCGAATCTCGTACTAAAATGTTTGCCGGAAGTCCAACTTACCGCTTAAATTTCGTTCTAAGAATGTACCATTTAATTTATAAATAATTATTGGCAACCACATCTAAAACAACTCTCACAGCGCTGCTACCGAGTGAAAGGGTTAAATGTTTTAAGTTTATTTAAGGAGAAATGATTTGTTAAATTTGCTGTTCATGTACATTCTGTTCTGCTTCACATTTAGTTCTAACCATGGAGCCATTACATTTACAGGCACTGTAATGCTACAGCATGTTCTCAATATCTGTGAGAAGGATGGGAACATTGACAATGTCTTTCTGTAAGTCTCTGTGGGTTTGCTTCTTTGTCTGCATCATATGTTGTTATTTATGTGCCTGTTGGTTTCTGTGGAGTGAGAAAGTTCTTTGATAGTGACAAATACATAAAAATAAAAAATGTCATACAACATTTCCCCCATTGCTAGGGTAGTCGAGGGGTTTTGAAGGCTAAGGACTACAGACCGCTTCGCCGCTGCTGTCGCCATGTCGTGTGCTGGCTATGTTTGTTTATTTCCGCCCCCGACAGAAAAACATGTGTCATACCGGGGATTCGAACCGCTGCCTTCCTTGTCGGCAGGCAGGCCTTGAAACCATTTGGTCACGCGCTCCTCCTCTACAAATACATAAATTAATTGAAAGGAAGACTAACTACTGATCAGATTCAGGCAAAACTCTCTGGACAAAACCCTCCCTTGGCTTCCTTGTAGCCCTTCCTGGAAATGGGCTGTGTTCATGGCAGCCTGGCTAACAAGGTGACGGGTCGACGTAATCCCCGTAGTAGTGAACGACATGCAGATGAAGCCAAGCATAGCACAACCGCCTGGAGGACCCAGTCCACCTTCATCAGCATGCTCGGGATGTGAGGAAAGCTACTGCAACCTGTCACTTAACGTCCTTTTCAGGGCGCACACAAGATTAACCTACTTACTCATTGTGTGCATTCACAAACAATATAAATGAATGTATTAAAAATGCCTCACATTTATTAAAATATATGTAGTTGATAAAAATGCGTAGTTTTTTTTAGTTTTGTCCTCGGCTTTCGTGCCGGAAAGGACGTCGCAGTTTACAGTGAGGCTGCAATATCTGCGCCTTTTAGTCGGACACATCCTATTTCAGCTACATTATTTTGCAATCCCTATCCCATGGCCAGACTACGCTAGTGACTAGTGCAGCCTGTTTTCAGGGTAGCCAGAAAAAGGATCTTCATCAGATATGGTTCGCTGACCCTGATGCAAGCGACCAGCTATGGGGCCACTGGCTGCTATCGGCGGGGCAGGCAAGAGATTGGCAGTTTAAAGAGGAAGAGAATCAGCAGGTTGGAAAGAGAAGAATTGAGAAGAGAGATGATTGGACGAAGAAGTGGCTGGTTAGAGGGACGGTTGGGACTGCAATGGGATATATGACAGAAGGGAAGTGTTTAACCTTTAGCACGCTATGGCAAACCAATTTTGATACTCGGCCTACAAAGGTTAAGTCGCAACAATTTTTGTATCTATGAACTTAGGCCCTTTCAATAGCCGTTAAAAAAAATGCTGAACACATCACGTCCATCTACACAGGTTTTTTTGTCGGTAAAACTATTCTATGTTAGATTACAAATGGATTTTTTTTTGTTTGGTTGTTGCTGCGTTCGCCTTATTTCTCTAATCCCCAAGGCGGTGTGCGTTTCACTGCGATTTAATTTTGCGCCTGTTGGCCCAGTGCATCCGACTTCAGCATACATTTTATGTAAGGGTCTGCTTCCTCCTGCATTTTCTAAGGGTTTGCTTCCCCGGGGTAACGGCTGGTGCTGTGATGGGGATCGAACCCAGCACCTTCTGGTTGTGAGCCGTGTCACTTAACCACTAGGCCACACCGTCCCCTACAAATGGATTTAACACGATTTATCTTACTGGAGCCGGCCGGCGTTTCTTTATCGGGTAGATCTGTTTATTTTGTTTGTTTAGATGTAACAGCTACGTTTGAATTGAAAACTAACAGTTCTGCCGATATTAAAAGCACAGGATCGATACATTGTTGTGGTTTCCGTGGATTTCTATCGGAGCGACTAGGCCTACCCGTTGAGTCCAAATATTTTTTTTTGTGCATACATTTTCACCTTCATGTGTCTCAGAAACTAACAAGCACACAACAATAATATCAAAGTCCTTTATTCATTTATGTCTGTATACACAAGAAAATCATATTTATTGACCAACAAACAGAAAAGTTGCATGCTTTGAAAGTCAACTGATAATTTTTGCAAAATGTAGTGTCGCAAAGGTTTAACCTTAAGCACTGCAATATATTTTTGAAAAAAATTTGACCTAATTAATTTTCTTAATTTAGTCGCTATGGTAGTCGTCTTTCAAAATTTGTAACTTTTATGTTTGTTTGTCAATAAATATGATTTTCTGGCGTGTAGATACATAATAGTATAACGAACATGTGGGTGTTATTGTTTTTGTTGTGTGTTTGTTAGTTTTTGAGATTCAAAAAGATGTTGAAAATTTATGAAAATCTCGAGAAAAATTTGGAACGACCACTAGGCCTAGTCGCTTCGATCGAAAACTATGGATGGAAACCACAACAACGTATCGATTCTGTGTTTATAATATCGCCACAGCTGTTAGTTTCCAATTCAAACTTAGTTCTTTCATTTAAACAAACAAAATAAACAGATCTACACGATAAAAATCTTTCCCAACAACCTACTTCCCCTTTCGCAAAAGTCGGCTTGCTCCAAACGGCGTATACAAAATTAAAACTGTTCAAAAGCCATTTGTAATCGAACATACGATACTTTAACCGGCAAAATATCGTGTATATATGGAGGACGTATTCAGCAGTAAAAAATGGCTGTCGGGAGTGACTCCGTTCAACAACAAAAAAACGCGCACCGTTTTTGTTGGCCAGGAAGGGTGGTTTTCTTCTAACATTGGCGTGCTGAAGGTTAAACTACTGCGTTCAAAATGATCCACGGTAATACTGAGCATCCTAGCCAGTCACTCAATAGGTGCTCTTGTTTTTTCTTTGTTCCCTATGGCTTGGGGCCGTAACGTGGGTTTCATTTTGGTTCTGGCATATGTAATCATGTATTCTTTTTATTTTGATAATAATGGACATAGCAACGAATCGGAGACTACCAACCATGAGGTCTAACCCACTCACTCTCTATGGTAGGAGAGTCGTCGCCTTCTGGGACCGACCAAAGGTTCAGGGAACATGTCAGTGGTTCTTATCTGGCTGCTTGTGCTAGGGTCAGCGAATCAGCTGACCAAGACCCTGTTCTGCCTACAAGTGGTGACCTTTGAGCTAAGTCTATGCATCCGTGCAGCCTGGCTGAGAGAATAGGGAGGGACGAGGAAAAGTAAACCCAGTCACAAAGATGTGCTATACTGAAACCGGATGTCCCGGGCCACTGAGACACAAATATTGCAGCCTTGCTGTAAACTACTACATAACAGAACATTCTTTTCAGGATGCACGATAAAGTAGTCATCCCCCATACCATGTTTTTACACACTAACATTATCACAGACTTTACCGAGTTTTGAGTAGCCTTTTGGATTTACAGAAAGCTTTAGGAACAATAATACTCCACATCTGATATAGGAATAAAAGAGAATAATGCGTCTGCCATATTGTTGAAACTATAGTTAGTTTGTTTTTCTCCGCTGAAGTGTCTGTACTGCGCCAAGTGCATTGCATCCATCAGCCGTCAAGAGCCTATGGCGTTTATCTATCCACATGTCTTGCAGCTCCAATTTTTCTCTGTTGCCAGATCTACAAGCTCTGTAAGCCATCAGTGGAAGTTGATGAGGGTACATTTTCATGTGATGACCAAACCAGCATATTTTTAGCCTGGACAAACATAGTGCTGACCATACTTTGAATAGGCTCGTTTGGCAGCCTGTCTTGCCAACCAAATGCTCGGATAACTAAGCAGTGGTGACAGATGATCCGTCTCATACTTTTTGGCACCTAATCTCGATTTACCTAACAAACCTATAGTCTGCCGAATATCTGAACCCATCGGCCTGTTGAAGAACAATGTCATTTTACCCTTGTGTTGAGTGACCCACGTGTTCTGCTGATCCTCATAGTTTCTATTTTGTCTCGTTAACCTTTACCACTCTGAATGAAAAAAAGTATGGAAGTCCTACCGCCATTGATTTATTTTTCAGCACGTGACGTTTTTTTTAATTTTGAGAGCCTGTATCTTTTTTGTATTGTTAGGAATTTGAAAATCGTCACAGAACATGATAGTGTTTCTTATAAGATCGTCATATCTGTGAATTTCCCTTGTAAATGTATTTAATACTGTTAAACAAATTAAACATATCTACCTGAGGAAAAATATGTTAAAACAACATACCTTCATCAGCCGCAATAATGGGACAATCTTCCAGTCGTCCAGAAAAAGAGAAAAAATCGTTCCAAAATTCTCTTTCAAACTAAACTGTCCATCTTTCTTTTTTACATCTGCAATGACGGCCTATTTTTAGATTCAAATCCCAGTTGCTTTCAAACCGGCACAAATACTTGACAATGTTCTAGAATAGTTTTCTTATCGCTCAGCGTATTTTCTAGTCGCTAGTGTCGGAGCAACCAATTTTTTGGGTGTAATAACTAGCTGCGCGAGTGCTAAAGGTTTCACATGTTGTATTTGGCACTCGTTGCCACAAGCGAGCTCATGATTTTGCTGTTTATTTTTATCATTGTATAACAAATACTGATCATCTGCAAAGAGTAATTCATGTTATAATTTAGCTGCTGTCTTTTACTGTGATTTACGTCTGTGTAGATGTTGAACAGCAGAAATATTAAATCTAAAAAAAAATTAATTAACATTAGCCTCCCTCCAAAAATTGATACAAATTTAATCTGCGACGGCATTAGTTTTCAACACGTAACGTTTTACTATGGTTGCTGACTTTAAGAGCTTGTAACCTTTTTATTTTTCTGTCTATAGATGTTATTTGATTGTGTGTAGAAACATAAATTAATAAAGAACTTGTTGGTGTTATTGTTTTTGATATGTGTGTGTTAGTTTCTGAGATACAAGAAGATGAGTGAATATGTTGGACAACAGCACAAACATTTAGACTTACCTATTTCTGAGGATGTCTCTTGTCTAGTTGATGTTGAATGCCCTCAATGAGTAAGTTTACTCTTTAGTGCGCTCTGAAAAGGACGTTAAGCGGCAGTTTGTAGTAGCTTTCCTCAAATCCCGAGCAAGCATGCTGATGAAGGTGGACCGCAGTCCTCCAGGCGGTTGTGCTATGCTTAACTTCCATCTGCGTGGCTCTCACTACTACGAGGATCACATCTATCGACATCTGGTTAGCCGGGCTGCCTTGAAAACATCCTGTTTCCGGAGAAGACTACATGGAAGAGAGATTACGGTCTTGTCAGTGTATTAATCCTGACGCGGTGTCCTGGTCAGTATTTTATGCCTGACTGAACTAGCGTCTCAGTTTCCACACTTGTCTAGTAAATCCTGGAAATCGCCACAGATCACTCTACTTTATTTCTTTGCATTCAGGATCTTTGGTCATGCTATATCTGCAGGTCAGTCGCCATGATGAAGTCTTCCACAAAGCACTGATAGGGCTCTTAACAAGGTCGGAATATCTGTTAGTTTCCAGTACAAACATATTTATTATATCTACATGAACAAACTGAACAGATCTTAACTTTATCCCCCTGAACAATCGTAAAATCGAGTGAAATAAGAGAATATATCTTTTCAAAATTTATTTATAAATATCCACAAGGACATCTCCGATTAGAAAAATGGACAAGAAGGAAGGAACGTCTATTCACTTTCAGATACACATGTGCAGCTGCTTCCATAGCATTAACCTGGATGTTTATACACGATATTACCGGTCAGTCATTTGGTTTCACACAGTGCCTTCCTTGGAGAAACATATTTTTTTAGTCAGGCACGTCATGAAACTAAACGCGTTGTACAGATTAAAACTTATTGAAATTTATGTCTCCTTTTTTTGCAGACATGTACAAGTGAACAATGAAGGTGCCATTCGCTTCTATGAAAAGTTTGGATTTAAAATTGTGGAAGAAAAAAAGAACTACTACAAGAGGATAGAGCCAGCAGATGCTTATGTGTTACAGAAGTCTTTCAAGGAAGATGCTGACAACAAGCCACCAATTGTGACAGTGTCATCTGATGATAACTCTGACAAGATCACCTCCTAGCAGTTTCTGTCACATCCTAGCAGTTTCTATCACATCCTAGCAGTTTCTGTCACATCCTAGCAGGATCTATCGTGTCCTAGCAGTTTGTCTTCTGACAAATAAAGCAGTAATCATCTCTTTCGTCACATTAGATATCATTTAGTAACCTGTTTGCCATGGATCATGGAGTAATTTGTCTTTATATACGTCTTCTTTGACATTTTCCCTAGAGAGGACGTTGTGTCGTAGTTTACAAGGTTGCGATATCTGCATCTTTCGGCCAGGCACATCCGGTTTTAGTGGATTGGTTTGGGTAATGGGTTTGCCATCCCTTATTTTCTTTGCCAGACTACGCTAATGCAGCCTGTTTCCAGGGCTGCTGATTGGAGAAGGAATAGGGTCTTGGTCAGCTCTGATTCGCTAGGTCTGATGCTGGCTACTGTCAGTTCGTTCATGTGCTACATCTTAGGCTCCTATATATATATATATATATATATACCGACTTAATCGTTCCTCTTCTACTGTGAGGTATAGAAGTGTTACTTTCTTTTTCTTGTGGATTATAGTTTCTGCAGGATGGGGTTAGCCAGCCCACGCCCAACCTTCCTCAGTCACCTCTTAGGATATGCCTGGCAGGTGTTAATATCTCCTTCGTCACTCATCCTCATATCAAGGTCCCGGTTTCCCCGAACAAGAGCCACCATTGTGTGTAATTCTGTTTTATCTCCATACAACTGCTTGTTTCCCCATCTGTCTTAGAGACCAGTATTGTTATCTCTTTTGCTGTGTGAGCGTTTAGTATTTAAATAATAATTACATTTTTTTTTATGACAAGGACACTGGTTTCAACAGTGAAAAATAAGGGCATAGCTAATTTTTTGTGAATCGCAAGAATTATAAAGGGTCAAACATGCCAATTAGAAAATCTCTACAAACCACCCCCCCACACAAAAACCAAACTCTAACGATATGCAACATCATGCAAAATAGGTGGATGACTGGCGATTTGGGCAGTCCAGTGCTTACAAATAGAGCTACAAATTGGCTAACCAACCAATCCCCCTTAGTCAGTTCTTATGACAAGTTGGTAGGTTACAGTGCTACTATTCTTTACTCTCCTATCTCGCCCAGGTAATATACAGGCACTTTGAACATGAAATATAATCTGTATTCCTAACCACAAGAAGACACAAGAACTTTCTTTTACCAACATGAATATTTGTAGTCCTGTCAGATTATATATTAAACCTTTACAGTCCTAATTGATTAGATTCTACCATTTGAACAGAAGAGAGCAGGTCGTGGTCTTCAGACTTCGCACTGGCCACAATAGACTGAGGTACCACCTATTCAACAAATTGAAGATAGGTGGCACCGACGAATGCCCGTGTGGTACTGGGAAAATGACCACTGAGCATTTGCTGCAAAACTGCCCGACATACGAGGATCAGAGAGAGCAGATGTGGCCATCACCAGTGGCAACACTAGACAAACTCTATGGCAATGTCGACAGCCTCAGGATGAACGCTCCTTTTTTTCGAAAAAATAAAGATTGATGTCTGACTGTGTACGGTGAAGAAGAAGAAGATTAGATTCATGTATTAACCCTTTACAGTCTACCCTAATTGATTAGATATTGATCTCAGCCCTTTCAGTCTACCTTAATTGATTAGATTCATGTCAACACTTTACAATCTACCCTAATTGATTAGATTTATGTTTTAACCCATAACAGCTTGATCTAATTAATATGATTATATATTTAATAAGATTATATCTAATAAATTAGAGGGGCGCGTTAGCTCAGTTCATAGCGGGCAATTCGCTATTTTCTGTGGTAATGGCGTGCCTCGGTCCGAATCGCGTCCAGAGGCTTAAAAAATCCTGGTCGTGATGTTAATCGGGGACTGCTTTTCCAGTCAACCCAGCTGTAAAAACAGCAAGGAAGGAAACTGGCCACACCACCTCTCACAGGCTGCGGCTTAGTCCTAAGGAGTTTTAAAAAACTTCCATTTCCAACCAGCAATTAATTCTGTGAGGATGTCTTCATGTGTGCCCCAACGACCTCACCGGTTACGGGATGACCTGACCTGAATTAATTCTGCTGAATTTCCATTTTACTTTTTTCTAATACATTATGCCGGACTGTAAATGGTTAAGACTATATTGCTATTTACTTTTATTCACAAAAATATTTATGCCTGATTGTATCACCTTCTTCATCGGTATAATTACTTTTATCACCATGTTATTCTATTTGTCATGTCCTGAAAAGAAAACTACTATGATTTAACTAGAAAAGAGCAAGTCACATTTTCAGACTAAGAACTGGGCATAATAGACTCAAGGGTCATCTTCACAACAAAGTGAGGATTTGAGACAGATGACACTATGTTCGTATCAATTGCTGCTTGATAATGAAACTACTACTTCTTTGGTGTTCGTCCTGAAAAGGACGTTGTCGCAGTTTTAGTTTGCTGCGAAAGCTGCTCATTTCAGTTGCCTTTTTTAAGTAACGGTTTTGCCTTTCTTCTGCGATCCATATTCCTTAACCAGACTGCACTATGACAGATATGTCTTTGTTTCTAGGGCTGCCACGTGAAGACAAAATATGGATTTGGTCAGCCTCTGGTTTCGCAGCCCTGATGCAAGCAGCCTGCTGTCAGCTCATTCACTGCTGCATCTTCTGCAGCTCATTCACTGATGTTCAATCTGGCAGATCTGTTTGCTGCCAGGTACCCAAAACCTGTCTATTTTTGTTTTGCAAATCCATCTGGTCTGTCATTAGAAGGTGACGTTCTTGTCTTCTCTGGTTTATCTTTCCGACTCACATTTTGCTATTAGTAGTATGTTTGTGGGCGGTTTCTTTCTTAGGGCTTACTACGCCTGGGGAAAGTGAGGCTCTGTGGTTTCCATCATCCAGGCTTTTGACATTTAGCTACTCAGTAGTATAGGCCCTGTACTCTGCCTTTGGTGGTGCTGGTAACCGTTAAGATGTCATTATATGAGGTTTTGCTACAGAATGTTTTCTACCAACAACTATATGGGGTATGTCAACATCAATGGTGGGATTACTTTTATCTTTATATATATGATTTCACAAGGATGC
The DNA here is from genome assembly GCA_036924085.1 of Ariolimax columbianus. NCBI lineage: Eukaryota > Metazoa > Mollusca > Gastropoda > Stylommatophora > Arionidae > Ariolimax > Ariolimax columbianus. The sequence continues at coordinate 26,271,926 of JAVGWX010000019.1, forward strand.
TTCATGTATTGAACTTAACATTAACCAAATTCTCAGTTCTTTAATCAGATCCATATTTCTGTGGTAAATCTTCACAAATGATATATCAGACACTATATAAACATTTCTTCTGTCAGTGCTGGTTGGACAATATAAACAGACATGTGCTAGACTGAAAGCCACAGGGGAAGAGAAGAGTGAGAAAGCCAAAGAATACCTGACTAATAGAGGAGAAGAGTACAGCTGGAGTCTCATGTGCGAAGCTCAAGAAGACTCCACACTAGAAACAAGCGGAGAGCATCTGTCGCGGTTCTGTGCTACAAGATAAGCCAGATAGATTAAAATTTATTTAGCGTGTTGACTCTTTAAAAAAAACAATGCTGGATGAATTCAACAAGCTAAAAGAGCAGGACATATATAAGGAAATAAAAGCAGTTTTGTACATAAAACAAGTTGAATGTGATTATATTTGTTTGAACATTAAAATCTCTCTATGTTGATTTCTGCACACATGTATGAACTTCATTGCATAAACTGTGAGACCATTTTATATAAAATTTTGTTTGGGATTTTGGAGTCTCTTTGTATATTGGTGTTTCAACTTTGTATAAAGGTGGTGGTGATTGTTGTTGAATAACTTTACCCTTTTGTGCATCCTGAAAAGGGCACTGGATGGCGGGTTGCAGTAGCTTTTCTCACATCCCAAGTGTGCTGATGAAGGTGGATCAGGGTCCTCCAGGTTGTTGTGCTATGTTTGGCTTCATCTGCGTGTCGCTAACTACTGTGAGGATCATGTTGATTCCCACCCTGTTAGCCAGACTTAAACAGTCAGTCTGCCGAGGATGGATATATTGAACTGAAAGGTGCAAATATCGCAGTCAAGCTGTAAACTAGCAACACAACGTATTCCGTTCTCCAGACTAAATCCTGCTACTTGCAAAGGCCTTTCAGGGCTTGGTAGAGGGAGATTGAGAGCAAATGAAGTGGTAGAAGAAGATATTCTACTTACAAGACAGCGTCTTCCAGATCGGAGTTGAGGATTTACCTTAATTCCTTAGGATACCAACCATGATTAGTTTCTCTTCCACTGTTCTCTATCCTTGCTGAACCTACCACCGCTTCCTGTTAGATTGGTGCTCCCTTTATTCCCTATTCAGATATCGCAGCACTTCGCCTATTCTTAGCGTCTTTATACTGATTTAGAAGACTGTAGTGTATGCAATCAGTTTCTTTTAAATTCACTTGATCTAAAACTAACTAAACATTTTCAATCTATTTTGTAATGCATTAATTGACCCTGCCTGCATGATTTCAAGCATTCACTGCTCTTTGACCCCAAAAAAATATTGATAGAAGGATCACATATACATTTACTCTTCTCCATTTGGCTGAGCTTCTTTCCAAAGCATCTTTGAATTTGATGGCCATTTCTCTGACCAGATCAGTGTAGCAGCTATGGGTCACTTCATGGAGCACCTCATTTGATCTTGATATCATTGCTCCCTTCGCTTGATGTACTTGTCGATAGATCAACGGCTGTATAAGTATTAACATGTCTGAGGCCGACCTCTCTAGCATCATTTACTTTCGCCAGTAATTTCTGTCAATGTATTTATTCTTCGTCGTTCGTTCTCGAACTCCCGCTACCAAGCCCTGATAAGGACAGGAAGAAGTGACGTAGAATGGAATAAGTTGTTTTGTGATTTACAGCTTTCGATCAGACGCATCTGACTTCAGTATGACAATTTTGAGTACCGGGTTAGCCTTACTTCTTCGATCCCTTCTCCTTAGCCAGCCTGATATCCAGGATCACCACGTGGAGAAGGGTCTTGACAGCTCTGGTACGCTGGCCTAACACTAGTAGTCAGAATCGGGTCGCTGACTGCTACAGCTCATCTCGATTCCTTTTTCCGTTGTTTAAATCCTACAATGAGTAATTTTACTCTTTTTTTGCGCCCTGAAAAGGATGTTAGTGGTGGGTTGTAGGAGGTTTCCTCACATCCCGAGCATGCTGATGGACCGTGGCCCTCCAGGCGGTTGTGCCATGTTTGGCTTTATCTGCGCGAGGATCACATCAATCCACATCTCGTCAGCCAGGTTGCCTTGAAAACAGCCCGTTTCTGGGGAATCCTACATGGAAGAGAAATTGTGCCTGACTGGACTAGCGTCTCAGTTCTATTTCCGTCAATCAGTACGCTTCACTTCTAGCATATCTCTTTCCCCTGAGTGTTGTACTTACGACCTCTTGCGGTTATGGGAAATGTATGACCTCCAGCGATAAACGGATGCCATTTAACTTTCAAATAGAGACTCTGGTCAAATGCTACTGTTGTGTAGGATGAATGAAAGAGTGCTATTTTACCAGTTGCAGAATATTTCATCTAGAGGCAAGCATGACAAATATGTGTGTCATAATTTTTTATTTTCGCAAAGCGATTGTAGACTTGAGGGCTGTCTACTGTAACACTGATTATCTTGTCTGTGATACTTACATCATGGGATGTCTCAAATCGTTTGGGATCAAGATGCTGAGCAGCACATGAGCTGCAGTGGTCAGCGACCCATAGCGGACTGCTAGCGTCAGGACCAGCGAACCATAGCTGCCAAGACACTTCTACACCTTCACGTGGTGATCCTGGATAACAGGCTGCAGCAGAGCAGACTGGCTAAGGAGAGGGATCGAAGAGGGAATGCTAGCCTGGTACACAAAAAATGCTTGCTGAAGTCGGATGTGTTGGATCAAAAGGTGCAAATGCAAATATCGCAGTCAAGCTGTAAACTAAGACACAACGCATTCCGTTCTCTGGACTACATTCTGCTACTTAAGCCCTTTTAAGGGTTTGGTAGTGGGAGATTGAGAACAAGCCAAGCCAAATTGTTTACCAGCAATGTTGTTTGTTTGTCTGTGCCATTGTTGCGGCTTGTATATGTGGTTCGCGCACGTCATCACAATTTGGCTAGACTACCTCCGCTACCTTCTGTGGTTACAGGCAAACCGGATTAATCATAGTGCCGTTATCACTATGTAGGTAGCTTTGACTCTCACCTTGTGACAACACTTTGTGAATATCTTGAACATTATTTCTGTGCCATTCGTTATGAACATTTGGCCCTGGTCATGCTACTTTCTCAACCTATTAGATGTCACACCCCCGCTACCTGTTTACAAGAAAGGGTTTGGGAATAAAATAGACAAAGAAAAATTTGCATCCTGTGCTACCCCCAGTTGTCTTGATAATGTCATGCCACTGGTCAACGGTGGTTCAGGACAAGAGTGAGTTTGACATATTGCGCAAAATCTTCCTCACTTTAATCTAAATGACAGCGCGTCACCCATTTCACCGGAAAGAGAAAAATGAAAAGATTGTCTACGCAACTGAACAAAGAGAGTGGTCATCACATGCGATAGACGAACATCACACACATATCTCTTTCACCAGTAAACATCACTGCCTCAATCTGCCCTTTCCACCACCGTCACTATCTCCTTAACTTTTCTTCTCATTCTCAATTGTAACCGTCACTCACTCCATCATCGTCTATGCCAGGAAGACAGAGACTTTCTAGATAATGCCAACGAGATAATTTAAGATTTCCGTCTCTCTAACCTGAAGCTACTCTTACCTCAGCATGTCCTACCTAACCCTCGTACCGATGCTCTTTCCTACCAATCTCCATCTGACCGTGCAATACTGGTTCTGTCCACAAGATCTTGTTGAGAACTTTCTCTCCATATGTAGGCCTACCTTTACGGGGTTGGAGAGCTTGCCCATTCCAGGGAGCTATGCTGGGAGTTTTACAGGTCCTTGGAGAGGGTCCAGACTAAGAGGCTGAGGAGCAGGTGGAGCCCTAGAACCCACCGGCAAATGGTGCACGCTCTGGACTAAACCAATCCACCCCCATTTCATGGGTTAAATGCATTCTTGTCTTCTATCAGTCATCCCAATGGACGTAGAAGAGATGCAGTCCAGAGGACATTGCCCCTTTGTGGCGGGGAATGCTAGGCGTACCATCACTGCAGAGGAGCCGAGAATACTAAAGGGGAGTAAGGAGATACCCCACTCACATGTATATGCTACGTTTCTGGCAGGACGTGATGATCCTGGGACACACTGGACTGCTCCCCTTCGTGGATACTTGAAAAATTGGTCCATAAGTCTATCATATCATCACATCCTTTCGAGCAAGACCATAGTCTGCCCAAGCAACTTTAAGGTGAAATTGGCGACGCAAAAAATTGCCGAACACCAACCTTGGCCCAGGAAGCTGTCAGATCTACAAGTTTTATTGTCAACATTGAGCAACCAGCGCAGAATCACGGTGCAGTGGATACCGTCTCACTGCGGAATACCAGGAAATGAAAGAATCTGACACTGGCAAGGGAAGGTGCCGCAGATGAGCAACCAGATGCACCAGTTACATACCATCAAAAGAAAAAGATTAAATAAATTAGAGAGCTTTCAACACAATACAAGATGACTATCATAATATAAGTAGGCAAGAGCAGATTGTCATACTTCAGAACAGGACACAACCGACTCCGCATCACATGTATAAAGAATTTAGGATTGGCAGCTCAAGTATGTGGACAGGCACCCCCAGACTGCGGAGCATATACTTCAGGACTGTCCAGAGTATGAGATGCTGAGGCGGACATACTGGCCAAAAGAAACAACACTGGAAGGCAAACTGTATGGACCTCTGTATGAACTGCAGAAGACAGTGGGGTTCATACGAGAGACAACTTTGCAGATTTAGACATACTCCAAGCAAACGAAAGAAGAATACTTTTTCTATCCTTCATTCTGATCCTTTCACATATTTTCTGGTTGCCTACAGACATGACAGAAACTTGCGTGTCATGTTGGTTATATACAGAAGCAGAACTCGCCTACTGGGCCACCATGGCACCTTGCCTTTCAGAAATGAGCATGACTACTTTATGTGTCCTGGTTATCCAGCCACGTTTCGTATTCTCCCAGTAATCCATTTTTGAGATATTTCTGAGGTGATGGACAATGTTTCCTACCATAATGCAGTGGTACTGGAAAACAAGAGTGCTAAGGACGAGATCACACTTTGACTAACAAAGGAGCTTGTTCAATTTGCGGAAATGCACCTCAAACCTGAATCATCGTAACTTGTAAAGAATATACACAGGACAAAGACAATTCAGGAGCATAGTTAGGGCAAAGGTTAAAGAACAGGGAGCAAGTGGCTACAAAATTTTAAAACTATCAGATGTAAATAAAATTGCACATTCTGCTCTCTCAGACACTGACAAATAATAATGTTTACTTGGGTGCCGTGGAACAATGAGGCTAACGTCTGGTCAGGCAAAACACACTGATCAGACAATGTTAGCCAGGGTCAGGAGAAATATACTGGCCAAGACCCTCACCTGACGGGATGATGAGGCTAACGTCTGGTCAGGCAAAACACACTGATCAGACAATGTTAGCCAGGGTCAGGAGAAATATACTGGCCAAGACCCTCACCTGACGGGACGATGAGGCTAACGTCTGGTCAGGCAAAACACACTGATCAGACAATGTTAGCCAGGGTCAGGAGAAATATACTGGCCAAGACCCTCACCTGACGGGACGATGAGGCTAACGTCTGGTCAGGCAAAACACACTGATCAGACAATGTTAGCCAGGTTCAGGAGAAATATACTGGCCAAGACCCTCACATGACCTCGTTGGTCGTCCTGGAAATGGGCTGTTGTCGAGGATAACAGTCTGGCTAACAAGGTGCGGTTCGACGTGATCCTTGTAGTAGTGAGCAATACGCTGATGAAGCCAAGCATAGCAAAACCGCCTGTAGGACCCCTGTCCGCCTTTATCAGCACACTTGGGATGTGAGGACAGCCATGACAACCCACCACTTAACCCCCTTTTTAGGGTGCACAAAAGAGAAACTTACTCATGGTAGGCATTCGCAAACAACAAGAACTGAGGCTCATTGTGTCGGTCAACCACATCCAGGACCCACTGCTGCAGCATGGTTCCAGGCCTCCTCCAGAATGGAGGTGGAGGTTGATATTTGCTGGAGCCATTTGCACAGTCTCTTCTGCCTGAATAGGGCGAATACTTTCAAGATATGTTTATTTAAAGCAGAAGTTGCATTAATGAATACATGCTTTAACTTCTCATGAAGCTTGGAAAATAATACAACATTAAAAAGAAACAACGATAACAAATACACAAACAGTCATTTCATTTTCTTTTAACACACAGGCCTTTCAGAAAATCCACATATTATCAACATTAATGCACATTTATGACGAACAAATATTTACTCATACCCTTATGAAAAATTAAGATACAAATGCAGCTATTAATGTACTACTGATTAACAAAAGTACTGTAAAATATGTTGTGTGTATAAATGATAACTACAGGCTTCATGAAAATAATAAATAAAACGTCTGTTTTGATAAATCTGTGTAGTCTGCATAATATTTCTGCATAACACATTAACTTCATAATGAAAATAGTTGCACAAGCAAAAATTCAATTTGATATATTAATGAATTATTGAGAGAATATAGAAATTTCAACTGCACACATTTCTGAATGCACTATAAGTGCTGGGTAGTCTTCTGGATTTCAAAGACAGATCTAGAAACAGTACTTCAATATATGATGCAGGGGGATCAAGATGCACAGCAGCGCATGATCTGATGTGGTCAGCGACCCATAGCTGACTGCTAGCACCAGGGCCAGCGAACCAGAGCTGCCAAAACCCTTCTACACCTTCACGCAGTGTTCCTAGATAATAAGCTGCAACAGAGCAGACTGGCTAAAGAGAAGGGATCCAAGAGGGAAGGCAACCTGGTACTAAAAAATACCTGCTGAAGTCAGACGTGTTGGACCTAAAGGTGCAAATTTTACAGCCAAGCTGTAAACTACGACAGGGCATTCCGTTCTCTGGACTACATTCTGCTACTTACAAAGCCCTTTTTAGGGCTTGCTACCAGGAGATTGAGAACGAACGAAGCCAAACCATATGATGTAGGAATGAGAGTGAATCATTGTTTTAAAGGGATCAAAAGTGTTCACTTTTAACCTCTCCCCTATATTCATTCCTAATTGACCCCGAAGGACTTGCTTTTCTTTCTGTGAAATAGTTCCATTAATTAGTATGTCAATATTGGAAAGACTGAATTCTTTCTTAAAAACTAATTCATTCTTCTTCTTCGTTCGTTCTCAATCTCCCACTACCAAACCCTGAAAGGACTTAAGTAGCAGAATGTAGTCCAGAGAACGGAATGCGTTGTGTCGTAGTTTACAGCTTGGCTGCGATATTTGCACCTTTCGGTCCAACACATCCGACTTCAGCAAGCATTTTTTGAGTACCGGGTTAACATTCCCTCTTCGATCCCTTCTCCTTAGCCAGTCTGCCCTGCTGCAGCCTGTTATCCAGGATCACCGTGTGGAGGTGTAGAAGGGTCTTGGCAGCTATGGTTCGCTGGCCCTGATGCTAGCAGTCAGCTATGGGTCGCTAACCACTGCAGCTCAGCTTCTTGATCCCTAATTCATTCAAATCCTATCATTTAACTAAAAGGGTGTCTTCTGTGCTGTTTTTAGTTTTGTCCTTGGTAAAAAGCTGCAGCTGGTCTAACGTCAGTTATCTGTGTTCCTGTTCCTTCATAACACCACAGTTCAAGTTTTTAATTTTCTCAGTCACCTTGTAAACAAAGTCCACTTTTGTTATTTATCAAGCGTTTTTGGTCGGAAAGCGAGAAGTTGTGTAGGTAGGCACAGTGGATTAAGTGTGAAAAATTTGGGTTGCACAAATTTTGTACCACAATTTTGTGCATTTTGTAGTTTGACACCATTATGAGTGATGCTTCCCTCGTCTTCATCTTCGGAACAGCTGCTTTTATCAGAGTCATTCTCCTCGTAGTCGAGATGCTGCTCGCTAGTCTGTCCACTATTGCATGGTGGGTGACCAGTATCTGTTGAGTTGATTCTAGCATTTGTTGACACCGCTGGTCCTGGTATCACATCAGTGTTTGAAGTACCTGGCAGTGCCTGAGTGGTTGATCTCTGTTGACAGCGGAAAACACTGGAAGTGGATCCACTGTTCATTTCTGTCACGTTCCTTCCTTCTGATGAATGTGCACCCCCCCGCCGAACTGATGCATCTGCCGAGGCTGACATTGGTACTGATGAAGTTCCTTGTACATCTTCAAGGTCCCATAAATCTAGACAGATTTGAAAAAACAAATATGAAAACATTAATCAGAAGAATAAATCTGAGTTACTCATGCTCAATTCACCTACTAGTACAATACTATTTGACAATCAAACAATCTTTTAAATTCAGTTAGTTAGAAAAGAGTTAACTCTAAACAGGGCCCATTTGACCAGAATCTTCTTTGACGTTCGTCCTGAAAAGGATGTTGTGACTTACTTTACAGCGAGGCTATGATATCCGCACCTTTCGGCTAGACACATTCAATTTCAGCTGTTTTTTAAATACTACTGAGTTTTCCTTCCAACTGTGATCCCTATCCATTGGCCAGACTACACTAGTGCAGCCTGTTTCACGGCCGCCACATGTAGTCGGAATATGGTCCTGGTCATCTATGGTTTGTTGACCTTGCTGCAAGCAGCCAGTTATGAGTCACTGTCAGCTCACTCACTGCTGCATCCTGGCCCCTGACCAGAATTGATGACGTGCAAAACAGACTAAAAATCTACATATCCCACGCATGTTTCTCTTTGTTGCGCAGCTATAACATTTTGAGTTCTGTTGAAATAATCTGAAGTACGTCAGAATATCTGGTGGATGTGCATCTTTAGTTTGACGTACAATTTCTGACAAAAGATTGATATATAGGCATGTGGTGAACATATTAAGTTATGCTTTTCGTACGATGAAATTTGAACTTCAAACTTCAAGGGCAGAGAAAGGATTTATTCTGGATTACACATGGATGATAAAGTAAAAGTGGAAATTCCGCAGAATTAATCGCTGGTTGGAAATGGAGTTTTTGAAAACTCCACAGTACTAAGCCGCAGCCTGCTAGAGGTGGGGTGGCCAGTGCCCTTCCTTGCTGTTTTTAATTTCCCTAACTCATGTGTCGGGTACCCTTTTACAGCTGGGTTGACTGGAGAAGCGGTTCTCCAATTCAAACTTGACCCAGGCACACTGTTACTACAGAAAATAGCAAATTGCTCGCTATGAACTGAGCTAACCCCCCCCCCCCCCCCCCCACACCGGATATTCATACCAATATAGACTGGGACTCAGAACAAAGTTAAAGTGGCAAAGGAAAAATAGAAATACATTTGGCAAGGCATTGTAAAAAATTAAAGTGATATTTCCTCCTTAATATTAAAGATAAATATTGTTATTATGAGTATCTCATGTCATAGATAATTTAATGTGTCTTTAGATCATTATTGTGGCTCAATTTTTGTTAATGTAAGATACGCATCTAAAAAAATTAACTGGAAAGGATTTACCTTTATCGTACTAGCTTCATGAAATTGCGACGCGTAGGATCCATACCACAGTCATCGCTTTATCATATATAAACTACCGGGTTAATGCCATAGAAATGGCTGTACGTACTGCTCTTTTGATTGTACAGTTCTGACTCCGTCCTGTACGGTTAGTTTTAAATAATTGCCATTTTGAAATTTGTTTTAGACTTTTGGAAAGGATTTCTTCTGTTTTTTGGCTTGGGTTTGAAGATTTACGCATTATTGAGATTGGGGGAGCTAAGTTTCAGCAACTGATTTTTCTTGTTTATGTAGATACAATAATTACATTCATAGTCGAAGTAACAGATATAGCCATTATGGTAAACATCAATAGTAGTAATTGCACACTGCCACGGATTAAACCCCCCCCCCCCCCCCCCCCCCCCCCAATCAAGGGACGCCAATAGCGGGTGAGTCCATATTTTTGTGCTATTTTTCACCACTATCCCCTTTATCTTCTTGTATCTCAGAAACTAACATACACAACAACAACAAGTTCTTTATTAACATGTCTCTAATCACACACCAACAACAAAAATTATGCTGCAGGAAACAGACTAATTTAAAAGATCTGGTATGGTATTGGTTAACCTTTAGCACGCTACATTATTTTGGAGAAAATTTTCGCAACTTTATGTTTCGCAATTGCAGTTTTAAACTTTTCTGTTTGTTGGTCAATAAATATAATTTTCTTGTGTGTAAAGATACAATTGAATAAAGAACATGTTGGTGTTTTTGTTGTATGTTTGTTAGATACAAAAAGATGAAGGTGAAAATTTATTGAAAACCCCAAAAAACTTTGGATTCAACCGCTAGGCCTAGTCGTTCCGATAGAAATCCACAACAACGTATTCATACTGTGTTTATAATAAGCGACACAACTGTTAGTTTCCAATTCAAACGTAGTTAGTACATCTAAACAAACAAAATAAACAGATCTACTCGATAAAGATCTTTCCCTAATTCACCTTTCGCAAAAAGTCGGCCTGCTACAATCGACGTAATAAGACGATAAATTGTTCAAAATCCATTTGTGATCAAACATACAATACTTTTACCAGCAAAAAAAACCTGTGTAGATGGACGTAACATATTCAGCATTAAAAAATGGCTTTGAGTAGGGTCTCTGTTAAAAAAAATAATTCAAATTTTGTAGGCAGAGTGTGTCAAAATAATTTAGACAGCCACGCGTTAAAGGTTATGAAGTGGGTACTCTACAAGTCTGCCTCTCAGATGCTCCATGCAAAAATAACAATTATAAATTAGTTTGGACGGTAAGGGGTGAAAATTATTTACCATTGCTGAGAGCTTTGACGATGCGGTGAATGTTGATCTCTTTCTCCGATTTCTTAGGATTGTCAGACTTGAAGTTAAGTAGGTTGTACTTCAAGTCTAGAATCCGTCTCTGCTCTGTGGTATCAGATTTCATCAAAGTGTCTCCGAGACTGTGCATCATATCCAGCACCACTAGAGATTCTGTATATAAATAGAAGACAAAAAGGTCAAGGCAACGGGAGGAACAAAGAATAAAACTACTGAAACGTTCGGAGCATGTCATGTTACTGTTTGAAGCTACACACTCTGAGTTAACTCTTGATGATGTTTCCTTGGTAGCAGGTTACAGTGGCTTTTTATTTTCCATGCCAAGGAGTATTTCAGGTGAGCCTGGGTTGTAGTGCAATGCAGTAAGTTCATCACTATGGGGATTACAGTGTCGATCCCAGGCACAGGAACGAGGACGTAAGGTTGGGTCTTAATCAGTATGTTTCCTCTGACCCTGATACTCTTCTCTCATCAAGCATGTCATATAAGGTGACTGAAAAAGGCTGTCCATGTAACTAGCAATCTCAACCCTTTGAAACTAATATTCACAGAAGTCATCAATACAGGAGCATTTAAAAAGCTTTGATGTGTGCATCTGTTACGTGTCCCTATGCTCTGTAAGGAGCAAGGTAGGTATTCTGCTTAAGTGACAAGGGCCCATTACACCATGATCATGATGAGTGTTCGAGTTCCAGGCTGTATGAAGCGAGGATGATTTCTTTCAAATGTGACATAACCAGACAGTGAGTGGACAGCCACGGGGACCGGATCATGATGGAGAGGGTCGATTCCCATCCTTGATGTCAATGGCGTGTTCTAAGAGCCGATGCGCGGAGACATCTAAATATATGGCCAGGCGGGGATGTCCAAATAGGGCCAGGGGTGACAGTTAAGGAGTAAAGTAGAGGCAATAATATAAAATCACATCTCAGATGTTTGCTGTTGGAGATAAAGAGTTAATATCCTTTGTTAGGGGCAGAAGATGCGACAATGAATGAGCTGACAGAAGCCACGACTCATAGCTGGCTGCTTGCATCAGGTTCAGTGACCCATTACTTACCAAGACCCTATTCCGCCTCTAAGTGGAAGCCCTGGATACAGATTGCAACCATGCAGCCTGGCTAAGCGATTAGGGATCGAAAAGGGAAGTCAAACCCAGTCCCAAAATGCCATGCTGAAATCTGATGTGTCAGGCTGAGAGGTGCAGATATCGTCTTGCTGTTGTTTAATGCCCACAATGAGTAAGTTTACTTCTTTGTGTGTCCTAAAAAGGATGTTAAATGGTGGGTAGTAGCTTTCCTCATATCCCAAGCATGCTGTTGAAAGTGGATCGTGGTCCTCCAGATGGGCATGCTATGCTTGGCTTCATCTGCATAACGCTCACTACTATGGGGATCACATCAATCCACATCTCGTAAGCCAGACTGCCTTGAAAACAGCCTGTTTATAGGGAATGCTAAGATAGTGGTCTTGGTCAGTATATTGTGTCTGACCCTGACCTGACATCCTGGTCAGTATGTTGTGCCTCTACACATCTACATCCTATACAACAAATTATGAGTGACTAAGTAACAACAACAAGAAGAGAATGAATAAAGACACATGCCCATATCAGAAAGCTTCTGCACTTCCACTCGGTCTTCTGTGATATCTGTCAAAAACTGGTAAATGTTTCTCCACTTGAGTTGAGGGTATCCGCTGTCTGCAAACTTTTCATTCCTTGTAATTAGGCCCAGAAGCTGTGAAATAACAAAAGCATACAGACAGTCCCAACTTATGTAGGTGAATCACTCTGCAGAAATCAAAATCGGTGAATCGTTCCACAGAAGTCACGTTGTCAGATCATACAATTAATGGAATGCTAGCGACTCACAGCTACCAAGACCCTTCTCCCCCTTTGCGTGGTGATCCTGGATAATAGGCTGCAACAGAACAGACTGGCTAAGGAGAAGAGATTGAAGAGGGAAGACTAACCAGTACCCAAAAATGCCATGTTGAAGTTGGATGTGTCGGACTGAAAGGTGCAAATATCGTAGTCAACAATCAAGCTGTAAACTACGACACAATGCATTCCGTTCTCTGGACAACAACATCCTGCTACTTGCAAAGCCCTTTATAGGGCTTGGTAGTGGGAGTTTGAAAATGAACAAAGATATATATATTAGTTGTTTGAAGCAACAGTGCTAAATTAACTATTGATATTTCTTTGGTAACATGCTACGGCTGATCTTTGTACATCTTGAATTGTATTAGAGACCAAAAATGCAGCGCAGTAAGTGAGCTGACAGCAGCCAGCAACCACATGGCTGGCTACTTGCATTAAGGTCAGCGAACCACAGTTGACAAAAACCTTATTCTGCCTCCCAGTGGCAGTCCTGCAAATTGGCTGCACTAGTGTGGTCTGGCTAAGAGTATAGAGATTTAAGAGAGAATAGCAAGCAACAGTGGCCACCAGAATGCTGCAAAGAGCTATTGATGCCTTGACCTCATGGACAAACAGATGGTGTGTAAACATTAACACCGAAAAATGTAGCACTACGCTTTTCACCCTCTCCCCAAAACAAAAAGCTGGAGTTATCAAGATAAATGGAGAACACCTCAAAGAAGATAAACAACCCACCTATCTTGAAGTTACATTTGATGATAGGTTGACATGGAGGGAACACGTCAACAAGGCAGCCAAAAAAGCCAGGAGGAAGTTAGCCATCCTGAGAAAATTAAGTGGAACCACATGGGGTGCTAGTGGAAAAATACTGAACAAAATTTACCAACAAGGTATACGGCCACATCTGGAATATGGGTCAGCAGCGTGGTGCCCCGCAGCAAACACTACCCTAAAAGAGGTGGATAAGGTGCAAAATCAGGCACTTAGGGTCATTACAGGAGCAATGAAATCAACACCTATTGTGGAGATGGAGAAAATGGGAAGGATACAAGCACTAAGAGAGCGCAGAGACACAAAGGTATTAACACAGGCAGAAAAGTTCCACTGCTTGCCGAGCCATCCAATGAAAGACAGATTTCAAAATTTAGCAATGGGAAGACTGAAAAGAAGTAGTTTTATGCATCAGGCGAAACGACTTCGCAGGCAAATTATGGATCTACCTGAAGTTGACATCCCCCTAAAGTCTGTGCCAGAACAAACCCCTTGGAGAGAGGAGCACGCACTATCAGTGTGCATTCAAACAAAAGTGAAAGGAATATTAGACAAGGATGAACAGAACAGTGTGCAACGTAGGATAGTGATCTTCAATTTCCTGGATGAAGAATACCCACAAGACCTCTGGATCAGAGTATACACAGATGGGTCAGCACAGAATGCAGTAAAGAATGGTGGAGCGGGAGTGTACATAGAATACCCAAACACCATTAGGGATACAGTCAGAGTACCAACTGGGAAATTCTGTCATATATATGATGCAGAAATACAGGCAATCAAGGTGGCAACTGAGAAACTGTTGAACACCAATGTCGGTCCACAACCTGTAGTATTTCTTACAGATGCACAATCAGCACTTAAATTTGAGAAACTGCCAGATCTACTGTCTGAACTGAGCAACCAGCGCAAGATTGTCATGCAGTGGATACCTTCTCATTGTGGAATACCAGGAAACGAGAGAGCAGATCGACTGGCAAAGGTGGGTGCTGCAGACGAGCAGCCAGATGTGCCAGTTACATACCAACAGAAGATAAGGATGATCAAATCAATCAGAAAGCCACGAACAGTAACACCAGACGATTACCATAACATGAACAGACAAGAGCAAACTGTTGTGTTGCGCCTTAGAACAGGACACAACCGACTCCGCAGTCACATGTACACAAAAATGAAGATTGGCAACTCAGCCATGTGTAAATGCCCCAGACAGCAGAGCACATACTGCAAAACTGCCCCGAATATGATATACAGAGAAAATCTCACTGGCTCATAGAAACAACACTGGAAGAGAAACTTTATGGACCTGTATGTGAACTACAAAAGACAGTGAAGTTTATACAAGAGACAACATTGCAGATATAGACAATATTTTAAAGCGAACGAAAAAAGAAGAAGAAGAGAGAAGACAAACCCTATACCACAAACGTCATGCTGAAACTGGATGTGTTGGGTTGCAAAACGTAGATGTCGCAGCCTCGCTGTAAGCTACAACATAACATCCTTTCAGGATGAATGCCGAAGAAGAATAGTACTTGAGAAGGTGAACCAGAGTCCTCGTGGCTGTAGTGCAATGTGATGCTCCTCAGTCTTATTATTTGCCATTGTTTTATTTATATCTCTACATGCAAAGTCCAGTTCTTTGGATAAAGGTTGTCATGATAGGGAATTTTTCAAGGTTCTCGAACAGCTTTGTGCGAAGGTTCAAGTCAGTACTCTGTGTGCAGCTGCCTGAATGTGCTTGTCCTCGTGTATACATACGTGGTGGGAGCCAGTTTGAATCTGTGTAAGTGGCTATCATCGTAGTCTTAGTTTACCTGTATTTCTACAGGGACGGATGCCATGTGCAGGTCCCAGCTTTTGTGTGAGCTGAATGTAGCCTGTAGGAGGATTTCCTGCTTAGCGGTCTAGGCTCAAGCAGCTTATTACTCTGCTGTGTTGGGATAACGGTGGTTAACTACTGTGCGAGTCCATCCTAATAGACTTAAACACTAGAACAAAGTAGACCTGCAGCCTGTTAGGCGCCATCTATGCTGCTCTTAACAAATAACCTAACCATGGCCGGTGTTATGCCATGTCACACAGTCGCCTCTTACGACATGCTCTCTGTGGGGCAGTGGTGCTATTCTTATCTTTGTCATACACAAAGACCCCGGCGGACCACTCATGACTACAAGTGTCAATTTTTTTATATTTTTTATACGCCTTATTTGTCTATTCCCCAAGGCGTGTGTGCGTTACACTGTGGTTTTTATTTTGCGCCTGTCGGCCCAGTGCATCCGACTTCAGCATGCATTTTATGTAAGGGTCTGCTTCCTCCTGCATTTTCTAAGGGTTTGCTTCCCCGGGGTAACGGCCGGTGCTGTGATGGGGATCGAACCCAGCACCTTCTGGTTGTGAGCCGTGCCACTTAACCACTAGGCCACGCCGTCCCTAAGTGTCTATTCAATCTGTTATGTGTCGTTCTCATGCGGAACATGTTCACCTGCTCCATTCATCCTTTACAAAGGGTTGCTCCCATTACAGCCTGTATGAAAGAAACTCGATCTCTTGCCAAATCTCCTGCCCAAGCATTCCATGTCTTCTTGGTCAACCTCTCTTGCACGGCACCATATCTTTCATTATCTATCTCTCAAGACTGTTGTGTCTTTTGGTATTCAAAATATTTCATTTTCTCTTCGCGATTGTATTTATGAACCAGTTCTTCTCTATGCCCAACTCGTGTCGAATGCCTTTACTCTTCTTATTTTTGGACCAAGGTAAAGTTGTTTGCTGATGCATAAAGCTAAAGTTGTATGATAATGCATACAAATGAAGAGGAGCAATTGGCAGAGCATTTATGATACAAACCTACAAGTCTAGAGACATGAGTTCAAACTCCATTATGGCATAGGTTTTTAAATCATGTTGTGGAATAAAAACCTAATCTACACAGTGTGGTGATTACAATGGTAAGAAGCGTTTCCCCCCATCAGCCCTATAAATATCACAGACTAAACTCAGCAATTGGCAAAACAGCACAATGATAATTTTTGTTATTAATAAATAAAAATTGTTTAATTGAAATGAAAAATAATTATAAAGATTAGTTCCCACCTTCGGAATAAAATGAGAGTATTCAGCGGGTTCATGCTTGGTCATTTCCTGGACAAGATCAATCCATGCCTAATTGAAAATAGCACAATTAATCACCTCATCTTTGAGTGAATATTCTCAAGTTATATAAGCATAAACAACAATTAAAAGGCAAATCAATAACATCTGATAATAACCCAAGGTTTGCAGGAGCAAGAATTGCAGAAGCTTGTGACAACAATATACAAAATAAGTCAAGAGTTTGGATTAGACATAACCATAAAGAAAACAAAGACTATACTTCTTGGAAAAAGTGACAAGAAACC
The DNA here is from genome assembly GCA_036924085.1 of Ariolimax columbianus. Lineage (NCBI taxonomy): Eukaryota > Metazoa > Mollusca > Gastropoda > Stylommatophora > Arionidae > Ariolimax > Ariolimax columbianus. The sequence continues at coordinate 26,288,785 of JAVGWX010000019.1, forward strand.
ATGTATGCAGATTTAATAAAAGAACTACTGGAACAGGTACAGAGTTTCTCCTACCTAGGTCATATAATAACGGAAGAAGGCAGCTGTGAAAAAGAAATCAGATAGAGAATAGGTTTGGCCAAGATGATATTCAGCAACATGCGACACATACTGACATCAAACAGATAAATCAGCATTTGAAAATTAGAATTGTCAGGTGTTATGTATACTTGTCACTACTTTATGGTGTAGAAACATGGACACTCAAGTTGGAAAAGAGTATTGAAGCCTTTGAACTGTGGGTATATAGAAGATTGGGTCGCATTTCTTGGAAAGAGAAGAAAACAAATGTGGAGGTATTGAAAACGTTTGGGGTGAAAAGAGAATAAATGACCAAAGTCAAGGTTAGACAATGAAGTTATTTTGGCCATGTAACAAGACATACCTTCTTGTTGAAGACCATACTAGAGGGTAGGGTGGAAGGCAGTCCTTCAAAGGGTAGACAACATTATAATTGGGTGGATAACATCAGAAGATGGACTGGGGAAAAGCCTGTCAGATTGCACTATTACGGCATTACTGCCATCTCTTCAGTTTTGTTTGCTATTATTTTTCCAAGTCTTTTTGCCTCCTCAGAGGGTCACTATAGCTGAGAAAGCACCTGAAATGGTTGGTGTTCGAATCCTGCAAGTTTCAAGCATGATCTAGTCTCACACATTACCCTCAGCGCCAGTTCGGCAGATATGTCGTATGCGAAAAAGTCAACAGTATTCTGTATTCGTCCCGATCTTTTGTAACACCTACACCAATGCGGGCCTAGGTCTTTGATCAGTCCATCTCGCCATTACATAGGTGGACGACCTCATGGACATATACAGGCATATGGCCACCAAAACATTGTTCTGCGTATCCATCTGTTGTCAGGCATGCATACCACATGTCCAACCCAACGATATTTGCATGAAACAACGTAGAATTTCTTCTTTTTGGATCATATTCCATTGCTCTCTGAGCTTCTCAGCATATGTTTTGCGCAAGTTCCGCAAATCATTGCTGGAATGACCATGGAATTGAAAGTGTGTGCTCTTGTCGTGGTGTCTTTTATTTCTCTGAGTACTAGCTTAATGAAGTTAAAGGAAAAGCAAGCTGCTTTTCATCACCTAGAGATTTTGTTGTTGGCATTTATTTCTTGACTAGGTAGATATATGAGATGACATCCTCGATGGATTCCTATGTTAGCTTAATGACCTGTTTTGGGCAGTGAGGGTTTCTGAGACATTGTGTTTGAGACCTAGCTTCAAAGAAGGCAATTGCGGTACCTAGTCCCTAGTAGTTCAGATTGTTTAATTCCAATGTCAAGTCAGTACTCCTGTATGGAGCAGAAACTTGGAGAACGACACAGGCAATACAGAGAAAACTCTGGCCGTTCATTAATAAATGTCTACGGAGGATAACGGGTATAGACTGGCAAGACAGGGTGAGAAATTAAGACCTGTGAAAAAGGAGCTAACAATAACTAGTGGAGTAACAGATCAAACGTAGGAAATGGGGTTGGATAGGACACATGCTATGTAAAGCACCATCAATCATGGAATACACAGTGGCAGAGATGCAGACCAAAAAACACCAGGGAATAAGACTGAAAATTAGCTTTGGTACCTGGTCCTCAATTGCAGAGACACAGAAAGTGCAGCTCAAGGCCGAACTTGCTGGAAGAGGGTTATCAATGGCCTATACCCCAAAAGTAGACAGACATAAATTGACTGATATGTCACAAGGATCCGAAACCTGCCAGGTATACTGTAAGAGGCAACTAAGGAGGGCTGTTGGGCATGTGTGTGGCTAACCCATACTGAAGAAAAATATAGGTAGGTAGGCAATCTGCTTAGGTGGCAAGGACCCTTTGTGCCAACCATTCATGAGCATGAGTGATTGAGAACCAAGCTGCATGCAATGAAGATTATGTTTTTTCCAATTTGACCTAACCAGGGGGTGTATGAGCGGAACCATTATGAACTAAGAGTGGCCATTTCCCATCCTTGATGTCCATGGCCTTCTTTAAGGGCAGAGACATCCTCGATCAGGCGGGCCATATGTACAAATAGGGCCAGGCGGCGATGGTTTAGCATGGTTTGTATGCTCTTGAGGCCTGTTTGGAGGGTGACTTGATCATTTTGAGGCCCTGTCATACCAGTGGATCATAAGTTAGTTGTCCATCGCAAGTAATGATGACAGCATCATCAGACTGTTTTATCTTAATGATGTAACTTGCCCTGTGTTTGGATTATAGTGAGGATGAAACTGCGCTGGTCATCAACCTCACTCTCTGGTCCCGAGCTACCTTGGGCCAGTGGCAAGACATAATAAAAGACGACTGGAGGTAACTCAGAATGCAAAGACTCTTGTCCAAATTTCCTTGAGACCAGGCACCGCTTGAAACTTGTGGGATTCGATCACCTACTGTTTCCGTTCATCACTTTGAGAGGTGAGTGCCTTACCTCTCAACCCCAGCGACCCCCAGGATCATAAGAATGTGCCTCTGACTGTGCATATGGAAGACTTCATGACGTTTCTTATCACCCTGCGGAAAAGGCTTGGTTTCAGAACTGCACAGCAGGATGGAGACGACAAAGGTTATGTATATTCGTAGCCTTGATTCAAGTGAAAGGTCTTGTCTCGTTTCAGACTCAATGCAGAGCTTTAATACAAACGGGAGCCAGGCTGAGTCTTCAAATGATGACCTGGTGGTTTCGTGCATCGTAATTTTTTTTATGTCCAGGTAAATGAAATCCTCAGTGAAGTTGACATGATTGTCATCGACAATAATTCCTGCTGTTTTGAGATTGCAGTCGATGTTTTGTATCTTGGTTTATGCCCATGCGGTGTGGAGGCATAATGTAGACACACCGTTTTATAAGCCATATGAAACAGAAATAATGGGGTCTACATGCCATTGGAGGGAAGGGAGACTAACGTCTGGTCTGGCAAAACGTACTGACCAAGACGCTCACCTCGGCTTCCCCGTAACCCTTCCTGAAAACGAGCATTTTTCATGGCAGCCTGGCTAACAAGATGAGGGATTAGCGTTATCCCCGTAGTAGTGAGCGACACGCAGATGAAGCCAAGCATAGCACAACCATCTGGATGACCCCAGTCTACCTTCACCAGCACGCTCAAGATGTGAGGAAAGATACGACAAATCAGCACTTAAATGTCCTTTTCAGAACGCACAAAAGAGTAATCCTACTCATTGTGAACATTCAACAACAACAAATGCCATGGAACCCTAATCAAGAATTTATAGCTGGTGTTCATTAGCTCACGTAGTTACAAACAGAAAACAATCTTTCCTGCAACCTTTTACAGGAGAACATCAGGAAGAAAAGCGAAAGATAGACCAAGGAAATGTTGGATAGACAGCGTAAACAAGACCTGGAAGAGTTCGAGGTGACTTAATACAGGTTTATAAGATGATCAGAGGAATGGATAAATTAGACTATAACAAGTTGTTTTTTTAATACAGCCACTCACAAGAACAAGAGGCATAGCTAAAAATTAACTAATGAGAGGTCCAGATTAGATATTAGGAAATATTTATTTAGTCAGAGAATGGTTTATGCTTGGAATGCATTGCCACGGGAGGTAGTGGAGGCAGGGACAGTTAAATGCATTTAAGAATAAATTGGATGCGCATAGGTTTTAGAGCAAGGTGATGTAAATAAAACTGGTTGTATGCAGAGTCTTCTAAACCAGTATAAAGACGTTAAATTAAGATCTGCCATAAAATGAGGAAAGATATTACTAGAGACGAAAGACAATACATACCACAACACTGCGCCACAACCCGGTAAAAAGTGAGATGACAAAAGAAGAAGAAGAAACACAAACTCAAATCTTTTGCACAATACAGAAACTATAACCATTATTTAATCTTTCGCAACTTCATTCAATCTGTTATGTACATGAGCAATACTTGTTTTCATTCAATTCCACTGACTTCAACATCTAGTCCATGTGTTATGTTGTTATTTAGTTACGTCGTTTCAGTTTTGAAATAATCAGAAACATGGCCTACTATCTGACACATGATCAGCTGCCATTTAATGATGATTTTCTTTTATTAGGTGGTATTTATGTTTCCAACGAATTTGTACAGTTGTGGTATTCAGTGCTACGGAATTAGTAGTTCAAGAGTCACAAAATGACATTATCTGAGCAGGCCAATGGTAAGGTATCTGGATTACAAGTGAATACTCATTACAAGTCTGATTCAGACAAACAGAAAATGTACGAAATTGGTAATCCTTTAGAGGGAATAAAACTACAATTTTGACACATGTAGCGAGTTAAGATGATTCAAAATTATTCATCACATTTTACGACACAACACATTCTGTTCTCCGGACTACGTCCTGCTACTTGCAAAGTCCTGTTAAGGACTTGGTAGCGGTAGATTGAGAAAGATTGCAGAAGAAGAAGAAATTACATTTTAAAGCTTCGTACTTATCATCATCATGTAGCATGTCCTTTATAGAACGTCGCTCCCATCACAGTCTGTCTGAAAGATACTCGTACCCTTGCCAAAACTCCAGCCTCCACGACAGTCATTCCTGGATATCTTGGTACCATCGCCTTCTTGGTCTACCCCTTCCTCTTTTGCCAGGCACCACACCTTCTATCACTGTTCTCTCAAGACTGTTGTGTCCCTTGATGTGACCAAAGTATTTACATTTTCTGGCCATAATGTAATTGATAAACCAGTTCTCCTCTATGCTCCTCTTGCCGAATGTCTACATTTGTCTTTTTCTCTGTCCAGGGTATTCTGAGGATCTTTCTTAACATTTTGACTCAAAGGATTTCTTCTTCTTCTTCGTTCGTTCTCAATCTCCCACTACCAAAACCTGAAAGGGCTTAAGTAGCAGAATGTAGTCCAGAGAACGGAATGCGTTGTGTCGTAGTTTACAGCTTGGCTGCGATATTTGCACCTTTCGGTCCAACACATCCGACTTCAGCAAGCATTTTTTGAGTACTGGGTTAACATTCCCTCTTCGATCCCGTCTCCTTAGCCAGTCCGCCCTGCTACAGCCTGTTATCCAGGATCACCGCGTGGAGGTGTAGAAAGGTCTTGGCAGCTATGGTTCGCTGGCCCTGGCGCTAGCAGTCAGCTATGGGTCGCTAACCACTGCAGCTCATGTGCTGCTCAGCATCTTGAGACTCAAAGGATTTGATTCTTTGTCTAGAAGTATTGGTAATCGTCCATGATTCCCAGCCATAAGCTGCCACAGGAAAAACACAGGCTCTCAAGACTTTTACTTTTATCCTTTTGTTGGTGCTCTGCCATAATTTCTTCAAGCTGTTCAGTCTCTGCATTGCCATGTCTATTCTTCTTCTGATTTCTTTCGAGCAGTCACCATTCTTGTCTATTCTGGAGCCCAGATATTAAAAATGCATGACCTGATCTATTTCCTCACCATCTACTGTAAATTTATGTTGACATTGTGTTTTGTCGGTGGTCATTATCTTTTTGTTTATAAACAGGTTTTGATCTTTATTGTGTTCATTTACAGCTGAAATTAGCTGCTCTAGCCCTTCTGCACTCCTTGATAGTACCACTGTGTCATTTGCGTATCGTAACTCTGGAATCTCGTACCTGCAAATTGTAAATGTATCTAAACTTACAATGTTCTCGTCTTCTCCAACATTTCTCATTATACATTCGGCATTGATGTTATATATATATAAGGTGAGAGGATACATCCCTAGCTTATTACCTTTTGTACTGCGAACCAATCTGATATTTGCCCAGATACTCGGACAGCGGCTTGTTGATATTGGTATAATGTTTCAATGAGATGTATACTGTGTACAGTAATAATACATATTTTTATTATGAATACTTCATGATCTTTAGTTTGCAATTTTAACTCAATTTGTTTAATATTTATTTATTTTACTTTGAAGGGAAAAAAAGATTTGACATTCAGAGTTGTAGTAATTAAATAATTTTATCAAGCTTTCATACCTCAATTGGTGCCTTCTCAGCTCCTGGTCCTGCAAAGTTAAATAAAAATGTTTTAAAATGTATGTTATTGCAGAATATATTTGACTTAATGTATTTGGGAGCTGAGACACTAAGGTCAGGTGAAACATATTAACCAAGTCACAAACCTGTTGTCCTCAATGAGCTCATGGAAACAGGCTGTGTTATACCAGACTGGCTTGCAAAGGGGGATCAACACTGTAATCCCCTTAGTGGTGAGATTTCTGAGACGCCTCATACTGTACTAAAGCCAGGAGAACAAGTCCACCTTCTTCAGTACATTTCAGAATATTATTAGAGCCATTGTAATCCGCTACTCAAGAGTCATTGTAACCCATTATCAAAGTAGAGCCATTGTAACCTGCAACCAAAGTAGAACTCTTGTAACCTGCTACCAAAGTAGAACTCTTGTAACCTGCTACCAAAGTAGAGCCATTGTAACCTGCAACCAAAGTAGAACTCTTGTAACCTGCTACCAAAGTAGAGCCATTGTAACCTGCTACCAAAGAAACATTCTCAAGAATAAAAAACTCAGCATTAGTCGCTTCTAATTACAAATTATACTTATATATACAAATGTGTCTGTAATTATGAAATATTGGGCCTTTGCCTTCAGTTAACTTGAAACCCTCTAATTTCTGGTATTACAATATGGTGTAGAGCAGTTGAGGTTTGCAAAAAACTCTGGGTGGGGTCTAACAACATCAACAAACAATAGCTAATTTTATTTATATAAAAATGTGTGCATAATTTCGAAATATTGTGCCTATTTCTTCAGTTATCCACGACTTCTAACTTCAGGTGTTACAACATGGTGTAGGGCAGTTGGCATTTGCAGAGAGCTCTGTGGGTCCTTCACCCTCTTCATTGTCCTGGTTTTTGATATAAAGGACACTTGTTTGTTAGGCAGTTTTTTCCTCTGTACAGCTTTTGTCTCTCATCCGTCTCATGAGACCAGTATTGTTTTCTCTCTTCCTGTGCGAGTGTTCATCTTTGCAGGATATGTTCCATGGTCATAGTATTCTCCCCAGATGGACACCTCTGCCATCTGTCCCAATCATAATTTTACTGTAAAGATGACATTTGAATGTATTATGCCCAGTTCTCTAGTTAAATCATTGTAGTTTTCTTTTCAGAAGGTGTTGATCAGCCCATTCTCCTCTGAAGTTGTCTTAATGTGATACCCTGTTTGTGGTGGAAACCCCTTCACATTTTGCTAGTCTGCAGCTTCATTACCTTCAATATTGCTGAGATAGGAGATCCACTGAATGACCAACTTTGTCAGGGAATGAAGTTGTTAGAGACTTCAGTATACTAAGTCAAGGTTTGTCCGATAGTTACACTACTGTCGAGGAATGAAGTTGTTAGAGACTTCAGTATACTAAGTAAAGGTTTGTCCGATAGTTACACTACTGTCAGGAAATGAAGTTGTTAGAGACTTCAGTATACTAAGTCGAGGTTTGTCCGATAGTTACACTACTGTCGGGAAATGAAGTTGTTAGAGACTTTAGTATAATAAGTGAAGGTTTGTCTCTTACACTACTGTCGCTGAATTTTTTATTTTTTTGTGTGCGTTCGCCTTATTTTTTCTAATCCCCAAGACGGTGTGTGCTGCACTGTGGTTTTTATTTTGCGCCTGTCGGCCCAGTGCATCTGACTTCAGCATGCACTTTATGTAAGGGTCTGCTTCCTCCTGCATTTTCTAAGGGTTTGCTTCCTAGGGGTAACGGCCGGTGCTGTGATGGGGATTCAACCCAGCACCTTCGGCCACTTAACCACTAGGCCATGCCGTCCCCTCTGTCGGGGAATGAAGTTGTTAGAGACTTTAGTATACTAAATCACAGCTGTAGTAAGGTAGGGTGGTCAGTTCCTTTTCATGCTGCCTTTTACTTTCCTTGTTGTATGGCAGGTATGCATTTACAGCTGGGTCGACTGGAGCATAATGATTGTAAGAGTTGAACCCTGCACCACTGCCACCCTCTACCACTTTAGAAATCTTGATTTTAAAATTTGGTTTCTGTTTTGATGGTTTCCTCTTCTTCTTCTTCATACACTGTCAGACATCAACTTGAATTTGTTCGAACAAAGCAGCTGTCGTCCTGAGGCTGTCGACACTGCCATAGAGCTTGTCTAGTGTTGCCACTGGTGATGGCCACATGTGCTTTCTCTGGTCCTCGTATGTCGGGCAATTTTGCAGCAGATGTTCAACGGTCATTTTCCCTGTGCCACAGGTGCATTCGTCAGTGCCACCTATCTTCAGTTTATTGAATAGATGGTACCTCAGTCTGTTGTGGCCTGTGCGGAGTCTTCTTCTTCGTACGCAGTCAGCCAGTAACCATTATTTTTTCGAAAAAAGCGGCGGTCATCCTGAGGCTGTCGACACTGCCATAGAGCTTGTCTTGCAGTTTCACTGGTGATGGCCACATCTGCTCTCTCTGATCCTCGTATGTCGGGCAGTTCTGCAGCAGATGTTCAGCGGTACCGCACGGGCATTCGTCGGTACCACCTATCTTCAATTTGTTGAATAGGTGGTACCTCAGTCTATTTTGGCCAGTGCGAAGTCTGAAGACCACGACCTGCTCTCTTCTGTTCAGCTTGTAGTAGGCATCATTTTTTGTGTAGCCAGTATGTTTTGTTTCCCATTTGGCCATGTATCTGGCCCTAATAAACCTTTCGGACTATTCGTAGGTCACACTAGAATCTGGTTGTGGTAGTCTTGCACCTTCTTTTGCCAGTCTGTCTGCCTCTTCGTTGCCCTGGATGTTACAGTGGGATGGAAGCCACTGTGCTACTACTCTTGGTGGTGTGGACTGCTGGCATAGTTGACAGAGTACTGCTCTTATAATCATTAAGTTCAGTATTTTTCTGGCTTTTTAGTGCTATAACCACGCCCAGGGCATCTGTAAACAGGACTATTTGGCTTTCATTGCTTTCGCCTGTCAGCATTGCTTCTACTGCAGCCTTCAGTGCCTCTGCCTCCGCTCTGAAATTGCTTGAGAATTTTCCAGTAGCGAATGACAGTGTTATTTTTCTACCATTTGGTAGGCTCAGGAATACCCTTCCCCCTCCATTCTGTGTTGTGTTTGTTACAGAATCGTCGGTATATGCATGGGTCCAGTCCATGTTTGGGTAGTTTTCCGCTATGTACCTCAGGGTTATGTCTCTCCTTTCTTGTTCAGTCTGGCTGTTCTTGTTTCCAATACCTGGTATATTTTCTACCACCTCCGGAATGATATGCTGCTTCCATGTGAGTTTGCGTACAGTAGGGATGGGCTTTGGTGTTGTTATGGTGTTCATAGGGTCTTCGCTCATCTTTGCTTTGGCTATTTCTGCAAAGTTTCTCCGTTTTAGTTTCCCTATTCCAAATCTATTTAATCTCTGTTGCATTGGATAGTCTGTCAGTCTTCTTAGTTTCTCTGCTTGCTGCTGGGCTCTGCAGTCTCTTCTGTCGGTCATGGATTGCAGATTTATAATCTTTTCAAGTTCTACAATTGTCGTTGGCTTCATGCCTCCTGTTATAACTCTCATGGCTTGGTTTTGAAGATTGCTAATTTTATCGAAGTTCGCCTTTGCTGCTGTTGCCCATGCCGCAATGCCATACTCGAGAACTGGTCTCACTCTTCCAGTGTACAGTTTCTTCAGTATTCTTTCGTCTGCTCCCCAGCTTGTGCCAGCAAGTTTCCTCATGACTGCCAATCTTTGTCTGGCTCTCATTCGGTTTCTCTCGATCTGACTTTTCCATGTCATGCGCCGATCAAATGTGACGCCCAAGTAGTTTGGGTTGTCGTTAGGCCGCAGATATTTGCTGTTAAGACTTATTTTGGTGTTCTGGGGTTTATTTGAAAGCGAGAATATCGTACTTGTTATTTTTTCTTCATTTATTTTGACCAGCCATGAGTTCGCCCACTCCTCCAGTGATGTTAGGGCTTGCTGCATCCGATTGTTTGCTACGGTGAGATTTTTTTCAGAGATCCACATAGCCAGATCGTCTGCAAACATGCAGCTGTGGACTCTCCTTGGTATATTCTCTATGATGTTGTTTATATACACCAGAAAAAGTGTGGATGACAGTACTCCCCCTTGGGCTACTCCTTGGTCCAGTGCCACGTTTTTGCTCATCTGCCCTTGTACTTGGACGTTCTGTTTTCGAGGTAGTGGTTGATCCATCTGTACATTTTCCCACATACTTCACTTCTTCGTAGCTTGACTTTAAGTCCTCCTTTCCACACCTTGTCAAATGCCTTCTCTAAATGCACCCAAACCGATACAGTATGCTTTTTCTCTTGGTAAGCATCCTCTATTTCCTGGGCTATGAGAGTGATATGGTCCTCAGTGGATCTGTGCTGTCTAAAACCTGCTTGCTGTGGAATTAATATGTGTTTTCCTTCCAGGTGCCACATCAGTCTGGTGTTTATCATACGCTCCATCAGTTTTCCTATACAGCTCAGTAGACTGATAGTCCTGTATCCATTTGGATCTGTTCTATCTTTTTCTTTCTTTGGTACTGGTATAAGTACAGCATCTTTCGGTACAATTCCCCTTTTCCAGCTTTGGTTCAGGACTGAAAGTAACTTCCTCTTTGCTGTTTGGCCCAACCCCATCAGCATTTCATTTATTATCCCATCTTTTCCGGGCGATTTCTTTTTCTTTAAAGTTCTCATGGCCTCATCCATTTTGTTCATTGTTAGTTTTGCCATCATGTGCTCTCCTGGTGCCATCTTGATGTTGTCATGGCTCTTTTGTTCTTCATTTATATCTGTATGCCTGTCTGTAGGGACATCAATGTGGTTTGCTCTGGCATAATATTCTATAAAGGAGTATGCTGCTTTTTTTCTGGTAAGCATGTTGTTGCTCTGTTTGATGGTAATTTGTTTATTTGATGGTGTTTCGTCATTCATGGCTCTGACTAAATTCCAGTTTGTTCCCTTCTTTATCTAGATTGAGGTTTTCTGTTTTTTTCCCCAACTGTCTCTTGTTATTTAGTTTAGTGTTCTTTTGTATTTCGCAGTGATGGCCTTGAGGGCGATATTTGCTTCCATAGATTTCTCTCTCTCTGCCATGTTCTTAGCATTTGAGACTTCATCCTCAGCTTTCTGCAGTTCTTGATTCCAATATGGCTTGTAGTTTTTCCTTGCCCCTCTTGGGATGGTCTCTGTGGCTGCTTGCAGTATTGCTTTGCTTAGGCTTTGCACCATAGGTTTCATATTGCTATTTCCTGTGTTGATAGTTTCCATCTGCCAGCATTGCAAATCTGTCCCAGTCGGCTCGTCTGTAGTTCCAATGTGGCAGCGGTTTGAATTCCTGGGGGCCTACTTCCATATCAATATCTAGCGTAATTGGCCTGTGGTCGCTACCTGCCAATTGGTCGAGCACCTGACGGTCTATTTTGTGGTGAATATCCCCCGTGGAGAAAGCCAGGTCTGGAGTGGAGGTGGTATGCCATGTTCTAGAATAGAAGCTAGGGCTGTCGTTCGGCCTATTGATAAGATAGAGATTTGTGTCTTCCACTTCATCCCCTCTGCTGTCTGTGTCTGAATATCCCCATCTCTCCAAGTGGCTGTTGAAGTCTCCAACCACTAGGCAGCTGGAGTCCTTGATTTCCATACTCGAGAACGACAGGTCTTTGTTGGGTGGGCCATACAGGTTGAAGATACGGATTTTTGTTTTTTGTGTCATTATGTCGACTCCTACAATTTCTGCTTGTCCGGTGTGATTTACAGGTAATGCGCTACTTGGTATGTAGTTACGTGTCAGTATCAGAACCCCTCGTTTATGACTTTCTCTATCAAGTCGGAAGGTCTGGTATCCTCTGATTGAGAATCTGTGGTGGTTGTTGAGGTGCGTTTTTTGGATACATGCCACATCTTGTGATTTGTTAGGGAAACCTTTTTGTTAAGGACTCCCTCCGCATTCCACTGTAGTATTTTTAGGGTCTTGAGTTTTCAGTCAATAGCTCTTGCCCTATCTCCTTGTGCCTTGACTCCACAGCACATGGGTCGGTGACCACCAGTAGCATTAGGTGGGCCCCTTCAAGGCGTGGGGCCCGGCACTCTCACTGCCTGACGGGACTCCACAGGATGAGAACCATACTTTCTTCTTTTAGGTTGTGACGTCATCATACAGCGATATACGTTGCACTGTTTCGTTAAGCCTGTGGCCCAGTGTATCCGATTTCAACAGGCGTTTCTGTAAGGTTGCCCTCCTTAGCCTTTGGCTGTCCCCAGCCCATCTGCAAGGCAGCAGTTGTTTGAGGTCTGAGTTGTCTCTCTTAGGAAAGTTGTCTTGCAGGACTATCGAGTCTTCCCTACTCGTGTCTAAAGGGTGTGATGATGATGATATGATATGATGGACTTATGTTCTAGTTTTGATGGTTTGAATCTTCACCATGTGTGGCGGATGAGAGTAGGCAAGTCGCAACGAGCTCTCATGGCTTCATGGAGGTCTATCTGGGAAAAAAAACTGTGTACCATTGATGTAAAGCAAGAAAGACTTTACCAGTGTTCGATAAGTAAGTGGAGAGATGTAATCTACACCATGGCATAGGCTTTCTGTAGAAAGGTCAACTTGCAGTGGCTACTAATGGAATTTAAAATGAAGGATGATGGTAGTGTGAAACCGGACCAAACTGCAACAAGTGAACATACGTACGATGGCATCACTTCTGGTGTAAATAGCACATACCAACTGTCAAGTTTGTAAAATTTTATTATCCTCCGACTCATAGTTTTCTCAGCAGACTATTGAAAACATGGAGAGTGGGATACGGAATCCGTCCAGAGTTGACCAGCGAGCGGTGATCAGGTTTTGAAAAGACATCAATAGAAGGTGCCATTTTTTTCATGTGATCTGTGTGGACACATTTTAAAGTCATGCCTCCACAGTATTTCTTTAATGCTGTCAATCTATCCTTTGCTTGGTCTTCTTCATGGTCTGAAGCAATGCTGTCTCGTATTACAAGCTCGTGGGGTGAATATTTTTTTAGGCATTCTTGACATATGTCCAAACCACTTAATTCTCTGTCTGTCACTATGTGCCATGTTATCACTTTCTGTCCTGATTTCTTTCTTTCTAATTCTGTATAAAATGTTACAATCATCACAAATGAATTTCCCTGTTTGGTCAACTTGGCAAGTGGTTATATGTGAAAATGTTCATCCCAATTAAACGATCTATAAAGCAAACTGAGATGCTAGTCTGGTCAGGCACAACATACTGACCAGTACATTGCATTAGGCACAATATTCTTCCACGTAATATTCCCTGGAAACACGGTGTTTTAAAAGCAGTTTTGCAAAAGAGATGTGGATCTATGTGATTCCCGTAGTAGTGAGAGTCACACTGATAGTCAAGCATATCACAACAGCCCGGAGGACCTCGATCCACCTTCATCAGCATGCTCGGGTTGTAAGGAAACCTACTACAACCTGCCACATAACGCCCTTTTCAGGGCAACCATTATGGGTATTAAACAACAACAACAAACAATTTTACAAGAGATGGGAAGGGAATGCAAAAATTGAATGGAAGGACTTACCATCGACACGATCAGTTGTGCCCTTGAGTGCATCTGCCCCTCTCAGAGACTGAATTTTTTCCTCAACCTAAGTGAATGAACAAAGAAGATATGAACAAATCAAAAACTTTATCCGTTATTAGTATGTTGGGAGCTCAGTGGTCTAGAGATAAGGTGTCCGCTTCGGTGCCAGAGGTCGCGATCAGGATTTTTTGTCACGCGGATCTTCTAGTAAAAACTCCCTTGATCTCTGGGCAGTGAGATCGGGCTCCTGTATTCGGTGTTGAGTATGTTAAAAATACCTTGGCAGTTAGAAATTGAAAAGAGCAGGTTTAATGGTCGTCACCCAGACAAAATTTAAAAATCAACCCAATTATCTACATATTCCCATATGCCTAGTAAGTCACAGGAAGTTTTAAATACCTACTAAGTAAAGCCGAAGCATTCGGCTATCTGGCAATAGACATTAACATGCCCGTTTGAATACCGGGATTCCAAGTATGTTTATTCATCCTTTTTCAAATAAATTTTTTACAGAAAATTAATAAAAATTGTACCGAAATGATATCTCCTCTATGAGAAACATGCACCAATGGTCTAATTGAGAGTCAAAACAATATTATAAAACAGGATCAATTGATCACTAAAATAATTTTAAATATACTAAAACACAAATATAAGCATTTACTTAAACATTTATACAAAGCTAAGTCAGAAAGAGGGCCACAAACTAATATGGGATAGCTGAAAAATGTAGTTGGCAGTTTCTAAAGGTGTCATTAGGTGGCTGCAACATCTAGCTTTGTTATTACAGCAGACACTAGATGTTGTATGCAACTAACTTAACGTTTTTATACTGTTTTAGAAGACTCATCAGAGTCTGTAGACAACCAGTCACATTTGCATTACCCTGCTTTAAAAACTATGCACATCCAATCTATTCTTAAATGCATTAACTGTCTCTGCCTCCACCACCTCCAGGGGTAATGCATTTCAAGCATTCACCCCTCTCTGACTAAAAAAATATTTCCTAATATCCAATCTGGATGTTTCTTTAGTTAATTTGTAGCTATGTCCTCTTGTTCTCGTTGGTGGTTGTATTTTGAAAAAAACTTGTTTATAGTCTAATTTAACCTTTCCTGTGATTACCTTATACACCTGTATTGTCACCTCAAATTCTTCTCTTTTCTAGATACTGTAGGCTGGCTTTCTGAGTCTTTCCTCATAACTGTAATTCTGGAATCCCACTATCAGTTTTGTTGCTCTTCTTTGTATCCTTTCCAGCATGTTTATATCTCCTCTATGATAAGGACTAAAACACATGTACACAGTAACCAAATCTAGGTCTAACCAATGCTTTATACAGTTTGACAATCACCTCCTTACTCCTATGTTTAATATTTCTTTTTATTATACCTAACATTGCATTTGCCTTATTCACTGCTACTTGCGCAGCTCAGACACAAAATGGTGTCTGTGCTCACAGAGTGCACAATAAAAGAACAGTGTGCTAGTGTGATCTTATTGGGGGGAAAAAAGGACTTTCTGCAAAAGATATTCATAAAGAAATGCTTCCTGTTTACAGTGAGAAGTATTTGTCACATAAAGCGGAGCATAACTGTGGTAATAAGTTTTCTCAAGGGTGCTAGAAAATTGGTGATGAAGTTTGACCTGGTTGGATTGCAAAGAAGCATCTGTGCAGCAGATGTTTCGAGATGACAGGCGAGTAACGACAGAAATTGTAGCAACTGCAATAGTGTATTCGAATGGTTTAGTCTCCAGCATAATAACTTAACTAACTCAACGTCTTTATACTGGTTTAGAAGACCCTGTAGAGTCTGTATACAACCAGTTACATTTACATCACCTTGCTCTAAAAGCTATGGGCATCCAGTTTATTCTTAAATGCATTAATAATGCATGATCAACTGAATTTCCAGAAAATGTGCGCGCTATGGTTACCCAGACAACTGACCAACGAACACAAAATGAAACGAACGGGCTTGTCCTTGCACTGATAATGCTGTAGGATAAGTGTATCAGTGTTGGTGAAGATTTTAAAATTTGTTTTCATTCTGCTATATGTTCCTAATTTTTTCTAACCTTTACCACGCGCTTGGTTTCGTAGCGTATCTGATAAAAAAAATTATGTTTACCGTCGGAAGGTACCATGGGAAGCCAAAGCCTGCAACCAGCAATATTGTGTATCAACATCCGGGTTAATGCTATGGGAAATCCTGAACATGGGTATCTGAATGTAAATAGACGTCCCTTCCTTCTTGATCATTTTTCTAATCTGAGATGTGCTTGTGGATATTTGTTTGAAAATGTGGAAATTATATATTTTATATTGAGGGAGATGTTGTTAGTTTTTGCAATGGATTTTTTGGAGTACATCTGTTTAGTTTGTTTATGTAGATATAATAAATACATTTGTAGTGGAAACTAACAGATATGTGTCAATTTCATGGATTTACTAGACAATTGGTGTCCACCAAAATAGGTAAGTCTAAATGTTTCTGCTTTGTATTATAAATGTTCATCTACTTGTATCTCAGAAACTAACCCACACACATCAAAAACAATAACACCAACAAGTTCTTTATTAATTTATGTTTATACACACAATCAAATCATTGCTTAGAATGACAAATAAAAAGGTTACATGCTCTCAAATTCAACAACCATAGTAAAACGTGACGAACTAAAAAATAAAGCCACCGCAGATGAAATATCGCCAATTTTTTTATGTAGTGTGGCTGAGGTTAACCTCTGCATTGCCATGGTCATTCTCTTTCTTATATCTTTTTGGCAGTCCCCACTGTTGCTCATAATAGAACCAACTTCTTAAGTTTTCTATTTCTTCCTTTCCTAAGATAATTATGGGTCTACTTTTGGCTTTAACGGTGGTCATTATCTTAATTTTACTGATGGGTGTGTCTTTTAATAGACAGGATATTCAGTTATAGGTCCTCTGTGCTCTTTGTCCCTCTATGAATGTCAAAATGAATAACTTGCTTTCCTCTGAGTTGCTAAAGAAGATTAAGTTGGACATATGTCCATCACCATAAATGAAAATAATAGATAGCATGAAAATTGTAAGCTTATAAATGTATCAAAAAATATTTAAAGATGCCAAAATGTAAGAGGAATAACTGATTGACAGGTGAACATGTACTGATTACCTCTCGCTCCGACTTTGTTCCCACAAGCTTAGCAATGCTCGAAGTGTTATGAGGTTCATATCTGCGGATGAAGAATAAGTGCATCAATTATATAGATAACTCTGAACTACAGCTAAACCAAAGAAGAAATCTTTGCTGCCACACGTTGTGTTCAGGATAGAACAAAATAGCGATAGAACAACTCTGCATACAGTCTCCCTCTTGAAACTTCGGCCTATGAATGATAAAGCAATCAGAGATCATCACACCCGATGATGTCTTTGAGAGCAGCAACAAATTCCCCAAATTTTGCTCGATCTGCAGCTAGTCTTGGTGTGCCCCATTTCTGAATCATGATTTTCATTTTAGCTTCTATAGTTCTCCACAAAGTTGTTTTAACATCTGCTTCTCTTTTATCTATCTTCTAGGGCCCATAACAACTCAACTGGATAGGCAAAGATATAAATATCAGAATTTTTGTTAACTGAGCAGCTGTTGTCAGTTTAGACAGCATTTCACTGGGAGGGGAGAACAGTAAGGTTTGAGAGAGAGGTGGTGGTGAAGAGGTTGGTGGCATGGTTCGGTTCTGTTAAGAATGACGTTATTGCACTCCAGGCAGACCAACAGGTGCTCTGTCCCTCTCAGCAAATGGAGTATTTGTATATGGAGTATATAATGATAGTACACACTTCTGAGCCATTCTCTTGGTGCCCCTCTATGCTGGACCACGTATGATTTTAAAATCCTGTAATATATGCATTGCTGGTTTATAGTCATGGTCAAATGACCTCAAAAGCCCATGGTTGCAGGCCGAAATGCCCAAGGGCAGTACGGCTGCTAGGGAAGCTGTTGAAAATGTGGTCTGTCTGGAACGTTGGTGGGGCAGCACCAGACAGATGGATTCCATAGGGGACATTCTGGATCTTCCTTGGTAGTGTGGCCCTATCAAGACATAGTTCACATCCCCAACTTACTTGTATTATGATCCATAGCACAGCAAGGTGTGCCCATGTAGGAAATATACCCATTGAAAATAATTTGGTCTGAAGTTGGATACACTGGTCAGATAGGCACAAAACAATATAAAGGATGTATCAGGACCAAGTGAGGAGTGATTGTTTCTGCACTTGAAAATGTCATCATTTATCACTTTGTCTGCCACTGACCAGGGATTTAAGAATAAAATGACTACACTAAATAGCTTTTAACTCAGCTTGAAACAGATTGAACTTATTACCTTTTCAAAGCTTCAAGCAGCCGAGACTTCTCAATTAATGACCACTTTTCCTGAATCTTAAAACTGCTCCTCCATTTAGGAGTTCGGACACTTGACCTCGTCTTCTCCCTTACTCTCTTTTGACCATGATTTAGTAGATTTGATGCTGCAATTGGACTGTGTTCTCGTGTAATGTTTTCTTCATCCATACTGTCAGACAAAGTACATTAAGTATTACCATTCTTCCCAAGTATACAAATTAAAGGTGGTTCAATAGAGACTACTTTTTCTTCTTTATGGAAATAAAAAAAAATTAAGTCCAACACAAAAATAAAAATCTTGAACTCTAATGTGGTGCTGAAGAAACAGCACAGTGAATGAGCTGACAGCAGCCAATAACTCACAGCTGGCTACTTGCAAATGGGACAGCAAACCAGAGCTGACCAAGATACTATTCCGCCTACAAGCAACAGCCCCGGAAACCAGTGTAGCTTGGATAAGAGAATAAAGATTGCAGTAGGAAAGTAAACCTTGTAATCAAAGAAAGCTAGCTTTAAACCAGATGTGTCAGGCCAAAAGGAACAGATATTGTCACTGAAGAAGAAAAACTCTAATGTAAAACCTAGTCTTTCATATGGCTCTGAAACTTTGAAAGCAAAAAAAAAATAATATAAAAACTACCAAAAAAAGTTACGTACTTTCCTAAATGGGTGTCTCCGCACAAGAGAGATTAATTAGTATGATAAGATCACTAATCTGGAACTGTTGAAAATCAGCACCAGATATCAATGGAACATGTGTGAGGTGTTGGATAGGACACATATTAAGGAAACCAGTTGATAACATTTTAAGACAGATTCTATTCTGAAATCATCAAGGCAAGAGAAGTAGAGGCAGACCAAAACATACATTAAGAAGAGGGTTCAAGACAGACATAAAGAAAACAGATATCAAAATTGGCTTGATTGATGTTTGCAGTGAGTCATGCTTTTCAGAGTGTGTGTAATGGGGGACACAGTGGTTTCGGGGTGTTTGCCTTGGGGGCTGGAGGTCACGGGTTCAAATAACGGTGGAGACCAGAATTTTTTCATGTGGATCATCCAGCACAAAATTTCCCCTGATCTCTGAGTAGTGAGGTCAGACACCCGTATGCGGTGGCGTGCATGTTAAAAATCCCTTGGCAGTTGAAAATCGAAAAGAGTAGGCCTAACAGTCACTGTTCTGAAAAAATTTAATATCAAAATATACTCCAATTATTCTAGAGATTCTGACCCCACAGAGAATATGTTGCAAAAAGGGGACTGTGTGTCTATAACATCAGATCTTGATTATGTGGTAGCGGAGCGACATAGATGGCGCCTGACAGGCTGCGGGTCTACCTTGCTCTAATTTTCACTTCCACCAGTCTCAAAAATAGATGATCGTATATTTCAGGGGTTACCAACCTATCAACTGGGATTTTCGCCTGCCAAAAAATATGAAACAAAGGAGGTCACACCTCCTCATCATGTCTAACGACACAAGTGGACTGAAGATAGATAGCTATCTGACCATGTTCTGCTTATAAATTTTAGGAGAACAGACTTTGCTTTTAACTTGAGGTTCAATATAATTTCATTAGTAATTTTGTCTGTTCCTGCAGCCTTTGTTATTCTTAATTTTTGTAGAGCATTAATTATTTGTAGGTTGTTTACTCAATCTCAAATAGTGCAATGTTTGCTTTGGCAGCTTTTTGTTGTGTTCTTAGTTGCCTATGTTTCCTTAAATTTGTTCTGCTGACATAATATTTCTTAAGTATTTGTGCCTTTTTCTTATTATTTGCTAGATTTTTTTTTCAACAGGGCATTTTTTAATGTGTCTTCTACCTCTTTCTTCCCATCAAGATGGTGTAGAAGATTTCACATCTGTGCCCTTTGCTATTTCAAGTCGGGACAATGTGTGCTAGTGGTTAAGTGACACGGCTCATAACCCGAGGATGCTGGGTTCGATCCCCAACACAGCACCGGCCGTTACTCCGCGGAAGCAAACCCTTAGAAAATGCAGGAGAAAGCAGACCCTTACATAAAATGCATGCTGAAGTCAAATGCACTGGGCCAACAGGCGCAAAATAAAAACATAGTGCAACGAACACCACCTTGGGGAGTAGAGAAATAAGGCGAACGCAAAGAAAGAAAAAGATTTCAAGTCACAACATGTTTATGCCCTGGCATATTTTTTTACTTTCCTGATGTTGTATCGTTCTTGTGTTACAGGTTTACTGTATTATTCTCTTAACTGTTTTGTTTTTCCTTCTTTCTTCAGGTTTGTCTTCGTTCTTTAACAATTTTTTGTATAGTTCTGAAGCCCCAGAAATGTCTGAAGTGTTTATTGTTTCATCTTTACATATATACACACACACAAATCTGGCATTGTTGGCACACTTACACCCTTGTGTGTTACTTCATCTGTGTCAATATTACTTTGCATATTAAAAAAACCATTGTACACTTCCATTATCTGGCTCATAATTATAGGCCTTTAAGTTATTTATTTTCATTTCTGTTGTCTGTTCACATTGACCTGTAGTCTTCTTCTTTCGTTAAGTGGAAATATTGTCTTTATCTGAAATGTTGTCTCTTGTATAAACTTTAAAATATTGTCTTTATCTGAAATGTTGTCTCTTGTATAAACTTTAAAATATTGTCTTTATCTGAAATGTTGTCTCTTGTATAAACTTTAAAATATTGTCTATATCTGAAATGTTGTCTCTTGTATAAACTTTAAAATATTGTCTATATCTGAAATGTTGTCTCTTGTATAAACTTTAAAATATTGTCTATATCTGAAATGTTGTCTCTTGTATAAACTTTAAAATATTGTCTATATCTGAAATATTGTCTCTTGTATAAACTTTAAAATATTGTCTATATCTGAAATGTTGTCTCTTGTATAAACTTTAAAATATTGTCTATATCTGAAATATTGTCTCTTGTATAAACTTTAAAATATTGTCTATATCTGAAATGTTGTCTCTTGTATAAACTTTAAAATATTGTCTATATCTGAAATGTTGTCTCTTGTATAAACTTTAAAATATTGTCTATATCTGAAATGTTGTCTCTTGTATAAACTTTAAAATATTGTCTATATCTGAAATGTTGTCTCTTGTATAAACTTTAAAATATTGTCTATATCTGAAATGTTGTCTCTTGTATAAACTTTAAAATATTGTCTATATCTGAAATGTTGTCTCTTGTATAAACTTTAAAATATTGTCTATATCTGAAATGTTGTCTCTTGTATAAACTTTAAAATATTGTCTATATCTGAAAGAATCCTGGACTTCTAACTCCGACAATCCATCGGAAACAAAATGAATCAACAAGTATAAGGCCGGCAACCTTTACCAAATGTCCACACAGATCATATTAAAAATTAGGAATAACTATAAACACAACAAAAGTGTTTTCGAAAATATAAAAAATGGATTGTCGAATTAGAAAGCAAAACGAAATAGAGTGTTTTTTTTCTTTCAAAATATAATGCTGTGGGACAACAACTTATTTGTATTACATAACTTTCTATCTTCTAGAATTGGATATAAATAAATGTATGTGTATACAGTAACATTGTATGTTGTGTGTGTAAGTGTCTTTATGGCTGTATGTCTCTTGTATAAACTTTAAAATATTGTCTATATCTGAAATGTTGTCTCTTGTATAAACTTTAAAATATTGTCTATATCTGAAATGTTGTCTCTTGTATAAACTTTAAAATATTGTCTATATCTGAAATGTTGTCTCTTGTATAAACTTTAAAATATTGTCTATATCTGAAATGTTGTCTCTTGTATAAACTTTAAAATATTGTCTATATCTGAAATGTTGTCTCTTGTATAAACTTTAAAATATTGTCTATATCCGAAATGTTGTCTCTTGTATAAACTTTAAAATATTGTCTATATCTGAAATGTTGTCTCTTGTATAAACTTTAAAATATTGTCTTTATCTGAAATGTTGTCTCTTGTATAAACTTTAAAATATTGTCTTTATCTGAAATATTGTCTCTTGTATAAACTTTAAAATATTGTCTTTATCTGAAATGTTGTCTCTTGTATGAACTTTAAAATATTGTCTATATCTGAAATGTTGTCTCTTGTATAAACTTTAAAATATTGTCTATATCTGCAATGTTGTCATTTGTATAAACTTCACTGTCTTTTGTAGTTCACATACAGGTCCATAAAGTTTCTCTTCCAGTGATGTTTCTATGGACCAGTGAGATTTTCTCTGTATATCATATTCGGAGCAGTTCTGTAGTATGTACTCTGCGGTCTGGGGTGCCTGTCCACATGTACACATGGCTGAGTTGCCAATCTTCAATTGTGTGCACACGTGGCTGCGGAGTTGGTTGTGTCCTGTTCTAAGGCGAACCTGTAGTCTTTTATTTGTCTTTTCACTGTTAGTATGTTCTCTTTTGTCTTCGACATTGCATGTCAAGAGCAGCGGTAGCACAGTTGTTAGTGCACTGGTTGCCAAAATTGAGCTATCTAGGTTCAATCCCCAATTAATGTGGAATATTTTTTTAAATAAACGGTTCTGGGGTCGACCAAGCCTCAAAATTACATACCAGAGCAAATCTGGGAAGTAAAGGCAACTGGCTTGATGCTGACTATTTCATCTCTAGAGTGCTATTTGTCAAGTAAATATGGGCCTAACACTATATTACCAACATGATGTGTAAATGGATCTTTTCTTTTTTCTTTTGTAGCATGTCTGGCTGACAATATATTTGCATTATTTATGAATAATTTATATAGAGTTTCAGACTAATTTATTACCTATATTAATACCTATTACGCATTTTATTATTATGAATGTTATGATCATAACTTTTATGAATTGTAAAGAACAATTAAATAAAATTAACATCACATGAATAGTATCAATACATGCCCTCGTAATCATATGTTGAGATTGAATTAAATTTGAACATTTTTTGCACATCATAATTATAGACGAATTAAAAGGCCAAAAAAATGGTACAGATAAGACAAAGCATCAAATGTGTATCTTGAGGTCTCACTGAACATCATTCAGTCATTTCTGGTCTAAAAGCTTCAGATGCATCCTACACCACATCAAGGCTGGGCTTGGAGTCAATGACGAAAGAATATTATACTGAACTGTTCAAATCTTCAGACCATTCTCCAATCCTCATTATCCACTATTCCAGATATACTTACTACCCTCAGAAATTTGTCACACTCTTGAGAATATGTCGCCTCGAATATCACGTGGTGATGATGGCATCAATAAAGAGGAGCTCGGCACTTGGGAAACGCCACTCTATCAAGCTATAGTTTTTTATTTTACTAGATATCTTTATACGGGAAAAGTACAGCTCTAATAAGATACTCTTACACAAGAGGGGAGACAAAGAATTGAAAATTATTGTTTGATTACTCTTCTCCTAGTCATTTACAAACGGTTCACAAAAGGCATTTTTACTAAGTTTGTCCCATCATTGGCAGTGCGCAACCAATCAAATAAGCTGGCTTTCAGTACTCCTACAGCACATTGGATCATATGTCAACCTGCTGTCACCTTAAGAGGCGGCCAAAAAATGTAAGTTTCCTTTGATTTTCAATTTCATCGACTACATTCTATAGAAAAATTAATTCCAGCAGTCTTCTGTGGTTCCAATACAAAAAATAATCTGCTAAGGGATCCTATCTCACTTAATCTTTTCTCCACATGACTGGAATCAGTCATCAGATGTTGTGACTGGGAGGGCTTTGGAATGTTGATGGAAGACATGTCAATCTTCGACCGTGAATAACATTACTGCTGATCACAGAGTCTGCCACAGAAGCCAACTACATGTTAGAGATGCTCAACAAAGATAAATAGAGACAGGGCTAGAAATGAATAGCTCCAAGACCAAAGTCATGCAAAGCTGTTTTGCTCATTGTGACCCAGTCATCCTTGGTGGGGAAAACTTGGAAGATATTGAGGAATACTTCTATCTTGGATTACTCAACATGCAGAATAATTCTGAATCAGAACAAACAAGGCGTCGCTGCACTGGCATCTCGTCCACCGAAAAAGTCCTGGAAGATTGGTGGGATCGGACCCTACATGCTTTTCTCTTCAACTACACAGTGCTCCCTGCAATACACCCTGCTCAGCCATGCTGCTGAAATATGGATACTTACATTACTTACAAAACCAATGAAGAGCAAACTGCGAGCGACCCCGACCTCTCTTGTGAGAAGTGTGGTTGGATTGACTCTCCACAAAGAGTGCATGATGAACCCCCATAATTTCTACCAACGGCAATTATTGCGAGCGATGTCCTTGTTCACGCAAACAGTGAAACATATCTTGGCAAAACATCCGTTCCGTTGACAGGCCACATAATCAGAAGAAAGGATGAACGTTTGGTCACGTCGACAGCAGTCTGGTACCTTTGTCTTTGAGGCTGAAAAAGACCGCGAGGTAGGTCTCCATCGCACCTTCCCTACAACATCCCCGATACATTTAAAGGGAAGTTTATTTATTACCCACTAGACCTTCATAGCCCAGGATAAAGACGAGATCGTTGGAGACGAACTTTTGCTACTAACTTACTTTTAGTTGGGACCGACAACGATGCGACCCGGCTGAGGAATATTTATTTATTACATTTTAGTGACTATTACTAGTAATTGTAATAGTATTACAACTACTTTACTAGCAATTGAGACAGTGAATACGAAACGGAAAGTCTTTACTTTAGTATTAGAACGGAATCGGATCATCGCGTAATATAATTATTATAGACACGGTCTATTCAATAATTAAGCCATTCTTTACCGAGATGTGAGTTTGAATAATAATTTATATTTTGTTAAGCACTTATGACGTAGCCATCACACATGTTATTATTTATTCCCAAAACGATGGTTCATATTTTTAGTTTTTAGTCAGTCACAGTAGTCGTCAGTTTGAGTGTTTTGGACATGCTGGGATTGCCTGGTAAATAGTGGTAAATCCTGCAAATATAATTAAATCATGCTGCAAAGTTATTATCAGATTAATCAGACCATACAATCATGCAGGTATACTGAATATGTCTAAACTGTATCAAATATACTTGAATTTGAAGAATCCTGGACTTCTAACTCCGACAATCCATCGGAAACAAAATGAATCAACAAGTACAAGGCAGGCAACCTTTACCAAATGTCCACACAGATCATATTAAAAATTAGGAATAACTATAAACACAACAAAAGTGTTTTCGAAAATATAAAAAATGGATTGTCGAATTAGAAAGCAAAACGAAATAGAGTGTTTTTTTTCTTTCAAAATATAATGCTGTGGGACAACAACTTATTTGTATTACATAACTTTCTATCTTCTAGAATTGGATATAAATAAATGTATGTGTATACAGTAACATTGTATGTTGTGTGTGTAAGTGTCTTTATGGCTGTATGTCTGTCCGTCTATCTATTCATTCTTCGAGTTCGACAAACCATGGGTCCGGTTTGTCGACACTCTGAATGTATATAGGCCTCTATGTCTATATGCTGGTATGCATATCTAGCTGTGTATACATCTTACATGTTTGTGTGTGTGTGTATATATATATATATATATATATATATATATATATATATATATATATATATATATATATATATATATATATAGTTGTTGTTGTCCATCACAAGTGATGAAGACCACTCTCTTTGTTCAGCCGTGTGGACAGTCGTATCTCTTGCTGTGTCCACTGAAATGGGTGACTTACGCGGTGATTTGGATTAAAGTGAGGCAGAAACTGTGTCTTTTGTCAACCTCACTCACAGAGTCTAAGCTACCTTTTGCCAGTGGCAAGACATTCATCGAGACGACTAGAGATAGCATATGATGCAGATTTTGCCTCAGGGTTACCACCGAAGCCTTTCCGTAAACATGAAACCCGCACGGTAGAAAGGTTGGATGGCATCTAACGCAGGTTGTCGTGCCTTTTCGATAACCACAAGAGGTCGTATGGACAACACTCAGCGTGTGAGTGAGTCTGGCATCTCTCCCCAGCTGTATTCAGCTCATCATAGTAGCATCTAAAATTCCCACACGCGAAATTCGTGAAGGTGAACCGGCAGAACTAACCCGTGAAATACGACACAGGTATAATCCCATAATAAGCGTAGTGCCATTCAGCCGGCGTCCAGACCAGGATAAACGGATGGAAGAAATCACACAAAAAAAGAACGAAATAACAAGTCCAGACGGAAAACAACACCACGTTTCCGTGAACACAAGTGTAAGTCGTCGACTAGTGTGAATTCCAGGCAAATCCGTGGTCTAGATGCATCCATAATGATCCAAAACAGTAGAGAAATGTAGACTCTCAGCCAGTTATAGCGCCATCTTTGCCAGATATATATATATATATATATATATATATATATATATATATATATATATATATATATATATAAACGTCAGCTTCGGATATTCTGTGATATTTCATCTTCTTCCAAAACTCGAATGAATTCAAGAAGTGTTTTATCTACGGAACATCAAATGAGGACCGTACTACAATTAGTATATGTGAAATGTGATACAGCTATTTGATAATGGGCCGTATTCTAGTTGTAGTCGAACTCTAAACATATCATCCCCTATTCCTGACAACTCGTGAGCGAAAAATCGGTTGGGCCCTACAGCGAAAATGCACACGTATTCTCAAGGCACCTTGCTGACACTTAGACCGGGGGTGTGTAGGGGTCACTCGTTACCAATGGAGGTAAAAAGACGTCTTGTCTACCTCGGAGTCTTTGTCAATGAGAGACCCAAACAAACGTACGGAAAGAAAAGGGGCATGAGAGGTGGTAAAAGAAATAGTAGGAAGCCAAGAACAGGAAAAGCTTTTTTAGATTTGCACTGCCATGCTCACGTCCAACCAGCTAAGCAGGAAATTCGTCATCAGGCTACCACGACAGCAAATGTGTTGAGCGGCGTGGACTGCACAAAACACGGCGAGGCACTTGGACAGCCGTAGTTATCCACTGCACCCGAGTCCATATCCAGTCGTCCTGACTTGTCTTGCCACTGGTTAAAATTTGTCTCGGGCGATAGAGTGGTCGACTAACTGTGCAACCCTTTCTCACTTAAAATAAAATTCATCGCTCAAGTCATATTCTTTTCATTTATCCAGTACTAACACAGTCGAGCCCTGTAACGAGGAAGCGGAGAGCGTTAAGTTCGCTGACAAGCAAAACTACAGTCAAAAAGCTGCAGCAGTTGCGGACTCCTGGCTTAGCAATAAAGCGAATGAGAAATATGGATTTGCTGACAATAATGATCACCGTCTCCCGAAGCGAACTTTCCATGCTTTCACTGCATGCGAGTATGCAGATCCCAAATCGGATTCGCCAGCCATCTCCGCACTCATCCACAACCCGGAATTACAGAATTCTCGACTGGAAGGACTAGCTAGGTGGAAAAAAAAAAACATCCTCATCACTCGTGATGGACGAACAACAACAATATATATATATATATATGCGACATCATCAAACGGTTTTGTCTTGATCTAACTTGCTCTGCATTTGGATTATTATGAACAAAAAATGGTGATGGTCATCAACCTCAGTCTCTGGTCCCAAGTAACTTTGACCAGTGGCAACACATAAGTCAAGACGACTGGAGATAACTCAGGAGGCAGGCACTCCCAAGATGCATACATACATGATAACTGCTCATAGTTGTCGATGACGACCACTGCGATCATCCTTGTTGTATGTGTTCTGTTCTGTTTTATTTCTGTACTTCAGTACTAGCTGTCATGTCTTCTACTGCCGGTGAGGGTAATTTCGCTGCTCATTCCTTCCAGATCAGGCGTTCGGTTTGTGCTTTCTGCATACGGTGACTTTCTCTTTCAGCAACGCACACGTTTACTGCATTTTGCCAGTCCTTCTTCTTCTTCTTCTTCTTCTTCTTCTTCTTCTTCCTCGTACGCTATTTCGCCAGTCCGACATATGGTGACTTTCTCCTTACTGCATTTCGCCAGTCCGACATACGGTGACTTTCTCCTTAGTGCATTTCGCCAGTCCGATCTGTTTTCCGCTATGTTCTCCCAGTTGTCTTCAGCTATGTGACAGCATCTCAGAGTTTCCTCCAGACTGTGCCTAAAACGCTTTTTTTAACGACCTCCTTTTCGCCAGCCTTCCATAAGCTCACCGTACAAGAGTCTCTTCGACAGTCATCTGTCTGGCATGCGCACAGGGTGCCCGCCCATTTCAACTGTACCGCCTGCAGCGATGCTAGAATGCTTGGCATGTCTGATGCTTTCAGGACTTCAGTGTCAGGGATATGGTCCTGCCAACAGATGAGGAGTATGCGTCTCATGATGGTTGCGTGTTCAATCTTTTTGCCTGTCTAACATAGACAGTCCAACTCTCACATAGACAGTCCAACTCTCACATAGACAGTCCAACTATCACATAGACAGTCCAACTCTCGTATAGACAGTCCAACTCTCACATAGACAGTCCAACTCTTGCTTGCGTATAGCAGGATTGGAAGAATATCAGCTAGGTAGACCTTGAACTTGATGCTAATGCCTAATGACGCTAATGACCTTGACGCTAATGCATCGGCGCTCTCATACTGTCGCGCGCAATCTACAGAAGGCTGCACTGGCTTTTATTATTCTGCATACATACATACATTACACGCGCACACACACACGCACTCACGCGCGCACACACACGAGTACACTAACAGGCACACACGCACACACATACATACATACATACATACATACATACATACATACATACATACATACATACATACACACACACATACATACTTACATACCAGTGGCGTCCCATGAAATCTCAGACAGGATGGGCGTTAAAACTTCCAAATGAATTGGACAGAATATTTTCAAAACAAGTACATTACTTACCAATTCAATTTATAAATCAATTAGAATCTCGTCTTCTATCAGCGAATCTCATCAATAACATCGTCATTTATTCCAAACTGCACTATCTTTAGAGAACAGTGAACAAGGCCACCAAAAAAACTTAAGATCGAATCTCACAACCTGTCAACCATTCTGTCATATCATATTGTAAAGCTACAAGATGCCGTGTGCATTCACATTTTTTATCTTTGTGTCTGGAAACTAATTAGGCATAGGCGTCTCTCCAATTCGAATGAGATTTTCTACTGAACTTAATGATTTAAGAGCAGTACCCTGTCAACTATGCCAGCAGTCTGCATCAAAAAGAGTAGTGGTACAGTGGGTTCCATCCCACTGTAACATCCAAGGCAACGAGGAGGCAGACAGACTGGCAAAAGAAGGCGCAAGACTACCACAACCAGATTCTAGTGTGACCTACGAAGAGTCCAAAAGGCTTATTAGGGCCAGATACATGGCCAAATGGGAAACAGAACATACTACACAAAAAATGATGCCTATTAACAGTTGAACAGAAGAGAGCAGGTCGTGGTCTTCAGACTCCGCACAGGCCACAATAGACTGAGGTACCACCTATTCAAAACACTGAAGATAGGTGGCACTGACGAATGCTCGTGTGGTACAGGGAAAATGATCGCTGAACATCTGCTGCAAAACTGCCCGATATACGAGGACCAGAGAAAGCACATGTGGCCATCACCAGTGGCAACACTAGACAAGCTCTATGGCAGTGCCGACAGCCCCAGGATGACCGCTGCTTTCTTCGAGTAAATACAGGTTGACGTCTGACACCGTACGAAGAAGAAGAAGAATGAGATTTTCTACATTAGGTTTAATATATTTCCATTTTAAATGCAGTTCATGTGATTTATGAACTAGAAGAAGTAACTGCGCATTTCGTAGGAATAAATGTGTGAAAATGTAAAAACACACGATATATAGAACATAGAAAGTACATACTTCAGATGGATTGGTCCAGATTTATAAATAGATGTTGGAGCAAACAATCAGTGGTTATAATTCAGTTCTGAGATCCATCTTCTAGCTGAAAAGGACCGTTTTGCCAATGTGAAGACAACTTCTATTTCTCGGAAAACAAACTTGTAAGTTAATTTCTCACTTAATCAGAGTCGGACGATTCCAACACATTGATGACTGCTCTCGGAAGAACGAACGGCAGTCCATCTTTTTTCAATATCCCTTTTCCTCCTACAAGAAATGGCCCTCACATTTAGCCCAATAATCTCTGTGTGTGTGTATATATATATATATATATATATATATATATATATATATATATATATAGATAAAGAGAGAGAGAGAGGGGGGGGGGGGGCTGCAAATGTCAGTCCTTTCATATCGCATAGTTTGAAAGTTCTATTTTCAGCTGCTACTTATCTTCCAACTTTTTCCCAAGCGAGTTTAATTGAGTTTAAGTGTGAATGGTAAGGTGGTAGTCTCAAACACTTGTGTGGTGAGCATTTATCCAAGTTTTATTCACATTCACAATAACATTGTTTACGCATATCGTGTACTTCACGTAAATACTTGCTTCTCGTGGATACTATATGCATGTTCTCGCAGACGACGTTTTTTCAGCTAGCAAACTTTTTGCAGGTAAAGCCTATGCCCCTTACAGTTTTCCACAATGTAGATTTCGATACATCAATGTCATTGTGCATTCTCAGACTATTTATTTGGAATCAAACATTCTACAAATCTCTATTCCAATCCCATCCCTGTCAAAACTATCTACAATTGTATTTCTAACTTGCGTACTAGTCTTGGTGGAACACGAACGTCAACAGTCTCGGAGCAATCGATCAAATGACTTTTACCTTAACCCAAAGAGTGAATAGTTCTCTTTTCATGATTTGAAATACTACGATACAGTTTACAACGCTTATCATCTCTACAAAAAATATTTATACATCTTTACATCTTTTTGATTCTAGTTTTCCCCACCC
The DNA here is from genome assembly GCA_036924085.1 of Ariolimax columbianus. Taxonomy (NCBI): domain Eukaryota; kingdom Metazoa; phylum Mollusca; class Gastropoda; order Stylommatophora; family Arionidae; genus Ariolimax; species Ariolimax columbianus. The sequence goes on from JAVGWX010000019.1 coordinate 26,319,629, forward strand.
TCGCCAATACCTCCCAAGCCACTTTTTTGGGCTCCAGAGAATAAGTCCCCGGCCCCAATCTCCTTTGCTCGATCTGTTATACCTATGTACTTGCTGTCACAAATGTTAACGATAAATTGAATGCACCAATTGATGACAGAACTGCTCAAAACCAGTGCGTTTTGTGTTGAAGCTGAACAATCTATCTATCTAGATGGACATATTTCGTAAAAAGCGGATAAAATGTTATTTTAAAAAAATACTCACTGTTATGAAGATATAATTATTTCAAAAGACTGGTTTCATTAGCAGCTCTGGTTGTTGTATAACGTAAATAAAGAAAAGAAGAGGGGAATTCAGTTTGTTTCAGGGCAGAATTCTGTAAAAGGATCACTCTTAACAGTGATTTGTTGTGTTTTGTACCGTTAATTCATCTGTATGGATGATGTATAGATTGATTATACACCTTAGCACAATATGAGTTCTGATGACTTCTGATGAGTTCTGTAATTTAGTTGGCCTAAGCATGTGATGTTTCATAGGTATTTTCCCGATGAGTCCAACGGGCCTATCTAAAGTTGGCCATGGCTTAGCACACCAGCTATTTCCTTCACAAAAAACCCTTCTCCGTCTACTTCTGGTGTTTCGTGATTACCGGATGGAAGATATAAAGTGAACGGAAAAGCTTCAGCACGGCCGACAAATAGCAAAGCGAGGTAAGCAAGGCTGTAAATGTAGTGAACGAAATAACATGAAATTCTGCCTTATCTATATTTTATTTAATTATGCTTTTACTCTTTATTGTTTCCATATTTATTAAATTGAACATCAAATATTTTTAATTATATATTTTAATTACTGTTTATTCGTCCGGCTGTGCGACACACCCGTAATATATGCCACTGCTGGAAATTGGTGTAAACTTTAATCCTTCTCAGTGTATTCACCCTGCATGACGATACATTTCTCCCATCTATTCTTAATCTTCCTGATGCCCTGATCGTAGAACTCCTCCGTCTTGGCCCTAAACCAAGTTCCCCAGTTCAGTAATCAAGTCCTGGACACCAGAAAGACATACGGGTATGAAATCACGCCCCATCCACCTTACTCACCAGACTTGGCACCTAATGGCTTCTTGCTCTACCCAAACATGAAGCGTCCGCTTCGTGGACGTCGTTTTTCTTACGTTCAGCACTTCATTACTGAACGCGAGACGTGGTTTCCAGTCCACACGGAGCAGTTCTGTAATCACAGCATCGGGAAGATGTAGAATAGATGGGAGAAGTGTAACCTTTTGTAGGGTGAATACGCTCTCGAAGGACTAAAGCTCACACCAACTTCTAGGTAAGTGCTTTAACTCCTTCATGCTAAAGCGTAAAACTTTTCGACCATCCCTCGTGTAGGTATATATATATATATATATATATATATATATATATATATATATATATATATATATATATATATATATATATATATATATATATATATATATATGCAGGGAATTGAATTGTTTGGATATCTGAGAAGAATGTCTTCAGACCTAACCGCCTGATCAACAAGTAACAACAAACATATGGTTTCAGAGAATGGAGGATATTTTTTTTAAATAGCAAAACGGATGAACGATGAAAGAAAAATACTAGTGCGGCACGAATTAAATTACACAAAAAATAACAACGAATATGCAGATGGCACATGAAAAACATGACTGCCCCTCCCAATTCTGTCAATCAACGTTAACGGACAGAGAGGTGGGGGAATATGCGGTCTATGGTTTGAAAGCTTAGTCTATAATCCCAACGCTTCAGGTTCAGATCACTCGTTCTCATTTTGACATACTTGGCATATCGTGGGTTCTTCATGGTATGCCCGATTCTCTCTGTCGACCCAGTCGTAAATAGGTACTTGACGAAGTCAAAGAAAGATTTCGCAATGAAAGGGATTGACCACATATAAGGGCGCCCATGTGCAATTCCTCACCCTGGCTTTCACGCAACTTTTCATGGAAACGGGCTGTTTTCACGACGGCCTGGCTAACAAGGTGAGGGATCGACGTGATCCCCGTATTAGTGAGCGACACGCAAATGAAGCCAAGCATAGCACAACCGCATAGAAGACTCCGGTCCACCTTCATCAGCACACTCGGGATGTGAGGAAAGCTGCGACAATCCGCCACTTAACGTCCTTTTGAAGACGCACAAAAGAGTAATCCTACTCATTGTGGGCATTCAAGAACATTTTTTTAAAGGACATTTTAGACAAATGAGGTTCGTGATTTTCAAGGTGGACAGATTTTTGTTGTTGTTGTTGTTCGAAGTTAGTCCTTCAAAGTTCTTTACCACTATGTGAGATCCCAGTCGCGATCCCGACCTCGTTGATCAGGCTGCTACAACCCAGACTGTTTCCTCTTGAGAACAAGGACTTCAGAAGAGATCTTGCTCAGTAAGCTTCACCTGACCCTTGCGTTGAACTTGTCTTCCACAGAAGTTCTAATTTAACCTTCGCGAAACGAGTTTCTGTGATTTGGGAACCATTGACGTAATTCATTTTTACCACGCGAAGCTACACATTAGATACGTGCCAATTATCACTTATCGTGCAGCCGTTGATATCAGCATGCCTTCAATGAAACAATGAAACGACAGTTAGAAGTGAGACATAGAAGCATATCCACCAGCAATTAATACTGAGAAGTATGTAAGTCTATTGTGTAGAAAATTTCTTTATCTCACAACGGGACGAAAATTATACCAGGTGACCGTTTTGTTTACTGGGAACTTAACATATTTTTAACTAATGGATGTATTGTTCTGACATCCATTGTAGACTCAGTTGCTTAAATTGATACAGAAAAGACAAGGTATAAATCATCTTTAGTCACGAGTTTGGACAAGTCACACTTTTGCTGTATTTTCATTCCAAATTATATGAATAAATTACGATTTCAGTTGTCCCTCAAGTAACGATAGTTTCAATTAGCGATAATTTATTTAACGGTTTATCTTCATATACATATATTGTTTTCTACTTTGACATTTCCTCATTTAACGTTGTGTTTCCTAATACATATATTGTTTTGCGCTTTGATCAATGATTTTTAAGTATTTCACACTGACGCGAGCTTTGAATCACATCAGCAGGGAAAAGCTAATGCAGTCTTCACACGCCAATCAGCTATGCCCTTTGAGTGCGTTATTGAAAATAATATATCTGCTGTACCGTTTTTAAACACTAACTTGCTAAAACATTTGTAGTAAAAATGTCAACAGGCAGACGTCTAAACGTATCAGCTAAAAGACATTATCTAAAAGTTCAATTGTGACAACAATTTGATCTAGCTATCTATTTTTTTTGTCGTTGTTGCTAGGTAGCCAGCTATCTTTAAAAAAAAAATGTTGACAATACTCGGTATTTTGAATCACAGATCTTTGGAGCTACGCAGTGAATTGATTAGTAAGTGACAAACAATGACATCATAAAGGCCTTCAGAGAACAAAATAAATTGTTAACCTCAAAGAATATCAAGATAGAAATAAATGAAAAACAATTATCAGTAGGCTACTCATGAATGGTCGGTTGCACTATATGGGATCGAAGCATGGACTCTAGGAAAGATATAGTAGAAACGTTTTGGAGGTGTTTGCAATCGAGTGCTGCAGCAGAATGGAATAAGCCAGTTGATCAAAGACAATGTCCTCAAAGAGGTATGCGCACAAGCACAAATATTGAACAAAATACAGAGAAGGTCAAGATGGCTAGGAAACAGTATGCGCCATGAAAGTCTAATTGAGAGGATACTAGAAGACAAAATCAAAAGGAAAAAGAAAGGGGCCGACCAAGACTCGCCTTTACATCTCAGCCATGCAAAGGGATCTGATATACAGCACAGTGAATTAACTTACAGCAGGTAGTGTTGTGGTTTTCCATTCGGATTAGCTTGTTCGTTAATTTTGTGTTGTTTTCTCCTGCGATTATCCTGGCATGGTCAGCGACTATTTGAAATAGTATTTCGGCTACCATGCGTCGTATTTCCACGGTCATGTGCACGCGACTGAACTTCATGAGATTGGCGCCCTATTTGCTTCCAGTGCCTATTTTGGTGTGGCTAGAAAATGTTCCCAAAGGCTAATAATGGACAAACACATCGCCTGGGCGAGATTCGGCCCTGCCCGGTTATTAACATTCCCATGACACATCGCCCACATGGTGAGTGATACCCCCACAACTTCTTGGAGTTACGGTAAAGACAAAACTGGTTTTCTACAGACTGCAAAGTTTTATGAACCAGAATAATGACGCTGAGTCAAGTCGATAGCTGGTCTCTTGCAACATTGTCAGCGACATAGAACTTATCAAAGCCTTTTTTGTACCTCAGGGTGCGGCCCTTGAAACAGGTTGTACTAGTACAGTCTGGCTAGGGGAATGGGAATCGCAGTGGGAAGGAACACTTGGTATTTAAAAAGTCAGCTGAAACTAGATCCTTGAGGTCGAAAGGCACATATATCGCAGCCTCGCTGTAAACTACAGCTCACTGTCACAACGTTCTTTACAGGAAGAACGCCAAAGCAGGAGAAGTCATGCTGAGACAAAAGTACGAACTTATGCTGAAATAAGCAGAACTGCAGATAATATTGTCAAATGGAGAGACACGCTCAGGCAACCTTACAACCACTCTTAGGACTTCTTCTTCTTCTTCGTTCGTTCTCAAACTCCTGCTACCAAGCCCTGAACAGGACTTCGCAAGCAGCAGGATGTAGTCCGGAGAATGGAATGTATTGTGTTGCTAGTTTACATCTTGACTGCGATATTTGCACCTTTCGCTCTGACAGATCCATCGGAAGAGTCTTAGGACTGGTAAAGCAGAGGATAGGGTAAAATGGAGAGACGGGATCAAGATGCAGCGCATAAGGTGACTGTTAGCTCCAGGGCCAGCAAACCAGAGCTGCCAAGACCCTTTTACACCTCCACGTGGTGATCCTGGATAACAGGCTGCAGCAGAGTAAGGCTGGCTAAAGGGCAGGGATCAAAGAGTGAATGCTAACCCGGTACTCAAAAAATGCTTGCTGAAGTCGAATGTGTTGGACCGAAAGGTGTACACATCGCAGTCAAGCTGTAAACTACGACACAACGCATTCGATTCTCTGGTCTACATTCTGCTACTTAAGCCCTTTTAAGGGTTTGGTAACGGGAGATTGAGAACGAATGAAGCCAAGCCAAAGGGAGAGACATGCTCAGACAACCTTACAGCCAGTCTTAAGACTGATCAGTCAGAGGAAAAGGTCAAATGGAGAGACCTGCTCAGACAAACTTACAACCAGTCTTAGAACTGACCAAACATATGTTGATGCTCTTCTTCGTTCGTTCTCAATCTTCCGCTACCAAACTTTGAACAGGGCTTTGCAAGTTTGCAGAATGTAGCCCGGAGAATGGAATGCGTTGTGTCGCTAGTTTACAGCTTGACTGCGATATTTGCACCTTTCTGTCCGACACATACGTCTTCGGCAGGGTCTTGATGGTGATTATACGTCTTACGGTTGGCTGAAACTTTTTGACTACATATCTATCATAACCAAAAGCCTGAACGCAGAAGTATATTTCACCTGACCCTGACTAACATAGTCTGATCAGTAAGTTTGGTCTGCCAAATGTTAGTCTTCTCTCCCTTAGGATAAATGTTGAATGTATTATTGTTGCAAAGTTGTCATTTTAATCTTTGGCTCAGGAGAGATACTACCCTAAGCTTTATATCGAAAAGCTACCCAAGCATGGACTGGACCCATGCATACACCGACGGTTCTGTAACAAACACTACACAGAACGGAGGTGCAGGAGCATTCCTGAACCTACCAAATGGCAGACAAATAACACTGTCATTCGCTACTGGTAAGTACACAAGCAATTTCAGAGCGGAGGCAGAGGCACTGAGGATGGCAGTGGAAGAAATGGTGACACACAGTGAAAATGAAAGCCATATAGTCCTGCTTACAGATGCTCTCACCGTAGTCACAGCGCTAAAAAGCCAGAAAAACACTGAGCTTAATGAATTAAGAGCAGCACTCTGCCAACTGTGCCAGCAGTCCGCACCATAAAGGGTAGTGGTACAGTGGGTCCCATCACACTGCAACATCCAAGGCAACGAGGAGGCAGACAGACTGGCAAAAGAAGGCGCAAGACTACCACAAACAGATACTAGTATGACGTACGAAGAGACAAAACGGCTTATCAAAGCCAGATACATGACCAAATGGGAAACCGAACATACTGGTTACACCAAAAACGATGCCTATTACCAGTTGAACAGAAGAGAGCAGGTCGTTGTCTTCAGACTTCGCACTGGCCACAATAGACTGAGGTACCACCTATTCAACAAATTGAAGATAGGTGGTACCGACGAATGCCCGTGCGGTACTGGTAAAATGACCGCTGAACATCTGCTGCAGAACTGCCCGACATACGAGGATCAGAGAGAGCAGATGTGGCCATCACCAGGGGAACTGCAAGACAAGCTCTATGGCAGTGTCGACAGCCTCAGGATGACCGCGGTTTTTTTCGAAAAAATAATGGTTACTGTCTGACTGCGTACGAAGAAGAAGAAGAAGAAGAATCTTTGGCTCTTTCAAACCCCAACATAAACATAAACAGAAAAAAAGAATACGACGTAAATGTGCCATATGCAGAAATATTTCGTGTTTACAGTACCACCAAAACACATTATCTGTTGTTTCACATCGATCTCCCTTTCAGAAAAAAATGTGTCTGTTAGTATATAAGCTAATTATAAAAGCCCAGCCTTGTGTGTGCAATAGTACGATGTTTCTTACTTTGAATGTAAACTAAGAAATCTAATTTGTTTTCTCTATTGAGACCATTCTATATAAATACATCAGGTTTGCGTGCATGTTTATTGATACTTGTAAAATAGTTGACTCTCACTGGCCAAGACGGCAACGGCGTCATAAATGTGTAGCCAGATGTGACAACGTTTGAGATCGCAGTCCTATCCTGATCTTGATCTTGACCTTATCTTAATGATCTTGATGACCCGTTCATCAGGGTGACTGCGGGTCTCAACTTCATCTCCAGCAGACCTTGTTTTAGGCTACGGACGTCCAGTGCGTGGTAAGTACTCCTCTAGAGGCATCTCGGATGTTGCAGCGTACTGCAAGGGAGTCTGACAAACGCATTGGAAGTCTTCTCCGCGGTTTCTTCTTACTTCGGGGTACCGGTACCAGACTGCTGTCGCTGTGATCTATCGACTATCGTTTTGCCGACGTGTGACCTGGCCATCTACGTTTTGCCTTGAACAATTCTATCTTAGCGCGGCAAATCCTATCGCACGTGCGACAGACGTGGACGACACCATTAGTTGAACTGTCTTTTCAGCCACCCGATTTTGTTTTTGTGTTTTGCACCGTACACAATGATTCTTTACTGGGCGATGCGAGAATCATGTATTATAGCCAGGCGCTCGGCTGATCATTTCATATCACGCACCAGTGGGATAACTGTTCAGAGACGCTTTCTATGAGTCTTCGTATAGTTCATTCTGTGTCAATACTAAACATCTGTTTGTGGTCTATCAAAAATAAACTTGCCTCGATAATCCTGGTGTCGATTTTCGCGTCTCTAGTGAGGATACTACATAGCTAGTTAAAGTTATCACCTGCTTAGAAATGTTGGCCCTAACAGTAACGTTTGGTTCACGATAAGGTTTCCTGGGGACAGGTAGTAAAAACTTTGCTTTTGTTTTCTTTGTGTTCGCTATAAGGTGTCCTGGGGACAGGTAGTAAAAACTTTGCTTTTGTTTTCTTTGTGTTCGCGATAAGGTGTCCTGGGAACAGGTAGTAAAAACTTTGCTTTTGTTTTCTTTGTGTTCGCGATAAGGTGTCCTGGGGACAGGTAGTAACAACTTTGCTTTTGTTTTCTTTGTGTTCACGGTAAGACAAAAATAAATGTATGCAAATTAAAACTCATTAATGGGGGTATGCATGTCTTATTTTGAACTAGTGTTAATTGCGCAGTCATCCGCAAACAGCAGATCTTAAATCGTTGCTTCTTTCACTTTGTGTGGGACTGTTGACGCCTCCGATTGACTCATTTTTATTACGGTACCAAGAAAGCTAACGACAGTTCTTTATCATCCAGTACATTAGCCACCATGCCATTATTAAAATGGTTTACTCGTGTGGTGAATTTGTTGGTGCAGCCGAATTTCGCCATTGTTTTTAAGTGTACGTTTATATTGACGGTGTCAAAGACCATGGTCAGATCAACGAAAGCAACCTGTCTCTTCTGCTCGATTTGACGTGCCGTAAATAACACGTCGACTGCACCACTGCACGTACGGAAGCAGGACTGGCACTATGGGAGTAGGCTCTACTCAAGATAGTAGTTTAGCAGCGGAATACGACTCGAGAATTTGTCCCACAATTGATAGGCAGGGTGGGATCAAGATGCTGAACAGTGCATGCGTTTCAGTCGTCAGCGACCTATATCTGACTGCTAGCACCAGGACCAACGAACTAGAGATGCCAATACCCTTCTACACCTCCACGCGGTGATCCTGGATTGCACACTGCAACGGAGAAAACTGGCTAAGTAGAAGGGATCGAAGAGGTAAGAGGGTCTGAATCCTTGGCTCTGCCCATAAGTGTCGTAGCAGCCACCTCCCGTATGTACCAGCCCTCCAGATCCTGCATCTGGCTGTCGAATTCAAAGGTGGAAAAAAAACCTTGTCCAACATGGGGGCGGGGGGGGGGGGGGGGGGCGCCCACAGAGTTGTCCGCTCAACAACTGGCAGTCACAAATCGCCCGCTCCTAATCAAAACTATACGACTCGTGAATCTCAACCATCAGTCATGGTCACAGACGATCGACGCGACCGGTCTTGGTTGTCTAGGTGGATTATTATTATTATTATTTATTCTTTAGCAACGTACTGTTGATCTGGTATTTTGTGTATATCTTCAACAGGTTTACTCTGATCTCATATTTTGTGTATATCTTCAACAGGTATGCCTCATATTTTGTGTATATCTTCAATGGGTGTACTTTGATTTCAGGTGTACAGTGTCGTTATGTTTTGTGTATATTTTCAACAGGTGTACATTGATCTCAAGTTTTTTCAACTGGTGTACATTGATCTTACATGTTGTGTATAACTTCATCATGTGTACATTCTCACATATTGTGTATATCTTCATCAGGTGTACATTGATCTTACATGCTGTGTATATCTTCATCAGGTGTACATTGATCTTACATGTTGTGTATATCTTCATCAGGTGTACATTGATCTTACATGTTGTGTATATCTTCATCATGTGTACATTCTCACATATTGTGTATATCTTCAGCAGGTGTACATTAATCTTACATGTTGTGTATATCTTCATCATGTGTACATTCTCACATATTGTGTATATCTTCATCATGTGTACATTGATCTTACATGTTGCGTATATCTTCATCAGGTGTACATTGATCTTACATGTTGTGTATATCTTCATCATGTGTACATTCTCACATATTGGGTATATCTTCATCAGGTGTACATTATTCTTATATGTTGTATATATCTTCATCAGGTGTACATTGATCTTACATGTTGTGTATATCTTCATCATGTGTACATTCTCACATATTGTGTATATCTTCATCAGGTGTACATTGATTTTACATGTTGTGTATATCTTCATCAGGTGTACATTGATCTTACATGTTGTGTATATCTTCATCATGTGTACATTCTCACATATTGTGTATATCTTCATCAAGTGTACATTAATCTTACATGTTCTGTATATCTTCATCATGTGTACATTCTCACATATTGTGTATATCTTCATCAGGTGTACATTGATCTTACATGTTGTGTATATCTTCATCATGTGTACATTCTCACATATTGTGTATATCTTCATCAGGTGTACATTGATCTTACATGTTGTGTATATCTTCATCAGGTGTACATTGATCTTACATGTTGTGTATATCTTCATCATGTGTACATTCTCACATATTGTGTATATCTTCATCAGGTGTACATTGATCTTACATGTTGTGTATATCTTCATCAGGTGTACATTGATCTTACATGTTGTGTATATCTTCATCAGATGTACATTAATCTTACATGTTGTTTATATCTTCAACAGGTGTACATTGATCTTACATGTTGTGTATATCTTCATCAGGTGTACATTGATCTTACATATTGTGTATATCTTCATCGGGTGTACATTGATCTTGTATGGATTTTTTTTTCAACGGGTGTAATCTCATTTATTGATATCTTCAACAGGTGTACATTGAAGACGATACATCAAGCGCTTACATGACCATATACGGAAGCAGAATCAAGAACATGTTGACATCATTTAAATATAGGCCTATTCGGAACGTTAAAATAATGCAATAGTCCGGGTATGAATTAATCTTACACATTCGCCATTATCTGAATTTCGCAGAAAGAAACAGTTTGCCCAACGGATATTATGAAAGCAGATCGTGGAATGATGGCCATGGTCGAGCAGTAAGGCTGCCATATATTATCAAAAATCATGCGCATTGTCAAACCCATCGCCGAATTTCTTGTGTTAGTTCGACAGCATCAAGTATTGTGGAGATCTGTAGCCGCTGTTTGTGAGGAAGTGTACTTAGATTAATTCTTTCTCTAACTTGTCTGCGGTTGGTGTTAATTTTGAGCCGACGTAACACAAGTAACGTACTTAATATCCCAACTTAGCACGTGCCGTTCCCAGTTCGAAGAACGCCAGGTTCCACCTTTTTCCGGTTGAAGTTCTTAATACGTTTATTGAACCTCCCCAAAGTATAAATTTAGAAGTGTTGGAGATCTCATTGTACGAGGTATCAAATTTTCGTGGTAGAGAAGAAGCTACCAGTTAACTTTGTGTTTAACCTTAGATTCCCCAGCGATAAGACAAGTACCCATTTACAGTTGAGTAGACTTAGTCTTGGCTCCACTTTGCTGTCAAAGACAATCCATCTAGATTTTCTGTCGCTCAGACGCTATATATATATATATATATATATATATATATATATATATATATATATATATATATATATATATATATAAATTTGCGTTCGCTTTATTTTCTTAATCCCCAAGGCGGTGTGTGTTGCACTGTGGTTTTTATTTTGTGCCTGTAGGCCCAGTGCATCCGACTTCAGCATTCATTTTATGTAAGGGTCTGCTTCCTCCTGCATTTTCTAAGGGTTTGCTTCCCCGGGGTAACGGCCGGTGCTGTGATGGGGATCGAACCGAGCACCTTCTGGTTGTGAGCCGTGTCACTTAACCACTAGCCCACGCCACTAAATATATGATATCTAACCTCTAAATTGTGCAATGCAAGGATCAACATTTCTATATAAAAACTAGCATAATCATTTCAATATGAAACTTTCCAACTTCTTTCAATTTCTCCCTTTATTTATTTTATTCACTTCTGTCATCTTAGTTGTAATATCCTTGTGTCTATTGACATTTGATCCAAGCAATAAGTACGATTCTGCGCAAACATTATTTCTCATAGATAAACCATCATATCGTATTTTAAAGAAATCTATAGATCGCTCAGACGGAAAGGAGGATCTAAACTTTCATAAAACTAGATTACCAACGATGAAACAAAATATGGCGTTGCCAATTAATCATAATGATATATTTAATGTAAGAATGACAACCACCGTGCAAGACGTGAATCCTCACAATTTTGTTTATATCCACAATCCGAGCAAAGCATGTCAAGGAAATCATATCACATTTCTCGTGTATATTCATACATCCCCATACAATATTCAGAAGCGGCAAGCAATGCGGCAATCATGGGCGCATCCCAAACTTCTGTCTCTCTACAACGCCACCTTGATTTTTGTGTTAGGTCGTGTACTGGATGCATATGTTCAGAGTTCTATAGACATGGAGGCTTCCCAATTTGAGGACATTTTACAAGAGGATTTTATTGATTCTTACAGAAACCTAACGTATAAAGCTATAGCTGGGCTTAAATGGGCCAATACCTTCTGTAAACAGCTAGAATTCTTGTTGAAAACGGACGATGACATTCTTCTGGACATCGTGTCCTTCATGGAAACTCTATATAGAAAAATTCTACCATCGCACCATAAGCGAACACAACTTGTACTTTGTAACGTATGGAGACAGATGGAAGTCATTCGAGACGCTTCTTCAACATGGTATGTATCGCTAGAAGAATTACCGAACAAATACTTTCCAACCTATTGCTCGGGATCGGCCTTTTTATTCAGCGCTGATTTGCTTCCCGATTTGTATTCGACATCTCTCCAAACTCCATTCTTTTGGATAGATGACTATTACATAACTGGGATGCTTGTCAACAAACTGAATATTCAGCACACGAGCTTGAATTCTGCTTACCAGATCGATGAAAGAGATGCCGAGAATAAACTAAAGAAGGACTCTGGAAAACTGCTCGTGTTTCACGTCAGAAACGTGGATCTTTATCATAGACTATGGATGTTGATCATGCAAAGACACAAAGAATTCCTATGCCAAAACTGTACAATTATGAAATAATAATAGCCACTATTTCTTCCTTTCCGTGTTCTTTGTCTTTTTTGTGTGTGTTCTTGTTCTTCTTCAAAACTTTCATAAAGCAAATATAGATAATGACTGGGGAGGAAGACTAACGTCCGGTCAGTCACAATATACTGATCAGACATGCTAGTTAGGGTCAGGCAAAACATACTGGCCAAGGCCCTCACCTCGGCTTCCTAGTAGCCCTCCATGGAAACGGGATGTTTTCGTGGCGGCCGGACTAACGAGGTAGGAATCGACATGATCCCCGTAGTAGTGAGTGACACGTAGATGAAGCCAAACATAGCACAACCACCTGGAGGACCCCGGTCCACCTTCATCAGTATGCTCGGGATATGAGGAAAGCTACTGCAACCCGCTACGTAACGTCCTTTCCAGGGAGCACGAAAGAGTAACCTTCTCATTGTGGGCATTCGCAAACAACAACAACAACAACTACAGATAATGACTCGGTGACCGCTAAAGGACAAAAGCAAGATGATAGCTGTTACAGCCACAAGACCTTCGGCAGGAACAAAACCGAACGAAAACAACTAACAAAACAAAACCAAAAAAAACCCACACATGAAGTAAAGTGAGCAGTTTAAATTCGTCGCCTTGTAGGCTGTGCCATAAAAGTGTGAGACACGACATGCCAGCTATGAAACAGAGTGGACCAAACATGAAATAGTCAATATGACTGCACAAAGACAAAAAAAAAAAAAAAACAGACGCAAGAAGAAGAACAAATCACACAAAAACAAAAACAACACACACACACACACACAAATTTCAAGACATATATATAACAATACGGGCACATAAATCAATTAATAAACAATAATAAAAAGTGAGAGAGATATAACGAAAGAGAAATGGAAGGTTAACGAGAGTAGAATGAGAAGAGAATCCTATGCAAACGTGTGAAATGTATTCAAACCATGACGTTTAAGGCAACCCATATAGACTCAGTGCCACTACCATTGCGGTTTATCTGCTTCTTCCTATATTCACAACCCGAAGGTGCTGGGTTCGATCCCCATCACAGCACCGGCCGTTAACCCGGGGAAGCAAACCCTTAGAAAATGCAGGAGGAAGCAGACCCTTACATAAAATGCATGCTGACAATCGGATGCACTGGGCTGACAGGCGCAAAATAAAAACCACAGTGCAACGCACACTGCCTTGGGGCTTAGAGAAATAAGGCGAATACAAACAAAACAAAACAAATAAACAAAATGTCTTATGACATGCATGTCAACCGTTTAAGATTAAAACATAAACGCTAAAAAAACAGTATTTAAAACAAACGAAATCATTTCACGAAAACATGCGTTCAAAAGCACCAAATACAACATAGTTATTCTCCTTACCTTTAGATCCTTGACCACTGACTAACAAAACGACCAGTCACCATCAATCATGATTATGTCTTTCAGAGCTGCAACAAAGTCCTTCCCCTTCTCCCTGTCTGAGGTCAAACTTTGTACGGTGTCCCAGATCTGGTTCACGATTTCTCCACAAAACCAGTTAGATAATGTAGAAAAGAAATTGTGCATCACCTGTAGGAAACCTGCTGACGAGAGTTTACATTCATTGCTTGTTTGAAACATCATAACTTTTGGGGATATCTAGTTCTTTTTGTTAGTTAATTTATTTTACATTAACTCCAGATCTTGCAAACAAAGACTGGAGGTTAAGGAAATGTAAATCTATGAAACAAACAAACGAGCAGGCTGGAAACAACACAGTCAGCTTCAGTAAACACATATTTTTGCATGATGTGTATATAGATACTTTACAGTGTGTTTACACCGATAAAAAAAGGCAAACCGAGATAAGTAATAGTGAAAAGTGTATTGCAAGGTTTTTTTTTTCATCATCGAAAAAAGGAAAAAGTGTATTGTAATGTTTTATACAAGCGAAAATGACAAACAACAGTAACATGCGTATTGTTAGGTCTTGTACCAGCGAAATTGACCAAGCGTAAAACTTACAAAATAATATGTACTACTCAAATCGCCGCGGAGAGCTTAATGATGCAAATATTAAAGAGACTGGAAAGGCGTATTTTGGGCTGGCGCAAACGGCACATAACAAGAAGGCTTGGTTTGTTTTTGTATATATGGGACAGTAAACATTTGTTATATATATATATATATATATATATATATATATATATATATATAAATATATATATATATATATATATATATATATATATATATATATATATATATATATATATATATATATATAATATCAGCTTTGCAAGATCCCACACACATTCAGTCGGCAGAAAATAAGCTGCTCCAAGTTAATTATCGCGGGAAACCTAGCTAAACAATGAAGAAATTAAACCATAATGCTACTGAATTATTGCAGAGCAGATAGTATCTCAGAATCAATTATCAAAGTAGGCATCAGCACTTCAAAAGATATATTACACAGATTACTTACTAAAGTTTGGAAAAGAGAAGATATACCAGACAACAGGAAAATAAGACTGTGTGGTCAAGTTGCTAAAGAAAGGGAATCTGCAACTGTATATACATTATAGATGGATAATGTTTTTTATCAGCGTCTGGAAAAACATGGACCAGGATACTAAATAAATTAAAGAAGTCACAGACAAGCGGATGTGATAAGATTATGAAGGCTTTCAACAAACTTGTCATATGCATACCATGTGGCTAGATAGAGACTAATAGTTGAACAAGGTATGAAATAAAACTCACGACTTTTTATCATATTCAGGGTTTGAAAAATCATTGACAATTCAGACAAGGGATCATTTTGGAAGTTACTGATACACTATGAAGTGTCAACAGAGTTCACGAACATAATTCAGAAAATATAAGAAGACTAACTTTACAAACCGGGATTCAGATATTCTCCACCGGCGTGAACACTAATTAAGGGATTCAGCGCAAGAGTGGACACCCGAGAATGTGGGATGAGAAAGCCCAACGTTAGAGAACTTTTACTCCACTTTCTTCTTCAGATAGTATTATCGCCACGTATTGCCCAATTCAGACGTCACATTCTATGGAACGCACAGAAACGCAGCAAGCAGAACATAGTGCGTTCAATTGAAAATTACCAGAAGAAATGAGATACCCAAATGTCACATTCCTATAGCTGACCATTGGAGTGCTTAACAAATAAAATAACCCGGAAACCGCAAATCGCAGAGCTGTTGATAGTCGACTTGGGAATTCCAGACAGTGAATGATCCGTGAAAATTTCATGTCGCTAGAGCTTACTGTCGTTTAGTTTTTTGCAAGACGGACAAACAAATACAATTATTTTTATGCTTATAATATAGAAATGAAATGTAG
Source organism: Ariolimax columbianus (assembly GCA_036924085.1). Classification (NCBI taxonomy): domain Eukaryota; kingdom Metazoa; phylum Mollusca; class Gastropoda; order Stylommatophora; family Arionidae; genus Ariolimax; species Ariolimax columbianus. Next base: position 26,335,535 of record JAVGWX010000019.1, read on the forward strand.
TGTTTTATACGAAGGTCAGCTTTCCGATCACTTTTCATTATTAATTGATGTGCGATAAATTTATCTCCTATCACCATTTCCTTTTCTTTTTGCTATTGACTGGGTTATGAAGGAACGCACCACCAGCCAACAAATTTGAATTCAAGGAATTTGACATAGAGTATTGGTATTGAAACTCAAGGTCACACTGCGGAAGGCACCAACAAATTCATCTATCTTAGTAGCATAAGGACTGCAAATTGGACAACAATAAGTGGTATGTAGTGAGAGATATGCTGGGAGCTGGCGTGACATACTCGCTCTATTACGTAAAAGTCAACACACTTGACGTGGAGGATAGAAAAAGTGAATGAAGCATGGTGCAACTTTATGTCACCGGCCCCTACGGCAGACATGATCCTGGGAGATCATTCATCAGCGCGAGGGGTGAAAATCGTGCAGTTGGGGGTTGTTAAGATGGCTGAAGTGTGATGTGACGTGATGTCATGCCATTGTGTTTTGGAGGTAACCACGATGGTCACCTTGAAAAGCAACCTAAATGACTCTGATAAGCAGGTCGAGCAAGCAGTCAATGGATTTGGCTTGGCTTGGCTTCGTTCGTTCTCAATCTCCCGCTACTAAACCTTGAAAGGGCTTAAGTAGCAGAATGTAGTCAAGAGAACGGAATGCGCTGTGTCGTAGTTTACAGCTTGACTGCGATATTTGCACCTTTCGGTTCAACACATCCGACTTCAACAAATATTTTTTAGTACCGGGTTAGCATTCCCTTTTCGATCCCTTCTCCTTAGCCAGTCTGCCCTGCTGCAGCCTGTTATCCAGGATCACCGCGTGGGGGCGTAGAAGGGTCTTGGCAGCTCTGGTTCGCTGGCCCTGACGCAATCAGCTATGGGTCGCTGACCGATGCAGCTCATGCGCTGCTCAGCGTCTTGATCCCGTCAGTAGATTTAAAAATGAGAAATGTTATCTCGAAATCTTCTCCACAAATAAAAATAGGCAGTTAAATACAGAAATAGGTCAAGCGCTTCTTCTATCTTGGAAATATAATAACGGAAAATGAGAGATGGAAAATAGAAATGAGGAAGAAAATAGGAATACAGAAATCCGTTTTCACCAACATGAGTCATATTTTGACATCCAAGCAAGTTCACTGACAAAATTGAAAAGGAGGGTTATATACACTCGTGTTCCCTGTATGGTGTTTCTGTCTCTAAGAATTGACGTTACTGCACTCCGGGCATACCGATGTGTGATCAGTCTCTCTCAGCAAATGGTGCAGGGTCTGGATGCTGTTGGTCACTGTAGCAGGCTGGTTGTACACTCTTCTGCTCAGCCCTCCCATGCACCCCCACCCCACCCCTAGAACCTCGTTTGATGTAGAAACTGTGAAGTTTGTTGATTGCTGATTCGTCTATTTTGGTTTCCTCATCCAACAGACGGTCATTAATTGATTTTAAAATTTCACTCCCATCCATGATGGGAGCTTGTGAACCGAAGATGTCTTTCGTTCCACAGAATGATCTGGGGTAGTTGTCTCGCTGCGGCGACTCAATTTCAACCAGTGTTCGTAAAGCGATCTCAGTCCAGCCAGGCGGAGCGATAGCGCGGGCTTGCGGAAAACGCTCGCCTGCCTTTCCCCGTAGTGCGAATTGGGTGCGGTTTGTGGTAGTGGCTCCTCCACCGAGGTGCGCTAGTCTGGTCCGTATCAGGAAACGTGGTCCGTCCGTGGTGATTTATCTAAGGCTTATAGCAGAGCTCGACAGTACGTCTCGCTGGTGGTCCGACTCTCGCAAAGAGCTTGTGACCGGCAAATGGAAAGCAGGAATCGTTGCCTCGAGGCCCTGCGTTCTCCCTACGGAGAAGAAGGGCAGGCCAAATTGTGTCTCTAGTCCCAGTGAAATTCGTCGCCGAGGTCGTTGGGATCCGTTCTGCACAGAGCGCTGCCATCCCTCCTCGAGCGAGCCCGGTCGGTCGGTCGTCTGGTGCGTGTGGGAGGCCCCTGTCAGGCGGTCCTAGGTCGACGGAGTGAGGGACGGGTGGAACAAACCGTCCGTCCCGTCAGTCGGTCCCTGCGGCCGTCGTCCCAGCGAGGCTTTTTACAAAAACACACCCTTCCTCCGCCGACCGGTGTGTGCTGTACGTACGTCTCCGACAGATATCTGGTTGATCCTGCCAGTAGTCATATGCTTGTCTCAAAGATTAAGACATGCATGTCTAAGTTCACACTGTCTCACGGTGAAACCGCGAATGGCTCATTAAATCAGTCGAGGTTCCTTAGATGACACGATCCTACTTGGATAACTGTGGCAATTCTAGAGCTAATACATGCTTACCAAGCTCCGACCCTCGCGGAAAGAGCGCTTTTATTAGTTCAAAACCAATCGTCGTTTCCCCTCGCGGGGTTGCGGCGTCCCCACTGGTGACTCTGGATAACTTTGTGCTGATCGCATGGCCTCATGTGCCGGCGACGCATCTTTCAAATGTCTGCCCTATCAAATGTCGATGGTACGTGACATGCCTACCATGTTTGTAACGGGTAACGGGGAATCAGGGTTCGATTCCGGAGAGGGAGCATGAGAAACGGCTACCACATCCAAGGAAGGCAGCAGGCGCGCAACTTACCCACTCCCGGCACGGGGAGGTAGTGACGAAAAATAACAATACGGGACTCTTTCGAGGCCCCGTAATTGGAATGAGTACACTTTAAACCCTTTAACGAGGATCTATTGGAGGGCCAGTCTGGTGCCAGCAGCCGCGGTAATTCCAGCTCCAATAGCGTATATTAAAGTTGTTGCAGTTAAAAAGCTCGTAGTTGGATCTCAGGCGCAGGCGGGCGGTCCGGCTCGTGCCGGTTCACTGCCCGTTGTCTCCTGCCCTACCGTCTGCCGGCTCTCTCCCACGGGTGCTCTTCGCTGAGCGTCCTGGGTGGCCGGCGCGTTTACTTTGAAAAAATTAGAGTGTTCAAAGCAGGCCTCGGCTGCCTGAATAATGGTGCATGGAATAATGGAATAGGACCTCGGTTCTATTTTGTTGGTTTTCGGAACTGGAGGTAATGATTAACAGGGACAAACGGGGGCATTCGTATTGCGGCGTTAGAGGTGAAATTCTTGGATCGCCGCAAGACGAGCTACTGCGAAAGCATTTGTCAAGAATGTTTTCATTAATCAAGAACGAAAGTCAGAGGCGCGAAGACGATCAGATACCGTCGTAGTTCTGACCATAAACGATGCCGACTAGCGATCCGCAGGAGTTGCTTCGATGACTCTGTGGGCAGCTTCCGGGAAACCAAAGTGTTTGGGTTCCGGGGGAAGTATGGTTGCAAAGCTGAAACTTAAAGAAATTGACGGAAGGGCACCACCAGGAGTGGAGCCTGCGGCTTAATTTGACTGAACACGCCAATACTGTAGAACAACTGACAAATCGAGAGCACTGCCGTTTGGGTCTAATAATGAACGTACGCTGGTATTAGACTCACGGATGACAAGTCAGCTCTCAAACACTCAAATGAAAGAACGCTACGGAAATCGTGTTTAACTCCGCAGAAACCGCAGATTTCAAATACCTGGTCATTGACAAACAAAAGCCCTCAATAAATTCGTCTGACCAAATAGTGAACGGGTGCTGGAAATAGATCATCTGAAGACAGGTCAGTTTTACCCTACAAATGACAGGGCGTTGCTACGGAAAACCAGCTCAAATCGAGAGGAGCCGCAGACACTTTGGTTCACGTACCAGGCTGATAAGCCAAGGGCGCGAGGCTACCATGTGGGGGATTACGGCCGAACCCTTGTAAGCCGCAATCCCGCCCAAAATCTCAGCACCACTGCAATGGGAGGCTCCTACATGATCGGGACCTAGGGCTTGCGCCTCAGCCCTATCAGGTAGAGCCACAGTATGAGGTCCTTGCCGTCCGCCAATCAAAGCGGGCGGGCAACTGCTTGATACTCACCCTATACGGCGTTGGGGTGCGAAAACACCAACCAAAGACTTAGTACCTGGTCGGGGTGTCGAAAACAGTAGAGCAGCCACCTCACTGTGAACTGTCAAGACTCAACCACTGACCATGAGAGTTGTCCGCACACCAGGCGATCAACATCTCTGTGACATTACCAGGCTTGTCCTCTGGCGAAATGCACTCCGGCTACGATATCTACCTCTGTACGTTATCAGCCATAACTATCATGCTGGACGCAGAAGAGATGCAGACCAGCGGACATTGCACACCTGCCCCACTGTGTCAACACCCCAGGTGGCGGGGAATGCTAGGCGTACCATCCCTGCATAGAAGCCAAGAAAACAAAGGGAAAAAGAGATACCCCACTCACATGCAAATGCTACGTTTCTGGCAGGACGTGACGATCCTGGGATACAGACACACTGGACTGCCTCTCTTCCGGGTAAACCAGTCCATCTCATATATCATATCATCATTGCACCCTATAGACACGAGTAGTGAAGACTCGAAAGTCTGGTAAGACAACTTCCATAGGAGAGAAAACTCTGATCGTAAACAACTGCTGCCTTGCAGATAGGCTGGGGACAGCCAAAGGCTAAGGAGGGCATCCCTACAGAAACGCCTGTTGAAATCGGATGCACGGGGCCGCAAGCCTAACAAAACAGTGCAACGTAAATCACAGTATGATGGCAGCACAACCTATTCGAAAAACGTATGGCGCTCATCCTGAGGAGACCCGCCAGGCAGCGATAGCGCCGGGCCTCACGCCTCGAAGGGGCCCACCCTTGACTACTGGTGGTCACCCACCCATGTGTCGTGGAGTCAAGGCACATGGCTATGGGGTAACGTCTATTGGCCAAAACCTCAAGACCCTCAAAATACTACAGTGGAATGCGGAGGGAGTCATTAACAAAAAACTTTCCCTAACACACCACCTGCATGAAGGTAAGATTGACGTGGCATGTATCCAGGAAACGCACCTCAACAATAACCATAAATTCTCAATCAGAGGATACCAGACCTTCCGTCTAGATAGAGAAGGCCACAAAGGAGGGGTCCTGATACTGACCAGAAACAGCATACCGAGTAGCGCGGTACCTGTCAATCACACCGGACAAGCAGAAATTGTAGGAGTTGACATAATGGCTCAAGAGACGAAACTCCGCATTTTCAATCTGTACGGACCACCAAACAGAGACCTATCGCTCTCGAGTATGGAGGTCAGAGACTCCAACTGCATAGTAGTTGGAGATTTCAACAGCCACTCGGAGAGATGGGGATACTCTGACACAGACAGTAGAGGTGACGAAGTGGAAGATTGGGAGATAGATGCAAATCTCTCCCTAATCAATAGGCCGGAGGATAGCCCTAGCTTCTATTCAAGAACATGGCATACCACCTCGACTCCAGATTTGGCCTTCTCCACACAGGACATACACTATAAAATAGACCGCCAGGTGCTGAACCAACTGGCAGGTAGCGACCACAGGCCGATCAGGCTAACCATTGACATGGAAGTAAGCCCACAGGAAACAAAACCGCTCCCACGTTGGAATTACAAACGAGCCGACTGGGACAGATTTGCAATCCTGACAGATGGGCTGTGTGAAACCATCAACACACGAAACACCAAAATGAAGCCCATGGTGGAGAGCCTAAGCAAGGCAATAATGCAAGCCGCCACTGAAACCATCCCAAAAGGAGCTAGGAAAAACTATAAGCCCTACTGGAATGATGAGTTACAGAAAGTGGAAGATGCAGTAACAAATGCTAGGAACATGGCAGAACGAGAAAAATCCATGGAGGCAAACATCGCCCTCAAAGCCGCCGCGGCGAAGTACAAACACACTCTCAAGCAAACAGCAAGAGAAAGTTGGAAAAATAAAACGGAAAGTCTAAACCTGGACAAAGACGGGAACAAGCTATGGAAGCTAGTCAGAGCCATGAACGACGAAACCCCGTCAAATAAACAAATTACCATCAAGCAGGGCGAGAACTTGATCACAGGTAAGAAAGCCGCAAACGCCTTTGTCGATCACTATGCCAGAGCAAACCACATCGAGGTCCCTGCAGATAAGCATACAGACATTAGCGAAGAGCTAAAGGGACACGAAAACATAAATACGGCTCCTGAAGAGCACATGATGGCCAAACTAACAATGCGCGAAATGGAAGAGGCTATGAGTACACTAAAGAAAAGGAAATCTCCCGGAAAAGACGGGATAACAAACGAAATGCTGATAGGGCTGGGCCAAACAGCGAAGAAGAAACTACTATCAGTCCTGAACCAAAGCTGGAAAAGGGGTATTGTACCCCAGGCATGGAAAGATGCAATACTGGTACCAGTACCAAAAACAGGGAAGGACAAAACAGATCCAAATGGATACAGGCCCATAAGCCTACTGAGCTGTGTTGGCAAGCTGATGGAACGGATAATAAACACCAGACTGATGTGGCATCTGGAAGAAAAACGAATACTAATTCCACAGCAAGCCGGCTTTAGACAGCACAGATCCACTGAGAACCAGGTCATCCTCATAGCCCAGGAGATAGAAGATGCCTACCAGGCACAGAAACACACAGTAGCTGTTTGGGTGGATCTGGAAAAGGCATTTGACAAAGTCTGGAAGGATGGACTTAGAGTCAAGCTAAGAAGAAGTGATGTCTGTGGGAAAATGTACAAGTGGATCAACCACTACCTCAAACAAAGAACGGCCAGAGTCCAAGTACAAGGGCAGATGAGCAAAAAGGTGACACTCGAGCAGGGAGTACCCCAAGGGGGAGTATTGTCACCCACACTCTTCCTGGTATATATAAACGATATTACAGAGAATATACCAAGAAGAGTCCATAGCTCAATGTTTGCAGACGATCTGGCTATGTGGACCTCTGAAAAGAATCTCACAATAGCAAGAAATCGGATGCAGACGGCCCTAACATCGCTGGAAGAGTGGGCGAACTCATGGCTGGTCAAAATAAACGAGGAGAAAACCACGTGCACAATATTCTCGCTCTCATTAAAACCCCAAAGTACCAAATTAAGTCTGAATGGCAAAATCCTGCAGCCAAACGACAACCCAACCTATCTGGGAGTCACATTTGATCGGCGCATGACATGGAAAAGTCAGATTGAGAGAAACCGAATGAAAGCCAGAGAAAGAATGGCAATCATGAGGAAACTTGCTGGCACAAGCTGGGGAGCAGACGAAGGCATACTAAAGAAACTGTACACTGGAAGAGTGAGACCAGTTCTCGAGTATGGCATTGCGGCATGGACAACCGCAGCGAAGGCGAACTTCGATAAAGTTAACAAACTTCAAAACCAAGCCATGAGAATTATAACAGGTGGCATGAAGTCAACGCCAATTGTAGAACTTGAAAAGATTACAAAACTGCAATCCATGACCGATAGAAGAGACTGCAGAGCCCAGCTGCAGTCAGAGAAACTCAGAAGACTGACGGACCATCCAATGTACCAGAGACTAAACAATTTGGGAAATGGGAAACTAAAGCGGAGAAACTTTGCAGAAATAGCCAAAGCAAAGATGCACGAAGATCCCATAAACGCACTAACAACACCAAAACCCATCACTACTGTACGAAAACCTACTTGGAGGCAGGATATATTTCCAGAGGTGGTAGAAAATATACCAGGTATTGCAAACAAAAACTGCCAGAGTGAAAAAGAAAGGAGAGACACTACCCTAAGCTTCATAACGAAAAGCTACCCAAGCATGGACTGGACCCATGCATACACCGATGGTTCTGTAACAAACACTACACAGAACGGAGGGGCAGGAGCATTCCTGAACCTACCAAATGGGAGAAAAATAACACTGTCATTCGCTACTGGTAAGTACACAAGCAATTTCAGAGCAGAGGCAGAGGCACTGAGGGCGGCAGTGGAAGAAATGGTAACACACAGTGAAAATGAGAGCCATATAGTCCTGCTGACAGATGCTCTCGAAGTAGTCACAGCGCTAAAAAGCCAGAAAAACACTGAGCTTAATGACTTAAGAGCAGCACTCTGCCAACTGTGCCAGCAGTCCGCACCAAAAAGGGTAGTGGTACAGTGGGTTCCGTCACACTGCAACATCCAAGGCAACGAGGAGGCAGACAGACTGGCAAAAGAAGGTGCAAGGCTACCACAAACAGATACCAGTATGACGTACGAAGAGTCAAAACGGCTTATCAAAGCCAGATACATGTCCAAATGGGAAACCGAACATACTGGTTACACCAAAAACGATGCCTATTACCAGTTGAACCGAAGAGAGCAGGTCGTCGTCTTCAGACTTCGCACTGGCCACAACAGACTGAGGTACCACCTATTCAACAAATTGAAGATAGGGTGTACCGACGAATGCCCGTGCGGCACTGGTAAAATGACCACTGAACATCTGCTGCAGAACTGCCCGACATACGAGGATCAGAGAGAGCAGATGTGGCCATTGCCAGTGGAACTGCAAGACAAGCTCTATGGTAGTGGCGAGAGTCTCAGGATGACCGCCGCTTTTTTCGAGAAAATAATGGTTACTGTCTGACTGTGTACGCAGAAGAAGAAGAAGAAGTTCCACAGAATGGCCAGGAAAGTAAATTCACGCCAACCCCTGCATATTTGAAGCCACAACAGCTACTATCCACTCCTATGGCGTAGAAAGGTGGACAATGAAAACACGATTGGAGAAGAGATGTGTATTTGAAATGTAAATGTATTGAAGAATAGGGCGCATATTATAGAAATAAAAACAATACAAATAATGATGTCTTTAATGAATTAACAGTACAAAGAGAATTGATGAACGAAATCAGAGTCGGACTAGGAATATATTTTGGTCACATAAAAATACAAAACACCTTGCCGAAAATAGGATCATATGATAACGTGCGAGAGGTAAACGATGCTACTAGAGGAAGGATAACATCAAACATTGTGCAAGGAAAAGCCTGGCAGATTGTACCATCAGGGCAAGAGATAGAGCGTGTTGGAGAACCTTTGCAAGTCCGTTACCTTGAAATGATGAGGGAGATTGCTTGTCTCACTGATCCAAGGATCTTTCGCGAAAGCTTTCCAGAAGGGTCATCTAAGCTGGTTAGGCTATTAAGGAAGGAATAGACAAAACATGGACAACTCACATAGAGTAAAATAACAGGATATATGAATTAGCACTACGCTTAACCCTATGTCGTATTTTCACGGTCTAGTTTACACGGCTGAACCTCACGATATTGGGGCCCTTTGCCCTAGCTGCAGACCGCGTTTTTGTGTGACTGAAATTTAAACACCGCTCCAATGGACTAGAACACGGCCCGAGAGAGATGTCCTTACGACCTCTCGTGGTTATGGAAAAGGCACGACACACAACGATAGACATCCTCCCCATCCACTGCCTTGAGAGATACCTGTTTACGGAAAAGGTTCGGGAGTAAACCCTGAGGAAACAAATCTGCATGCTGTTCTATCTCCAGTGGTCTCGATAAAATCTTGCTACTGGTCAAATGTAGCTCAGGACCAGAGAGTGTGGTTGACTAAAGGCGCAGTTTATTTCTCACTTTAATATAAATCACAGAGAAATTCACCAATTTCAACGAACACAGGGAGAGAAAAGACGGTCCACACGGCTAACAAAGAGAGTGGTCTTTATCCCATGTGCTGGGCCAACCACCCAAATCTATTTTTAAAAAACAGTCTTTTACGAAAACGTTGGCAACAGGCAAACGCTATGGGAAAGGAAATGCCTTCGGGAACGAGAATAATAGCGCACGGAAGCTCCATGGTTGACTGTCCTTCTGAATACCAAGAAGAAAACCAATATAGTGGCATGGAATGTTGGAACAATGTACAATCTAAAAGAGAATGAGAGAAAAAACCAGGACTAAATGACTACACATAGAGAGAGGCAGTAAGACGAGCACATGACTGTGTTTGCTGGCGAGATCTTGTCACAAAGAGGAGCGACGGTGCTTGATTGATTGAGTTAGAAGGTACAATAAAGTCCATGGAGATGTGTATGTGCAGGAGTATGTGTCGCATTTCCTGGAAAAAAAAACTAACAAATGTAGAAGTCCTGAAGAAACTATGGGTGACAAGACAACTGCTGAAAAACATAAAGAGACGACAAATCGTGTATTTTGTCCGCATTAAAAGACAAACCACTCTTGTGAAATCCACACTTATGCGAAAGTCTGTCTGCTGTGGGAGAGATTTGATGTTATTTATCTTGATTTTGTAAAGGCCTTTGATATAGTATCTCATCAAAGATTGTTTAGGAAGCTGAAATCATATGTAATAGGTGGCAAAGCTGCTAATAGGACACAAAATTGGTTAACGGGAAGAAGGCGGAGAGTGAGCATCAATAAGGAGTTACTCTGAGCAGTGCGAGGTAAAAAATGGAGTGACACAGGTATTGGTGTTTGGTCCAATTTTGTTCTCGATATATATCGATGATTTCAGCATTGATATCGGGTGCATAATACCAAAATTCGCGGATGACAAAACTATGTGGAAGTGTCTCATCTCAAGCAGGGGGGGATCTATTGAAATAGGATTTAGATAAGATTCAAGAATGGTCTGAGGGCTGGCAGATGGAGTTTAATGTAGATAAATGTACAGTCGTCCACATGAGTATATCCAATATAGAACATAATTACAGAATGGTAGAGAATAATATTAGGAAGAAAAGGAAAGGGACCTGGGAGTTATAATCGATCATACAGGAAAAGTGAGTGAGCAAGTCCAGGTAGCAGGGAAAACGAAAAATGCAATGTTAGGTATGATAAAATAAAACATTACATACATGAACAAGGAAGTGAAAGCTGTATAAAACATTAGTGAGACCTAGATTGGAGTACTGTGTTCAGGTGTGGAGTCCTTATCATGGAGGGGATATAAATATGCTAGAAAGGATGCAAAAGAGAGCAGCAAAACTGATAGTGGAATTCCAGAATTATAGTTATGAGGAAAGGCTCAGAAAAACAGGCCAACAGTGTCTAGAAATGTCTAAAAATAAGTGAGTGCATACAGTAAATTTTAGATTAAGTGGAGTAGAATACACTGGTTGTATACAGGCTTTGCAGAGCATTTTAAGCCAGTATAATGAAGTCAAGTTACGGTAATATGGAGAAGAATGTTGGAAATCCATTGAAGGGCAACCTTCATGGTGAAAACGGAACTTCAAAATTGACGGAGAAAGCTGTTTCTTCCGGAAGTGACGACATCGAGTTTTCCGGTTAAGGGTTCTTACTTACTACAGTAACAGCATCCACAATCAATGTTTGATCTTTGTTAATCAATGTTCAAACGCGCAGAAACATTGTTTTGCTCATGTATTCTTCTTCTTCGTCTCAAACCACCGCGGTATTACTGAGTTAATGTGAGTACAAATATGCGGTTATTAACGGTTATTCAATTGTGCATATTAATTATTAGTGTTTTTTTTAAATACTGTTTTTTAGTGTTTAGTTTAGGACTCACAATCACAAGGACTAGTACTAGTAGGAGGTAGTTAGACTAACTTCACTAAGTGAAGTGAAAGTCCTGTACTATTACTGTTACTACTACTTAACTACTAGTACTAGTAGTTTAAGTAGTACTAATTAGTAGTAGTAGTAGTATAAGTATACATAGAGTCATTTAGAACTTAGATCTAATCAACTAATCAGTCTAATGATAATGAAATAATAATAGATTATCATTATCATTATAAATGATACATTGTAATCATTGTTATTTTTTGTATACAAAGAAAAAACTCACCAACTCCACCACCTCTCTCTTCTTACCTCACACTCTGTTTCATTTTACTCTGTGTCCAACAATCACACTCTTACAACTTTCATACGCACCCTCAGGGTGAGGCCCTTCCATTACACTTTGGTTGGGTTGGCCTCTAAGATCACCCTAACTAGCATAGGTACATACAGATGCAATCAACCACTGGTTAATACGTCCTGATATCACATATTTGACTGCAGTCTCATCAGTCTGGGTTGGAAATGGTGTGCCTATGCCAGTAGAATTCTGAGAGGCAACCCCCCCCCCCCCCCCCCCCCCACCCACCCAATTAAAAAAAATATACATTATGTCTTTATGACAGGGCTGGGACCCGCACAAGAAAACCTAATGGTTTTTATTCACTTTTGTCTTAACAATAGAGTGAAAATTCAGTGGATCCCTGCACACTGTAAGATACATGGAAATGAGCAGGCAAATAGACTGGCATAATACTAATAGGGAGGCGGCAAACCCAAAAATGACAGAGTTACATACTACATATGAAGAAATGAAGACAATGATAACATTTAGCTTCAAAGACAAAGAGCATAGAGAACACTCAGGATCTGATATAGCAGAGCCATACTACTCTTTGCCAAGATGAGATCAATGCCAATATTCAGACTGCGAACGGGTCACTGCAGACTGAAAAATCATCACAACAAGAAATTGGACACACAAACATGTGCCCATGTGGGAAGAACAAACAAACAGTGGAACACGTTCTGCCGGCTTTACAGGAGAAGCATTGTGATTACATGGCCCTCTCCAACCCAATTGCTAAATAAACTGAATGGCGACTAGTGAAGCCTGAGAAGGGCTGATGCGTTTATGAGGGAAATAGATGCGATTATTTGAGAGCGAACGACGAAGAAGATATATTAATGAAACATAACTGAAAATAAGAAGAAAGGTCAGAACGATGTTATAGTTGATTTGTTGGCTGATTTGGTGCCAAGTTGTTCTTGCCTCGTCAGGGGCAATTGAAACATCTGATACTCAGATACTAAAATGATAACTAATTGGCCAAGGCTCCATATCATACCATGCCATGCACCTGAAGACCAGCTGTGTTACAGCAGCGTGGTCAAAATGTGAGGGTAATGTTGGGATCCCTGTAGTGGTAAGCCTGCTGAGAAAATTTGCTGTTTGCATTGTACTACAACAAGAAAGAACCAGGATAACCTTCTTCAGCACGTTCAGTGTCAGAGTGTGTCCCAGGATGTAAGAAGGGCCACTGAAACCTCAGATAATTTTGTCAGGGGTGAAGAACTCAACATGATTTTGAATTAGCTTAAAAAACAACACGGAAAGGCATACCAAATTAAGGAAAGGGGTTTAGATTAGTTTCTCCACTGTATTATGGTCTGCCTGGGTCTTTGTGTATGACAAGGACAAGAATAGCACCACTGCCTCACAGAGAGCATGTCATAAGAGGTGACTAACTGTGTGACATGGCATAACACCGGCCATGGTTAGGTGGTTTATTTAGAGCGGCATAGAGGTCGTCTAACAGGCTGCGGATCTACTTTGCTCTAGTATTTGAGTCCATTAAGATGCACTCGCACATCGGTTAACCATCCCCAGTAAGCGCTTGTCCCAACACAGTGGAGTATTAAGCTGCTCGAGCCTAGCCCGCTAAGCAGGACACCCTTCTCCTGGCTACATCCAGCTCATACCAGAGCTGGAACCTGCACAGGGGCATCTGCCCCTGTAGAAGTACAGGTCGACTATGAATTATGGTGTATCTGAATCCCATTCATCATCATCATTAAAGCCCATCACTCCTTTTGATGAAAGACCATTGACAATCCTCCTCCAGCAAGTTATGTCTTGTGCTGCCCTTACTGCCTCTCTCCAGTTGAGTTGCAGGGACCAATGTTCATTTTTAGTCTCTTCTCCTGGCATTTTCTTGGTCTCTCTTTATCTTCCCATGCGGATTCCATGTCAGGGTTGTCCGACCAAGTATGAGGGTGATTTCCATAGAGTATGTCCTATCAAACCTAATTTCCTATGATTGATCTGTTGCTTCCCTGATCGTTATTGACTCCTTTCTCGTAGGATTTCATTCCTCACCATGTTTTGCTAACCTAGACCCATTATCCTCTAGATATTTATTGACTAGCAACTGGAACTTCCTCTGTTTTGTCTTTGTCGTTCTCCAAGTTTCTCGCACCGTACAGGAGTATTGACTTGACATTGGAATGAACCAATCTTAACTTGGTATTAGTCTTTATTTTCCTGGTTTTACATATAAATGATATATTTTTCAAAAATTGTTCTTACATTTCTAATTTTAGCCCTTACATCTGCCTCTGTGCCCTTGAAGTGTCAATAGTATTGAAATATGTGAAAGTATCCACCTCTTCCATTGCCTCACCTCCAAGTATGACTTGACTCTTTGCTTAATGTGTTCATTTTTAACAGCGTGACTTTCTTCGTGTTAATTTTTAGTCCAAGTTTGGTTGAATGCTCCCTCACCTTATTTAGTGCTTTTTGCATCTGGCTATGACTCTGTGACAGCAGTACCAAGTTGTTTGCATAGTCCAGGTCCTATTATGAATCAATTATTTTGTTGTTGTAGAGCATAAGTTACTTTGGACTGCCTTTTACACGAGATGTGATCTCTGTATCATGGTGACTAGTTTCCCTACATCAATGAATCTAAATCTATTCAGTTCCCTGTGGGTTATAGATCTTCAACGCCGGGTCATTAAATGCTGACCTGACTATTTGTTGAAACTTTTATGGCTCAAAGTTTCTATTAGAATGCTATCCCAATGTTCTTTTTCTTCTTCTTCGTTCGTTCTCAATCTCCCACTACCAAACCCTGAAAGGGTAAGTAGCAGAATGTAGTTCAGAGAACGGAATGCGTTGTGTTGTAGTTTACAGCTTGGCTGCGATATTTGCACCTTCCGGTCCAACACATCTGAATTAAGCAAGCATTTTTTGAGTACTGGGTTAGCATTCCCTCTTCGATCCCTTCTCCTTGGCCAGTCTGCCCTGCTGCAGCCTGTTATCCAGGATCACCGCGTGGAGGTGTAGAAGGGTCGTGGCAGCTATGGTTCGCTGGCCCTGACGCTAGTAGTCAGCTATGGGTCGCTGACCACTGCAGCTCATGCGCTGCTCAGCATCTTGATCCCATCCCAATGTTCAACCCTCCTTTGTGAGTTATTCACTTCTTACAACATCCTTGGCATGTTACAGTGTTGTTATTATTTGTTTCTCTTTTGAGCCCGGTAACACTATGTTGCTTGAGATATGGTAACATAAGTTTCATAGCAAATCCTGGTTTTGGGAATGAAGTATTAGATGCTAAATATTTACATAGCCATTTCAGTATTATTGTAAGAAGAAATAAAACTCAGTTCTGTGGTAATAGGAAAGCAGACTGTTTTGTTGTTAAGAGGAAAGCAGACTAAGTTTTGTTGTTAAGAGGAAAGAAGACTAAGTTTTGTTGTAAGAGGAGAGCAGACTAAATTTTGGTGTTAAGAGGAAAGAAGACAACATTTTATTGTTAAGAAGAAAGAAGACTAAGTCTTGTGGTCAGAGAAAAGCTGACTAAGTTTTGTTGTTAAGATGAAAACTGGTTGTATAGTAATACCTGTAATAATCTAACTTTCTTTAAAAGAGAGATCATATAATGTAACTAACTAGACTTGATCTTACCATAGGTGCCATTATATTTTCATAATTGCTCATAATACAAATAATACATTTTCCTTGAAGCTGTAGACTTTTTTTGTTTGATTTTTGTTTTTCTATCTGCTCAATCTTTATTTCTTAATTAGTCACTCTTTTTCTATCATACACGATGAAGGAATAACATAACCAAGGACAATGATAATGATAGACTTTCATCGGTGCACAGGCTTAGAGTGAAGGAGCAGGATCAAGATGCTGAACAGTGAATGAGCTGTAGTGGTCAGTGACCCAAAGCTGACTGCTAGCATTAGGGCCAGCAACCCAGAGCTGCTAAGACCCTTCTCCACCTCCACTACGTGATCATGAATAACAGGCTGCCAGAGGGCAGACTGGCTAAAAGAAGGGATTGAAGAGGGAAGGTTAACATTGTACCCAAAAATGTCATGCTCAAGTAGGATGTGTCAGGCCAAAAAGGTGCAAATATCGCAGTCAAGCTGTAAACTACGACACACCACATTCCGTTCTGCTGACAACATCCTGCTACTTGCAAAGCCCTTTTCAGGACTTGGTAGCAGGAGTTTGAGAACAAATGATGAAGAAGAAGAATGAAGGAGCATGGAGAGATATAATTGACAATATTAGTGTTAATAACACTTGTATCATATCCCTGTAGGGGATCAAGATACTGAGCAGCACATGAGCTGCAGTGGTTAGCGACCCATAGCTGACTGCTAGTGTCAGGGCCAGCGAACCATAGCTGCCAAGACCCTTCTACACCTCCATGTGGTGATCCTGGATAACAGGCTGCAGCAGGGCAGACTGGCTAAGGAGAAGGGATCGAGGAGGGAATGCTAACCTGGTACTCAAAAAATGCTTGCTGAAGTCGGATATGCAAATATCGCAGCCAAGCTGTAAACTATGACACAACACATTCCGTTCTCTGGACTACATTCTGCTACTTAAGCCCTTTCAGGGTTTGGTAGCGGGAGATTGAGAACGAACGAATGAAGAAGAAGATATCCCTGTAGTTCGCTGGCATCGAATTGACAGATTCTGGACCTGGGGATGAAGACTAATGTCTGGTCAGGCACAATATACTGATCAGACATCTTAGTCAGGGTCAGGAAAAATATACTGGCCAAGATCCTCACCTCGATTTCCTCCTCGCCCTCTCTGGAAACAGGTTGTTTTCATGGCAGCCTGGCTTACAAGGTGTGGGATCAACATGATTGCTATAGTAGGTAACGACATGCAGATGAAGCCAAGCATAGCACAACCACCTGGAAGACTGCAGTCTACCTTCATCAGCATGCTTGGTATGTGAGGAAAGCTACGACAACCCGTCACTTAACATCCTTTTTACTGCGCACAAAAGAGTCTACTCATTGTGGGCATTCGACAACACCTGAACCTTGACTTGATTTGTGTTCTCTGAGCCATTAAGCCACAAATACTTAAAATATATTAGCAGACATCAATGTTTAATGACTTGGCATGTGTTTGTTGAAGATCTGTGCTCTACAACAGGCAGAAAAGGATTTAATTGATAACTGATTGAAGAAGGCTTGAGCTTGTGGCTAAATACCCCATCATGTAGAAACTATAAATTGCTAGAAAATTTTAAAAAAAGACCTCTAGACCTCATAGCAGAAGAGGAATGACTAAGTCAGTATTATAATTGTATGTATATATTTTGACAATTTGTGCTATCTCATGCAGGTCTGAGAATGGACTCTGTCTTTGAATTGAAACAAGAAGCCACAAGGTTTGTGTAAATTTGTTGTGCACACCAAACAGATCATAAAGACTGCACTCATCTCTTTCCTAGTATGTGTCTGGTTATACTATCCAGCATCTTTCTGAGAGTGTGTCATATCCATCCCGACTTTCTCTGGTAAAAAAAAGTAGAAGCCGGACATAGCACGGTGTTGTGCATTATAGGTTCTTTTGCTGGATCTATGTCAGTCTGGGATATTTGTGAATTTATTTAAAATTTTCCATCCGTCTGTCTCGCTGCAGAATGTCTGTCCTTGTCTGTTTTTCACTGGTGTGTTGTCTAGTTTTTTCTTTGATAGTATTCTAGTTTTGTTGTATAAAGTCTTTAGGTCACGTCATGTGGTCTTTTCAGTCTCCTCAGCCATTTTATCTAAGGCAAACTAGTATTACATTGTACACCTATTATTACATTGTACAAACTATGATCACATTGTTCAAATTATCATTACATTGTATACAAACTATGATAACACTGTACAAACTATCATTACAATGTACACAAATTATTATCACAGTGTAAAAACTATCATTATATTGTACAAACTATCTTTACATTGTACAAACTTGGATTACTTTGTACATCTGTAATCAAGTCAGACCTAACTTCTCGTTACCATGATCACTGGGTCCATTTATTTTTATGTAATAGACTAGATCCTTTCACTTTGATTACCGTGTCATATAGTCAATTTATCCCCTTTAAATTAATTTTATTTCCCCTCTCAAATTAAAACAAAGGAAATATTGAAAACTAATTCTTTCATAATAAAAAAAAAAGTTAATAATTTATTGCATAATCTAGTCGTACACATCATATTTCTCCTAATTTAACTATGACTAAATTCTCTAATCGGAGGTTTTCAGTAATGGACTTGATGGAATCTCCGCATTTATACCCAGATCTTTTCGCTGTCCTCTGTCCCTATTCATTCTAACAATAGGAACAAATAAACTAAATTAACATCTTGTCCTCGCCGCTGGTGGTGTAACTGGCATCTGATAGACTACAGCTTCCGTCCGTCTAGACTGACTCTGCTGTGGAACCAAATTTCTTGCACGTGTTTTGGGAACATACTCCCTGGTATCTGGTTAATATCCATGCCTTCTGTCACAGGGATTTGTGTACCCTCTCTGACATGCATTGGGAGGTGATCCCTGGTGTCTGGTCAATACCTGTGGCAGTTCTTACTGTCCTTTTTAGTAGATGGGAGCAAAAGCCTAAAAAATTCACAGTTGACATTCCTGCCCATTACTTAACTCCCACTATGGGATCAGATTACTATCATTTCCAGCACCAGAGCAATGCATATAGAATTCACAGTTAAACCTTATGTCTCGAACTCTCTTGTTGGCTGGGGTCAGTCAACTGTTCTTTTCATCAGGGAATATGGTGCAATGCCTATGAAATTCGGTCGGATTTCCCGGCCAGCTTTGGCTGGAATAACTTGTTCAATCTTTATCAGTCTGCCATGCTTCTCCCCAAGCTAAAGAAGCCCTTCTTAAACCCCTGTAGAAGAGGGTGTCCTATTTCCTTGTACTAAGTACAACAGACAGTTCAGGCTCTGATTGGCTTATCTTCGAACTCATGCAAACAGTGAATGTTGACAAAGGGGTCCTCATCGATTAATATGAAAGAAGAACAAATCTGGATGAACAGCCCTGGATGAACAACTGAACTGAATAAATAGCTGGAGTTTGATTGTTTTGAATGGGGGCTGAAGATGCAGCACAGTGAATGAGCTGATTGCAGCCAATGACACACAGCTGACCAAGACCGTATTCTGCCTTCAAACACTAGCCCTGGAAACAGAGTGCACTAGTGTAGTGTGGCTAAGAGAATAGAGATTGCAGTGCCAAACCCAGTACCTAAAAAAGCCAGCTGAGATCGGATGAGATCGACATTGCAGCCTCGTAAACTATGAAACGTCATAACATTTCTTTCAGGGCGAATGCCAAAAAAGATGATTGTTTTAATTTGCTTGACTTGTTTATGTTTTCTATTCTTCCTAGTGATCATAAACACATTATTGATACTGGAACAGAAACCAAACCAGAAAACTGGGGAGACTGTAACCCAAATGGTGAATCAAAACAGATAAAACAGGAGCTAGATTATAAGGTATTAATATATATATATATATCCTGCATCCTGAGTTACCTCCAATCGTTCTAACTTATGTCTTGCCACTGGTCTAAGCTAGCTCGGGACCAGACACTGAAGTTGATAACCATTGCAGTTTCTTCCTCACTATAATCCGAATACAGTGTAAGTTGCGTCATCAAGATAAAACTATCTGATGAGGCCGCCATCATCACTTGTGATTGGCAGTTAACATCTCATATTTATCGTCATTTCACCTTTACGCTCTATGTGACGGATAGGACCACCTCTACAGCTGATCCCCACACAGGAAGCATGTGTCCAATCACCTTCAGTGGTCGATTCTGTAACAATGCCTTTGTATGTTGAGGCTGCTAGCCCTATGTACAACCTGCTTTAGTTGCAATTTACAACATGATATTAAGGGACAGTAACCCTATTCTTTAAACCTAGGGTAATATATGTATATTGACTTTTATATGCAATGTATCTTTGATTCTGAGCAGTTGATTAGTGCAGTGAAAGAGCTCTTTCTTTACATGGCAAAGGTACGGAGTTTAACTTCTGTTACCGGCAGCTCCAGTTGACCCAGCTGTAAATGGGTACCTGGGTGATGAATAGGAAAGAAAAAAGGCAGCAATGAAGGGAACTGACCACCCCACCTCACAAAGCTGTGGCTTAGTACAATGAAAGATCTAACACTTCATCCCCGATGGTAGTGTCTGCTATGGATCTACCTTTACCTTAATTCTAATACACATATTTCCCCCTCATTTAAATATCTCCTAAATCGAGAATGTGTCTTACAATTGATACCATCTTGCAATCATAACCAAAATAAAGTTGTCTGGTGTCAAGTAGTGGATTGGACTTCAGGCAACATTGTCATCACACACACATAAAACAAATTTTGTGGTAACGGAACTCCCCATGATTGTCTTGTTATAATAGTGTAATTCATTTGCATTAATGACTTGGCTACAAGCCATAGCAGTTGAACATGGTAGTAATTGATGACGCAACTGGCCCTAGATGCCTATTATTGTTATTATTATCTCTTAATGTCATCCAAAATGTTGTCCAAAAAATTGCATTGAAAAGAAAAGTTAATTTGCATGAAAAATGTAGAAACAGCAAAATGAAACAGCAAATGTTTGTTGTTGGAGAAATGACCGTACTTCCAAATTTTCATACAGAGCAATAACCAAGGCCGTTACAGGGCATAAGAAAGGAAAACTTTCACAAGTATTTTTTGAAACTGTGATAAGTTTTGTCATGGAGACATGCACAAATGAAAATCCATCACTTGGCAACCAATGCAATTGGAGGCCAGAAAAATTGCAAAATTCTGTGAAATTAAAGAAAATTTGTCAAAAACACAAGAGGCTAGTGTGACTGGCTTATGTGTTATGGTTGATATCACATCTATACATATCTTCATTCACAGGCTGCAGTATGTACAGAAATGAAATATCCATTCTTGAGGGATCTAATCAAGCTGGAACTGAAACCAGATTGTGCTGTGAGTTTTTGTTCTAGTCTTTATCATGAAGTATTGTCATATACATATTTCTTGGTAGTAAAATATACAAAGTAGGAGGAACATAAAGATATAAGAATACAAAAGGCAGTTGGAGCTTTCAGTGCATTGGGAAATTCATGGAAGTCAAAAGAAATCTAATCCAGCATAATCAGTTTCTGCTTTACTTTCTCGGTTTGGGGAGTGCCATGTCCACCTTTCTAGAGCAGGATTATGAAGTAGGTATTCATGAGATGTAGTTTTAAATATTTTACCAAAGATTGTTAAACACTTTCCTCTCTCATTTCTTTTGCCAGTAGAAACAATGTCTAGGTGGTTGTTTTTTATTTTTTTTTATCTGATTCTTGCATGAAAGTTTTTTTGTGAAGATATTTTTGTTTGCTGGTTGACATAGTTGTTGTTCTAGCATTAGATAGGAGATCTCAATATCAGCATCAATATACCCACTATGTGGCGCCTAGTACCGTATGATGAGGGGTGACTTTACAGTTTTTAACTGCGAACAGACAAGAGCAAACTGTTGTGTTGCGCCTTAGAACAGGACACAACCGACTCCGCAGCCACATGTACACAAAAATGAAGATTGGCAACTCAGCCATGTGTACATGCGGACAGGCGCCCCAGACAGCAGAGTACATACTACAAAACTGCCCCGAATATGATATACAGAGAAAATCTCACTGACCCATAGAAACAACACTGAAAGAGAAACTTTATGGACCTGTATGTGAACTACAAAAGACAGTGAAGTTTATACAAGAGACAACATTGCAGATATAGACAATATTTTAAAGCGAACGAAAGAAGAAGAAGAAGTTTTTAACTGCAATTTTATCTGATCGGCCCATACATTTCATCGTACAGTGTATTCTTTCGTTCGTCTTTCTGGCCCTTACTTACTTGGCTATTATATAATAAATTCATGAGTGGTTACCTTATATGGCTTACTTGGTATGGGGAAGGTGCCATTCTCGTATTGTCACCCTGCCTGGGCTTTTTCTAGTTGTCATATACTATGGCAAGTTGGAATATAGATCACAAATAAAGATTGAAAAAAAAACAACTAAATGAAATGCAAATTTGAAAACCATTTACTAATGCACTTACATTGTCCCACACCATAACTTCCATCAACATTGATACACTTATCTCATCATTTCATCAGTGAACCGAAACCTGCAGCATAGAAGTCTTTGATCTGTTGTATCAGCCATATTTCATGTTCATCAATCAAAGCCAGTTGCTCCTCTCTGTGCATAGGCCATCAACAACATCTCGCCATCATGTGCGGTCCTGGGCTGCTCTTTCTGCCTCTCTCCAGGTGTAATTATTTAATTTTAGCTTCATCTCACATTCTCTTCTCCACATAATTTTTAGTCTGCCTTTCTCTTTTCCCCTTGAGGATTTCCGCAGCGTATGTCCTATCTAGCCCCATTTTCTTTGCTTAATTTGTTGTTCCGAGGGCTGTTGTTGGCTCCTTTCCCACAAGTCTTCATTCCTCACCATGTAGGGCCACTTTATGCCCTCTTCATTTTTTGAGAAGCATCTCATATCAAGATGGGATTTTGCTAACGTGTAGCAGATCCCACTGTTTGCCCTGGCCGTTATCTAACTTAGAACATTCTCACACTCATCCACATCATCATGACCATACTCAGTAAATGACATATCACACAGCAGGTGGCATATTTATTGAATCATACTCATATCATAGAATGAGAAGAGAAATTACAAACACAATATAATACATATCTTAACTAAACATTATACTAAAACGGGAATTGTAAGCATTAGCTATTGATGGAATTCCCAACTAACTAAAAACCCAGTTCTATTGCCTTGCAATTACATCACACACACATCGCCTTAACTGCGTCTTCAACACACCTTATCAAATACTCTTCCTCACTGAAATCCCCTCAGGCGGGCGATCTCGACATAACTCATTCACAATGTGTCCTTGCTTACAAACACACTTTCACATTATCTATTAATGCAAAACTCATTCACCTATTTGAGCGATCCTGTTCTATCACTAAACATTCGTCCAACCGTCTATCAATCACTCCTCTATTTAAGTCGGTGAGTTAAACATACTATCTACATTCAATCTCTCTCTCTCTCACTCTCCTCCATACAGCCTCTCTCTCTCCAGCCTCCCGAGCTAAACTTTGTCTCGAGTTATATATCCTCAAGCAAGGCCAGAGCTTGACCAATCGATCTCAGGTATGGTCATCTTCAATCCCAATTGGAACGAAACACTTTGCACACCTGTCACTCATTCTCTCGCAGCAAGCCCCGCTGCCAATTTCTTCTGTCAATCAATCTCCCCCTACCAAAATCGGAAGGCCAGTGGTCAGTTTCTATCTGTCCACATTCCTTAACCCAACTCTGTTCTCCTTTGCTGAGACGGTGAGTGACCTTGACATGCATTCAGGTAGCTTTAAGCTTCGTGGTGACTTAATACAGGTTTATAAGATGATCAGAGGAATCGATAAATTAGACTATAACAAGTTTTTTAAAATACAAGTTTTTTAAAATACAGCCACCTACAATAACACGAGGGCATAGCTACAAGCTGATTAAAGAGAGGTCCAGGTTAGATATTAGGAAATATTTTTTTAGTCAGAGAGTGGTGTCTGCTTGGAATGCATTGCCAGGGTAGGGGGTGGAGGCAGGGACAGTTAATGCGTTTAAGAATAAACTGGATGCGCATAGATTTTAGAGCAAGGTGATGTAAATGTAACTGGTTGTATACAGACTCTGCAGGGTCTTCTAAACCAGTATAAAGACGTTAAGTTTAAGTTTAACATGTTCAGGCATCCTAAACTCCCCTTGCTCCGGCGGGAACTGTTACAGTAGCCTAAACCATGCGAACACCTTATTGCAGTTTGCTTGACTGTCTATTGTTACTGTCCTGTCATTTCAAATCATTTCCCTCGCCCACCACATAAATGTTTCGTTTGGAATTTGAACAGGATGACCCAGTCGTGCTTCATCAGCAAATTTATTTACCCAGTTATGCACCACTTTACACAACAAACACTTCTGACAATAAACAGGATACATTTCCTTATAGATATCTTTTGCCCTAAAAACCTCTGTTCTTTAATTGAATACTCCTTCAGCCATTTTGTGTTTGAGCTGTGCACATGCCAGCAACACATAGGGTCTGCTACCTACAGTAATCACAAAGCTGGAGAATGTTGTTGCCACCTAATGGCACCTTTAAAAACTACCAACTGTGTTTTTCAGCTATCCCATATCAGTTTGTGACCTACTTACTGATTTCTCATTGTGTGTGTTTATGTATATATACCAAAATAGCCTCGTATGTCACTTGATAGAAGCGGGATATATATACATATAGCTTGTGTGCACCAATGTCCTCGAGACCTATGCCGGCGGGAGTATTACTCCTGGCAGAGTCACTCAAGTCTGACATGGTCACCCAAGCTGGACATGTCTTGAGAGGGAGTCCAGACCAAGGGGCTGAGGAGCAGATGGAACCCTTTAAGTGTGTATCCAAAACCCACTGGCTAGTGGTACATATTATGATCAGCACCATCTGCTTTACAGCATTGAACACTTATGGGTCTGCCCAGAGTGCTCTGATAACGATTCTGTACAACATAATAGATTGGGACAGACAGAATTGGACATGATCCCCTCTATATATGTCTTTATTCACAGGCTGCAGTGTGTACGGAAATGCAGTATCCATTTCAAAGGGATCTAAATAAACTGGAACATAAACCAGATTGTGCTGTGAGTTACCTGTCATTGTTACATTATACATTGTTAAGTATTGACACATACATACAATGTCTGCTCAAAATGTATCGGATCTTTGGCCAGGAAAAATACATTACTCACCTGAAGGTCTGAAACACTAATACCCTTCAAAGTGCTCCCGTTGGGACTACACAAACGTCTCTCTGTGATCCTACCATAGTTGGAAGCATTTCAGGAAAGCCTGTGGGTTGTGACATTCTGCATAATGTCTTCTTGTGACTCAAATCAGGTCTCTTTCATCTTGGGAAACAGTGATTGCAGTATTTTCGAAGTTGAGTCGTCGTTTGCGCAGTCCATCATGTACTGCGAAACTCCCAAACAGTTGCTTCTGCTCCCTCGTTAGCAGCTTCGGCATGAAATTTCCAGACACTCACCACATTGCCAAATCCATGTTCAAAATGAAGTGTACCAAACCAATGCTTATCCTTACATTGTCCTCAAGTTCTCGGGTGGTGGCATGACAATTCTGTATGACCAAAGTCCGTACCTGGTCAATGACTTTGTCATTTCGACTTGTTGAGGGCCTACCAGAATGTGGTTCGCTCTCCACCGATGTGTGGCCAAAGATTGAACCAATTGTTCCACTCCTTATTTCGTGTGAAGCTCATGGTCTGTTGAATCTTCCTGAGTTAGGTACTCTTCATGACTCTTTGGTGGCAGGTTACAGTGGCTCTCCTCACATCTCGAGGTGTACTTAACAAGCTGGGCTGGGGTCCTCCTGGCAGTAGTGCAATGCGAGGCTTTTCAGTAAATTTACTACTATGGATCTGTGTCAATCCCCACCTTGTTAGACAGACTCACGAAATAGCCTGTTTTCAGGAAGAAATATTTGGAAGTGAGGTCTAGTTGGGATCAATATTTTTCGCTGCATCACTATTGTACACTAGGAGACTGCTGTGGCCAAGGACAACTTGGAAAATTAAAGAAGTAAGAGAAGGCCAAGGCATGGAGTGTCTCGTGGGCAGAACTCAAGAATCAGTAAATGAATCAGCTCCCAGTAAAGTACAGGTCTTCAAAAATAACAAGTCCTGGGCCAGCCCATCCAATTCTCTCTATTGCTTCCGTATTTCCTTTATGTTTGTCTTAAACACTCTGCGCATGTGTTTTGGTCAACCTCTCATGTCTACCTTTGGGGATTCAAGAACAGAGACTGCCTTGTAATACTTCAGTTGAATTCTATAGTGTGTGTTCTATCCAACTCCATCTTCTCCCCAACTGTTGTCTGCCAGTTTCTATCTAATAGTTCCACATCAGGAACTCTAGAACACAGCTTAGAATAGGAATTGATGGAGATCCAAGTAGAACCAGAAGCATTAAGTCAAAGTTGGTTAATAAGTCCCAGAACACTTCCCTTTAACTGCTTTCTATGACATGCTTAGTAGGGAGCAGTAATTCTCTTCATTGGTTACCTGTATCACACCCTGGATCTGTAGGGATCTCAGCAAATTAATATATTTTCTTATACGTGGGCTGACATGTTTCATCTCTTATATTATCTAGACAGCAAGCTCCACCAGTAAACATGTTAGTATTCCCCTTGGAACAGTCACAGTAAAAGAGGAACTGGACCGGAAGATAAGTTATGAACTCAGATAATTTTTGACTGCTGGACTTGAGCAAGTCAAGTTGTCCATTATTGCTGTGGAAGTATGTCATCTCAGACAGTAAATATTCAATCCTTTGTTATGTTAAACAAAGCCAACGTCACTACACTCCAGACTGACCAATAGGCGTTCAGACATTTTCAGCAGATCGTCGAGGTTGTTTTGTACTAATGACTCCTGTAGCTTGCTGATTATCATTATCCACCATTCTAGTTCCCCTTTGAGCATAGGGATGCAGCGGATGCTCTCCATCATGCTCTATTCTGAGTCATCTACTTGAGTTCCGCCCATGAGTTCCAACTGTACAGACCTCTTCCACCAAGTAGAGAAAGCAATGCCAAAGCTACATGCCAGAGACAGAGATAAATGGCATGATAAGTGGGAGGATAACATCAAGAGATGGACAGTGAAAGACCTGGCAGACTGAATTATCAAGGCAAGAAACCGAGGAAGTTGATTATAGTTTTCAATTGATGTGAAGATGGCAACACTGAACTGACGATGAATGTTTGTTTCTCTCATTTGACTAGGTGGTTCAGGCAGTTCCAGAAGTTCCCCTCACCACCTCCCAACCCCACCTCATAAACAAGCTGTTGTGTAGTACACTGAACCCCCTAGCACCTCTTCCCCAACAACATGTCTGCTAGAAACTGCTTTATTTGGACATGATATGAGTGTTGGTCTATTTCAGATGCTACATATGGATGACCTTTGTAAAGATGTTGACCTTCAGAACCAAGCTACAAGAAATTTTGACCACAGACAGCCAGAAATGGTATTAGCTGATATGCTTGGTTCACATGACAGGGATACAGGTACACTAGTCTATTATGCCTTCATTTTATACACATCATTTTCCATTTTTTGTTCTATGCAAATAAATAAGGTGATTACTACAGGTTGTCCTTTCAGAAAGTCTGTATCTGAAAACCTCAAATAAATGTATTTTGGTCAGTGTAGAAGATATTCTACTCTGTGGCAATAAAGCAATTCATGAAACACACAGCAGAGGGGGGAAAAACAACTGCAAGAGATATAGAGAACAAGCATTTCTTGTGTAAAGCAAGCTTCAGCATCAAAATTGCAGAGACTGATAATAATTTGTATGTAATGAATATGGTATAGAGTTTGATATCTTTAGTAACCTAAACAGGCACATAAAAAAACTAACAAAAGGAAAGCCTTGCAAGTGTAATGTGTGTGATGCATCTATTCTAATAAATCAAAGTTTAAAATTACATAAAAGAAGACATGCAGGATAGAATCCTTACAAGTGGGATGTTATTGATGCGTCTTTTGCATGTTGAAAGAACATAAAATTGTGCATACAAGAGATAACCTTAGTGAAGACATCAAGGAAAGAAACTGACCTCATAATGTCTAATGCAATGAATTATCTACAACTTTGTCCTGTTGTCAGTATCTGTTATGGGACTTTCTTTATCTTTATATTAAGCAGTCCTCCTTATTGGCTCAGTCTGGGAGTTGAGAATTTGAAGGGCATTTTTGTTCATTGTTACTGTAACTTTTATATGTTTGCTGATAGTTATTGTAGCCCAAGACCTGTGCATACTCTTGATATGTCTTCATATTTGCCTCTCCTGACTCGACCTAAATTTGATCTTGTTCCCACACTTTCAGGACTGACTAGTATCATTATATTGTTACAATAGTTTCCAATGTTTATTTCTCTTGGATATTTCTAGTGACTTCTCTAGCGAAATATAAGCAGGGAATAACATTTGAAGTGACATAGTTTAGAACATTCTGTGATAGGAATTGGATTGGATAATGTTGTCACTTAATGGGACAGTGTCTTTTTTTTTGATAACATGTTTTACCACAGAGGACATAATTGTTATGAGTATTTCAAAGTTCTTTTAGTATATTCCATATTCTGTTTCTATGAATACCACTAACTTTACTGAATGACTTCCAATGGGATTTAGATGTTCTCCACCGTGTGATAAATAATTGAGTCATTCAGTATAAAAAAATATACCCCAGAATGATGTTCGTCCATCACATATGATGAAGACCACTCTCTTTGTTCAGCCGGGTGGACAGTCTTTTCTTTTGCTGTGTTTGCTGAAATGGGGGACGTGCTGTGATTTGCATTAAAGTGAGGAAGAAACTGTGCCTTTTGTCAACCTCACTCTCTGGTCCTGAGCTACCTTTGGCCAGGTGCAAGATTTTATTGAGACACTGGAGATAGCACAGGATGCAGTTTTTTCTCAGGGTTTACTCCCGAAGCCTTTCCCGTAAACAGGTATCCCGCAAGGCAGCAGAGGGGGAGGACATCTATAGTTGTGTGTCATGCCTTTTCCATAATAGCAAGAGATCGTAGGGGCATCTATCTCAAACCGTGTTCTAGTCCATTATAGTCGTGTCTAAATTTAAGTACCACCAAAACTGACACTGTCTGCAGCTAAGGCGAAGGGCGCCAATCTCGTGAAGTTCAGTCATGTAAACTAGACCATGAAAATATGACACATATTTAAGCGTAGTGCTAATTCATACAGCCGATGTCCAGGCCAGGATAATCGGAAGGAAGAAAACATAAAAAACGAACGAATTAACCACTCGAAATGGAAAACGACACGTTTCCGTGAACACAAGTGTAATTCCTCGACTAGTGTGAATTCTAGGCAAATCCGTGGCCTGGCGGGATCCATAATAAACTAAACCACCAGAGCAATGTAGTCCCGCAGTCGGTGGGGCGCCATCTTTGTTGCTCTTTACCCTAGAACGCACTATGAGGAAGAACAATGTTAAAGCACTTTTACTGCAGGAGTCCTTGGCCGTATGGTTTCGAGGCCTGCCTGCCGACAAGGAGGGCAGCAGTTCGAATTCCCGGTATGGCACATATTGTTTTTCTGTTGGGGGTGAAATAAACAAACATAGCCAGCACACGACGTGGGGACAGCAGTGGCGAAGCTGTCTGTAGTCCTCAGCCTTTAAAACCCCTCGGCTGCCCCAGCAATGGGAAAAATGTTGTATGACTGCAGTTTTTCCGTGTCAATTCTGAAATCACAGACTCAGGAGGGAATTGGTTTTAGCGAACAAAAAAATAGTCCATTCACCTGGAAATTCCCAGACAAAATTTCACATTACTATAGTTCACATTAGAGGCTTGTGATTGTTAAATAACTCGTGAGAGCTGAAAATAGTTGTGTTGATCTGTAAATTTCAGCCAGAATGATCTGTGCACATTTAACGACGCTAGAGATTATTGTTGCCTAGTCTTTAGCAAGATAGAAAAATCACATGTATTTTGTGTTTTATGTTTTAAGTACAGGTCGACTAAGAACTGAGAATTTACTGCTTTTAAATTGATGCATATTTTAATGTTGCCAAACACAATTAATTTTCTTTTTTTTTTTTAAACTTTAAAAATAGTTAAGTTCAAGTGTCATCTGCATGTCAAAGGTTGACTGCAATGGATCTCCGGTGTAATCTATCTCTTGCCGTAATGGTGCAAACTAACAGACAGCTGAATGACAAAACACAATTTATCTGTTTGAAGTCAACATCAGTTTCAAATTACAGAAATGTACATATTTTGTGTGGTCAGCTATGGTCTTTCCAACCTGGAAATGGTTGGGGCAGAGTTAATTGTGTAGTACTTTGCACCTAACGGCACAGTGCACTCATATATTAGTGGATTTAATTTCCATCGAGGTCTGATTTTACTGTTTTATGATTCTTAACACAAACAAAATTGGGATGTGAGCCATGCCACTTTTGTCTTTGGAATGCTACCCCTTTAGCTTGGTAATCTCAACAATAATTTACTGGGTAGGGGCATGGGTTACTGCATGTTATTACTTGTATGAAGGTTTCCAGTTGTGTTGTATGGCTGTCATAACCAAGTGTTTTCACATTTCAGGGAGGCAGACTTGTAGGCAGCGCTATCTTACATTCTCTCAGTTTGGTCTCTTCAATGGGGATGGTGTGCATATAAGTCAAGAGCAATTAGATGATCCCAAGAAAAGCAAAGACAAGGCAGCTGATCACA
Source organism: Ariolimax columbianus (assembly GCA_036924085.1). Lineage (NCBI taxonomy): Eukaryota > Metazoa > Mollusca > Gastropoda > Stylommatophora > Arionidae > Ariolimax > Ariolimax columbianus. Next base: position 26,365,740 of record JAVGWX010000019.1, read on the forward strand.
GAAAAAGTGGAGACGAATCAACAGATGTTATCAGAAATGACAAGTTAGCTGATCTCAGAAGTAGTAAAGATGAGCTCGTCTATTGCAAAAGTAGTAAAGATGAGTTAGTCTATCACATGAGTAATGGAGATAAGTTAGCTGATCACAGGAGTAGTAATGGCGAGTTAATCTATCCCATAAGTAGTGTAGAAGATACTCAAATCAGGGGCAATGAAGCAAATCATGAAATACACTGCAGCCTAGAAGAAAACTGCAAGATATTTAGAGAACAAAAGCTTTACTTGTATGGAATTTCAGGAGCAAAGCTAGCTTCAGCATCAAAAGTGCAGAAACATATAACTCATGATGAAGAGAAGTCATTTGTATGTAATGAATGTGGTGTAGAGTTTGATATCTTTAACAAACTTACCAGACACATAGGAAAACATACAAAAGGAAAGCCTTATAAGTGTGATCTTTGTGAAGCATCTTTTACAAATATGACAAATTTAAAAACGCATAAAAGAAGACATACAGGCGAGAAACCTTACAAGTGTGATATTTGTGATACATCTTTTACAACCAGGTTTAGTTTAAAATTACATAAAAGAAGTCATACAGGAGAGAAGCCTTACAAGTGTGATGTTTGCAATGTTTCTTTTACAACCACTGGTAATCTAAAAGTACATAAAAGAAGACATACAGGAGAGAAACCTTACAATCATGGTGTTTATTATGCATCTTTTTCAAGCAATCAAAGTATAAAGACATGTAATAGAAGACAGACAATAGAGAAGCTTTACAAGTGTGATGTTTGTGGTGCATCTTTATCAAGTGCCTACATTCTAAAAGAACATAAAAGAAGACATACCGGGGAGAAGCCTTACAAGTGTGATGTATGTGATGCATCTTTTTCAAAAAAAGAAAGTTTAAAAGTACATAAAAGAAGACATACAGGAGAGAAGCCTTACAAGTGTGATATATGTGATGCGTCTTTTCCAAAAAATCAAAGTTTAAAAGTACATAAAAGAACTCATACAGGAGAGAAACCTTATAAGTGTGATGTTTGTGATTCATCATTTGCTTACTCTAAAGTGTTGAAAGTGCATAGAATAATACATACAGGAGAGACACCTTACAATTGTGATGTTTGTGATGCATCTTTTACAAGCGCCCAACGTATAAAAGCACATAAAAGAAAACATTCAGGAGAGAAGCCTTACAAGTGTGATGTTTGTGATGCATCTTTATCAAGCACTCAAATTTTAAAAGAACATAAAAGAATACATACCGGGGAGAAGCCTTACAAGTGTAAAGAATGTGGTGCATCTTTTTCAAGAAATGGAAGTTTGAAAGTACATAAAAGAAGTCACACAGGAGAGAAGCCTTACAATTGTGATATTTGTGAAGCATCTTTGTCCAGCGCCACAATTCTAAAAGCACATAAAAGAAGACATACAGGAGAAAAGCCTTACAAGTGTGATGTTTGTGGGGCCTCTTTATCAAGCGCCCAAATTCTGAAAGAACATAAAAGAAGACATAATGGGGAGAAGCCTTACAAGTGTAATGTATGTGATGCATCTTTTTCAAAAAATGAAAATTTAAAAGTACATAAAAGAAGACATACAAGAGAGAAGCCTTACAAGTGTGATGTATGTTATGCGTCTTTTCCAAAAAATCAAAGTTTAAAACTACATAAAAGAAGACATACTGGAGAGAAACCTTACAAGTGTGATGTTTGTAATGTATTTTTTACAACCACTGGCAATCTAAAAGTACATAACAGAAGAAGACATACAGAAGAGAAGCCTTACAAGTGTAATGTTTGTACTGAATCTTTTATAACCATGTTTAGTTTAATATTGCATGAAAGAAAACATACAGTAGAGAAGCCTTACAAGTGTGATGTTTGAGATGCATTTTTCTCAAAAAATGAAAGTTTTAAAGTACATAATAGAAGACAATAAGGACAGAAACATTACAAGTGTGATGTTTGTGATGCATCTTTTGCTTACTCTAAAGTCCTAATTTTCCTGATGCTACATTTGTAAAACTTTGAAATTTCATCACATTCTTAAATGTCTACCTATCAGAAATAATTTGATACTTAAATGACAACTACGCATACACAAATTGTCACCATCTTGTAGGTGATGTCAAAGCCTGAAATTCTGCAAACTAAATGACTATAATATAAATATAATATAATACATGTGTTAGAAGTTGGTGCTGTTCCAATTCAACAGAAATTGACTTCTTGCGAATTGTCGGTGCTGGCAGATATAAACTGCAAAGAATTAAGCTGAGAACCGTTGTCTGAAAATGTGCGCTTATTATGTAGATTAAAGACTTTTTTGCTTTTAACTTAAAGTCTTTATACTAGTTTAGAAGGCTCTGCGGAGTCTGTATACAGCCAATTTCTTTTACATTTCCTTGATCTAAAAACTATACACATCCAATCTAGTCTTTAATGCATTAATTGACCCTGCCTCCACTATTTCCAGTAGCAATGCATTCCAAGCATTCACCACTCTCTGACTAGAAAATTATTTCCTATCTAATTTGAATTTTTCAATAATTAACTTGTAACTATGCCCTCTTGTTCTTGCAGGTGGTTGAATTTTAAAAAACCTTTTATAGTCTAATTTATCTTTTCCACTAATTATCCTATAAATCTGTATTAAGTCACCCCGAATTCTTCTCTTTTCTAGACACTGTAGGTGGACTTTCTGAGTCTTTCTTCATAACTGTAATTCTGGAATCTCATTATCAATTTTGTTGCTCTTTTTTTAATCCTTTCCAGCATGATTATACCCCCTCTACGATAAGGACTCCACACTTGTACACAATACTCCAATGTAGGTCTAACTAATGCTTTATACAGTTTATCACTTCCTTCCTTCTAAGTTTAATATTTCTTTTTATCATACCTAACATTGCATTTGCCTTTTTCACTTCTACCTGGACTTTCTCACTCACCTTACATGTATGATCTATTATAACTATAGGGCCCTTTCTTTTTCTATCTTTCTAATATTATTTACTCCAACTCTGTAGTTATGTTCCATATTGTTCTACCCATGTGGATGACTGCACATTTATTCTACATTAAACTCCATCTGCCAGCTCTCAGACCATTCTGCATTTTATCTCATTTCTGACCTCAATATATCCACTTCTGTTTTAGATGAGACACTACTACACTGTTTGGTGTCATCTATGAATTTTGGAATCATGGATTGGATATCATTGTCCAAATCATTTAAAAATACATCAATAACAAAATTGGTTCCAAAACCAAGCTCTGTAACACTTCACTTTTTACTTCACACCACTCCTTATTCCTTATTTATGCCCACTCTCTGCCTTCTTTCCGTAAACCAATTTTATATCCACCATTTGCCAACTTTGCCTCCAATTTCATGTGATTTTAACTTCCTAAATAATCTTTTATGAGGTACTCTATCAAAGGCTTTTGAAAAATCTAGATAAATAACATCCACTGACTCCACTTCATCTATCATTTTAGTAACCTCCTCCATGAATTCTAATAGATTTATTAAGCACGACCTCCATTTACTAAACCCATGCTGACTATTTCTGATTAGATTAAATTTGTCTAAATGCATTACAATGTTTTATTTGATTATTGACTCTAACAATTTACAGACTATGCTCGTTAAACTCACCAGTCTATAATTTTTCTGGATCTGATTTTTTGCCCTTATTGAATAAGGGGATTAGTCCTGAATTTTTCCAACTTTCTCAAGTGATTGAAAACATAATATAGCCAATGGTTTTTCTAGCAGGTCTAACAGCAATTTTGAATGAATACCATCTTGACCTGGACACTTATGCACTTTCAACCCCTTTAATTTAAAAAAAAACATTTCCTCCGTATTACTGATTGATCTTAATCCCGCTGTATCCATGGCTTTTTAGGAAAATATCTATGGGCTCTGGTATCTTGGCACAGTCTTCTTTTGTGTAGACCGTGCCAAAGTACTGATTGAGCAGATTAGCTGCATCCCTATTCTCACTTATTATTTTTCCTGTGCTATCTATGAGAGGGCCTACTTTGTCTTTATCTGTTTATTTGCTTAATTTATAATAACAAACTCTTTAGGGGATAAAACTTACAAAACTGCGTGACCATAAAAGTGAGGAAAATATTTTTTTTAAAATTATGCTGATTATGATCATACAAATTGACATATATGAATGTTTTTTTTACTTTGTTTTTTTTGTATAGATGATAGTATTCATCTTGAATTAAATTTTAACTCTCCAAACAGACACATGCTAAATAATGCATTCAACCAATTTATACAAGAGATGGTTGAAATCTAAAAGTTTTGCACGTTAGTGTGAAGGAGTCAAGCCTATTACATGGAAATTGGTGTGAGCTTTAGTCCTACTCTATGTATTCACCCTACAAGGTGATACACTTCTCCCACCTATTCTTCACCTTTCTGATACCCTGATTGTAGAAGTTTTCAGTATGGGCCTGTAGCCACATATCCAGTTCAGAAATTAAGTCCTGGATGTAAAAAAAAACAACCTGCGGATCATGCCCAATCCACTATACACACCGAACCAGATGACTTCTTCATGTTCCCAAACATGAAGAATCCTATTTGTGGGCATAGTTTTTCTGAAGTCCAAGTCTTGATTACTGAACTGGAAACATGGCTCCAGGAGAAGTTCTACAATTAAAGCATTAGGAAGGGAAAGAATGAATGAGAGAAGTGTATCCCCTTCCAAGGTAAATACACAGAGAAGGACTAAAGCTCATACTAATTTCCAGTTAAGTGCTTTGACTGCTTTGTATTAAAATGCAAAACATTTCTACTATTCCTCATACCTTTTAATGCATTATATACAATATTTATTGATCACAATATCTGTTTATGACCTGGTTGTTTTATGTGATTGCCTGTGTAATGTTTTTTAAGTTTAGTTATTTAGTTATTTTAGTAAATAAATCTTCACTTATGTGTAACTTCTATGTGGTTGTTTAGTGTTTTTATTTTTGTATGGGAACAGTCAGATGTAAGCCACATGTTATATTTATTATTAATATGTTTATCACCCATGTGTTAGTGGGGCCTGACTGCCGAAGACGGATGTGTCGGACCGAAAGGTGCAAATATCGCAGTCAAGCTGTAAACTAGCGACACAACGTATTCTGTTCTTCGGACTACATCCTGCTACTTGCAAAGCCCTGTTCAGGGCTTGGTAGCAGGAGATTGAGAATAAACACAGAAGAAGAAGAAGAAGAAGAAGTGGGGCCTGAAAAAATAGTAACCTGTTTAGTATGTCATAAGAGACAACTACGTTGTTTGAAACTGCTTGTGCAGAGTTAACTCTTGATTATCTTTCTTTGGTACCGGGTGTCAATGACTTTTCATACTTCCTGAGATGCATTTGAGAGGTGTGGACTGATATATCCCTGGTAGTAGCGCAGTGTGAGGGGTCTCAGTAAGCTAACCACTATGGGTATTACACTTTTTATCGCCACCTTGTTGATCAGACTACTGGGACACAGCCTGTTTTAGTAGCATCAACTAAGACATGAAGTAGGGTCTTGATCAATATTTTTGGGATCAAGACTCTGAGCAGCGCATGAGCTGCAGCTGCCAGCAACCCATAGCTGACTGCTAGCATAAAGGCCAGCGAACCAAAGCGGCCAAGACCATTCTACACCTCCATGCGGTGATCCGGGTTAACAGGCTGCAACAGATCAGACAAGTAGAAGGGATCTAAGAGGGAAGGCAACCCGGTTCTCATAAATGCCTGCTGAAATTTTTGATCGAAAGGTGCAAATATCGCAGTCAAGCTGTAAACTACGACACTATGTATTCTGTTCTCTGGTCTACATTCTGCAACTCGCAAAGCCCTTTTCAGGGCTTGGTAGCGGGAGATTGAAAATGAACGAAGAAGAAGATCAGTATTTTTTACTTGACTCTGATTTCTCATTGCTCCCAAAAGGGAACTAAGGGTTGTTTAACATGTGGTCAGTTACCTTGATTGATTCCCCTTTTTATTCTCATTAACACGTATAACCTCATCTACAGCCGACCCATTTGAAGAGACCTGTGGTATTAATAATTATTGTCGATACTTGGACTCCAACTTTGTAAAACATCACATAGCGACCACTAATTAAGCATTTGTGATGTTCTTATCCTGAGTATTATATACCTTTTCAAGTAGTCAAAATGCCATTTATTTTTCGATAAAATCTTCTGCAACGTTTATGCACTTATCCAAATATTTAAGGAATGCTTGAAAATCTTCAGCGTAGACAGTATGTTTGAACCAATTCAGGACAGCCTGTTTAACTTCATCATCAGTGCTGAAATGCTGATCTTTCATGAATTTTGTTAGGGGTCCAAACAGAAGAAAATTGCTATGGAGCAAGGTCTGGGCTGTAAGGTGGAAGTAGAAATACCTGCCAGCCGAGTTGCTGCAATTAGCACATAGTGTTGTGAGCTTAACTTAACTTAACTTAACGTCTTTATACTGGTTTAGAAGACCCTGTAGAGTCTGTATACAACCAGTTACATTAACATCACCTTGCTCTAAAAGCTATGCGCATCCAGTTTATTCTTAAATGCATTAACTGTCCCCGCCTCCACTACCTCCCCTGGCAATGCATTCCAAGCAGACACCACTCTCTGACTAAAAAAATATTTCCTGTATGAAGTTGAGCGTTATCTTGCAGGAGCAGGACTTTCTTTGTGATTAAACCCAACATGCACTAACCTTTTGAAAATGCAAATGTTCATTAAAAATAGTGTTCACCGTACCCAGAGAAAGACTTGGCTTTTGTGCAATTTCGCGACAGGTTATGCGTCGATTTTCCAGGAAAAGGCATTCCACAATCTGGATATCCACAGGAATGACTGATGGGTTAAAAGCCACCACGGCCGGGATCATCACTTATGGATGTACAACTTTCTCTAAAACGTTTACACCATTCAAATATCTTACTGTGGCTGAGTGTCTCATCACAGTATTGTGATTGCAGTCTTCTGTAAATTTGTGAAGGCTTCACGCCGCCTTTCACAAGAAACTTCATCACAACACGCTTTTCCATGCAAGAACTAACAGTGTCGTCCGCCATTTATATTTATCTGTCATGTGACTGGCCCATGGCAAGTGGGCCACCTAGCAGTAATAAAACACAAGTGCCTCTAACTAATGATAGTAGTTCGAGCACGCTATAACCCATTCATGAAAAACTAGAACAATTAGTGTCGGTTTGATTTGAATGTCTGTCGTACATTGGCTTACTTAAGTGAATTCGCTTATTACAGTTCTTTCTCTTGAAAAATAAAACTGCTGTGTTGGAAAAGATGAGGAATAACAAGGCAAGTCAATTTGGCAAGAAATTCATCATTAAACATTAACATGGGAAGAACTGGTATCTTCTAATTAATCATGTGCTCTATAAATAGAAGGTATTAATTTTCTCAATGTGAAGTCTTTTGATTATTTGAAAGTACTTGGTCCTTCTTCTTCTTTTGTTCTACTGCTCTTGTCATATGATGTGACAGAGAAGTGGGAGGCGTAGATTTCTTGTTATTGCTGAGTGGGAGACTTTTGCTATCTATAGGTGTAACCAAGGTAATCGAAGTCTGCCCCTTGTTCGTGAACCGGAGACTTGCATATGATGTGCTCCTGATGCAGGCTGATCATAAAGCATTCTGACTAAATGACCAAACTACTTGATTTGTTGAGAGTCAATGTAGGCACTAACTGGGTTTGTCTCCACTGTCAGCCTCAGTGGGGTGTTGCAGATTCGGTCACGGATTGTCTTTCCAGCTGCACTTCTCACATATCGCGCTCCCTAAGTATGCGAAATCTTTCACCTGTTTGATTTGCTGCTTTGCAAAGAAAATACTGGTTTGTCCTGCTTGTCTAGATATTTTCATGACCTCAGTTTTTTCTATGTTTATTTTCATGCTGAATTGTTTATAAGTTGTATTTATTTTGTCAATAAGTTGTTGCAATTTTATTTATGAAGTTGCTATGGCAGCTTGATCGTCTGCAAAAAGAAGTTCGTCTAAGAATTCACCAATATTGTTTCCTTCACTTGGGTTGGCTGTTTTACATATGTGGTCTACATATGTGATGAACAACAAAAGGGATATCAAACATCCTTGCCGTACTCCAGATGTGATATGCAATTTTTCTGAGAGCACGGCTATTGTTCTAACAAAGCATTTGGTATCAATATAAAGACTATTGCAATGGTTTATTAAGTGATTGTTTACTCCATAGTAAGTCAATTTTTTTCCACAAATGTTGTCTATCTACCCGGTCGAAAGTTTTTTGTTGATCAACAAATCCAACAAAAAGTTTTTAAATTAAAATTGTCTTAATTAAATTGTTTTCTCCACCAATTGTTTGAAAGTAAAAATTGCATCCGTACAACTTCTGTTCTTTCTAAATCTCATCTGTGTATCGTTGAGCTGAGGTTCAATGATGTAGTGTTAACTTTGGTTAGTAACGAAGCGATATGATAATTTTATGGTAAACTGAGTCATGAACATAAATGTACATACTTAACGATGTAGAAAAAATGTTGAAAAGTACTTCATCTTTGTGTTGAGTGAGGTAGTTGAAACCCATACCGGGAACATACTTCTGCACAGTTGTCAACATTTCCTTGTAAATCAGTTCTAAGTGTCTTTGCTTCATTTCTGAAAAACATATATATCACACTCTTTTTTAACATGTTTAAAATCTGGCAAAGATGGCGCTGTAACTGGCTGCGAGTCTACATTTCTCTACTGTTTTGGATCATTATGGATGCCGCCAGACCACGGATTTGCCTGGAATTCACACTAGTCGACGCCTTACACTTGTGTTCACGGATAAGTGGAGTTGTTTTCCGTCTGGACTTGTTATTTCGTTCTTTTTTTGTGATTTCTTCCATCCGTTTATCCTGGTCTGGACGCCGGCTGAATGGTGCTACGCTTAAACTAGTTATACCTGTTTCGTATCTCATGGGTTAGTTCTGCCGGTTCACCTTCACGAATTTGGCGTGTGGGAATTTTAGATGCTACTATGATGAACTGAATACAGCTGGGGAGAGATGCCAGACTCACTCACACGCTGAGTGTTGTCCATACGACCTCTTGTGGTTATCGAAAAGGCACGACAAACTGCGTTAGATGCCTTCCCACCTTTCTACCCTGCGGGTTACATATTTACGGAAAGGTTTCGGTGGTAACCCTGAGGCAAAATCTGCATCCTATGCTATCTCCAGTCGTCTCGATGAATGTCTTGCCACTGGCAAAAGGTAGCTTAGGCTCTGTGAGTGAGGTTGACAAAAGGCGCAGTTTCTTCCTCCCTTAAATCCAAATCACCGAGCAAGTCACCCATTTCAGCGGACACAGCAGGAGATACGACTGTCCACACGGCTGAACAAAGAGAGTGGTCTTCATCACTTGTGATGGACAAACTATTTTAACATGTGATCAACACACAATCACAAAACTAAACAAACCTGCATTGAAATAACATTTGCAACACACTTTAAGAGCTTGGAATATAGCACTCTCAGTCACAGAAGGCTGACCTAATTTGTGGCTAGTTGGCTGTGAGGAAAAAATTGTGCCATAATGACGATCTGCTAGCTACCAATTGACCTTATTACAACCCTGTGTTAGGCTGGACGCAATCAGCTTATCTTTCCAATAGTAACTGATAAATTCACTTTGTGTGTTCGCTAACTAGACACCATGCTGAAACAAAAATTACCATTGCAATTTCAATTTCTAATTTATTTCACATGTTTTATGCAAAGGGATGTCGTCTCTAATTTTCCAAAACCATTTGGGAAAGCTGAGCCTATCCTGTCTATTCTAGCACTTTGCTACTGATTGCAGCCAACCTTCATTGTGAAAACGGCACTTTTTTTTTTTTTTTTTGCGTTCGCCCTATTTCTCTAATCCCCAAGGCGGTGTGCGTTGCACTGTGGTTTTTATTTTGCGCCTGTTGGCCCAGTGCATATGACTTCAGCATGCATTTTATGTAAGGGTCTGCTTCCTCCTGCATTTTCTAAGGGTTTGCTTCCCCGGGGTAACGGCCGGTGCTGTGATGGGGATCGAACCCAGCACCTTTGGGTTGTGAGCCGTGCCACTTAACCACTAGGCCACGCCGTCCCCAAAACGGCACTTGAATTGATTGATTGAGAAAGCTTGTTCCTTCCTGTCATAGGTTTCTTGGCATTTTACGTTCCTTCTCGTTGAAACATTAAATCAAGACCACAAGCTGCTGTCCTAGTATCTAGACAAACATCAGATTGGTTCGCAGCACAAAAAGGAATGAGACAGGGATGTATCCTCTCACCAAATCTATATACCATATATGCGGAATGTATAATGAGAAACGTTAGAGAAGACGAGGGCATTGAAAGTTTCAATCCATTTACGATTGGCGGTTACGAGATTTCAGAGTTATAAAACGCAGAAGACACAGTAATACTATCAAGAAGTATTTCAGCCGTAAACGGATATATTAAAGATAAAAACCTGTTTATAATCATAAGCAAAACAAAGATAAAGTTCACTGACAAAACACGATGTCAACATATATTTACAGTAGAGGGTGAGAAAATAGACCAGGTCACGCATTTTGAATATCTGGGCTCCAGAATTGACAACAATGGCGACGACTCTTAAGAAATCAAAAGAAGACTGGCCATGGTAACACAGAGGCTAAACAACTTGAAAGAAATTATGGCAGAATACCAACAACACAAAAATTTGAGTCTTGAGAGACTGTGTTTTCCTGTGACAGCATATGGCTGCAAATCATGGATGATTACCAAAACTTCCAAAAACGAATCGAGTCCTTTGAATCAAAATGTTACAGAAAGGTTTCTTACCTTTCATGTCATATGTGTCGTGCCAGAAGAGATTTTATTATGCCAGGTAGAGCAATCATCAGCAATGTCCCTCCAATTATCAGGGTCAATCTCACAGTGATTCTGTGAGACTTTCAGAGTGTTTTTGTAATGTTCTATTTGGCCACCGCGAGCTCGCTTCCCTGACTCAAGCTCGTCATAGAATATGTTATTTGGAAGCCGCTCATCTCACGTGCGAACAACATGGCCAGTCCATCTGAGCTGCGATTTGCCAATAGTTGTGTCATGCCATCCCATGAAAGAACTTTTACATCTGTGATCCTATCTTGCCATTTTGTTCTTGTTACTGTTTCTTTATTTGTCTAGCTGTAAAGATCATATCAGTAGTGCCTTGTCCTTTTCTAAATCCACATTGACTCTCTGGAAGTAGCCCTTGTTCTAGGTGATACGAAAGTCTGTCTTGTAGGATCTTTGCAAGAATCTTTCCTGCAACCCAAAGCAGAGATATCCCCCTATCAGCTTTCTTGCATAGCCGTGAATCGTGCATCTCGCAGAGCCTTCGTTGCATAGTTTGGCGAATCCTGGAAACACCTCCTTCTTTGTACATGATTTCGGATCATTGCTAAATGCACGATGGAGTGTTTGTTTCTTCTCTTGCAGAAGCTATCTTTGCAGTTTCCATCAAAACAGTCCTGATGATAGCATGATGCAGTGCCAAGTGTGAAAGCGGAGGTGAAGTGTAACATTTGCCTAAATCTGACCCAGCTTGCCTCTATATCAACTGCATTATCAGAATTTATGGTGTCAAGTTGGCTGGCTATATTTGTCTTACCATATAGTGGGAGATGTAGTGTCATTATCCGATAATTTATTTCATTTGGTAAACTATTAAGCTTTTTCGCTAGGTTTGACTTTATAGCTAGGCCGCCACTAGCTTTCTGGCGCGCGTCTGCTGCCCAACCGCTTCAGAAGATTTGTACCCAGCACCATCTTCTGTAATCTGTCCCCCACCAGCAAGACGAGTTTCACTCAAGGAAACAATGTCGATATTGTATCGGTCCAGTTTTCTAGCAACCAGGGAAGTTCTCATTTCAGGTCTATTTGCATTTGCACGGTCCAGGAGGGTGTGAATGTTCCACGCAACAACGGTCAGTGGAACTGGCTAGTTTTATTATTATTATTATTTTAATCGCATGAACAGGGATTCCCGCTAGCCGCGGTATGTTGACAAAGATAGTTGAAACAGACACTTTTTAGGGCACCTTTTCTAGCCCCTTCCTCATGCCATGGGGGTAGGCAGTGTCAATCCTAAAGAGGGCTGCTTAGCCAATATCCACTGCTGCTCCAGGTTCAATGGTGGACGACCATATAACATGAGCCGCCTATGTGCGAGTTTGCAGCTGTCAGTGATTCCACACCTGCCGTTTTGCTATTATTAGTTATTAGACCATTGGCGCAGGACTTGAATAGATGATGTAATGAGGTGACAATATGACTTGCGCGTGAATTGGATTTAAGTGAGGGGGTGTTGCACACCGTCAGCCTCACTCTCTCGCCCTGATTCAATTTAATTCAGTGGCAAGATATGATTAAGACGACTAGAGCAGTGATCCGGATGCAGTGGACGACAAAGGGGTGTCTTCTGTGTCTAGCATTGATATAACGCTCCACGCTCCAATGCTGGTAGTCGCATTGCTGCCAGTTGACCAGCCAGTGGTTCTTCTGCACAGTCCGTCCAATCCAGTCTTCATATGCTTAGGTAGACAAGCCCTGTATCACCGTGGGTTAATTAGACCCACCGACTACCCTCACTTGGTTTAGCAGGTCATGTTGAGACTATTGCCCGAGGTGTGGCCGCTGCCGCATGCTGGCAGCTACGTGGAGCCACAAGTGAGAGTTGAGTGCCAGGTGAGGACTAATAATGGACAAACTACCCAAGATAGGGCACATGTCTACCATTAGAGGTACTACCCCTCCCTGACATCACATACACCCCAAGAAAGGTATAGTGTCAGGCAAAGGAAGCAGGGGTAGATCTAGAAGACGATGACGCCTAGATATACAGGAATGCCTGGGTATGAATGTGACGAAGGCTAGAGTTGACGGGAGCGACGTTCTATCAAGGACATGCTACATGATGATGATGTTCCTTCCGGAAGTGACGACATCGAGTTTTCGGGTTGTTTGGGTTCTTACACAGCAACAATTACAATGTTTGGTTTTTGCTAAAACGTGCCGAAACATTGTTTTGTTCATGTATTGATATAGATCTATAGCGGAATTACTGAGATAATGTGAGTACAAATATTAATTTGTTAACAAAAACTGTTCACTGTAATCTTTTTTACAATAAGCTATACTAATTACTATTGATTGGCATAACATGATAACAATAACTGAATAACCGTTTAAAATTTAAGTTAAATCACGTCAGTCAAACACAGGGTGGGCGGGTGGATACCTATTCATAACTAAAACTATTAACTTAACTTTAGTTCAGTTCAAGTACTATCTCCTCATCGAAGGTCGGCTACAATGGATCTCCAGTGTATCTCTTGTCGTAATGGTGCAATCTGACAGACTTTTAACTTAACTTAACGTCTTAACTTAACGGTTAACGAATAACGTCTTTACTTTATACTGCCACTACTGGTTTAGAAGACCCTGCAGTCCTGCAGAGTCTGTATCTCGCTCTAAAAGCTATGCGCATCCAGTTTATTCTTAAATGCATTAACTGTCCCTGCCTCCACTACCTCCCCTAGCAATGCATTCCAAGCAGACACCATTCTCTGACTAAAAAAATATTTCCTAATATCTAATCTGGACCTCTCTTTAGTGACTTTAGTCAGCTTGTAGCTACGCCCTCTTGTTATTTGTGGGGGACTGTATTTAAAAAAACTTGTTATTGTCTAATTTATCCATTCCTCTGATCATCTTATAAACCTGTATAATTCATCACGAATTCTTCTCTCTTTTAGATACTGTAGGCCGGTTTTTCTGAGTCTTTCCCCATAACTGTAATTCTGGAATCCCACTATCATCTTTGTTGCTCTTTTTTGTATTCTTTCCAGCATGTTTATATCCCCTCTATGATAAGGACTCCACACCTGTACACAGTACTCCAATCTAGGTCTAACTGATGCTTTATACAGTTTGACTATCACTTCCTTGCTCCTATGTTTAATATTTCTTTTTATCATACCTAATATTACATTTGCCTTTTCCACTGCTACCTTAACTTGCTCACTCACCTTTCCTGTATGATCTATTATAACCCCTAGGTCCCTTTCCTTATCTATCTTTGTAATATTGTTCTCTCCTATTCTGTAATTATGTTCCATATTGGATCTACCCATGTGGATGACTATACATTTATCGACATTAAACTCCATTTGCCAGCTTACAGACCATTGTCGAATTTTATCTAAATCCGACCTCAATATATCCACTTCTGCTTTAGATGAGACACTACTGCATAGTTTTGTGTCATCAGCAAATTTTGCAATCATGGATCCCATATCAATGTCCAAATCATTTATACATATCAAGAACAAAATTGGTCCCAAAACCGAGCCCTGTGGCACACCACTTTTCACTTCACACCACTCAGAGTACTCCTTATTTATGCCAACCCTCTGCCTTCTTCCCGTTAACCAATTTTCAATCCATTTATCAACTTCCCCACCTATTCCATGTGATTTTAACTTTCGAAATAATCTTTGATGAGGTACTCTATCAAAGGCCTTTGCAAAATCTAGATAAATAACGTCCACTGGCTCCCCTTTATCTATCATTTTAGTAACCTCCTCCATGAATTCTAATAGATTTGTTAAGCATGATCTCCCTCTAGTAAACCCATGCTGACTATTTCTAATTAGATCAAATTTTTCTAAATGCATGACAATGTTTTCTTTGATTATTGACTCTAACAATTTACAGACTATGCTCGTTAAACTCACCGGTCTATAATTCGCTGGACCTGATTTTTTGCTTTTTTTGAATAAGGGGATCACTCCTGCATCTTTCCAATCCTGTGGAACAATCTCTTTTGTAAGTGATTGAGAACATAATATAGCCAATGGTTTTGCTAGTTGGTCTCTAATTTCATACATCAATTTTGGATGAATATCATCTTGACTGCGGACATTTATCCACTTTCAACCCCTCCAATTTTTTAAAAACCATTTCCTCTGTAATACAGATTGATCTTAATCCTGCTGTATCCATGTCTCTTTGAAAAATATCTATAGGCTCTGGGATCTTGGAGCAGTCCTCTTTTGTGTAGACTGTGCCAAAGTACTGATTGAGTAGATTAGCTGCCTCCCTATTCTCACTTATTATTTTCCCTGTACTGTCTATGAGAGGGCCTACTTTGTCTTTCGTTCTTTGTTTATTTCTAACATAAGAGAAAAAGCTGTCAGTCTTGATCCTCTGAGCAAATTTTTTTTCTAAGTCTATTTTTGCTGTTTTATTCGCTTTTTGAGATATGTTCTGCTTGTTCAAATATTTTAAATATGTTTCTTTTGATTTACCTGCCTCTATATATTTTTTCCATGCTTTATTTTTCACTCTTGTACATTTCACTACAAATCTAGTTATCCACTTTTTACGCTTGGGGTTTACCTCCCTACATGGAACACATTCCTCTTTTAGCGTTTCTAGAACTGTTTTAAAACTCTCCCACTCCTGTTCAAGATCTGTTCCTACGACAATATCTTTCCAGATTATGTGGTTTGCTGCCTCTTTCATCGCCCTAACATCTGCCTTAGAGTAGTCATATGATCGCGTGTTTATGTTTACTTCTTTCCCTGCAATAAGATCCCAACGGGTGATTTGATGGTCACTTGAACCAATCCCGAGGACAAAACCACATGTACAATATTCTCGCTATCAATCAAACCCCAAAACACCAAATTAAGTCTAAACGGCAAATACCTTCAGCCAAACGACAACCCAAACTATCTGGGAGTCAGATTTGATCGGCGCATGACATGGAAAAGTCAGATCGAGAGAAACCGAATGAGAGCCAGAGAAAGAATGGCAATCATGAGGAAACTTGCTGGCACAAGCTGGGGAGCAAATGAAAGCATACTAAAGAAACTGTACACTGGAAGAGTGAGACCAGTTCTCGAGTATGGCATTGCGGCATGGACAACAGCAGCAAAGGCGAACTTCGATAAAGTTAGCAAACTCCAAAACCAAGCCATGAGAGTTATAACAGGAGGCATGAAGTCAACGCCAATTGTAGAACTTGAAAAGATTACAAAACTGCAATCCATGGCTGACAGAAGAGACTGCAGAGCCCAGCGGCAATCAGAGAAACTCAGAAGACTGACAGACCCCCCAATGCACCAGAGACTAAACAATTTCGGAAATGGGAAGCTAAATCGGAGAAACTTTGCAGAAATAGCCAAAGCAAAGATGCACGAAGACCCTATGAACGCACTAACCACACCAAAGAACATCCCTACTGTACGAAAACTTACATGGAGGCAGCATATATTTCCAGAGGTGGTAGAAAATATACCAGGTATTAGAAACAAAAACTGCCAGTCTGAAAAAGAAAGAAGAAATACTACCCTGAGTTTCATTACGGAAAACTACCCAAGCATGAACTGGACCCATGCATACACCGACGGTTCCGTAACAAATACAACACAGAACGGAGGGGCAGGAGCATTCCTGAGCCTACCAAATGGCAGAAAAATAACACTGTCATTCGCTACTGGAAAATACACAAGCAATTTCAGAGCTAAGGCAGAGGCACTGAGGGCGGCAGTGGAAGAAATGGTGACAGGTAAAAGGAATGAAAGCCACATAGTCCTGCTTACAGATGAACTGGACGTAGACATAGCACTGAAAAGCGAAAAAAATACTGAACTTCATGAATTAAGAGCAGTACTCTGTCAACTATGCCAGCAGGCCGCACCAAAAAGAGTAGTTGTGCAGTGGGTTCCATCTCACTGCAACATACAAGGCAGCGAGGAGGCAGACAGACTGGCAAAAGAAGGTGTAAAACTACCACAACCTGATACTAGTATGACATACGAAGAGTCAAAACGGCTTATTAGAGCTAGATACATTACCAAATGGGAAACCGAACATACTGGCTACACCAAAAACGATGCCTATTACCAGCTGAACAGAAAAGAGCAGGTCGTGGTCTTCAGACTTCACACTGGCCACAATAGACTGAGGTACCACCTATTCAACAAATTGAAGATAGGTGGCACCGACGAATGCCCGTGTGGTACCGTCAAAATGACCGCTGAGCATTTGCTGCAAAACTCCCCGACATACGAGGATCAGAGAGAGCAGATGTGGCCATCACCAGTGGCAACACTAGACAAGCTCTATGGCAGTGTCGACAGCCTCAGGATGACGGCTGCTTTTTTCGAAAAAATAATGGTTACTGTCTGACTGCGTACGAAGAAGAACCAATCCCAGCCCATCTCCTGATGTTAAATTGTTATCCACCCACTGGCCACATTAATGATTAAACGTCTGCCTCTTGAACGACTGCCTTCCATCCTACCCTTTAGTTAGTATGGCCTTCATCAAGAAGGCTTAGAAGGTATGTATCTTGTTATATGACCAAAATAACGTAACTGTCTAACCTAATTTCGGTCATAATTCTCTTTTCACCCTCAACTTTTTCAATACCTCCAAAATTTGTTTCTTCTCTTTCCAAGAAGTACGACCCAATCTTCTATATTAATATACCCCCATTTCGAAGGCTTCAATACTCTTTTCCAACTTGTGGAAAAGTAGTGATGAGTATACATAACACCTGACAATTCTCATTTTCAAATTATGATTTATCTGTTTGGATGTGAGTATGTATGATTTGCCATATACTACGTGGAGGTCTCTGAACAGGTTAAGAACAGATGTGTCCAAATGTAGGTCTAACCTGAAAAAGTTGGGAGGGATTTGCAGACAATTATTGCGAATGTGGGGCCGTTCATGACCCAGAACGCCTGATTATATGTCCCAGGAATCCTGTGCAATGGAGGACCTTAATGAAAGCTGGTTTTTGGGCGAAGACTATTTGAGGTTGTCGGACATAGAAAGTAAGTAAGTATGTGTCACATGTTGCCAAATACCATTATGGCCATACCTATTCTCTTTCTTATTTCTTCTGCACCATGGCCTTCTTCATTTACTATATGACCTAGATAGGAGAAACTGTACCTGTTGTTGATCTTTTATTTTTATCTGCATACAAGGTTTCTTGTAATTTTTCCTCAATTATTGTAGACTTTATGTCTGTGTCTTATTCAAACTCTTGACTTATTTTGTATCTTGTTATCACACGCTCCTGCAATTCTTGCTCACTTTCTGCATATCTACGGTTATTCATTGCCACTTCTCCAATGACAAGACCTGGCATCCCCGTTATCAGTTTGAATATTTGTTCTGTGTAGATATTAAAAAAACAAGGGAAAAATACACATCCTTGTCTCATTCCTCTTTTTACATCTATACTTGAAGAGCAAAACTTTCCTGATTTTACTGTAGCAGTTTGTTTCCAGTGCAGATTACTGGGCAGTCTTATGTCTTTACCATCTAGACCTGTTTATTGGAGACATTTAATTAATTTGCCATATTGGACTCTGTCGAAAGACTTCTGGTAGTCTCTGAAGCAAATATAAATATCAATATGCATTATTTCTCTGTCATAGTTATCAAACAAACAATTGCTTCCCTTGTTCCAATAAACTTTCGAAACCCAAATTGTTCTTCTGAAACTTCACTCTACTTTATCTCTTATTCTCTCTTGGATGATCTTGAGCAGTATTTTAATTGTGTAACTAATTAGACTTATTGTTCTAAAGTCTGAACATTCTGTTGCATACGGTTTTTTCGGGAGTGTAATAAATGTTGATGTTTTCAGGTCCATTGGTATGCATCCAGTATTGTATATGTCATTACATAGATCAATGAGTTAATCTGTACCAAAGTCCTCTAGGGCCACTATGATTTCTATGTTAATGGTGTCCGGGCCTATTGCTTTGCCTTTACTCATAGTTTTTAATCACATTTTCCACCTCTGATCTGAGGATGATGGATTCTTCATTATCATATGTTTGTCTCTACGACTGTTATTTTCTTTATTTCCATATGCATATCTCTTGTATTGAATTTTAGTCCAATGTCTTCTATTATTTTGTATTTTTCTTCCAACAACTGTTCTTTGGCCAGCCTGAGCATTGTACACATCTCTTTGTCTAGTGATAAATATGCAGGAGTGTTTTTAGTCTTCCTTCTATCTGCCATTTTAGTTAAAATGTCATCTGTCATCCATTCTTGGTTTTTCCTAAGCTCTTTATCTGGTAATGATTTATTTGCCACTTGCATACTAGTTTTTAAATGTTCCCATTTAACGTTTATTTTACCCTCTGTGTTTTCTTCCTTGTCCTCTGATTGTAAGTTTTCATACTCGTTCTTTACTGCTATCTGCACTCCAAGCGTTGGAAAACAGAATGTCTCCAGATGTTAATAACATCTACAAATTAATTGATCAATTGTTCATCTCTTATGGAGCGGAAGTGGTGCCCCAATGGATACCTGGTCATGTTGGAGTCCCAGGAAATGAGAAGGCTTATGAGCTGGCCGGAAGTGGGACAATGCTACCACAGCCACTACATAGCATCACGCTATAGATCTGCAAAGAAATCATGAAAAACAACTATAGACAGGAGTGGCTAGATCAGTGGGCCACATCCCAGACAGACTGAATATATTTTACACACTAAGCAAAACCAGATCCACAGGACCCAGCCAAGAAACTGAAATGAAGAGACCAGAGTTTGATCTTTAAGCTGAAAACAGACCATGCCCCTATCAACAAACATCTGAATAGAATAGACCCACTATGGGAACCAAATTGGGGATTCTGCCACAATCACGAGGAGTCAGTCAAGCACCTCCTGACTTTGAGTTCAGGGCTGGCGAAACCTGTCAGATCAGGTCATCCCATAACCGGTGAGGCCATTGGGGCACACATAAAGACATCCTTACAATACCACGTCATCCTTCTCTATCAGCGGCCGTTGCCTGTGACTCTCCTGGTCGGAGATTGGTCCATTCTTTTATGTTGTCCTCCAATCTCTTTTTGGGACGGCCTCTTTGTCGTCTGCCATCCACCTTTCTGATGAGGATTGCATTTGCAAGACCCTTTGATCTCGATATGTGACCGTACCAAGCGAGTTTCCTTCTTTCGACAGTTGCCAAGAGGTCTTCAAAAGGCCCTATTGCTGTTGTAATTCTATCTCGTATTTCCTCATTTGTAACTCGATCTTTGTACGTGACGTTTAAAAGTCTTCGGAAACATCTCATCTCCAAGGCCTGTATCCTTCATTGAAATCAAATGTAACTGTCCATGTCTCACAAGCATAGAGGAATATTGACAGGACCAGTGTACGCATTAATCTAATTTTCGTGCATAGTGCTAACTGTTTATCTTGCCAGATTATGTTAAGCTGTGCAAGCGCCACTATTGTCTGTGCTATTCTGGCTAACACCTCACATTTTGATCCTTCATCACTGACAATCGACCTTAGATATTTAAAACGGTCAACCACTTCGAGTTCTTGACCGTTAGCTTTTATCCTGCTGTTGAAGCCCTTGGCGTTGTTGGTCATTAATTTTGAAACCTGACGTCAGTATTATTTGTGTATATATATATATTGACAATTTATGTTATCTCATGCAGGTCTGAGAATGGACTCTGTTTTTGACCTGAAACAAGAAGGCACAAGGTATGTGTAAATTTGTGGTGGTGACCAGCCAGATCAGAAAGACTTCACTCATCTCTTTCCCATTGTGTGTCTGGTTATACTATCCAGCTTCTTTCTGAGAGTGTGTCGTAGCCTTCCCTACTTTTTCTCCTCAATTTCCTGCTGTATTGATTGTTGCAGTGTTCTTTTTCACAGATCTGTGTTTGCCTTTTCTTCTAACCATCTAATGCGAAATATGCAACGAAGACGTGTGTTAATGGTCTGCAGTCTGGATATGATATCCTTTTTTACAGGCCTTGCCTCCCATCCATATAGCAGAACCAACTTTTCAGTCATGTTAAACATCATAATCTTAGTATCATATTGGACAAACAGAATTTAAATTAAATCTAGTCTTGTTACTACTGGTGTTAACATCTTAGTTGATCTTCTGTCCTTATCAGTGTTGCTTTACAGATAGGTAAAACCTTACACTTCTTCCATTTTATTACCATTAATCTTTATGGGGTCTTTTTGTTATTTATTCATATTTTATTTGTTTTGTTTACACTAATCTGCAATCCTATCATTGAGGCTTATATGTTAGTCAGAGACTGAAGAGGCAACACAGGGAATGAGCTGACAGCAGCCAATGACTCATAGGTGACTGTTTGCATCAGGGTCAGCAAATCAGAGCTGACCAAGACCGTGTTCTGTCTCCAAATGGTGGCCCTGGAAACAGACTGTACTAGTGTAGGATGGCTAAGAGAATAGGGATTGCAGTGGGAAGGCAAACCCGGTACCCAAAAAAGCCAGCTGAGATCGGATGTGTTGGGCCGAAAGTCACAGATATCCCAGCCTCGTTGCAAAATACAACACGTCACAACATCCTTTTCAGGACGAACGCCAAATAAGAAGATTGTTATGAATTTGCTTGACTTATATATGTTTTCTGTTCTTCCTAGTGAACAGAAATACATCATTCACACTGGCTCAGAAAGCAAACCAGAAAACTGGGGAGATTGTAACTCATTTGGGGAATCAACACAGATAAAACAGGAGCTAGATTATAAGGTAAATGTATATACTGCATCTTAAGTTACCTCCAATCACCTTGATTTATGTCTTCCCCCTTGTCCAATGTAACTTGAGACCAGAGAGTAAGGCTGGTGACCAGCTTGATGTAAATCATCAAGACAAAACCGTTTGATAATGTTACAATCATCGCTTGCGAAGCTCCAAGTGAAGCATATGACCATCTCTACAGCTGGTCCCCACACAGGAAGCATGTATCCAAGCACTTTCTGTGGTGGATTCTGTAACAATGCTTTTACATGATGTGGTTGCTATCCCCATGTACAATCTGCTTTAGCTGCCTTTTACAACATGATATTAGTGGGACAGTAAACTCAGGGTAATATATATTTATATATATTAACTTTTATATATCATGTCATTGATTCAGATATGCATATTTTTCCCGATTTAAATATCTCATAAATCAAAATGTGTTTTACAATTGACACCATCTTGCAAACACCATCAAAATAAAGTTGTCTGGTGTCAAGCGGATGGAACTTCAGGTGACATTGTCATTACACACACATGCTCAAAGTTAGTGATAACGGAACTTGCCATGATTGTCTTGTTATAATAGTGTAATTCAATTTTGTCCTTTAATGTCGTCCACAAAATTGCACTGCGAAGCTGCATTGAAAAGAAAAGTTATTGTGCATGGGAAAACGTGGAAACGGAAAAATGAAACTTTGACATTATTGAAGCAAATGTTTGTCGTTTGAGAAGTGACCATACTTCCAAATTTTCTTGCAAAGCAATTACTAAGGCCTTTACAGGGCATAAGAAAGGAAAACTTCTACAAACAGATGAAGCTGTGATAAGTTTTGTAATAGAGACATGAGCAAATAGTACCCATCTCTTGGCAACCAATGCAATTGAATGCCAGAAAAATTGAAAAATTCTTTGAAATAAAAGAAAGATTTTTAAAAAGCACGAGAGGCTTATGTGTCATGACAGGTATCACGTCTACACATGTCTTTATTCACAGTCTGCAGTATGTACAGAAATGAAGTATCCATTCCAAAGGGATCTAATCAAGCTGGAACAGAAACCAGATTGTGCTGTGAGTTACCTGTCTTTATTCTATTCTTCATCATAAAGTATTGTCATATGAATATATCTCTTTTCTCAGCTGTGTGTTCAACCTCTTCATCATTTAAGAAACAGCTCCCATCAAGGTAGAATTATGCTGTGGACTAAACGATCATTTTCCTGATGTGATGCACAAATGTTTCTTTTGCAATCTGACAAGATGGCACAGTTAGGCTTCATCAGTAAATTCTGAGTGTCTTTGAGAAAATTGATCGACCCAGTTAAACACCACTTTACATGACAAACACTTCTGACTATAAACATGATACGTTTCCTTATATCCTTTGCAGAAAATCGTTTACCCTGTTATTTGATTGTTCACTCTATATATGCAGACAAAAGAGAGGCATTCTGGCATGGGGTAGTGACCATGCTATAAAAGCTGTGGGGGATCGGCGAAGACCTGAAACGCACAGTCTCCTTCGTGAACCTCACCAGACTAGAAGCATAGCATCAGTTGATCGATGAAGAAGAAGAAGAAGGTTGTTCACTCTGTGAACTATTTTGTGTTGCATATGCATGCTGCACCTAATGTCTGCTACTTAGAATAATCACAAAGCTGGAAAATGTTACTGTCACATAATGACATTTGTAGAAACTACTAACTACATTTTTCAGCTATCTCATATCAGTTTGTGGGATCAAGATGCAGAGCAGCACATGAGCTGCAGTGATCAGCGACCCATAGCTGACTGCTAGCGTCAGGGCCAGCGAACCATAGCTGCCGAGACCCTTCTACACCTCCACGCGGTGATCCTGGATAACAGGCTGCAGCAGGGCAGACTGGCTAAAGAGAAGGGATTGAAGAGGGAATGCTAACCCGGTACTAAAAAAATGCTTGCTGAAGTCGGATGTGTTGGACCGAAAGGTGCAAATATCGGAGTCAAGCTGTAAACTACGACAACTACGTTCTCTTGACTACATTCTGCTACTTAAGCCCTTTCAGGGCTTGGTAGCAGGAGATTGAGAACAAACGAAGTCAAGCCAAGCCATATCAGTTTGTGACTTTCTTACTGACTTTCCATTGTGTGTTTGTGCATATGTGTGTATATATATATTCCACATCTACCAAGAAGCATACCACAGTTTATTTTGGTGGACCGTGTTTATCATGATTATCCTTAGCTACTTGCGTTCATGAGGACAAGATGCTGTAATTGTCAACAAATGTAGATACTTATACAGGCATTGTGCTGCAGAGTGACGAAGGACATTGTCAACATACATGTCCAGTGCATTCATGTCACGCTTACGCGCATCTTTGAACCTCGACTGTGGTCGACTGACTGTTGTCTTGCCATCCACCAACTGTCCATAGAGGATAACTTTGGGAATGCAATCATCCGTCATGCATTGAATATGACCAAGCCATCATAGTCTTCACTGCCTAAGGAGAATGTATATGCCTGAAAGACCGGTGCGAGAGTGTACTTTTGCATTTATCACTTTGTCCCACCATGTAATTCCAAGAATGGATCGCAAGTACTGTAGATGAAAGGTGTCACGCCTGTGCTCTTGTTTGGCATAGGTTCCCAAGTTGCGCTTCCATATAGAAGCATGCTGGTAACACATGCATTGTAAACGATGACCTTGGTTTTAATAATAATAAGTAAGTTTCTGGTTTTCCCAAACGTGTGTTGTGAGGCAAGCAAATGTAGCAGTAGTCTTTGCGGCTATATTTCTGGGTCTAGAGAGGGCTTGTTTTTTATGACGAACCCCAGGTATGTGAATTAGTGCACAGCTGTCAAATAATAATTATCAATGTTAAGAGTTGTCCCAGCACATTTTTTGGTTGAGACTTATTTCAAGAGCAAAATCTTTGTACATCTGGGAGAAGCGATCTACCAAGCTCTGAAGTACCTGCTGACTGTTGGTGACAATTACAGAACCATCAGTGAAAAGTCCCTGATCATGACCTCCCTATGGTACTCCTACAGATTGTATGAGTGAAGTCAAATGTGTGTTAAGCTAGTAATAGTTGCTCATCACAAGCAAGATGGCAACGTATCAATCTTATGTTGTGATATGTGATCTCATATGGTTGTAAAACTCTATCCTAGCAATAGCAATCTACAGAAACCATCAATGTCCAGACCTTTCATCATTTGCTTTAAATCATTGTGTTCTGATGATGATTCTGTACAGCATAATAGATTGGGACAGACTGAATTGGACATGATCTTATCTATATATGTCTTTCTTTACAGGCTGCAGTATGTACAGAAATGAAGTATCCATCCTTGAGGGATCTAATCAAACTGGAACAAAAACCAGATTGTGCTGTGAGTTACCTATTTTTGTTATATTATTCATCATAAAGTATTGGCACACACATATAAGGTCTGCTCAAAATGTATCAGATCTTTGGCCAGGAAAAATACAATTACTCACACGAAGGTCTGAAACCTTAATCCTTTTCAAAGTGCTCCTGTTGGGACTACACACACTTCTCCATTCGATCCTGCCATTGTTGTAAGCATTTCAGGAAGGTCTTTGGGTTGTCACATTCCACATAATCTCTTATTGTGACTCAAATTAGAGGTCCCTTTCAGCTTGGAGAACAGTGATCATAGTGTTCAGGAAGTCGAGTCACCAGTTGCAGAGTCCAGCATGTTCCATTGTTAGTAGCTTTGACACGAAGTGGATAGAATCAAAATGCAAGCCAAGAAAAGGCATGGGAAAGAAGCTCAGCAGGAAAGTTTTGCATACAGAAATGTTGTTGTTGTTGCTATTATCCCATGGCTGCTGAGCAATCCTGCTCTTGACAGCCCAGTGCCATTCTAATATATATACAGGTCTTCTTCATTTGTGTCACTGCTCCGTACAGTGTGTTGGTAATTGTCGGCAGTGCTTGTAAGAATCTTTTCCTCATGTCCGCAAGCGCCTTGTATTCAATAAGTATATGTCGAACTGTTTCATCAGGATGAGAGCAATTGATGCGGTTCAAGTGGCTATTGACTCTGGTATGTCCTTTTCAGAACTGAAAGATGAGACTTTGATCTCTTCTATGTAGTTTATTTATGCTATTGTTACTTTTTGGCTGTGACATTTCGCCAAATACGCTGCGACCTGTTCTCGTTGCCCACCTGTTCATCCAGATTTCCTGAGTATTGTTCTTAATAATTCGTTGTACTGTGTGGTTACTGCATGGTTTATCCAATTATTGTTTCGAGGCTCCTATTTTTGCCAATCTGTTGGCCATCTAAAAAAAAAATCTCAACTGCTGTTTTTAAAGTCTCGGCCTCCACTTCATTGCTTGAACGGTTTTTGCCGCATGAGTCACAAAACTCGTATATGGACTCATCCGGATATTTCAAATGGATACCATACCCTGCAAAAGAAGTAGATTTGAATGCTGATCCATCCATCTGATAAACTGGGGTATCCTCTTTTACTAGTAATTCCCCATTCATTTTGATGTTAATGGGTCTCTTTGCTTCTTCATGAAGATGGCGTATTTTATTTTCTGTGTATTTATCTTTAGTTTCCACAGTTCGCAGTATACTTAATTCTACCAGATCGTTGTACCCTTTTTCCGGTAATTTCCTTAACTGACGCTATACCGCTGGACCGGTTTTGCGGTACTTTAGGTGGTACGTAATAAAATGCGTCAGAATCTAAAAATAACCAACCAATCGTGGTCAATGCTCGTATTTAGTCATTGCAAATGGCTGCCCCCATGTTTGAATTGATTTTGTGGGGTTTAACGTGAACAAATTCGGAAAATTGACAATGAAACGAGCGGCTGATGAACTAAGCACTTCAACAGGAAAGCAAAGTAAGTCTAGGCTTATGACAGTCCAACAGGTGATCAATAATTTGGTTGATTCAGACTCTGTTCAAGTGAAACAGATAGAGAGAGCTCGAGTGATGAGATGAAGACTTTTCTTGGACTGAGGATCTATATGGAATACTCATGTATAAAGCCCAGCTATCAGGATTATTGGACAAATGAGGGCTCTTTGTTGTGTTTACTCCCGGATTTCGAAATGTTATGACTCGAGACAGATTCTTTGCCTTTTTCTGGGTGGATTGGCACACAAAGGTGGAATATTGACTCTAGATGAAAGGT
Organism: Ariolimax columbianus; assembly: GCA_036924085.1. NCBI lineage: Eukaryota > Metazoa > Mollusca > Gastropoda > Stylommatophora > Arionidae > Ariolimax > Ariolimax columbianus. The sequence goes on from JAVGWX010000019.1 coordinate 26,392,564, forward strand.
AAACCTATTTTCTACAATGTCTCCAAGTTACATCTTATTCTAACCACTTGTTTGCATGTAACTAACATTTTTCTATATCATGTTGTTTTTTTCTCTTTAATGCTCTGGAGCCCAGGAATGGGCGACAGTTAAGTTCAGGGCCTCATGTGTGGTAGGGTTAAATTGTTAGTAGCGCTCTGTTGATGTTGGCTTTTGCCAAAATGGGATATTTCTTGGTGGTCCAAATGGCGAGATCATCAACAAACAATGCTTTTGACACGTTTAGATGTCAAGTGAGATCATTTATATAGATGAGGAAAAGGGTGCATCTTAGAGGAGAGCCCTGTGGCCCCTGCAAAGTTGGGATTTATGGTCAGGAAGGCCTGTATCCATTTGATCATCTTCTATTCCCATTCTCCTCATTTTCATCAAAAGGCCCTTCCTCCAGACTGTCATATGCCTCCTGTAGATCAATAAACACTACTAGTGTGCTTTTTCCATCTTGGAATCCATCCATCACATGCTGTGTAAACCTTAAAAGGGGATCATCCGTGCGGTGTCCATGCCTGAACCCTTCCTGGTTTCTATCAAGGAGGTTTTTGCTTTCCAGCCACTAATATAGTGTTGTTTACTATTCTTTCAACCAATTTACCTAAACATGAGGTGAACGACACAGGTCTATAGCTTCCATGTGTTTCTGGTTGTTTCCCTTTCTCCAGTATGGGTTTGATAGTTGCTGATAGCCATATTGATGGCAACTGTTCCTCATCCCATGTTCTGTTGATAAACCATAAAAGTACCTCTTTCGCCTTTGTTCCTAATTTACTTATCATCTCATTTTTAACTTTATCTGGTCCTGGTACTTTATTATTTGCCAGTTTCCTCATAGTCATGATCAGTTGTTGTGAAGTGAAGTGATTTTTAAAGGCAACTATATTGGTGGAGTTGATGTTAAAGGAGTTCTTTAAAAGCACTTTATCTAGCAGTTTTCTTGGTTGCACTTTATTTACTCTAGCGTAAAATTTGTTAAAGATCTCAGCTTTCTTGGTGTTTGATACTATTTCGTCCCCAGATTCTCCGGGCAGGGGTGTTGGGTTTGACTTTCTATTGTTCCCTTCAAGAGTTGCTCAGTAATCTCCACGCCTTCCATTCTCTTTTTAGATCCAGCTTGCTACAACTTTTTGTCCAAGTCTCCCGCTTGCTTTGTTTAGTGATATATCTTACTTTTCCTGTCCGTCTATTATACTACATTATATTATTTAGGGTATTTGGAGATTTTTCGACCTTCTTCCTGGTCTCTCTCCTCTCTTTGACGGCTGTCTCTAGCTCTGGGTTCCAGTACGGTTTATATTTCCTGTACGTCCCCTGTGGGATGCATTTCCTTGCAGCTGTTGAGATGGTGGCACATATATGTTTGAAAGTTGAATTGATATCATCATTCTTACTTATTTGGCTAAACCCAGCATCAGTTTCGTGGCCATGACGGTCCCAGTTAACCTATCTGAAATTCCATGATGGTTTTCTCCGAACCATCCTATTCCTCTGAAGTGTTTCAATAATTGTTAGGATAGGATGATGATCGCTTCCGACATCGTCCAAGACTTTAGTGGTAGCGTTATCTACCAAGTCAACCAATACAAGTGTCAGATCGGGCCGACTAGTTGTACCGTGGACTCTGTGCAAAAGAGTTGGCAGGGTTTCCAGACTCTGGAGCAGTGTAAGATTTGTACCATTACACAGCTCTTCAATCTCCATGCCTCTATTATTAAACTGGCGGTATCCAAGATTTGGCATATGGGCATTGAAATCTCCCACCAACACTGTTTTCTTTGACAAAGGCTCAAATTCAGGTAGACACGTTTTGGACGTTGGAGGACAGAAAAAGTTATGTAGTATGTATTTTGTGTTATCTTTGCTCCATAACTTTATTGTTTGATGGTCAATATCATCAACAGGATTGTTTGTTACAATGGCTTGTGTATCATTCCTGACCAGAGTCATAATGCCCTGGCACTTGTTGCATTCGCACTTATACTGTGTATAGCCTTATCCGGCGCATTCCCCTTCACTTCTTATGCTCTCTTGACCACCTTATTTGACCACTCCCCTTCATTTACAGTCAAGCATCTGACCCAACCGGTCACTTAGACAGACTGGGTCTACTATCAGATAAGTTGACCATTTTTTCTTTATATGTTGATTTGTTAGTTCAGTATTGTTGTCCCTGATGAAGGCCTATTGGTCGTAACGTAGGTTTTGTTTGTGTTCTCGTCTCGGTGTGGTATCTGACCATACCAATTTTTAAATTTTGATTAAACTCAACCTTAACACATTCCGGACCAATGACTGATATAACGGACTCTTATTTAAATCCTAGAGGACCATTATCTGATAATTCGGTTTTTGTTTTGTAGAGTCGTGATTTGGGTTTTGTATTAACTAGACTACTTAAAAATTACAACTAGAACTAGAACAGCTTCCATTCGTGAAATTTGACTCGAGCTACATGTGTTTTGGAACTGAATAAGTGATATATTTGCGTTTTGAAGTAGCTAAATTGTTTTGTTGATTCCTACAAAATAATGGCCACCCCCACTGCTTTTACTTCAGGTACTAGACCAAAACGATACAGTGCAGAACAAGCTGGAACTGTGAAATTTTGAAAGCTTATTAGTTAGTGATTCTGATACAGAACTTAACGATTAAGAGGATACCGATTACAGTGATAATACTAGTAGACCTAGAAGTACTAAGAAATCAAAACGGTCTGGCTTAGGGTTAGTTGGTGGTTGCTTCCAGTCAGTGACTATCAGTGTTCCTGAATCATCAAGCAGCAGCGATAAGACTGATTTAGAGGATGTAACAGGTACGTCTAGAGATAATGGTGATAATGGCAATTCTGCAAGGAGAAAGACAAATTCCACACCACAGAGGACATGGAAATAATGGAAAAATAAGGGAAGTTGTGAATTTTTAAATATTTTTATTGATTTTGGTCATTGAGGAAAAATGTACCTAATTTCAACATTTTGGGAGATAAATGCATCAAATAAACAGTGTTTTGAGGGAGTTTGGATACTTTTCTACCAAATTACTAGGCAAATTGACATCAACAATTCAGACCATTGAAAAATGATGGTGAGTTACAATATTTTGACTTATAAATTATCTACCCCTTAAATTATTTTTTGTGTACAACATATTTATTCTTTCAAATAAAGAAATATCATCAATTTACTGACATTTTCATTTTCTGTACCCATTTTTCTGTACAATGATATATAATGAGTACTATATTTGTTTATGCTATGTTGTGTAATAGTCAGTTGTAAAAGGGATGCAGTGAAATTTTTCTACAGCTGAAAATTAATTTGGTCCAAACCTAAAAAGAATAAAGCCCTGAAAGAGTTAATCAACTTTTATAATTTTTTTTTCATGTTTTTTTTCCACTGTGTATAACCTGTGATGTTAATTTGTCTTTGTGAAAGTATTGTTTCCTGGAGTAGAGCTATGTGGATTTGATGATATTTTAGTGTATTTTGGTTATCTCAGTTGCCTTATTTTGTAATCCAGCAATGTTAAGCTGTAGTATGTTAAGGTTTCCCCTTGCTAACTTCTCGCACAGAGCAGGGGAATTATCTCTGTTGCGCGGGCCTTGTTAACCGAGGTGACGTCCAAGCTCGTTTGAAGAATGTTTATTGTCTGTTGGCATTGGAGTATTGGCTGTTTTTCTGCAGACTTCGGCCTCCCAAAGAGCACACTGGGTGCACCCTTCTCCATGGGTGATAGATGTATTTGGCTTTGCCATTTCCTTCCTTGATCATTTGGAGGTTCACTGCGTCGATGGGGGTCAGGTGGGGTTTATAGAGTGCATTCTTCGCTAGCCCCGGGTGCTAACATTGCAGATCACACTTCTTTATTCTGTATTTAGGCCTTTTCCCTTGGCTGTGTCACGTCCTGCCCACTATGCCTTCACGATATCCCCCACCTGCTCCACCACAACAGCTCCTACTTTCCAATGAGAACCAATGGCTCCACCCCCACCTCTCCACCCTTAGAGTCAGAGTGTAGTCTGACAGTAGTGGAATGACAGATCACCCGATGCTCTCGCTGCAGCTGGGATGCTGGGCTAGGCCGGATCCTCTCTGGGTGCCACTACCATTATTGGATCCTTGGTAGAGGTCTTGTAGGTTGGACAAAGAAAAGTTGTGTAGAAAGACAGATGACATATGAGAAGAACATGTAACCCTAGGGTGGGATTTGGGTTGGTAACAGCCAGAACATATTCCACTCACCGGTGGGTACTGCACTGTCACCTTAAGGTACCCCAAACTGCTCCCCGCTGAGTTATACCATCAGGTACTCGGTCGCCCCCATAGTAAACTCAGTAAACAACAGGGTCACCCACGAGAAGGTGTTGCTATGGACACATTTGTGCCCAGACCCTACATCAACCACTGCATTGTGCCCAGACCCTACATCAACCACTACATTGTGCCCAAACCCTACATCAACCACTACATTTTGCCCAGACCCTACATCAACCACTACATTGTGCCCAGACCCTACATCAACCACTGCATTGTGCCCAGACCCTACATCAACCACTACATTGTGCCCAGACCCTACATCAACCACTACATTGTGCCCAGACCCTACATCAACCACTACATTGTGCCCAGACCCTACATCAACCACTACATTGTGCCCAGACCCTACATCAACCACTACATTGTGCCCAGACCCTACATCAACCACTACATTGTGCCCAGACCCTACATCAACCACTACATTGTGCCCAGACCCTACATCAACCACTACATTGTGCCCAGACCCTACATCAACCACTACATTGTGCCCAGACCCTACATCAACCACTACATTGTGCCCAGACCCTACATCAACCACTACATTGTGCCCAGACCCTACATCAACCACTACATTGTGCCCAGACCCTACATCAACCACTACATTGTGCCCAGACCCTACATCAACCACTACATTGTGCCCAGACCCTACATCAACCACTACATTGTGCCCAGACCCTACATCAACCACTACATTGTGCCCAGACCCTACATCAACCACTACATTGTGCCCAGACCCTACATCAACCACTACATTTTGCCCAGACCCTACATCAACCACTACATTGTGCCCAGACCCTACATCAACCACTACATTTTGCCCAGACCCTACATCAACCACTACATTTTGCTCAGACCCTACATCAACCACTACATTGTGCCCAGACCCTACATCAACCACTACATTGTGCCCAGACCCTACATCAACCACTACATTGTGCCCAGACCCTACATCAACCACTATATTTTGCCCAGACCCTACATCAACCACTACATTGTGCCCAGACCCAACATCAACCACTACATTGTGCCCAGACCCTACATCAACCACTACATTGTGCCCAGACCCTACATCAACCACTACATTGTGCCCAGACCCTACATCAACCACTACATTGTGCCCAGACCCTACATCAACCACTACATTTTGCCCAGACCCTACATCAACCACTACATTGTGCCCAGACCCTACATCAACCACTGCATTGTGCCCAGACCCTACATCAACCACTACATTGTGCCCAGACCCTACATCAACCACTACATTGTGCCCAGACCCTACATCAACCACTACATTGTGCCCAGACCCTACATCAACCACTACATTGTGCCCAGACCCTACATCAACCACTACATTGTGCCCAGACCCTACATCAACCACTACATTGTGCCCAGACCCTACATCAACCACTACATTGTGCCCAGACCCTACATCAACCACTACATTGTGCCCAGACCCTACATCAACCACTACATTGTGCCCAGACCCTACATCAACCACTACATTGTGCCCAGACCCTACATCAACCACTACATTGTGCCCAGACCCTACATCAACCACTACATTGTGCCCAGACCCTACATCAACCACTACATTGTGCCCAGACCCTACATCAACCACTACATTGTGCCCAGACCCTACATCAACCACTACATTGTGCCCAGACCCTACATCAACCACTACATTGTGCCCAGACCCTACATCAACCACTACATTGTGCCCAGACCCTACATCAACCACTACATTTTGCCCAGACCCTACATCAACCACTACATTGTGCCCAGACCCTACATCAACCACTACATTTTGCCCAGACCCTACATCAACCACTACATTTTGCTCAGACCCTACATCAACCACTACATTGTGCCCAGACCCTACATCAACCACTACATTGTGCCCAGACCCTACATCAACCACTACATTGTGCCCAGACCCTACATCAACCACTATATTTTGCCCAGACCCTACATCAACCACTACATTGTGCCCAGACCCAACATCAACCACTACATTGTGCCCAGACCCTACATCAACCACTACATTGTGTCCAGACCCTACATCAACCACTGCATTGTGCCCAGACCCTACATCAACCACTGCATACAGAAATAAAACATCTTTAAAACAAAGACTCAAGGAGTATGCATTAAAAACAAGAATAGTTTGACAAAAAGTTTTCATAATAAAGATTATATATTAAGTTGAAGTGCTTTATGTGAAGGTGGAAATTGGAGAATAAATAAAAAGTGTTAACTTAACCACTTACCAATTTATTCGTCAATTCTGATAAACATACATTTTATTACTATCTGTCCCAATCAAAGTCTGAATCAGACATATGTTGAATATCCACGAATAATCCAGATGTGTGATCATTGGCCTGATCAAATAATAAATCATTTCTTGAGTCTGAAAGTCTAACTTTCCTTGCGCTATATAAATCAACTTTGAAATGTAACAATTTTCTAAAAGGTCTGCCTATCAGAAATAACTCTACAGTTAAAAATTAAATGTCCATTTAACATTTACACAGAACACATTTTTCAACAGTTAAAGGAAATGCCAGGACTCATCAGGGGAGTATCAATACATAATCCCAAATATGTGGATGGCACAGATCTGATGACTGAAAGTAAACAAGAACTACAGAAATTGGTGATTCAAGTAAAGAACAAAAGTCAGGTGTATGGATTGGACATTGACACTGAGAAAATGTAAACTATGATAAGTAGTTTCGAAAAGAACTTCTCCTATCTTGGAAATATAATTACAGAAAATGGGAGATGTGAAGTAAAAGGTAAACTGGCCCCCATTCCAGGAAACATTTACACAAGCACTTACATAATCATTTGCGGTGATGGTGTCTGTAATAGCTTGTTCAATACAATGAGGTTGCTAGATCCATGTCTGGCCCTCTTTAGTTGTATTTTTTACATAAATGAAAGATTACATTAGGCATATTCTTGATTTAACAATTTGTTGGTGCGTGTGTGTGTGTGAAAATATTGTATATTGTCACCATCATCCTTGCCAGCAGCAACGCTGCCCCCGGATTTAAGGGACCCAATGAGGGTTGCAAAATAGAATGTACTGACATTAAACGGGACTGGCTATATTGCGGTGCTGGCTAGAACACTAGGTCGATTCAACATTGCAATCGCTGGTGTCACTGAAATAAGACTAAAGGGCCAAGGCCAAAAAGATGTCGAAGACGCATGTCTGCTGCACTCTGGTCGCCTTCAACACAGAAATGGCGTCGGCTTATTCATAAGACCCCCACTCAAAGACAGTATAGTATCATGGCATGCCATCTCAGTCAAGCTCCTCGTGATATGGCTGAGACCATGGTCATCTCCCAATAATAGTCGCCTACACCCTTACAGACGAGGCTCAACCCCAAGGCAACAAATGACAGCTTCTATCAGGATTTGGCCAATGCCTCAGCCACAGTTTCTCCACCTGATGAATTCATCGAGTGATTTCAACGCACTTTCAGGGTCCCAGCGTAGTGGTTATGAATTGTTCGGCAGTGGAAATGCAAATGATAGCTCACAAAGGTTTCTATAATTTTGCACTGCCTTCAGTCTGAAGATTACTGGTTCATGGTACCACCGCCACACATGGATCTCTAACGACCGAGGGACTAGGAAGGAACTCGACCACATCCTTCTGAGAAGTCTTGATCGGTGACTTCCTGTCCTGTATATCACAGTGCGGAGGCCCCTACCAACACTGACCATCGCTTGCTGATGATCAGGTACTCCATCAGCCATATGCCCCTCTAAAACCTATGCTTGCCTCTAGGTACAATATCTAGCTTCTCAAGGCTAACCCAAGTGTTGCAAAGAAATACTCTGATGATATCAGGGGAAACCTGGCAGCATCGGGCCCATTTCCCAGTGGCCCGGAGAATCCATGGGCAGTCATAGAGAACGCCACATGCGAGGCCGCCAAGCTAATCACCAGCGCAAGGACCCCCAAAGGATCAGCAATGGCTCTCCGATACCTCGTATGACACCATACTCCAAATGAACTCAGCCAGGCTTTGCAATGACCACGCCGAATGACAACGACAGAAAGACCAATTCTACGCATCGACCAGGACAGACACTGAGTGCTTTCTCAACTAAATTGCTGACGAACTTAAAGCTGATCTCAGATCTCATGACCTCAAACCCACCTTTCAGGCTCCTCCGCTCTGGAGGCAAGCAGAATGGGAAAAAAAGCATAGAGTTCATCAATAAGTCTGACGACTCTCTGTGCTCATCATACAAGGAGGTAGTAAACAGGTGGAAAGATCACTACAGTATGCTATTAACCACCCACCAGCAACGACATGTTCCGATCTGCCTGCTGAATCTCCGGATTCTCCCCCAGGTACGAAAATCAACATCGACCCAATTACTATTGATGAAGTCCTTGCTGCTATTCAGAAACTCACAGATGGACAAATGGCAGGCTCAGATCACATCCCATCAGAGCTGTTGAAACACGGCATCGACCCGGGCAGCTCCGCGCTCATCATTTATTCCTGCAAGAATGGTGGACGAGACGCATTCCGGCCGACTGGCGCGATGGAATTGTTGTCTCCCTGTATAAAGGCAAGGAGAGTCGCAAAGACTGCAGTAATTACAGGCCTATAACACTACTCTCGGTACCGGAGTAGGTGTTTGCCCACGTGCTACTGGCTAGACTCAAGCCTCTCTTGACCATAAAACATTGGCCAGAACAGCCTGGCTTCACCCCGGGTAGTTCAACAACCGACGCTATCTTTGCTCCTTGCCGAACTGCAACGTGCCTTCAATCGCCCCTTGTACGCTGCATACGTGGACACTTAACCAGAAACACTTGGCCGCTGAGTTTCTTTGTTCGGTCATGTTGCACGGCTGGACCAGGAAACCTCTGCCAACAAGATACTACACAAGTTGTTCCTCTCAGCGCCAAAAGGATTCCCCTGACCGGCTGGAGGCGCAGAAGAGACTGTCTCCGAACAGTATGGCTCCAGCAAATAGCAACCTCCTCCTCGACCCTGGATGAGGCCTGGAACCACGCCACAGCTGTGGGTCATGGATGTGGCCGACCATCGCAACGGGTAGATTGTTTGTTTCTCTTATTTGACAAGGTGGTTCAGACAGTTCCAGAGTGAAAAAATTGGTGACATTGAGCACTCACTATTCATGATGTTATCTCTGTGCTTTAGATGACCTAGCTGTAAATGGGGGCCTAGTTTATTGTTAGCAAAGGAAAACAGCGAGGAAGAGAGACAACCCCCTCCCCGCCCCAACCTCATAAAGAAGATGTTGTCTTGAACACTGAACTCTAACACTTCATTCCTCAACAGCAGATCTGCTAGGAACTACCTTATTTGGACATGAAGTAGGTGTTTGTCTGTTTCAGATGCTTCATATGGATAGCCTTTGTAAAGATGTTGACATTCAGAACCAAGCTACAAGAAATGTTGACTACAGTCAGCCAGAAATGGTATCAGCTGATGTGCTTAGTTCACATGACAATGATGCAGGTGCGCAAGTCTATTATGCCTTCATTTAAACCCGTCATCATCATTTTCCACTTTTTTGTCCCATGCAAATAAATATGGTGATTACTACAGGTAGTCCCTTTCAGAAAGCCTGTATCTGAGAACGTCAAATAAATGTATTTCCGTCAGTGTAGAAGATATTCTACTCTGTGGCAATGAAGCAATTCATGAAATATACAGCAGCCTGGAAGAAAACAACTGCAAAATATATATAGAACAGAAGCAGTTTTGGTATGAAGCAAGCTTCAGCATCAAAAGTGCAGAGACTGATAGTTCATGATGAAGAGAAATCATTTGTATATAATCAGTATGGTATAGAGTTTGATATCTTTAGCAACCTAAAAAGACACATCAGAAAACAAAAACAAAAGGATAGCTTTTCAATTGTAATCTTTGTAATGCATCTTTTACAAATATTACAATTTTAAAAACATATAAAAGAAAACATTCAGGTGAAAAACCTCATAAGTGTTATGTTTTTTGTTTTTTCTAAAACAAATATATAATCTAAAAATATATAAATGCAAAAGGCTTACAGAGAGTAAGTAACCTTACAAGATGAACATATGTGATGCATCTTTTCCAATAAATCAAAGTTTAAAAATACATAAAAGAAGACACACAGGAGAGAAGCCTTACACGTGTGATGTTTGTGATGTGTCTTTTGCTTATTCTAAAATGTTGAAAGAACATAAAACAATACATGCAGAAGGGACACCTTACAATTGTGAAGGCAACAAGGAAGGGAACTGGCTTCATAATACATAATGCAATGAATTCTCTACCACTTTGTCCTGATGTCAGTATCTGCTATGGGACTTTCTTTATCTTTATGTTAAGCAGTCCTCCTTGTGGGCTCAGTCTGGGAGTTGAGAATTTGAAAGGTATCTTTGCTGGTTGCTCCTGTAGCTCCTATATGTATATTGATTGTTCCTGTAGCTCATGTATGTGTATTGATTGTTCCTGTAGCTCATGTATGTTTGTTGATTGTACCTGTAGCTCATGTATGTTTATTGATTGTTCCTGTAGCTCATGTATGTTTATTGATTGTTCCTGTAGCTCATGTATGTTTGTTGCTTGTTCCTGTAGCTCATGTATGTTTGTTGATTGTTTCTGTAGCTCATGTATGTTTGTTGATTGTTCCTGTAGCTTATGCATGTTTGTTGATTGTTCCTGTAGCTCATATATGTTTGTTGATTGTTCCTGTAACTCATGTATGTTTGTTGTTTGTTCCTGTAGCTCATGTATGTTTGTTGATTCTTCCTGTAGCTCATGTATGTTTGTTGATTGTTTCTGTAGCTCATGTATGTTTGTTGATTGTTCCTGTAGCTCATGTATGTTTGTTGATTGTTCCTGTAGCTCATGCATGTTTGTTGATTGTTCCTGTAGCTCATATATGTTTGTTGATTGTTCCTGTAGCTCATGTATGTTTGTTGTTTGTTCCTGTAGCTCATGTATGTTTGTTGCTTGTTCCTGTAGATTCTGTATGTTTATTGATTGTTCCTGTAGCTCATGTATGTTTGTTGCTTGTTCCTGTAGCTCATATATGTTTGTTGATTGTTCCTGTAGCTCATGTATGTTTGTTGATTGTTTCTGTAGCTCATGAATGTTTGATGATTGCTCTTGTAGCTCATGTATGTTTACTGGTTGTTTGTGAGGTTCTTTTTACTTTACTGATTGTTCCTGTAGCTCATGTTCTTTACTGATTGTGTCTGTAGCTCCACTGATTGCTCCTGTATGTTTCCTGATTATTCCTGTAGTGCAAGACCTGTACATGCTCCTGATATATCCTCATATTTATCTCTCCTGAATCGACCTACATTTGATCTCGTTCCCACATTTTCAGGTCTGACGAGTGTCATTATATTGCTAAAATAGTTTCCTATTTTCATTTCTCTTAGTTCATAGTTTAGAACATTCTGTGATTTGGATTGGATACTTTTTATCATTTTATGGGACAGTGTGTCTTCATTTCATAACATGTTTTACTACAGATGACATAATTATTATAAGAATTCAAAGTACTTTTAGTATATTCCATAGTGTGTTTTTATAAATACCATTAACTTAACTGACCTGCTTCGCATTGGATTCAGATGTTCTCAATCGGCATGATAAATTATTGAAGCATTCAGTGCAAAAGTGTATACCCCAGAAGGCATGATGAGAAAGCACATTGATAGAGCACTTTTACTGCTGTTTGTAACAGTGACCTTTGTAACAATGCATATCAATCTAATACATTTTAACTGAGAAAATGGACAGAAATGTATAAGTCTGGCCTAATAACTATAATTCTAACTTTAAAATGTACTCATTGCATAGTAAAGATTACATGTTAATATGAAGCGTTAAATGACACTAATGCAGAGGTAGAAATTTGAGGGAGCAGAAATATTGTGCTTTACCCATTGTGTGTATTTAGCACCGTATTGATGTATCCATCAATTCCATTACCACAGACCTTTCATCTCTGTCCCAGTTAAAATATCAATGGGAAATTTTCTTAATATCCCCATATAATCCAGATACATGATTATTGGTGACATGATCATTGGTGTGATCAAGCAAGAAATAATTTCTCGGGTCTTGAAGTCTGATTTACATCGTGAAAGTTCACCCAACGTTTTAAAAGTCACCACGTCAGTAAATACAGGTCTATTGGTAATAACTTTACATTTAGCGGAAGTTGCGCACCCATAAATCATTTACAATCTCGCGGTTGTTAAAACCGAAAATTCAACAAAGTAAATGACAAAACGCAATGCATCTGTTTATAGTCTACGGGCGAAGATGTTAATTTTTCAGGTGCTCGACTATGACCTCTACAACCTGGAAATGGTTGAAACAGAGTTATTCGTTCTGTGCTGTGCACCTAATGTCACAGTGTACACTTATATTAGTGGATTTAATTTCCATTGGGGTCTGATTTTGCTGTTTCATGAATCCTAACACAAACAGAATTGGAATGTGAGCCATTCCACTATTCTTTTTAGAATGCTGTCCTTTTAACTTGGTAATCTTAACAAAGATTTACTGGGTAGGGTTTTATGTGACATGTAATGTTATTACCTGTATGACGGTGTCCAGCTGTGTTGTATGATTGTCATAATCAAGCGTTTTCACATTTCAGGGAGGCAGACTTGTAGGCAGCACTGTCTTACATACTCTCAGTTTGGTCTCTTCAATGGGGACGGTGTGCACAGGAGTCACAATAAATTGGATGATCCGAAGAATAGCAAAGACAAGGCAGCTGATCACAGAATTAGTGAAGACGAATCAACAGATCTTAGCAGCAATAACAAATTATCTAATCTCAGAAGTATTCTAGATTTGATCTATTCTAGGAGTAATAAAGATGAGTTAATCTATCCCATGATTAAAGGAGATAAATTAACTGATCACAGAAGTACTAAAGGTGAAATAATCTATCTCATAAGTAATGGTGATAAGTTAACAGATACTAGTGACTGTCACAAAATACATTCAGGAGCAAATAGTGTCAAAAATGCACAGAAAGTGATGCTTCCATATGTAGATTGTGAAAAATTGGCAAATAAATGTTTTTCTGTCAGTATAGAAGATAATAAACTCAGTGACAAAGAAACAAATCATGAAATACACAGCAGCCTGGAAAAAACTAACTGCAAGAGAAATAGAGAACAAATGCATGATGTGTATGGCATTTCTGGTGTAAAGCTAGCTTCAGCATCAAAATTGTGGAAACTTACAGCTCATGATGAAGGGAAATCATTTGTATGTAATGAGTGTGGTGTAGGGTTTGATGTCATTAGCAAACTTACCAGACACATAGGAAAACATACAGGACAGAAGCCTTACAAGTGTGATGTCTGTAATGCATCTTTTTCAAAAAATGAAAGTTTAAAAGTACATAAAAGAAGACATACAGGAGAGAAACCTTACAGGTGTGATATATGTGATGCATCTTTTACAACCATGCTTAGTTTAAAATTACATAAAATGAGTCATACAGGAGAGAAGCCTTACAAGTGCGATGTTTGTAATGTATTTTTTGCAACCACTTGCAATCTAAAATTACATAAAAAAAGAAGACATACAGGAGAGAAGCCTTACAAGTGTGATGTTTGTGGTACATCTTTAACAAGCATGTTTAGTCTAAAAGCACATAAAAGAAGACATACAGGAGAGAAGCCTTACAAATGTGATGTATGTGATGCATCTTTTACAATAAATCAGAGTTTACAAGTACATTCAAGAGTACATACAGGAGAAAAGCCTTACAAGTGTGATATTTGTGATACATCTTTAGCAAGCAGTTTTAGTCTAAGAGTGCATAAAAGAATACATACAGCAGAAAAACCTTACAAGTGTGATGTTTGTGATGCATCTTTAGCAAGTATGTTTAGTTTAAATGTACATAAAAGAAGACACACAGGAGAGAAGCCTTACAAGTGTGATGAATGTGATGCATCTTTTACAATAAATCAGAGTTTACAAGTACATAAAAAAAAACATACAGAAGAGAGGCCTTACAAGTGTGATGTTTGTGATGCATCTTTATCAAGCATCAAAATTCTAAAAGTACATATAAGAAAACATGTAGGAGAGAAGCCTTACAAGTGTGATGTATGTAATGCATCTTTTCCAACAAATCAGAGTATGAAAGCATGTAAAAAAATTCATGCAGGAGGGAATTCTTACAAGTGTGACGTTTGCAATGCATCTTTATCAAGTGCAAGAATTCTAATAGTACATAAAAGAAAACATACAGTAGGGAAGCCTTACTCATGTGATGTTTGTGGCGCATCTTTATCAAGTGCCCACATTCTAAATGTACATAAAAGAAGACATACAGGAGAGAAGCCTTACAAGTGTGATGTATGTGATGCATCTTTTACAAGCAACCAGAGTATAACAGCACATAAAAGAAAACATGCAGGAGAGAAGTCTTATAAGTGTGATGTATCTTTATCAAGTGCTAAAGTATAAAAGCACATAGAAGACAGACCATGAAAAAGCCTTGCAAGTATGATTATAAAAGAATACATATAGGAGAGACACCTTACAAGTATGATGTTTGTGATACATCTTTTATAAGCTATAAAAGTACATAAAAAAATATACTTATTATAAATATGATATCTGTCATGTAATTTTGCTTAAAACAGCTATTCTAAAAAGGCACAAAATGACACATACAGGAGATACACCTTGCAAGTGTAATATTTGTAGTGTATCTTTCACTTACAATTGACTACTGAAAAGACACAAACAAATGAATGCACGCAAAAGAGAAAAACAACACAAGTGTGATTTTTTGTGTGGTTTATCAATTGCTTTCACTAAGTCTGAAAGAACATTTACCTTTTCCACCCTATCCTGGCCATAATTTCTTGCCAAATTTCCAGGCCTATAGACCTTATTAAGCTCAGAACAGCCCTCTGGTGGAACAGTGGACTAGTGGTTAAGTGACACGGCTCATAATCCAAAGGTGCTGGGTTTGCTCCCCATCACAGCATTGGCCGTTACCCCAGGGAAGCAAACCCTTAGAAAATGCAGGAGGAAGCAGACCCTTACATAAAATGCATGCTGAAGTCAGATGCACTGGGCCGACAGGCGCAAAAGTAAAACATAGGGCAAAGAACACCGTCTTTGGGGAATAGAGAAATAAGGCGAACAAAGAGAAGGAGAGAGAGGAGAACAGCTCTCTTGAGAACCATTGTCTTAAAATTATTACTGCCTGCGCTAATTTTGCACGAAACTAAACTTATCCATTTTTAACCCTGTTGAGTCCAGGATGATTTTGTCAATTTGTGTTTGTCAGTCTGAGGCATGTCCAGAACCTCATATATCAAATAGTTTTATACAAAATAATATAAATTAATTTTGAACAATTTGAACTAAAATTATAATATAAAAAACATTGTAAGACATAATAAAACTATCTATGACATGAAGTGTTCATAATAATAATAATAATAATGATTATTAATATGAAGTGTTAAATGGCATTAATTTTGAGGTGGAAATATGAGGAGTAAAAACAAATTGTTGTGCTTATCACATTGTGTTAAGTTCTTAATTCTGCCTCAATTACATTACCACAGTTTTTTTCTTTTGTATCCTAGTCAGTCTGAATCGTGTGTGTGTTAACCATTCATGAGTCATCCAGATGTGTGATAATTTTTCTGATAAATAATAAATCATTTCTCTGGTCTTGAAGTTCAACTTTCCTCATGCTAAATTTGCCAACTTTGAAATTTCACTACATTCTTAACTTTCCAATAGATGTTAACTGAAGCTACACCAGACAGGGGACGGCGTGGGCTATTGGTTAAGTGACACAGCTCACAACTAGAAGGTACTGGGTTCGATCCCCATCACAGCACCGGCCGTTACCCTGGGGAAGTAAATCCTTAGAAAATGCAGGAGGAAGCAGACCCTTACATAAAAATGCATGCCGACGTTGGATGCTCTGGGCCGATAGGTACAAAAGTAAAACATAGTGCAATACCTTGGGGGAATAGAAAAATAAGACAAACGCCCTACAAATATTTAAAATTTAAAAAAATACACCAAAGAAACCAAAACCAACTGTAGGAGATGTGTGAGCCTACAAAACAATACAAGTCTATTAAATACATTTTAACTAAAATAAATGGGCAAAAAAGTATTTGGTGTAACCTAATAACTGTAATTCTAACTATAAATCTTACTTGTATCCTTCAACAGCCCATCAATGTGGCTTGTTATTTTCTTTCTGATTATTGCCAGAAGGATTTTGTAAGCATGTGTTTTCAGGCTTATTGTTCTGAAAATTTTTGCATTCATTCGTGTTGGATTTCTTTGGGAGTGGGATTGTTACTGTTGTAGTGTAATCCACCGGCCAATTTCCTGTGCGATAGATAGCCAGTACCAGCTGGAAAAGTTGACCCTGCAAAGGTTCACCTGCCGCTTTTAGAATCTCTATTGGTATGTTATCTATACTTACTGCTTTGGCATTTGGTATCGTGTGAAGGGCCCAGTCAACTTCTTCTCGACCTATCTGTGTGTCTTCCTCCCCTACTTCTTTCTCACTTGTTGTATATGGATTTGAGTTGTATAGTTATCTTCTTCTTCTTATAGTTCTGAAACTAATTCTCTCCATCTCTCTTTCTTTTGATCTGGATCTGTAATGGTGTAACCCAGTTTATCTTGTATGGCATGTACCTTCTTCTTCTTCTTCGTACGCAGTCAGACAGTAACCATTATTTTTTCGAAAAAAGCGGCGGTCATCCTGAGGCTGTCGCCACTGCCATAGAGCTTGTCTTGCAGTTCCACTGGTGATGGCCACATCTGCTCTCTCTGATCCTCGTATGTCGGGCAGTTCTGCAGCAGATGTTCAGCGGTCATTTTACCAGTACCGCACGGGCATTCGTCGGTACCACCTATCTTCAATTTGTTGAATAGGTGGTACCTCAGTCTATTGTGGCCAGTGCGAAGTCTGAAGACAACGACCTGCTCTCTTCGGTTCAACTGGTAATAGGCATCGTTTTTGGTGTAACCAGTAATCAGTATGTTCGGTTTCCCATTTGGTCATGTATCTGGCCACCTCCCGCACGAATTGCTCCGAGTGGGAAGAAGATCCCACCTGGGCCGCGCCGAGGCGGCCCTCGCTTTCACTGCGCCTTTGGGTTTCGTACGACCCAATGATTCGCGCGCATGTTAGACTCCTTGGTCCGTGTTTCAAGACGGGTCGGGTGGAATGCCGACAGACTTGCCACTAACCCTGCCGATTTGTGCGCGCCCGGCCAGCCCCACGCCGGTCGCGGATGAGCGGTCGGAAGACACGGTTGCCCAGTCTCTCCCAGTCGAACTCACCCGGAGGGGAGGGTGGCCTCGAAGCGCGCGGCGGTTCCTCGGTCTGGTGGCGGCTCGCCAGGCGGGGTTGGTAGGGACGCGAGCGCCCCCACCTACAACCCCGCCGGCATGTCGCCGGTATGGCATGTACCTGAACTCCCTTATTTTGTAAGCTTGTTTTTTTTAACTTTCCTATACATCAGGTCCGACCTCCCTTCATTTTCTATTTGTTTGATTTCTCTACAGCCTTCCTCCCATCACTCCTCTTGCTTTCTTGCATTCTCTGTCTATTTCATTTTTTAATTTCTTGTATGTCTCTTCCTGCCTTGGTTTTCACATTTCTCCATTTTGTGTATTATTTCCAAATTGATCCAAGGCTTTATACTGCAATTTCCATTTTCCCAACTATTTTTCCTGCGGCCTCTGTCACACTATTCTTCAGCTTTTGACATTGCTACTCTGGCTCTTCTTGTGTGGTTTGTGATATTATTTTATCTGAAAGCATATTTGAATTTGCCCAAGTGTTACCAGGGACCAATACGAGCGCAAAGAACAGTAACACTGTAATCTACCAAGCATGTTGTAAGAGATTATCGAGGGGCTGTCTACTCCAACCTGTTGATACTTTAAGCCAGAAAAAACATTAACAATATTTGATGACTTGGCTTGTATTTGTTGAAGGTGCGCTCGATAGGGAACTAAAAACATTGATTTCATCAATTATTTTATAATTGCATAAATGTTACGGACTTCTTTAAATTTTTGAAGACCACTGAAGTGTTTACATACTGTAAAATCTTGCATATAAAATTCATACTTCTTAATAATTTTGACTGACTAAAACTCAAAAGTAATAAAAAATACGTCATTTTCTATATCGAAAGAATCCTACATTAGAAAGTTTGTCGCAACTTAACAGTGAAAATAGCACAAACTTGAATATGTCATGTGCTTTCTAGTAAGAATAATGACGACGGAGTCCAAAGTACCTAAAATGTAGATAGATATTGAGTACTTAATTCTGTTTATTATTACCCAAACTTTAAGTTTTTTAACAAATGTTTCATAAAATAAAATCTTCAAAAATTATGGTACATATTGCACACACTTTTTTTAATTTTGCCAAAAGATTTTGGGCTAAATCAAGCATACATATTAAACACAAGTGCATATTATATGCAAGATTTTGCAGTATATATATACATATTTATATATATATATATATATATATATCTATTTGCTTAATTCATAATAACTGTTTGGGGGGAAAACTATGAAAATAAAAGTGAAGGAAATGTTTTTTTTAAAAGTATGGAGGCGGCCTTGGAAGGACATGTTAGTACAGAATAGGTGACAAGATGATTACATACCTATGATTTGCAGATGATATAGATGGTCTGGCAGGCACAGAAACGGAACTCCAGGAGCTGATTAGTAGATTGGACAGAGCGACACAGAGCTGTGACATGGAGATAAATGCATAGAAAACAAAGCTGATGATTAATTTATCTGTGATAAAAGCAGATGGTCAGGAACTCGGAAGTTGTATACCAGTTCAAGTATTTTGTATCAATGATCAGTAACGAGGGTTCGCAGCCTGAGATAATTGCCAGAATAACACAGACAACAATGGCACTTACGCATTTGAAACCGATATGGCAGGATAAGCGGCTCACCCTCAGCATAAAATTTGACTTTGGTGCCCACCAAAGACGGATGCGTCGGACCAAAAGGTGCAAATATCACAGTCGAGCTGTAAACTAGCGAACAACGCATTCCGTTCTTCGGACTACATCCTGCTACTTGTAAATCCCTGTTCAGGGCTTCATAGCGGCAGATTGAGAAGGAATGCAGAAGAAGAAGACTTTGTTGCTCTCTACATTTTTGTATGCCTGTGAGACTTGAACCATTACTGCGGATATCCAGTGCAGAATACATGCAATAGAAATTAGGTGCTTTAGAAGACTCTTAAATGTTACATATAAGGATCGTGCACGAACGTAGAAAAACGACGAAGAGTTGAAAATGCAATTGTGCCTTTTAATGATCAATTCACAGCTATCAAAAGGCGAAAGATGTCTTGGCATGGGCACGTCACGAGGTCCAGCGGAATTACAAATTCGATACTGCATGGTTCTGTACCAGGAAAGAGAGGGTGGGGACGTCCAAGGAAGAGATGGGCAGACAACATCACTGAGTGGTCAAACCTTCGTCTCTGTGATGTACGACTGACGGCAGTGGACAGAGACGGATGGCGTCAGTTGTGGGAGTGTCTTCAAGTGTGCCTCAATGACCTGATGGGTTAAATGATGAACTGAACTGATGATGATTATGAGTTAGTTAGTTTACTTAGTTTTCTTTCCACTTGTGCTGTTAAGCAGCGTGGGGAGCTTAAGTCGTCTATCCTTCGCCAAGTGCATTGCGTCGGTCAATGTGAGCCCTTGTTGCCACACAATCACTCTAATGTCATCTACCCACCTACCGTGTGGCCGCCCCCTTGCCCTGTAGCCAGATCTACCAGCGTTGTAAGTCATCAGTGGAAGTTGATGAGGGTTCTCATGAGATGACCAAACCAACGTATTTCTGCCTGGAAATTTATTCGATACAAGACGTAGTAGTGCCGACCATACTTTGAATGTCGTCGTTCCGCATTCTGTCTCTTCTGGTAACACCGATGACCTTCCTCAAACACTTCATTTCACAAGTTGAAATTCTGCTCTCGCACGTCCTGGACAGAGGCCATGTTTGGCACTGGTAGCACAGAGTCGACATAAATATACTGTTTATCAGCTGTTGCTTAACTAATGCTCGGGTGTCTAAGCAGTGGGGACAGCTGATAAGTCACCGCAGATGTTTTCTGACACTTAGTCTCAATTTTCCTGTTGATCCTACCGTCTGCTGAAAAAATACTGCCCAAATACTTGAACTCATGGACCTGTTGCAGAGCAATATCATTTATACTTACCTTGAGTGGCCCAGAAGTTCTACTGATCATCATAATTTATGTTTTGTTTTCGTTAATTTGCATATTGTACAGGTAGTCGCAAACGCGTTCATGTGGTTTTGCAGTTTGTTTTCATCGTCGTACAGCAAGCACTGATCATCTGCAAATAGTAATTCGTGTATTGAGTTATGTTCTGCTTCAGATGTCTCAATTTGACCAGTCTCTTGTGCGATTTTGTCCATGTAAATGTTAAACAACAAAGGAGAAAGCACACATGATTATAAGTAACTCATACAAATTGACATATATAAATTTGTAGTTTTTTTTTTTAACTTATCTTTTTTTGTATAGATGATAATATTCATCTTGAATTAAATTTTGACTCTCCAAACAGAGAAATGCTCGATACTGCATTCAGTCAGTCTATACAAGAGATGGTCAAAATTGAAATGTTTTGCACTGTAGTATGAATGATTCAAGGCAATTACATGGAAATTGGTGTGAGCTTTAGTCCTTCTCTATGTATTCACCCTGCATGACGATACACTCCTCCCACCCATTCTTCACCTAACTGAAACCCTCATTATAGAACTCCTTTGTCTGGACCTGGAACCATGTCTCCAGTTCAGTAATCAAGTCCTGGACGTAAAAAAACACAACCTGCGGGTATGAAATCATGCCCCATCCACCATACTCACCAAACTTTGCACCAGGTGACTTCTCCCTGTTCCCAAACATGAAGAATTCACTTTGTGGACATCATTTTTCTGATGTCCAGGTCTTGATTAGTCTGGAAATGTGGTTTCATGCCCCAGGAAAAGTTCTACAATCAGAAAGGTGAAGAATAAATGGGAGAAGTGCGTCACCTTGCGGGATGAATACATAGATAAGGTCTAAAGGTCACACCAATTTCCAGTTAAGTGCTTGACTTCTTCATATTAAAATGCAAAACATTTTGACCATCCCTCGTAGCTTGTAATGCATTGGATACAATATTTATTGATTACAAAATCTGTTTTATGACTTATTTATTTTATGTGATTGATTGTGTGAAGTTTTTCTAGTATAGTTATTCCCATGTAAATAAAGTGTCACTTATATGTAAAATATATGTGATTGTTTAGTGTTTTTATTCTTTTATATGTAGTCAGATGTAAGTCACATTTTATACTTATTATTAATATATTTGTCGCCCATGTGTTAGTAGAGCCTGAAAGGGGAGCAAAGAATAGTAACACTGTAACCTGTGATGCACATCATATAAGGCTGCTATGTTCTTGTTTGAAGCAGTTTGTGTTGTTGTTCTTATGTATCCAGCAGCATCCAGGCTCCTCCCCTGGACCCAATTCCATGAAATGGCTTCTGCACGTGTTTATCAGTTGTTGTCTATTGTCATACAAAGTGTTCCATTTATCTGACCCCATAGGAAGAAGCATTTTATCGTTGAGCAAATGATGATGATCAACGGTTTCATATGGGTGTTTACACAGCTGGCATTCTGGAGTATTTTGTGGTTGAATTTTGTTCAGGTGCTTGTTTAGTGGGATGTGTTGGGTTCTGTTCAGGTGCTTGTTTAGTGGGATGTGTTGGGTTCTAGTCAGGTGTTTGTTTAGTGGGATGTGTTGGGTTCTGTTCAGGTGCTTGTTTAGTGGAATGTGTTGGGTTCTGTTCAGGTGCTTGTTTAGTGGGATGTGTGGGTTCTGTTCAGGTGCTTGTTTAGTGGGATGTGTTGGGTTCTGTTCAGGTGCTTGTTTAGTGGGATGTGTTGGGTTCTCAGTTGGAGAATGGGGCTCTTCCTTGTGAGTTGATTTGTACTGTCATTTGCACTTGGGCTTGCCATATGTCTGTAGACTTCACTCTCTGTGTTTCCCATGGCCCATCTGTTCAGTCAATTTTTTTTGTTTGCTATTATTATGAGCTGATTGTATGTTTGTAAAGATGTTGCTGTGTATGGCTGTTCTTATATTGTTGCCTTCTTTGCTAGTCTGTCTATCTTGTCATTCCCAGGAGAGTTTGAGTGTCCAGGGGTACACTACAGAACTGTTTTGACAACTAGGGATAATGTTGTCCATTAGAGATATTTGGATAGGTCATGTCTTCAATGACCAGCAATTTCTAATGCTTGAAGAACTGACATCGAATCTGTGAAAATAACAATGTTTTGAACCTTTTAAGAATAGGCATCAAAAACTATCCTCAGATGGTACAAAAAGGCTTCAAGCGCAGTGATTTCAGCTTCATAATTGGAGCAAACCTCCCCACAAGTGTCAGACAGAGGATCCATTTAGGCATTCTTTATAAATGTCATAACCTGCTTTGATGGTGGCTTTAAAAGCAGATCCATCAGTATATATATACATTTATCCATTCATCAGGATAGGCATCAATAGTTCTTTGAGCTGCTCTCATCAGATAAATTTGAATCTGAACTTTTGGTTGTATCATCTATTAATTTTGTCTGTATTTCTGGTGTTTTAAGGAATGTTAGTTGTAGTGCATAATTTAATACTCTCTAGCTCTTGTCTTCTTTCTGGAAGATGGTATCTGTCTTTGATTTCATTAATATGGTGAAGAACAGACTTTTGTTTAATTCTGCTTTTTGGCTGTAGTTTTCCACAAGGAGTCTGTTGGGATGGTCACTTTTCATTCTGCTACTTCGCTCATAAACTTTCATAACTGCTATATCCCTGCGCATCTCAAGGGGTTTCAACTGTGTGTGGATTTCGTAAGCTGACGTTGGGTTTTGTCCTCATTGCTCCACTAATACAGTGTAGAGCACTATTTTGAACAAGTTTTTAGAAGCGCACTATTATATTCTATTGCTGAGCGCACATAACCAAGGTATAAGTCTCTCAAAGTATCCTGGTCTGATCCCCATGATGTACTAGCAAGCCTCTTTAAGAGCTGTAGACATCTCACAGCTTTATTCTTTATATTCTGGATGGGATGCTTGAGGCTGATTCGTCGGTCAAGCGTGGCTCCAAGATATGTGAAGTGTTCCTCTCTAATCAATTTGTGCTCCTCTAATCTCAAAATTATATTTTGTTTAGCAACCCTGTGGCTCTTGGTGAAGATGGTATACATTGTCTTTTCACAATTGATTTTATGTTTGTGTCTCCTATTGAACAATACGCATGCACCCTTCATGGTTAGGAAGGAACCGGTACCATGCTGAACAGACCTGGTAAAAGAATCCCTGCATTCGCCTCATCATGACAATTGAAACCAATCACTAAAGTGGAGAAACTTTGCAGAAATAGCCAAAGCAAAGATGAGCGAAGACCCTATGATCACATTAACAACACCAAAGCCCATCCGTACTGTACGCAAACCTACCTGGAGGCAGCATATACTTCCGGAGGTGGTAGAAAATATACCAGGTATTGGAAACAAGAACATGCAGACTGTAAAAGAAAGAAGAGACGTAACCCTGAGGTACATAACGAAAAACTACCTAAGCATGGACTGGATGCATGCATACACCAAAGGTTCTGTAACAAACACAACACAGAACGGAGGGGCAGGGGTATTCCTGAGCCTACCAAATTTTAAAAAAAAATAACACTGTCAGTGGCAACTGGAAAATATTCAAGCAATTTCAGAGCGGAGGCAGAGGCACTGAGGGCTGCAGTAGAAGGAATGCTGACAGGCAAAAGAAATGAAAGCCAGATAGTCATGTTTACAGATGCCCTGGTCGTAGCCACAGCACTAAAAAGCCAGAAAAATACTGAACTTAATGATTTAAGAGCAGTACTCTGTCAACTATGCCAGCAGTCCGCACCAAAAATAGTAGTGGTACAGTGGGTTCCATCCCACTGTAACATCCAAGGCAACGAGGAGGCACACAGACTGGCAAAAGAAGGTTCAAGACTACCACAACCAGATCCTAGTGTGACCTACGAAGAATCCAAAAGGCTTATTAGAGCCAGATACATGACCAAATGGGAAACAGAACATACTGGCTACACAAAAAACGATGCATATTACCAGTTGAACAAAAGAGAGCAGGTCGTGGTCTTCAGACTCCGCACAGGCCACAATAAACTGAGGTGCCACCTATTCAATAAATTGAAGATTGAGGTACCACCTATTCAATAAATTTAAGATAGGTGGCACTGAAGAATGCACGTGTGGTACCGGGAAAATGACCGCTGAACATTTGGTGCAAAACTGCCCGACATACGAGGATCAGAGAAAGCACATGTGGCCATCACCAGTGGCAACACTAGACAAGCTCTATGGCAGTGTCGACAGCCTCAGGATGACCGCTGCTTTTTTCGAAAAAATACAGGTTGACGTCTGACAGCGTACGAAGAAGAAGAAGAAACCAATCATAAAAGCACAGTGGCCCAGGAAGTGACGATTCAGTTATTTGGAACTTTTGGTCACAGGTCTAGAGCCTAGGAGAACTCGGCCTAACCAGTAGACAATTGGTGGCGGTCACATGTCTAGAGCTTAGGAGAACTCGGCCTAACCAGTACACAATTGGTGGCCGGGAATGAGCACAGTGAACCCTATCGTGGCGTCGGTACCTTGGAGCGTTGCTAATGGACCCTCTCAATTACTAAATGTCAGGACAGTACATTTCTGGCTTCTGCCTGGGGTGGGAAGTAAATCCACAGACTCACCAGCCTGACAATGCCAAAAATATTGAAAGTACAAAATTTAACGTTTTACAAATGGAGGCTCAGATGGAGCCTCGATCATCAAGGTTCGCACCTGGCAGGGGGTGACCAGGCTGCAATGGGTGAAAAATGGACTACTGGAAACAAACACAAAGATACTAACACAGGAAAACCTGAGAGGAGGAAGCACACACAGAAATGAGATAACCTTTCAATTAATGTTCTACAATTAAATATTTGTGGCTCGTGAAATAAGAAGCTTGAACTTTCCAAGGCTTTGACAGCCACATGGCTCTCCTTGCTTGAAACTCTCCACAAGGACTTTGACCTAAATTTGACAGACATACAGAAATTCACTATCTGGCACACTGGATCAAAATACACTATATTCAACACATACAGTGGTGTTCCCTCCCTCACTCCCACCCCACAAATGACATGCAATCTGTTTAATACACAATATCATAAAATATACCTTGCTGGTGACTTCACTTCAAATGGACACTCGCCGCATTAGGGTTCCACTGACCACAACAGTATAGAAAAGTTCACCAAGGAGCTCTGCGACGAAACCAACTTGTCTGTATTGCAAAATGCAAACTCTACTCCAACCAACTTGTCTGTATTGCAAAATGCAAACTCTACTCCAACGCTGCTACACAGGGCTTACACTCCTCTCTCAGTCGACATGACTTGACAATATGTTCATCTGATCTGATAGACTCTTCCTACCTGCAATACGTTTTTGATGACATTGGAAGTGATCACAAACCACTCCTTACAACCATAAGAACGCCATCAACAGCATATTTCAAACAGAAAACTGGACCTTCCGATAAGCTAACTGTCAGTTATTTCAAGAAACATCAGACTGTATCCATATAATCACAACCAACAGTGTTGAAATGCTCAACGAAGAGATTACAAAGGCAGCATCCCAGTGTATCTCAAGTGGCTGTCGAAAGTTATATAGATAGACCATTCTGTAATAGAGAAATACAGAGTTCTATACACAGAAAAAATGCAAGAACAACTCTAAAAACAATGCCACGACAAGAAGAAAATATGCATTACAACAATGCATGCGCCAAAGTAAAACTGACAGTCAAGAAAGCCAAAAAGTTAAAAATTGGCAGAGACATGCTTTAAAACAGGAAACAGAAGAGTGAACGCGAAGCCAGTGATAGTTTGAGAGAGAACAGTAACTGAAGACCAAATGAAAGCAGAGCACTTTATTCGTATCATTGAATAGAGCAGGAAAACTTACAGAACATGATAGGAAGCATTTGCGCTACCCGAGGTGCCAAGAGAAAGCTCCACAAGTCAACGCCTCCATATTTCAACATGCAAGAGCTCCAACCGGCCCTGAAGAAATTACAACAATGCATGCGCCAAAGTAAAACTGACAGTCAAGAAAGCCAAAAAGTTAAAAATTGGCAGAGACATGCTTTAAAACAGGAAACAGAAGAGTGAACGCGAAGCCAGTGATAGTTTGAGAGAGAACAGTAACTGAAGACCAAATGAAAGCAGAGCACTTTATTCGTTACTTCGTATCATTGAATAGAGCAGGAAAACTTACAGAACATGATAGGAAGCATTTGCGCTACCCGAGGTGCCAAGAGAAAGCTCCACAAGTCAATGCCTCCATATTTCAACATGCAAGAGCTCCAACCGGCCCTGAAGAAATTCAAACCTAGAAAGGCGCCAGGACCAGACAAGATCCACAATGAAATGCTACTTTATCTGGGGACTCGAGGTAAAGAAGCTGTCCTTAGATTGATCAACATGGAGAAATGGCAATCTTACCAAAGCATGAGGAATGCACATGTAGTGCCAATATTAAAAAACAAAAAACCTCAGGATGAACCAAACAGCTATCGGCCAATTTCCCTATCAGCATGCCTGGCCAAATTAGCAGAGAGAATACAAAACACACGTATCTATTGGTTCCTGGAAAAATCTAACAGCTTATGCCAGGAACAAGCAGGCTCCAGAACTGGTAGCTGCACAGAAGACCAGCTTATTAGATTAACGCAAACAAGATATGATACCCAAGAAAGTATATAAGAAACATACTTATATTACAGATGAGAACCGCAACTCATAGAAGAACGAAGGAGACTAAGGCAAGCAGGAAAAGAACGCAACAGAGACTGCACAAGATAAAGCCGGAGAAAGATCATAAAAGATGTGAAACAGTATATAACAAACACGTGCAACAAAATTGAAGATCTCTAACAACAAGGGAAGAAAAGAAAATTATTCAGGGAAACTAGAAAACTGACGGGAGAATTCAAACATTCACTACAAGCAATCGGCGACAAAAATGACAATGTGATTATAGAGAGCAGAGGTATACTTGAAAGATAGAAAGAGTACTGTCATGAGGTGTATGAAGACAACACAAAAAAATAAAGACGATTGCAAGTGATGAAGAGAGAGATAAGTCCTGATAAGCAATGCTAGCAAGGTCGTATTACGTATAATCATAAAGAGACTGTAACAAAAGTTAGCGTATGAAAAATGGTGTATGTCCAAAAAGAGGGTGTCATTTTGTCACAAGACTGCTGTTGTCTCTCAACTTCAGATGTGACACGTCTTCTAATACCTGGAGATGTTATACCAGCGATTGCATATACCTTTTCCGTTTTCAATGCTGCCCTTTCACTCCTGTGGATATAGTGGTCCTTTATGATATATTCGAGTGTGCAGACAGACAGATCATTGGCCTGTTGTATCTAGCATGATGGAGGGGCCGCTTCCTTTTGGTCTTCATGCCGGTCACTATTGGATAGGAATTTCGTTATTTTCAGAATCAACAAAAATCCTCAAGCAAGTCTTCACTGGTGTAATCAGATCAATCATGGAATATGTCTCTAGCACTTGGTCAACAGCGGACAAATACAGGAAAACTAGACCGAGTTGAAAATATGGGTCTCAGAATTACCCTTGGGGCATTGAAAAGCCACAGAAAACACGCAGACATCCTTAAATCTGAAACCAAAAAGTGCGAAACACTCATTCCAGAACCCTGGAAATGGGAGCCAGGACCGGTCCAAAATAATCTTGGGGGTTCCAGGGTAAACGAAAAAAAGTGAGCAGTCGGCAACAGAGCAAAAAATCCACGTTCTACATGAGCTCAAGAGACAGTACCCTAGCAACTCTTGGACACACGTATACACATATGGATCTGCCTCGGTGAGCGATAAAAGGGGAGGCAGTGGAATCTAACGTGAACACTCCAATGGTGATATACAAAATCACTTCATGCCAGCAGGAGAGACTTGTACCAATTTCAGAGCTGGAGCAAGAGCTGTTCCTGCAGCAACTCAGATTCTTATCAACAAAAACATAAATACAAGGAAAACCGTCATTCTAACAGACTCCAGGAGTGTACTCCAAGCCATCTCAAGCCACAAACAAGATATACTCTCACATGAAATAAAATACAACATAGGATTGCTGTCTCAAAAAACAGATTTAGTCTTACAGTGGATTCCGGTCCACTGTGGGATTACTGGAAACGAGAAAGCAGATGAGCTCGCAAAAGCCGGAAGTGGTGGCAAGCATATTCCCCCTTCACAGAGCTATAAAGAAGCAAAGCCACTCATCAAACGATCCACGAGGACAGAATGGAGAGAACAGCACAAATAATACAAGCCAGAAAATGACAGCATAGACAAACTTGGCAGAGATGGGCAGACAAAGATCTTCAGGTTCAGAACGGGACACTGTATACTCAAGGCCCACCTCCACAGAATGGATCTCAGAGACACTGACCACGTGCGATTGTGGAGTACTCAAGCAAACACTAGAACATATTCTGCAAGAATGCCCTACCTATGCAGACGAAAGAGAGGCAGTCTGCTCCGGGGAAGCGACCATTTTCGAAAAGCTGTGGGGGATCAGTGAAGATCTGAAACGCACAGTCTCCTTCGTGAACTTCACCGGACTAGACGCATAGCATTAGTTGATCGATGAAGAAGAAGAAGATCGAGCCTGCTCAGTTTATATGCTCAGTGTATGAGCTCGGATATGCAGATGACACAGTTGTTCTCTCAAAGAGCGCTGCGGGACTGGAACAGATGATCCTGTCGGTAAAACAACACAGCGAAGGCCAAAATCTAAACCTGAATATAAGTAAAACCAAAATAATGAGCACAGACAAGACAAAGACAAAACCTAGTTATTCTCGATCAATAGGAAATTGAGAAAATCACAAGTTTTGTGTATCTTGTCTCAATTATAAACAATAATGAAGATTGCTTGAAGAAAGTCGGACGGAGAATGACTATGGAAATGCAGAGATTGAATAAAATTAGAAAATAATGGAATAACTCTAATAAAATGACGAACATAAAAATCCTGCGAACTTGCATCTCCCGGTGGCAACGTCCGGAGGGGAAACGTGGGCCACCACACAAATACTTTAGAAAATAATTGAATCTTTTAAACTATAATGCTACAGAAGGGTGCTCCAAATACCTTGGATATCGAAAAGAAAAATACATATATCCCACAAGAACTGGATATTTAGGAAAATTGGTTAGTAATCAATATCTTGTAAAGAAAGCTAAAATATTTTGGCCATATCAAACGCCATAATGGCCTGGAGAGAACGATACTGGATGATATGGTGCCTGGAAAGCTGGGCAGAGGCAGACCGAGGAGAAGATGGGCACAAGACATCGCAGTGGTTCTGAAGATGATTACGACAGAGGCGGGAATTCTGGCTAGAGATCGTGAGTATTACAAATCGGGTGTTGTAAGAGCGACGTTCTGCAAAGGACATGCTACACGATGATGATGACTTCGCTTAAACCTGTGTCATATTTTCACGGCCTAGTTCACACGGCTGAACTTCACGAGATTGGCGCCCTTCGCCCTAGCTGCAGACAGTGTCGATTTTGGTGTGATTGAAATTTAGACACAACTATAATGGACTAGAACACGTCCCAGGAGAGATTCCCATACAACCTCGTGCGGTTATGGAAAAGGCACGACAGACAACGATACCTGTAGCTTTTCTTTCTTCCCTTTCCAGTATGTTTATATCCACTCTGTTATATGGACTCCACACCTGAACACAGTACTCTAACTTAGGTCTCACTAATGATTTATATAACTTGACTATTACTTCTTTGCTCTTTTGTGAAATGTTTCTTTTTCTCATGCCCAACATGGCATTAGCCTTTTTCACTGCCCCCTACACCTGCTCCAGCACCTTTTTATTGGCCTAATATTATTTTCTCCCATCATGTAATTATATTCATTATTAGATATTCCCACGTGGAGGGCTGTACATTTCTTTACATTAAACTCCACCTGCAAGCTCTCAGACCATTTTTGAATCGTATCTAAATCAGATCTCAATAGATCCATCTCTTCCGGAAAAGAGACCCTGCCGCATAATTTTGTGTCATCCGCGAACTTTTCAATCATGGATCTGATATCAGTCCAAATCATTGATATATATTAAGAACAAAATTGGTCCCTATACCGATCCTTGGGGCACACCACTTTTTACATCACACCAGTCTGAGTCAGGTCAAGTCATCCCGTAACCAGTGAGGTCGTTGGTGCATACGTAAAGACATCCTCCCAACCCCACGCCACCCTTCTCTGTCAGCGGATGTTGCCTGTGCCTCTTCTAGTCGAAGGTTGGTCTAGTCTTTTATGTTGTCCTCCCACCTCTTTTTGGAACAGCCTCTTCGTCGTCTGCCTTGCACATTTCCGTGCAGGATCGTATTTGCAAGACTATTTGATCTCGATATGTGATAGTACCAAGAGAGTTTCCTTCTTTTAATAGTTGCCAAGAGGTCTTAAAAAGGCCCAATTGCTTTTGTAATTATATCTCGTATTTCCTCATTTGTAACTCGATCTTTGTACGTGACGTTTAAAAGTCTTCGGAAACATCTCATCTCCAAGGCCTGAATCCTTCACCGAAGGAAACTTTCTAAATAATCGTTGATGAGGTACTCTATCAAAGGCCTTTGCAAAATCCAGATAGATAACAACCACCGGCTCTCCTCACTTTAATGCAAGTCACCCATTTCAGCGGACATAGCAAGAAAAAAGACTGTCCACACGGCTGAACAAAGCGAGTGGTCTTCATCACAGGTGATTGACGAATATCGGACCTTTCCAATAGCAACTGATA
The DNA here is from genome assembly GCA_036924085.1 of Ariolimax columbianus. Classification (NCBI taxonomy): domain Eukaryota; kingdom Metazoa; phylum Mollusca; class Gastropoda; order Stylommatophora; family Arionidae; genus Ariolimax; species Ariolimax columbianus. The sequence continues at coordinate 26,424,003 of JAVGWX010000019.1, forward strand.
AATTCACTTTGCGCGTTTGCTAACGTGTCACTACGCTTAAACAAATATGATCATTACAATTTCAATTTCTCATTTATTTCACATTTGTTTTATGCAAAGGAATGTCTTCTCTAATTCTTCAAAACTATTTGAGATAGCTCAGCCTATCCTGTCTATTCTAACGCTTTGCTATTGATTGCAGTCAGCCTTCATTGAAGACTACATTTGAATTAATTGATTGATTGAAAAAGCTTGTCCCTTCCGGAAGTGACGACATCGAGTTTGCCTGTTAAAAATTGGATTCTTACAGCAACAACAATGCAAGACCAACAATGTTTGGTCTTTGTTAAAACGTGCCTAAACATCGTTTTGCTCATGTATTGATATATAGTGGAATTAATGAGCTAATGTGAGTACACATATTAGTCTTTCTTTCACTATTTACTGTAATCTCTTTCTACAATAAGCTGCATACCCCACGGAAGACACAGATTTTCATTAACCATCTAAATGATCTATCTATCTAGTATTCTAATTCTATCAGTATCATCAGCTATGATTCTATTTTATTGTCAATAGATACTGAATAGTATTGAATGATTGGCTATCCATGACGTACGAAGAGTCAAAACGGCTTATCAAAGCCAGATACATGACCAAATGGGAAACCGAACATACTGGTTACACCAAAAACGATGCCTAGTATTACCAGTTGAACCGAAGAGAGCAGGTCGTCGTCTTCAGACTTCGCACTGGCCACAATAGACTGAGGTACCACCTATTCAACAAATTGAAGATAGGGTGTACCGACGAATGCCCGTGCGGTACTGGTAAAATGACCGCTGAACATCTGCTGCAGAACTGCCCGACATACGAGGATCAGAGAGAGCAGATGTGGCCATCACCAGTGGAACTGCAAGACAAGCTCTATGGCAGTGGCGACAGCCTCAGGATGATCGCCGCTTTTTTCGAAAAAATAATGGTTACTGTCTGACTGCGTACGCAGAAGAAGAATGATTGGCTATCGATCAGTATCACCACCTACTACCTAGTCCTAGTATCTTAACTGTATTAATTAGTAATTAGTAGTATCTATGAACTTTTTATCTGTTCAACCGTTAGATCTAATCATAACTTTGACGTCTTTATATTATACTATAATACTCAAATACTGGTTTAGAAGACTGCCAAGGTCTGTATAAATCAACTATAAATCATAATGATTTAGTGATAATGTATACAACCAGTTTCTTTTTTTAATTAGTCTATATATTATAAAATTATAACCGGTGTATTCCACTACATCGATACTAAAAATTATCTAATCTTAAATTATCCAATCTATTCTTGAATGCATTGACTGACCCTGCCTCCAGCATATCCTGTGGCAATGCATTCCAAGCATTCACCACTCTCTGACTAAAAAAATAAGTCCTAATATCTAATCTGGACCTGTCTTTAAATAATTTGACTCTATGCCTTCTAGTTCTTGTAGCCGGTTGAACTTTGAATAACTTGGTGTAGTCTTTCTCTTCTGCGTTCATTTTCAATCTCCCCCTTCCAAACCCTACATTACATTTGACTGCAATATTTGACCTTTTGGTCAGACACATCCGTCTTCAGCAGGGATATAGTCTAATTTATCCTTTCCATTGATTAATTTAAAAACTTGTTTCAAGTCACCTCAAATTCGTCCCTGTTCTAGACACTGTAGACCAGTTTTTCTAAATCTCCACTCATAATTATAATTTTGGAATCCCATGATCATTTTTGTAACTCTTCTTTGTATCCTTTCTATCATGTCTATATCCACTCTATGATAAGGACTGCACACCTGAGCATAGTACTCCAATTTAGGTCTCACCAATGATTTATATAGTTTGACTAATACTTCCTTACTCTTATTTGTAATGTTTCTTTTAATTATACCCAGCATTGCATTAGCCTTTTTTCACTGCCACATAGACTTCTCCTGCACCTTGCTTGTATAACACCTAGGTGTCTTTTCTATCTGTCTTATATTACAATATTAATATCAATGTTGAATGATATGGTGAAAAGAGTAGTGGTACAGTGGGTTCCATCCCACTGTAACATCCAAGGCAACGATGCGGACAGACTGGCAAAAGAAGGTGCAAGACTACCAAAACCAGATTCTAGTGTGACCTACGAAGAGTCCAAAAGGCTTATTAGGGCCAGATACATGGCCAAATTGGAAACAGAACATACTGGCTACACAAAAAATGATGCCTATTGCCAGTCGAATAGAAGAGAGCAAGTTGTGGTCTTCAGACTCCGCACAGGCCACAACAGACTGAGGTACCACCTATTCTTCTTCTTCTTCGTACGCTGTCAAACGTCAACCATTATTTTTTTGAAAAAAGCAGCGGTCATCCTGAGGCTGTCGACACTGCCATATAGCTTGTCTAGTGTTGCCACTGGTGATGGCCACATGTGCTTTCTCTGGTCCTTGTATGTCGGGCAGTTTTGCAGCAGATGTTCAGCGGTCATTTTCCCGGTACCACAAGTGCACTCGTCAGTGCCACCTATCTTCAGTTTATTGAATAGGTGGTACATCAGTCTGTTGTGGCCTGTGCGGAGTCTGAAGACCACGACCTGCTCTCTTTTGTTCAACTGGTAATAGGCATCATTTTTTGTGTAGCCAGTATGCAGACTGCTGGCATAGTTGACAGAGTACTGCTCATTAAGTTCAGTATTTTTCTGGCTTTTTAGTGCTGTGACTACGGCCAGGGCATCTGTAAACAGGACTATCTGGCTTTCATTTCTTTTGCCTGTCAGCATTCCTTCTACTGCAACCCTCAGTGCCTCTGCCTCCGCTCTGAAATTGCTTGAGTATTTTCCAGTTGCCACTGACAGTGTTATTTTTCTACCATTTGGTAGGCTCAGGAATACCCCTGCCCCTCTGTTCTGTGTTGTGTTTGTTACAGAACCGTCGGTGTATGCATGGGTCCAGTCCATGCTTAGGTAGTTTTTCGTTATGTACCTCAAGGTTATGTCTCTTCTTTCTTTTTCAGTCTGGCTGTTCTTGTTTCCAATACCTGGTATATTTTCTACCACCTCCGGAATGATATGCTGCTTCCAGGTAGGTTTGCGTACAGTAGGGATGGACTTTGGTGTTGTTTTGGTGTTCATAGGGTCTTCGCTCATCTTTGCTCGGCTATTTCTGCAAAGTTTCTCCGCTTTAGTTTCCCATTTCCAAATCTATTTAGTCTCTGGTGCATTGGATGGTCTGTCAGTCTTCTGAGTTTCTCTGCTTGCTGCTGGGCTCTGCAGTCTCTTCTGTCGGTCATGGATTGCAGATTTGTAATCTTTTCAAGTTCTACAATTGGCGTTGACTTCATGCCTCCTGTTATAACTCTCATGTCTTGGATTTGAAGTTTGCTAATTTTATCAAAGTTTGCCTTTGCTGCTGCTGTCCATGTCGCAATGCCATACTCTAGAACTGATCTCACTCTTCCAGTGTACAGTTTCTTTAGTATACTTTCGTCTGCTCCCCAGCTTGTGCCAGCAAGTTTCCTCATGATTGCCATTCTTTGTCTGGCTCTCATTTGGTTTCTCTCGATCTGACTTTTCTATGTCATGCGCCAATCAACTGTGACTCCCAGGTAGTTTGGGTTGTCGTTTGACAGCAGCTATTTGCCGTTAAGATTTATTTTGGTGTTCTGTGTTTTATTTTAAAGCGAGAATATCGTACATATTGCTTTTTCCTCATTTATTTTGACCATCCATGAGTTCGCCCACTCCTCCAACGATGTTAGGGCCTGCTGCATCCGATTGCTTGCTATGGTGAGATTTTTCTAAGAGGTTCACATAGCCAGATCGTCTGCAAACATGGAGCTGTGGACTCTTCTTGGTATATTCTCTGAGATGTTGTTTATATACACCAGGAAAAGTGTGGGTGACAGTACTCCACCTTAGGGTACTCCCTGCTCAAGTGTCACCTTTTTGCTCATCTGCCCTTGTACCTGAACTCTGGCTGTTCTGTTTTCGAGGTAGTGGCTGATCCATCTGTACATTTTCTCACATACTTCACTTCTTCATAGCTTGACTTTAAGTCCCTCTTTGCTCACCTTGTCAAATACCTTCTCTAAATCCACCCAAACCACTACTGTGTATTTTTTCTCCTGGTAAGCATCCTCTATTTCCTGGGCTATGAGAGTGATCTGGTCCTCAGTGGATCTGTGCTGTCTAAAGCCTGCTTGCTGTGGAATTAGTATGTGTTTTTCTTCCAGATGCCACATCAGTCTGGTGTTTATCATACGCTCCATCAGTTTTCCTACACAGCTCAGTAGACTGATAGGCCTGTATCCATTTGGATCTGTTCTTTCTTTTTCTTTCTTTGGTATTGGTATAAGTACAGGGTCTTTCCATGCCTGCGGTACAATTCCCCTTTTCAAGCTTTGGTTCAGGACTGATAGTAACTTCCTCTTTGCTGTTTGGCCCAACCCTATCAGCATTTCGTTTGTTACCCCATCTTTTCCAGGCGATTTCTTTTTCTTTAAAGTTCTCATGGCCTCTTCCATTTCATTCATTGTTAGTTTTGCCATCATGTGCTCCTCTGGTGCCATATTGATGTTGTCGTGGCTCTATTGTTCTTCACTAATGTCTGTAGGGACATCAATGTGGTTTGCTCTAGCATAATGTTCTATAAAGGCGTTTGCTGCTTTTTTTCCAGTAAGCATGTTGTCGCCCTGCTTGATGGTAATTTGTTTATTTGATGGTGTTTCGTCATTCATGGCTCTGACTAACTTCCATAGTTTGTTCACTTCTTTATCTAAATTGAGGCTTTCTGTTTTTGTTTTTCCAGCTGTCTCTTGTTATTTGGTTTAGTGTTCTTTTGTATTTCGCCGTGATGGCCTTGAGGGCGATATTTGCTTCCATAGATAGTTCTCTCTCTGCCATGTTCCTAGCATTTGAGACTTCGTCTTCCGCTTTCTGCAATTCATCATTCCAATATGGCTTTTATTTTTTTCTTGCCCCTCTTGGGATGGTTTCGGTGGCTGCTTGCATTATTGCTTTGCTTAGGCTTTCCACCATAGGTTTCAAATTGTGATTCCGTGTGTTGATGGTTTCACACAGCCCATCTGTCAGCATTGCAAATCTGTCCTAGTCGGCTCATTTATAGTTCCAACGTGGGAGCGGTTTTATTTCCTGTGGGCCTACTTCCATATCAATTTCTAGCCTAATTGGTCTGTGGTCGCTACCTGCCAATTGGTTGAGCACCTGGCGGTCTATTTTGTGGTGAATATCCACCTTGGAAAAGGCCAAGTCTGGAGTAGAGGTGGTATGCCATGTTCTAGAAATGAAGCTAGGGCTGTCCTCCGGTCTATTGATAAGATAGAGATTTGTGTCTATCTCCCAGTCTTCCACTTCATCACCTCTGTTGTGTGTGTCCGAATATCCCCATCTCTCCTAGTGGTTGTTGAAGTCTCCAACTACTAGGCAGCTGGAGTCCTTGATTTTCATACTCGAGAGCGACAGGTCTTTGTTGGGCGGGCCACACAGGTTGAAGATGTGGAACTTCGTTTCTTGTGTCATTATGTCGACTCCTATAATTTCTGTTTGTCCAGTGGGATTGACAGCTACCGCGCTACTCGGTATGCAGTTACGTGTCAGTATCAGAACCCCTCTTTTGTGACCTTCTCTATCAAGACGGAAGGTCTGGTATCCTCTGATTGATCATTTGTGTACCACCTATTCAATAAACTGAAGATAGGTGGCACTGACGAATGCACTTGTGGTACAGGGAAAATGACCTCTGAACAGCTGCTGCAAAACTGCCTGACATACGAGGACCAGAGAAAGCACACATGGCCATCACCAGTGGCAACACTAGACAAGCTCTTTGGCAGTGTTGACAGCCTTAGAATGTCTGCTGCTTTCCTCAAACAAATACAAGTTGATGTCTGACAGCGTACGAAGAAGAAGAAGAAGAATGATATGGTGGTTATTAGTGCAATGGTAATTCAATTGTTATTGTGCATATCAGTTTAGTTAGTACATAAAGGTTAAAGACAAGGAATCGACTTCATCGCTGCTGGTCTCACCATAAGGCTCGGCCTCTCTCCACAGAACGGTATCCCGCCTGCCATGAGCATTGCACATAGCACAAACTCTGTAGCTCTAGCGATGAACCCAGGGATCTCCTGAAAAATTGCCATCATGAACCGACTGTCGCAGCTCGAATTCGAACCCACGCTGTCTGAACACCAGGCAAACGGCTTGACCACTTCGCCACAGAGGCTCCCTTTTTTTATTTTAGACACTGACAGGGTTGGGGCATGCCTAAGAGTAACTACCTAATTGAGTTATGATATAATAATATATGTGACATCAGACATATTATAAATTGTAAATGATCACATCATTGTTGATTTGTTGGCTGATTTGGGGCCAAGCTCTCGACTCATCATGGGGAAATGAAACATCAGATACTCAGATACTGAGCTTATAAGTAATGGACCAAGACCCCATATCATACCCACATCATGTACCTGAAAACCAGCTGTGAGGGTAATACTGTGATCCCTGTAGTGGTAAGCCTGCTGAGAAGCTTTGCTGTTTGTATTGCACTACATAAAAGAAGGAACTAGGTCAATCTTTTTCAGCAAGTTCAATGTCAGAGTGTGTCCCAGGATGTTAGAAGAGCCTCTTGCCCACTGCAATTTAGGAAATAAGTCGGCGTGAAGATCTTGGTATGCATACAGAATATCTTAAAAAACAAAAACAGAAAGGACATAACAAATTAAGGAAGAGAGTTTCTCTTCTGAATTATGGTGTATCTGAATCACATTCATCATCAATGACCGTCGCTCCTTTTGGGCATAGACCATTGACAACCCTTCTCCAGCAAGTTCGGTCTTGAGCTACCATTTCTGCCTCTCCAAATAAGGTCCAGGGACCGAAGTTCATTTTCGTCTCCTCTTCAGGTTTTTCTTGCTCTATCTCTCTTCCTCTTCCCCTGTTGATTCCATGTCAGGGCCTGTCTGGCCATGTACGAGGGGGATTTCCATAGAGTGTGTCCTATCCAACCTAACTTCCTATGATCTGTTGCTCCACTGGTTGTTATTGACTCCTTTACCACAGGACTTCATTCCTTACCATGTTTTGCTAGCTAAGACTTATTGTCCTCCATAGACATTTATTGACGAGCAAGTGGAGCTTCCTCTGTATTGTCTTTGGCGTTCACCAAGTTTCTGCGCCATACAGGAGCACTGACTTGACATTGAAATTAAGCAATCTTAACTTGATATTAGTCTTTATTTCCCTGGATTTACATATATTATTCAAAACAGGAATGCTGACCTTGCCTTTGCATTTCTAGCTTTTACATTTGTCTCTGTGCCCCCAGAAGTATTAATGGTATTGCCTGAAATATTTGTGAAAGTCTGCACCCCTTTTTCCTTGTTCTTCACCCTCAAGTTTAATTTGTACTTAGTTTGGCTGAATGCTCCCTTACCATTTTTAGTTTTTTTGCAATTGGGCTGTGACTATGTGACTGCAGTTTAAAGTCATTGGAAGCAAAAGTTTCGTAACAGATGTTGCTCATGGGGATGAAGTGTTAAATGCTAAAAGTTTACATAGCCATGTCAGTTTTGTTGTTAAGAGGAAAGCAGATTAAGTTTAGTGGTTAAGAGGAAAGCTAGTTACATACTGATACCCATAATAATCTAACTTTCTTTAAAAGAAAGATCATATAACATAACTAGCTAGACTTTATCTTACCATAGGTGCAATTTTATTTTCATAATTGCTCGTGATACAAATAACACATTTTTCTTGGAATTGAAGGTTGATTTTTGTTTTTCTATCTGCACAATACTTAGTCATTCCTTTTCTCATACATGATGGAGGGATAACACAACCAAGGACAATGATAATGATAGACCTTCATCAGTGGGTAGGCTGAGAGTGAAGGAACATGGTGAGATATAATTGGCAATAATAGTATTAACACCACCTGTGTCATATCCCTGTAGTTCGCAGACAAGACCTAGTCACTAGCATTAAGGTCTCCCGTGTGGACACAACTGGAGAGCATTTTCTCAGTGCTAGTTTGCCGCCACCTCTCTCTCTTTGGCCATGTGAATTGCCTCTCTCATGACGTCCTGAATTGACAGCTTCTACATCTGGACCATGAATTCCTGGGTGGATTACTTGACTTGATTTGTGTTGCCTGAGCTCAAAAAGGGAGCAAAGAATTATTGCACTGTAACTATCCAAGCATGTCATAATAGGCAACTAAAGAGAGTTGGGCATGGGGCTGACTACATATTCTGTAAAAAAACTTTAAGCCACAAATACTTCAAATATATTAGTAGTTATCAATGATAAAAGTACGTTGGGAAGACAACATACGACAGTCCCTAAGTGATAGAGGGCTGGATTGGAAAGAGGCCAGGACAAAAACGGCGGATAGAGCAGTGTGGCGTTCTCTTTGGCAAACCTCTACACCTCACGGTAGAAGAGGAGCGACTAAGTAAGTAAGTATCAATGATTGATGACTTGATGTGTGTTTGTTGAAGATCTATGGTCTACAACAGGCAGAAAAGGATTTGATTGATGACTTGATGTGTGTTTGTTGAAGATCTATGGTCTATAACAGGCAGAAAAGGATTTGATTGATGACTCATTGAAGAAGGCTTGAGCTTGCGGCTAACTACCCCATCATATGGAAACTATAAATCACTAGAAAATTAAAAATAAGACCTCTAGATCTCATGACAGAGGAGGGATGACTAAGTCAGTATTATTTGTGTAAATAAATGTTGACAATTTATGTTATCTCATGCAGGTCTGAGAATGGACTCTGTCTATGAACTGAAACAAGAAGCCACAAGGTATGTGTAAATTTGTTGTGCACACCAGCCAGATCAGAAAGACTGCACTCATCTCTTTCCCATTGTGTGTCTGGTTATACTATCAAGCTTCTTTCTGAGAGTATGTTGTATCCTTCCCCACTTTCTCTCATCAATTTCCAGCTGTATTGGTTTTTGCAGTGTTTTTTCACACAGATCTGTGTTTGCCTCTCTGATAAGAAGTATGCAACGAAGACACTTGTTATTGCATTCTGGATGTGATATACTTAGTTACAGGCCTTGCTTCCAATTCATATAGCAGAACCAACTTTACATTTGTGTTAAACAGCATGATCTTATTTCTTAGTTCTTACTCAACCTGTACTTCTACAGGGGCAGATGCTCCTGTGCAGGTCCCAGCTCTGGTATGGGCTGGATGTAGCCAGGAGAAGGTTTTCCTGATTAACTGGCTAGGCTCGAGTAGCTTAATACTCCGTTGCGTTGGGACAACCACTTATGTCATGTGTTATGCCATGTCACAGTTAGTCGCCTCTTACGACATGCTCTCTGTGAGCCAGTGGTGCTATTCTTGTCCTTGTCATACACACAGAACCCGGCAGACCACTCTGGACTTCTTATTTTCCATGTATAATGCTGCAGAGTTTCATATTGGACAAAGAGAATTGAAATAAAATCTAGTTTTGTTAATCCTGGTGTTAACATCTTGGTTTGATCTTCTGTCCTTATCAATGTTAGTTCCCAGATAGGTAAAACTTTACACTTCTTCAGTTTTATGACCATTAATATGTATGGGGTTTCTATGTTATTTCATTTGTTTTGTTCACACTAATCTTCAATCCTACCATTGATGCTTCATATGAGCTGACAGCAGCCAGTGACTCATAGATGACTGTTTTCATCAGGGTCAGCAAATCAGAGCTGACCAAGACCATGTTCTGTCTCCAAATGGTGGCCCTGGAAACAGACTGTACTAGTGTAGGATGGCTAAGAGAATAGGGATTGCAGTGGGAAGGCAAACCCGGTACCCAAAAAAGCCAGCTGAGATCGGATGTGTTGGGCCGAAAGACAGATGTCCCAGCCTCGTTGCAAACTACAACACGTTACATTCTTTTCAGGATGAACGCCAAATAAGAAGATTGTTATGAATTTGCTTGACTTATATATGTTTTCTGTTCTTCCTAGTGAACAGAAACAGACCATTCATACTGGCTCAGAAAGCAAACCAGAAAACTGGGGAGACTGTAACTCAAATGGTGAATCAACACAGATAAAACAGGAGTTTGATTATAAGGTAAATGTGACCATGTGTGTATATATATATATTTATATATATATATCCTGCATCTTAAGTTACCTCCAATCATCCTGACTTATTTCTTGCCACTGGTCCAAGGTAGCTCGAGACCAGAGAGTGAGGTTGATGACCATCGCAAGTTATATCATCAAGACAGGGACGATGAGGCTAATGTCTGGTCAGGCAAAGCACACTGATCAGGTAATGTTAGCCAAAGTCAGGAGAGATATACTGGCCAAGACCCTCACCTGACCTCCTCCTTGGTCGTCTTGGAAATGGGCTGTGGTCAAAGACAACAATCTAACTAACAAGGTGAGGTTTGACCTGATCCCTGTAGCAGTGAGCGACACATAGATGAAGCCAAGAATAGCTTCACCACCTGGAGAACCCCGGTCCACCTTCACCAGCATGCTCGGGATGTGAGGAAAGCTACTGCAACCCACCACTTAACGTCCTTTTCAGGGTGCACAAAAGAGTAACCTACTCATTGTGGGCATTCACAAACATCATCATCAAGACAAAACCGTCTGATAATGTTGCCATTATCGCTTTTGATGGGTAACTAACGAATTAACTAACATATATATTTATCATCATCTCACCTTTACGCTCCATGTGAAGCATATCACCACCTCTACAGCTGGACAAATGACCGTACTTTCATACTTTTAAATTTTCATGCAAAGCAATACCGAAAGGCCTTTACAGGGCATAAGAAAGGAAAACTTCCAGAAGTAGATGAAGCTCTGTGGTAAGTTTTGTAACGAGACATGCACAAATGAGAACCCATCACTTGGCAAGCAATGCAATTGAAGGCCTGAAAATTTGAAATTAAAGAAAGATTTTTCAAAAGCATGAGAAGCTGATGTGACAGGCTAATGTGTTATGGCAGGTATCATGTCTATACATGTCTTTATTCACAGGCTGCAGTATGTACAGAAATGAAGTATCCATTCCAAAGGTATCTAATCAAGCTGGAACAGAAACCAGATTGTGCTGTGAGTCTTTGTTCTATTCTTTATCTTAAAGTATTGTCATATGAATATATTTTTGTAGTAAAATATACAAAGTAGAAAGACCAGATAAAGATATAAGAATACAAAAGGCAGGTGGAGCTTTCACTGCATTGGGAAATTTATGGAAGTAAAAAGAAATCTAATAAAGTCAATCTCTGCTTTCCTTTTTCCAGTTTGGGAAGTGCCATGTCCACTTTTTTACAGCAACCTTTTTGATAAAGGTGTTCATGAGATGTAGTTTTTATATTTTAGCAAAGATTATTAAACACTTTCCTCTCTCATTTCTTATGTCATTAGAAACATTGTCTAGGTGGTTCTTGTTTTGTTTTTTGAGTTTGATTCTTTCTTGTCCGATTGTTTTCTCAGCTGTAATTGCACTTACCAACTAACCCATAACAGTTTGTTACCTACTTACTGACATCGCGCACGTGTGTGTATATATATATATATATATAAAATAGCTGTCCATCGTTGTCGATGAGGACCACCGACATCATCCTTGTCACAGATTTCCCCGCTGGGTGTGAGCGCGCATATAGCAGAACAGCCCAATGTGGGTATGAAAACATCTGCTGCACAATGGGCACACGAGGTCAGTAGAAGGTGATGGTGTTCCCACTGCTCGTGATTTCCGGGTCTCGCGTCTGCTCTGTGCTTTGACAACACAGTGGTCTTCGCTGCTAGCTACACCTGCTTTGACTGTGCTTCTCTCGTCAGGTCTGTCTTGCGCAAGACATTCCGAGGTGGTGATATCTATCCGGCAACTTTTCAGTGAGTCCCTCAGACCGCCTCTAAAGCGTTTCTTTGGGTGCCCTTTCTCGCACCGTCCTTCTCTCAGCTCACCGAAGTGTAGCCTCCTTGAGAGCCGCTCTTCTGACATATGAACGAGGTGTCCGGCCCATCCTAGCTGTGTCTTTTTCTAGCAGTGCCTGGTCGCTGGACATGTCAGCCCTTAAGAGAACTTCGATGCCAGTGACACAATCTTGCATTCGAATGTAGTATATTCGCCTCAGGGGAGCTGTGTGAAAGTGGTTTAACCTCCTTGCATGTCTAGAGTATACAGTCCAGCTTTCGCAGGTGTAGAGTAGAATTGAAGTGATGGTAGCACAGTAGACTTTGAGTTTGGTCTTGACGCTGGCACTATGACCATGAGTCTGCCCCAGAGTACGTGCTCTGATGACGATTCTGTACAACATAATAGATTGGGATGGACAGAATTGGACACGATCTTATCTATATATGTCTCTTTTCACAGGCAGCAGTATGTACAGAAATGAAGTATCCATTCTTGAGGGATCTAATCAAACTGGAACAAAAACCAGATTGTGCTGTGAGTTACCTGTCTTTGTTCTATTAGTGCTGTGAGTTACCTGTCTTTGTTATATTATTCATCTTAAAAGTATTGCCACATGCATACAAGGTCTGCTCAAAATGTATCAGATCTTTGGCCAGGAAAAATGTAATTACTCACCCGAAGATCTGAAACCCTAATCCTCTTCAAAGTACTCTTTTGGGACAACACAAACTTATCCCTGCGATCCCGCCATTGTTGGAAGCATTTCAGGAAGGTTTTGGGTTGTCACATTCTGCATAATGTTCTCTCGTGACTTAAATCCTCTCGTGCCTTAAATCCTGTCACTTTCAACTGCATCTTTAGTTTGAGGAACAGTGATCACAATGTTCAGGAAGTTGAGTCACTGTTTGCGGCGCAGTCCAGTATGTCCTACAAAACTTCCAGACAGAGTTGCTTCGGCTACCTTGTTAGTAGCTTCGGCGCAAATGTTGCAGACACGCACCACATAGGCAAATCCTTGCTCAAAATGGAGTGTACCAGTGTACCAAACTAATGCTTATCTCCACCTTGTCTGCAAGTTCTCAAATAGTGACACAGCAGTTCTATAGGACCAAAGTCCGCACCTGCTCAATGACTGTTATTTCGGCTTGTTGAAGGCTAACCAGAATGTGGTCCACTCTCCACCAACGTGTGGCCATCTTTGAACTGATTGCACCATTCCTTATTCTGTGTGATGCTCATGGCGTCATTTTTGGAAGCCTATTGAATCTTTCTCATTTGACAAAGTCTGGAAGGACGGACTTAGAGTCAAGCTAAGAAGAAGTGATGTCTGTGGGAAGATGTACAAGTGGATCAACCACTACCTCAAACAAAGAACGGCCAGAGTCCAAGTACAAGGGCAGATGAGCAAAAAGGTGACACTCGAGCAGGGAGTACCCCAAGGGGGAGTATTGTCACCCACACTCTTCCTGGTATATATAAACGATATTACAGAGAATATACCAAGAAGAGTCCATAGCTCAATGTTTGCAGACGATCTGGCTATGTGGACCTCTGAAAAGAACCTCACCATAGCAAGAAATCGGATGCAGAC